>QLOH01000523.1:0-744045 GCA_026901365.1 Sesbania bispinosa | reverse complement strand
AGGTTTAGGACTTAGTGTTATTATTTAGGGTCTTTAGGGCTGTCTTATGCTTTAGGGTTAGAGTTTTGAGGTTAGGGTTTTAGGTGTTAGGGTTAGGGTAGGGTTAGGGTTTTAGTGTTTAGTTTTTATGTAGGGCTTAGGGTTTTAGTCTTTTTGTGGTGATAGTTTTAGGGTTTGGGTGTTTAATAGTTTAAGGGTTTAGGGTTGTCGTTTTAGGTTTAAGGTTAAAGGTTTAGAGTTTTTAGGGGTTAGTGTTTTGTTTAAGGATATTATGGTTAGTGTTTTGTTTAGGGTTTTTAGGATTTCGTTTTTGGGTTTCTTAGTGTTTAGAGTTAATGTTTTAAGAGTTTAGTGTGTAGGGTTTAGTGTTTAGGGTGTTGTTTAGGTTTTAGTGTTACGAGTTTTAGGGTTATGGATTATGGTTAGGGATTTTTAGGGTTTAGGGTTAGTGTTATAGTATAGATTTAGTATTTTTATGATTTAGGGTTTTAATGATTTAGGGTTTGGTATAGGGTTTTTTATTGTTTACAATGTATGGTTAGAGTTTTTATGATTTAGTGTTAGGGTTTGTTAGTGTTTTTGGTTAAGGTTTCTTAGGGTTTGTTGTTTATAATATTCTAACATTTAGTGTTTGTGGTTAGGACATTTAGGATTTAGTGTTTGGTTTTTTACTGTTTAGAGTTAGGTTTCTTAGGTTTTATGGTTAAAGTGTTTCAGTTTAACGTTAGGGACTTAGTGTTAGTATTTAGGGTTAGTCTTTATGCTTTAGAGTTAGAGTTTGAGATTTATGGTTTAGGGTTAGGTTTTTAGAGTTTAGTTTTTTTATGTATGGTTTAGGTTTGTCCTTTTGTGGTTAGGGTTTTAGGGTTTGGTGTGTTTAAGAGTTTGAGGGTTTAGGGTTGTGGTTTTAGGTTAAAAGGTTGTAAAGTTTTAGGGTAGTGTTTTGTTTAGGGTTTTTACGGTAGTGTTTTGTTTAGGTTTTAGGATTTCATTTTTTGGTTACTTAGTGTTTAGGGTTAGGGTTTTTAGAATTAGGTTTTAGTGTTATGGTTTTTAAGGTTATGGATTACGGTTAGGGATTTTTAGGGTTTAGGGCTAGTGTTTATAGTTTAGATTTAGGGTTTTTATGGTCTAGTGTTTGGGTTTTTTTTGTGTTTAAGATTATGATTTTTATGGTATAGGGTTTTAATGATTTAGTGTTTGGTATAGGGTTTTATATTTAAAATGTATGGTTGGAGTTTTTAGGATTTAGTGTTAGGGTTTGTTAGTGTTTCTGGTTAAGGTTCTTACGGTTGAGAGTTTTTTTTAGGGTTTATGGTTAAAATTGTTTAACATTTAGTGTTTGTGGTTAGGGTTTTTAGGATTTAGTGTTTGGTTTTTACTGTTTAGGGTTAAGGTTTAGGACTTAGTGTTAATATTTAGGATCTTTAGGGTTAGTCTTTATGCTTTAGGGTTAGAGTTTGATGTTTATGGTTTGGGGTTAGGGTTTTAGTGTTAGTTTTTATGTAGGGTTTAGGGTTCGTCTTTGTGTGGTTAGGGTTTTAGGGTTTGTGTGTTTAATAGTTATAGGTTCAGCGTTGTGGTTTTAGGTTTAAGGTTAGAGGGTTTAAGATTTTTAGGATTTCATTTTTGGGCTTCTTAGTGTTTAGTGTTACGACTTCTAAGGGTTTAGGGTAGGGTTTTTAGTGTTTAGGGTTAGTGTTTTTAGAATTTAGGTTTTTGTGTTATGGTTTATAGGGCTATGGATTACGGTTAGGGATTTTTAGGGTTTAGGATTAGTGTTTATAGTTTAGATTTAGGATTTTTTATGGTTTAGAGTTTGGGGTATTTTGTGTTTAAGGTTACGATTTTTATGGTATAGGGCTTTTTAATGATTTAGGGTTTGGCATAGGGTTTTTATGGTTAGAGTTTTTTGGATTTAGTGTTAGAGTTTGTTAGTGTTTTTGGTTAAGGTTTCTTAGGGTTAGAGTTTTTTAAGGGTTTATGGTTAGAAATTTTTAACATTTAGTGTTTGTGGTTAGGGTTTTTAGGATTTAGCGTTTGGTTTTTTACTGTTTAGGGTTAAGGTTTCATAGGTTTTATGGTTATGGTGTTTAGGTTTAAGGTTTTGGACTTAGTGTTAGTATTTAGGGTCTTTAGGGTTAGTCTTTATGCTTTAGGGTTAGAATTTGAGGTTCATTGTTTAGGGTTAGGGTTTTTAGTGTTTAGTTTTTATGTAGGGTTTAGGGCCTGTCTTCTTGTGGTTAGCGTTTTTAGGGTTTGGGTTGTTTAATAGTTTGAGGGTTTAGGGTTGTGATTTTAGGTTTAAGGTTAGAGGGTGTTGTAAGGTTTTTATGTTTAGTGTTTTGTTTAGGGTTTTTAGGGCATAGTATTTAGGGTAGGGTTTTAGTGTTATGGTTTTTAGGGTTTAGGGTTATAGTTTAGATTTAGGGTTTTATGGTTCATCGTTAGGGGTTTAGAGTTGCGATTTTAGGTTTAAGGTTAGACTTTGAGGTTTATGGTTTGGGGTTAGGGTTTTAGTGTTTAGTGTTTTTATGTAGGGATTAGGGTCCGTCTTTCTGTGGTGTATGGTTTTTAGGGTTAGTGTTTTGTTTAGGGTTTTTAGGGTATAATGTTTTGTTCAGGAGTTATTAGGATTTTGTTTTTCGGTTTCTTAGTGTTTAAGGTTAAGGTTTGTAAGGTTTTATAGTTAGCTTTAGGTTTTATGGTTAGCTTTAGTAATAAGGTTTTTAGGGTAGATGCTTTTTAGGGTTTTAGGGGTTTTTAGCTTTAGAATTTAGCGTTGGGGCTTTTAATGTTATAGTTTAGGGTTTATTGCGGGTTTATTGCTTGGGTTTTGGGTATTAGTTTTTAGTGTTCGTTTTATGGTGGTTAGGGGTTTTTAGGGTTTGTGGGTTTAATGTTTTTAGGGTCTAGGATTGTAGTTTTTGGTTTTGGGTTGTATGGTGTAGGGTTTAGAGGATTTCGTGTTTGGGTTTCTTAGTGTTTAGGGTTAAGGTTTCTTAAGGTTAGGGTTTGTTAGTGTTTAAGGTTATGGTTTTCATGGTATAGGGTTTTATCGATTTAGGGTTTGGTTTAGGATTTTTATTGCTCAGAGTGTATGGATAGAGTTTTTAGGATTTTGTGTAAGGGTTTGTTAGTGTTTTTGGTTGAGGTTTCTTAGGGTTTGGGGTTTTTTAAGGTTTATGGTTAGAAATTTTAAACATTTAGTGTTTGTGGATAGGATTTTTAGGATTTAGTGTTAGTGTTTTTGGTTAAGGTTTTTTAGGGTTTTGGGTTTTTTTAAGGTTTATGGTTAGAAATTTTAAACATTTAGTATTTGTGGATAGGATTTTTAGGATTTAGTGTTTGGTTTTTTACTGTTTAGGGTTAAGGTTTCTTAGGTTTTATGGTTAAGGTGTTTAGGATTAAGGTTTAGGATTTAGTGTTAGTAATTAGGCTCTTTACGGTTAGTCTTTAGGCTTTAGGTTTAGAGTTTGAGATTATGGTTTGGGGCTAGGGTCTTAGTGTTTAGTTTTTTATGTAGGGTTTAGAGTTCGTCTTTTTGTGGTTAGGGTTTTAGGGTTTATGTGTTATAGTTTGAGGGTTTAAGGTTTGTGGTTTTAGGTTTAAGGTTAGAGGGTGTAAGGTTTTTAGGTTTAGTGTTTTGTTTAGGGTTTTAGGATTTCGTTTTTCGGTTTCTTAGCGTTTAGGGTAGGTTTTTAGTGTTTAGGTTGTAGTGTTATGGTTTTTAGGGTTATGGATTACGGTTAGTGTTTATAGTTTAGATTTAGGGTTTTTATGGTTTAAGGTTATGGGTTTTAGGGTTTGGGTGTTTAATAGATTGAGGGTTTAGAGTTGTGGTTTTAGGTTTAAGGTTAGAGTTTGAGGTTTATTGTTTGGGGTTAGGGTTTTAGTGTTTAGTGTTTTTATGTAGGGTTTATGGTTCATCTTTTTGTGGTGCATGGTTTTTAGGGTTAGTGTTTTGTTTAAGGGTTTTTAGGGTTTTGTTTTTCGGTTTCTTCTTAGTGTTTAGGGTTAAGGTTTTAGGGTTTAGGATTAGAGTTTTCAGAGTATACAACAGATATAAACAAAATAAATTGGGGAGAAAAAACAAATACATCATAATAATAATGACTTAGCTTATGTCTGAGACTCAAGGAGAAACCCTGCATAAGGGGATCAACCTTGACACGAAAGTGAAGGAACCTTGTGACTTAAATATTATGACCATAGCACCATACCTTGTATCAAGGAAGGAAAATTTGAGTAGCACCATACCTTGTATCAAGGAAGGAAAATTTGAGTTTCACTGCTTCCTGAAAAAATTCAAAGAAAAATGAGAACATATACTTGATAGAAATGGGATTATTAGGATTAGTGTTTATAGTTTAGGGTTAGGGTTTTTTTAGGGTTTTGGGTTTTTAGTGTTTAAGGTTAGGTTTGTATGGTATAGGGTTATTGTTTAAGGTTTAGTGTTCGTCTTTTTTTGTTGAGGGTTTAATTGTTTGAGGGTTTAAGGTTAGAGGGTGTATGATTTTTAGTGTTAGTGTTTTGTTTAGGGTTGTTGAGGGTTTAATTGTTTGAGGGTTTAAGGTTAGAGGGTTGTATGGTTTTTAGTGTTAGTGTTTTGTTAGGGTTTTTAGGGTATAGTGTTTTATTCAGGTTTTTAGGATTTCGTTTTTGGGATTCTTAGTGTATAGGGTTAAGGTTTAAGGGTTTATGGTTAGGATTTTTAGAATTTAGGATTTAGTGTTAGGTTTAGGGTTTTAGGGGTTTAATGTTAGGTTTTAGGTTTAGGATTTTAGGGTTAATGATTTTATTGTTTAGTGTTTATCGTTTTTAGGGTTTACAGTTAGTGTTTTAGGGTTTAAAATTTATAATATTGTTTTTAGGTTTAGAGTTAGGTATGAGTGTTAGGGTGTTTAGTTTAGCGTTTTTTAGGGTTTAGGATTAGAGTTTTTAGAGTATACAACGAATATAAACAAAAAAAATTGGGGAGAAAAAAACAGATACATCATAATAATAAAGGTGGCTTAGCTTATGTCCGAGACTCAAGGAGAAACCTGCATAAGGGGATTAACCTTGACACGAAAGTGAAGGAACCTTGTGACCTGAATATTATGACCATAGCACCATACCTTGAAGGAAAATTTGAGTTTCACTGCTTCCTGAAAAATTCAAAAGAAAATGAGAAGATATACTTGATAGAAATGGGGTTATTAGGGTTAGTGTTTATATTTTAGGGTTAGTGTTGTATGGTATAGGGTTCGTCTTTTTCGGGTTGAGGGTTTAGGATTGTGGTTTTAGGTTTAAGATTAGAGTGTGTACGATTTTTAGTGTTAGTGTTTTGTTTAGGGTTTTAGGTTTTAGGTTTAAGGTTAGAGGATGTACGATTTTTAGTGTTAGTGTTTTGTTTAGGGTTTTTAGGTTACAGTGTTTTGTTTAGGTTTTTAGGATTTCATTTTTGGGATTCTTAGTGTGCGTTAAGGTTTTAAGGTTAGGGCTTTTAGAATTTAGGATTTAGTGTTAGGTTTAGGGTTTAATGCTAGGTTTTAGGTTTATGATTTTAGGGTTTAAGGTTAGGTTTTAGGGTTAGGGATTTATCGTTTAGTGTTTTATCGTTTTTAGGGTTTAGTAATAGAGTTTTTAGAGTATACAACAGATATAAACAAAATAAATTGGGAAGAGAAAACAAATACATCATAATAATAAAGATATAGTCCGAGACTCAAGGAGAAACCTGCATAAGGGGATTAACCTTGACCCGAAAGTGAAGGAACCTTGTGACTTAAATATTATGACCATAGCACCATACCTTGTATCAAGGAAGGAAAATTTGAGTTTCACTGCTTCCTGAAAAAATTCAAAAGAAAAATGAGAACATATACTTGATAGAAATGGGATTATTAGGATTAGTGTTTATAGTTTAGGGTTAGGGTTTTTTTAGGGTTTTGGGTTTTTAGTGTTTAAGGTTAGGTTTGTATGGTATAGGGTTATTGTTTAAGGTTTAGTGTTCGTCTTTTTTTGTTGAGGGTTTAATTGTTTGAGGGTTTAAGGTTAGAGGGTGTATGATTTTTAGTGTTAGTGTTTTGTTTAGGGTTGTTGAGGGTTTAATTGTTTGAGGGTTTAAGGTTAGAGGGTGTATGGTTTTTAGCGTTAGTGTTTTGTTTAGGGTTTTTAGGGTATAGTGTTTTATTCAGGTTTTTAGGATTTCGTTTTTGGGATTCTTAGTGTATAGGGTTAAGGTTTTAAGGGTTTATGGTTAGGATTTTTAGAATTTAGGATTTAGTGTTAGGTTTAGGGTTTTAGGGGTTTAATGTTAGGTTTTAGGTTTAGGATTTTAGGGTTAAGGATTTTATGGTTAGTATTTATCGCTTTTATGGTTTACGGTTAGGATTTTAGGGTTTAAAGTTTATAATATTGTTTTCAGGGTTTAGAGTTAGGTTTGAGAGTTTAGTGTTAGGGTGTTTAGGGTTTAGTGTTTTTTAGGGTTTAAGATTAGAGTTTTTAGAGTATACAACAGATAAAAACAAAATAAATTGGGAAGAAAAAGCAAATACATCATAATAATAAAGATTGCTTAGCTTATGTCCGAGACTCAAGGAGAAACCTGCATAAGGGGATTAACCTTGACACGAAAGTGAAGCAACCTTTTTACTTCAATATTATGACCATAGTTCCATACCTTGTATCAAGGAAGGTAAATTTGAGTTTCCCTGCTTCCTGAAAAAATTCAAAAAAAAAATGAGAACATGTACTTGATAGAATTGGGGTTATTAGGGTTAGTGTTTATAATTTAGGGTTAGGGATTTTATGGGTTAGTGTTTTGGGTTTTTAGTGTTTGAGGTTAGGTTTTTAAAAAATTTAGGATTTGGTTTAGGGTTTTTATGGTTAGGGATTTTTAGCGTTTAGGGTTTGTGGTTGTGGTTAGTGTTTGGGTTTTTAGAGTTTGCAGCAGGTATATATACAAAATAAATTAGGATGAAAAAGCAAATGAATCATAATAATAAAGATAGCTTAGCTTATGTCCGAGATTCAATGAGAAACCCGCATAGGGGGGATTAGCCATGACACAAAACTGAGGCAGCTTTATAAAGCAGCACTGCAGCAGTAGCCACCATGTTCCTGCATTACAACAATTTCAACTAAAACTCATATTCTCCGATGTACCACACAAATTACTACCATTAACATGGAGAGACAATGACCACATACCATTCCATGTATATGTTTCCAAGTTGGTCAATTCCTGTGGGCGGTTAGGCTGTGATGAAAGGCATTGCTTCACACCACAAAAAAGCAAATTCTGTAGAATTTTTATCAGCATGAAAGCATAATGACTGAAAATATATGTAATGCAGAGAAGATAGGATTAAAAAACATACATTATTATAGCACTGGATTGCTTCATCCACTTTGCAAACATCTTTTAGAGCATTACCCTAGAAGAAAATCAAATAAAATATTATACAATTGCATATAAAATTGTACATTTAGGTTTTTTAATCTAAGTTGTGACAAATCAAGAAACCAACCAAATTATTGTATGCTTCCAAAACTCTGGGGTCACATGTGGCTGCTTGTTTTTAGTGTAAAATTGCCATGTCCAGTTGACCTTGCTCATGATATAGTGGCCAAATTACCTGTGCACTACCTGATACACAGAACAGTCAATGTGATTGAATATTATGAGATTTGAGTTTACCATACCTTGTATCAAGGAACGAAGATTTGAGTTTCACTGCTTCCTGACAAAATGCAGAAGTAAAATGAGAACATATACTTGACAGAATTGGGGTTTTTAGGGTTGATGGTTTTTATGGTTTAATATTAGGGTATAGGGTTTAGTGCGAGGGTTTTAAGGGTTTGGTTTAGTGTTTTTATGGTTTAGTTTTTTATGGTTAGGGATTATAGGATTTAGTGTTCAGGTTTAGGGCTTTTAGGATTTAATGTTATGGTTTTTAGTGTATAGGGTTTAGCGTTTTTAGTGTTTAAGGGTTTATGGTTAGGATTTTTAGGATATAGAGTTAGGTTTTTAGTGTTTAGGGTTAATGTTTCTTAGGGTTAGGGTGTTTAGTGTTTTTAGGATTTAAGGTTAGGGTTTTTAGAATTTACATCATATATATACAAAATAAATAAAGAAAAAAAAACAGCAAATGCATCATAATAATAAAGATGGCTTAGCTTATGTCCCAGACTCAAAGGAGAAAATTGCATAAGGGGATTAGCCTTGACACAAAAGTGAGGCAGTCATGTGACGTGAATATTATGAGCTTAGCACCAACCGATAATGGAGGAATTGGAATAAAATCTGCAACAAATAAGAGAAGACACAATAAGAAACGGAGATGAATGAAACCTAACTTTCTACAAAAGAATTGGCAACAAAAAAACTTATTATGGTGAAACGTATATGGTTGTCTCTAATAATAAATTAATGACTCCAAAACAACAGAACATATAATTATTACAGACAGCAACGATTAATCAAAAATATTTATGAAAGCCAACAAAAAGTAATGAACACAATCCACTTAGTACATAAGAATTGAATTCTACAAGATATGTCGTCATCATAGATCAGATTTTTGGGTGCTGGACACAAATAATGGGGATTTTCTTTCAGAAAACATGGGAACTGAAATATTATATTTTAAAGGAGTAATAAAACAAAAAGAAGAACATTAAACCAACAGGATAGAGTATCACTCATACTGGGGAATCCAGTAAGGATCATCTCAAACTGGGAAGCCAAATTCCTCTTAAGAGAAACATGGTAGGGCTTACTTCCTGGACCAACCCTTGAGCTTTCATAAGATTACCCCAGTTCCATGGGCATCAACCTGTAGTATGTAAGACAACCATCACAAAAACAATGATAAATCACTAAAGCTAATGAAACCACACAGTAAAATGGAATGGAAAAGGAAAGGAATAAATTACAGCCTAGGCCTTTGAAATAACTACTAAGCTAGAGCAGCAATTGTTCATCAAACACAAAGAAAAGAATACCATTAGAGGTTAAAAGATGAAATGCTCACAAAGGAATTCAGAATCACGATAATCCCTAAAAGATGTAAGAAGTTCAATGCTCAATTCAAATATCAGGCTAAAAGAAATTTTTATTTCGAGCTCACACTGCTACAATCGTTCATACTTTAGGTTTCAAAGTTGAGGCATTATGCTGTGGACTAACCACCATAAACCAAACTAAAAATCAGCCTACAGAGACCAAACCCCTGCCCAGTGCATTAATAGTAACCCATACAAAACATCAAATAAAAATACATGCATTACATTTCAAAAGGATAGAATTGTACTCTACAGTTTAATACCTTCTGCATATAGATTGTGGAAAGGTTGTTATAAGGAGCAGATAATCCAGTGGTTACACTCAGCATAGCTTTATGAAGCAGCAGTGCAGCAGCAGCCACCATGTTCCTGCATTAAAACAATTTCAACTAAAACTCATTCTCTGATGTACCACACAAATTACTACCATTAACATGGAGAGACAAGGACCACATACCATTCCGTGTATATATATCCAAGTTGGTCAATTCCTGTGGTCGGTTAGGCTGTAATGAAAGGCATTGCTTCACACCACAAAAAGCAAGTTCTGTAGAATTTTATCAGCATGAAAGCATAATGACTGAAAATATATGTACTGCAGAGAAGATAGGATAAAAGAGCATACATTATAGCACTGGATTGCTTCATCCACTTTGCAAACATCTTTTAGAGCATTACCCTAGAAGAAAATCAAATAAAATATTATACAATTGCATATAAAATTGTACATTTAGGTTTTTTAATCTAAGTTGGGACAAATCAAGAAACCAACCAAATTATTGTATGCTTCCAAAACTCGGGGGTCACATGTGACTGCTTGTTTATAGTGTAGAATTGCCATGTCCAGTTGACCTTGCTCATAATATAGTGGCCAAATTACCTGTGCACTACCTGATACACAGAACAGTCAATGTGATTGATTAGCAGCATAGATTGAGTTTACCAAACTGTAAATTCTAAGCCAGTATAATTTGAATACATGAAAAGGAAATGTTTGGATCTGCCATCAGGCACTAGATATCTGAAATAGGACAAACCGTCATTCACAGTTTTACTATTCTTATATTGTTATTGTCCATTCATAGGAAAAACATAGTCATCCTATAAAAACTATCAAGCCAGAACCATCTGTAATTACATATACTGAATAAAGGAGGCCATTAGATGAACCAACATAAAGTTTGAAACTCTCTTTTCGACAGTAACAATGGTAAGTTTGTGAAGATATGCAGCTAGTTTCCTTCCAAGCTTTTCCTTTTTTTTTCCTTCTTAATTCAGCAGAGTGTAAGTCATAATGATAATACAATAAAATATATGAACCAACTATGGCACAATATATCAATTGCCATTCATGACATGTCATAACTCATCATTAGTTAGTGATTTTAGAAATAATAGTCAATCAATCACCCAAAACTATATCACAGTTGCCCAAGAGTCATATAACAGATAACTTCTTCTGAAAATATAATTATTCTTAACAAGATTAATTACAACTCCGAAGAATCCCTTGAGACCAAGGCTATCAAATACTCAGAACACCATTACCATACTTATTAAAAGAAGGAAAACAAAGTGATCTCTACATGTCCATTAATTACTATCCCATATCTTTGCAATAATCTTTTACAAAGGAAAAAAAAAAAAAACTTGCAGCAAACAGTTAGAGAAAAAGCAACAGAACTAACCATAAGCCATAGCATAGTTTGGCCATGTCTGAAGAGGATGTTGATAGCATGCAATACCTTCTTGAGGAATCCCTAAAGCCTGGTAAAAGGGGAAAAATCTTTCAAGGATCCACCAATACAAATCAAAGTATTAGATGCATCCAGCAAAATACAAATCATGCTTAACACCATACCTTGTACTCATCATTAGTTAGGATTTAGGGTTAGTGTTTTAGGGTTTAGGGTTTTAGGGATTCGAGTTTGGGGGTTGGCGTTTTAATTTTAGGACAAGAGTTAGGGTATAGCTTTATGAAAGATTAAGGGGCCAGTGGGATTTTGCTGTAATAGATTTTAAATCCCTTCTATATAATATGTTTCGTAAATCATACATCATAAATTTCAAAATATTGAATTTTGTAATTCTACCAAATGGGCAACAATGGTTATCGCCAAGAAAGGCCAAGCGCAACAGATATATCCAAAATAAATTAGGGAAAAAAAAAGCAAATGCATCACAATAATAAAGATGGCTTAACTCATGACCCAGGCTTGAAGGAGAAAACCGCATAAGGGGATTAGCCTTGACACGAAAGTAAGGCATCCTTCTGACTTGAATATTATGAGTTTAGTACCATACCTTGTATCAAGGAAGGAAGACTTGAGTTTTACTGCTTCCTGAAAAAATGCAGAAATAAAATGAGAACATATACTTGACAGAATTGGGATTTTTAAGGTATGGGGTTTAGTGCTAGGGTTTTAAGGGTTTGGTTTAGTTTTTTATGGTTAGGGGTTTTATGATTTAGTGTTCGGGTTTAGGGTTTTTAGGATTTAATGTTATGGTTTTTAGTGTATAGGGTTTAGTGTTTTTAGTGTTTAAGGTTAGGGTTTTTAAGGGTTTATGGTTTTGGGGTTTAGAATTTATGGTTCGGATTTTTAGGATTTAGAGTTGGGGTTTTTTAGTGTTAAGGGTTGATGTTTCTTAGGGTTAGGGTGTTTAGCGTTTAGCGTTTTTAGGGTTTAGGGTTTTTAGAATTTACATCATATATATACAAAATAAATTAAGAAAAAAAAGCAAATGCATCTCAAAGGAGAAAATTGCATAAGGGGATTAGCCTTGACACAAAAGTATGGCAATCATGTGACTTGAATATTATGAGCTTAGCCCCAACCGATAATGGAGGAATTGGAATAAAATCTGCAACAAATAAGAGAAGACACAATAAGAAACGGAGATGAATGAAACCTAGCTTCCTACAAAAGAATTGGCAACAAACAAACTTATGGTGAAGCGTATATGGTTATCTCTAATAATAAACTAATGACTCCAAAAAAAACAGAACATATAATTATTACAGACAGCAACAATTAATCAAAAATATTTATGAAAGCCAACCAAAAGATAAAGAACACAATCCACTCTGTACATAAGAATTGAATTCTACAAGATATGTCGTCATCATAGATCAGATTTTTGGGTGCTGGACACAAATAATGGGGATTTTCTTTCAGAAAACATGGGAACTGAAATATTATATTTTAAAGGAGTAATAATACAAAAAGAAGAACATTAAACCAACAGGATAGAGTATCACTCATACTGTGTTAGCTTATGTCCCAGACTCAAAGGAGAAAATTGCATAAGGAGATTAGCCTTGACACAAAAGTAAGGCAGTCATGTGACTTGAATATTATGAGCTTAGCACCAACCGACAATGGAGGAATTGGAATAAAATCTGCAACAAATAAGAGAAGACACAATAAGAAACGGAGATGAATGAAACCTAGCTTTCTACAAAAGAATTGGCAACAAACAAACTTATGGTGAAGCGTATATGGTTGTCTCTAATAATAAATTAATGACTCCAAAAAAATAGAACATATAATTATTACAGACAGCAACAATTAATCAAAAAATATTTATGAAAGCCAACCAAAAGATAATGAACACAATCCACTCCGTACATAAGAATTGAATTCTACAAGATATGTCGTCATCATAGATCAGATTATTGGGTGCTGGACACAAATAAGGGCGATTTTCTTAAAGAAAACGTGGGAACTGAAATAGTATATTTTAAAGGAGTAATAATACAAAAAGAAGAACATTAAACCAACAGGATAGAGTATCACTCATACTGGGGAATCCAGTAAAGCATCATCTCAAACTGGGAAGCCAAATTCCTCTTAAGAGAAACGTGGTAGGGCTTACTTCTTGGACCAACCCTTCACTTCTTGGACCAACCCTTGAGCTTTCATTAGATTACCCCAGTTCCATGGGCATCAACCTGAAGTATGTAAGACAGCGATCACAAAAACAATGATAAATCACCAAAGCTAATGAAATCACACAGTAAAATGGAATGGAAAAGGAAAGCAAAAAATTACAGCCTAGACCTTTGAAATAACTATTAAGCTAGAGCAGCAATTGATCATCAAACACAAAGCAAAGAATACCATTAGAGGTTAAAAGATGTAATGCTGACAAAGGAATTTAGAATCATGATAATCCCTAAAAGATGTAAGAAGTTCCATGCTCAATTCCAATATCAGGCTAAA
Source organism: Sesbania bispinosa (assembly GCA_026901365.1). Lineage (NCBI taxonomy): Eukaryota > Viridiplantae > Streptophyta > Magnoliopsida > Fabales > Fabaceae > Sesbania > Sesbania bispinosa. The sequence goes on along the minus strand of QLOH01000523.1, from coordinate 730,768 downwards.
AGAAATTTTATTTCGAGCTCACACTGCTATGATTGTTCTTAGTTTAGGTATCAAAGTTGGGGCATTATGCTGTGGACTAACCACCATAAACCAAACTAAAAATAAGCCTACATAGACCAAACCCCTACCCAGAGCATTAATAGTAACCCATACAAAACATCATATAAAAATACATGCATTACATTTCAAAAAGGTAGAATTGTACTCTACAGTTTAATACCTTCTAGATATAGATTGTGGAAAGGTTGTTATAAGCAGCAGATAATCCAGTGGTTACACTCAGGATAGCTTTATGAAGCAGCACTGCAGCAGCAGCCACCATGTTCCTGCATTACAACAATTTCAACTAAAACACATATTCTCTGATGTACCACACAAATTACTACCATTAACATGGAGAGACAAGGACCACATACCATTCCATGTATATATTTCCAAGTTGGTCAATTCCTGTGGGCGGTTAGGCTGTAATGAAAGCCATTGCTTCATACCACAAAAAAGCAAGTTCTGTAGAATTTTATCAGCATGAAAGCATAATGACTGAAAATATATGTATTGCAGAGAAGATAGGATAAAAAAGCAAACATTATAGCACTGGATTGCTTCATCCACTTAGCAAACATCTTTTACAGCATTACCCTAGAAGAAAATCAAATAAAATATAATACAATTGCATATAAAATTGTACATTTAGGTTTTTTAATCTAAGTTGTGACAAATCAAGAAACCAACCAAATTATTGTATGCTTTCAAAACTCTGGGGTCACATGTGACTGCTTGTTTATAGTGTAGAATTGCCATGTCCAGTTGACCTTGCTCATAATATAGTGGCCAAATTACCTGTGCACTACCTGATACACAGAACAGTCAATGTGATTGATTAGCAGCAGATATATCCAAAATAAATTAGGGAAAAGAAAAGCAAATGCATCACAATAATACAGATGGCTTAACTTATGACCCAGGCTTAAAGGAGAAAACCGCACAAGGGGATTCGCCTTGACACGAAAGTAAGGCATCCTTCTGACTTAAATATTATGAGCTTAGTACCATACCTTGTATCAAGGAAGGAAGACTTGAGTTTCATTGCTTCCTGAAAAAATGCAGAAGTAAAATGAGAACATATACTTGACAGAATTGGGATTTTTAGGGTATAGGGTTTTAAGGGTTTGGTTTAGTGTTTTTATGGTTTAGTTTTTTATGGTTAGGGGTTTTAGGATTTAGTGTTCGGGTTTAGGGTTTTTAGGATTTAATGTTATGGTTTTTAGTGTATAGGGTTTAACGTTTTTAGTGTTTAAGGTTAGGGTTTTAAGGGTTTATGGTTTTCGGGTTTAGAATTTATGGTTAGGATTTTTAGGATTTGGAGTTGGGGTTTTTTAGTGTTTAGGGTTAATGTTTCTTAGGGTTAGGGAATTTAGTGTTTAGCGTTTTTCGGGTTTAAGGTTAGGGTTTTTAGAATTTGCATCATATATACACAAAAAAAGTTAAGAAAAAAGAAGAAGCAAATGCATCATAATTATAAATATGGCTTAGCTTATGTCCCAGACTCAAAGGAGAAAATTGCATAAGGGGATTAGCCGTGACACAAAAGTAAGGCAGTCATGTGACTTGAATATTATGAGCTTAGCACCAACCGATAATGGAGGAATTGGAATAAAATCTGCAACAAATAAGAGAAGACACAATAAGAAACGGAGATGAATGAAACCTAGCTTTCTACAAAAGAATTGGCAACAAACAAACTTATGGTGAAGCATATATGGTTGTCTCTAATAATAAAGTAATGACTCCAAAAAAGCAGAACATATAATTATTACAGACAGCAACAATTAATCAAATATATTTATGAAAGCCAACCAAAAGATAATGAACACAATCCACTCCGTTCATAAGAATTGAATTCTACAAGATATGTCGTCATCATAGATCAGATTTTTGGGTGGATGACACAAATAATGGGGATTTTCTTTCAGAAAACATGGGAACTGAAATATTATATTTTAAAGGAGTAATAATACAAAAAGAAGAACATTAAACCAACAGGATAGAGTATCACTCATACTGGGGAATCCAGTAAAGCATCATCTCAAACTGGGAAGCCAAATTCCTCTTAAGAGAAATGTGGTAGGGCTTCACTTCTTGGACCAACCCTTGAGCTTTCATTAGATTACCCCAGTTCCATGGGCATCAACCTCCAACGATCACAAAAACAATGATAAATCATCAAAGCTAATGAAACCACACAGTAAAATGGAATGTAAAAGGAAAGAAAAAAATTACAGCCTAGGCCTTTGAAATAACTATTAAGCTAGAGCAGCAATTGATCATCAAACACAAAGCAAAGAATACCATTAGAGGTTAAAAGATGTAATGCTCACAAAGGAATTCAGAATCATGATAATCCCTAAAAGATGTAAGAAGTTCTATGCTCAATTCCAATATCAGGCTAAAAGAAAATTTTATTTCGAGCTCACACTGCTAAGATTGTTCATAGTTTAGGTTTCAAAGTTGGGGCGTTATGCTGTGGACTAACCACCATAAACCAAACTAAAAATCAGCCTACATAGACCAAACCCCTACCCAGTGCATTAATAGTAACCCATACAAAACATCATATAAAAATACATGCATTACATTTCAAAAAGGTAGAATTGTACTCTATAGTTTAATACCTTCTGCATATAGATTGTGGAAAGGTTGTTATAAGGAGCAGATAATCCAGTGGTTACACTCAGGATAGCTTTATGAAGCAGCACTGCAGCAGCAGCCACCATGTTCCTGCATTACAACAATACCTTCTGCATATAGATTGTGCAAAGGTTGTTATAAGGAACAGATAATCCAGTGGTTACACTCAGCATAGCTTTATGAAGCAGCACTGCAGCAGCAGCCACCATGTTCCTGCAATACTCAGAACACCATTACCATACTTATTAAATGAAGGAAAACAAAATGATCTCTATATGTCCATTAATTACTATCCCATATCGTTGCACTAATCTTTTGCAAAGGGAAAAAAAAACTAGCAGCAAACAGCTAGAGAAAAAGCAAGAGAACTAACCAAAAGCCATACCTAGGGGTGTGCATGGGGCAGTTTTTTTAAAACCCAAACCACTTCCAAATATAAACCAGTTATATGGGTCAAGTTTTTAATGTTAAACCAGTTTGGGTTTTAACCGAACCGGTTTATAACCAGTTTTAAACCAGTTTTAAACTAAACTGGTTTTAAACCGGTTTATGAATAAAAACCAAAAACCGGTTTGTGGATAAAAGCCGGTTTTAAATCAGTTTTATGGAAACAAACAGTTTTAAACCAGTTTAATGAAAAAAAAAACAGTTTTTTCCAGTTTTATGAAAAAAAACCGGTTTTTAAACCAGTCTAATTGGACATATCAAGCAATTCTGTTTTTTAGGCCTAAAAAAAACTAGTTTTTCTTTAAATCTGGTTGTCTCACTATGTAAATTAGATCCCCAATTTCATTGTAAGAGTCCTGATTGCAATACCAACTCCACAAAGCCCATGTTTCATTTTTCACCTGCATTTTACACATTGAAACACTACATCAAATATGAGCAAGAGCTCTGATACTTTGTTCATTCAATTTAAGGTTCCATAAGCAAGAAACATATTTCAAAAAGCCTAAAAAAAGCTCTAAAATTGTAAGTAAAAACAACATTTACTTACAATATATGAAAACATGTTGCTTTGTGGACTTGGTATTGTTATGTGAAAAATATCTTTTATCAAGGTGAAGCTTGAAGATTGCTTCCAAACCCCAGATCAATGCCAACAACCAACGTGAATCACATTATATGGTAAACTAAAAGGAAATTTTGAACTCAGATTCATAATAGAGCTATAAAGAATGTATATGATATCCAATAATCACAGTTATTCAGTTAATCAAGGAGAATCCATAATTGTGAATTTAAGAGACTGCCCCAAGAATTTTAGTAAGTATGAAATTATGTTTACTAACATACATATGAAATGGATTTCAGATCAGACAGGTCTAAGTCCAAAATTCAGTAAAGAAGGTCACATAGAAATATCAATCATATTTCCTATTATGTCAGAGTCCACAAAACCATTTTAGTGAAATAAAAAGAAAACATTGCTGAAGAAAAGAAGAGCAGGCATACATTAACACAGTTTGAATATTATGATTGCAGCTAAAGATCACATTTTTAAGTAGATGCAAACCCAATGATAATTATAAACTGTAGTAGGCATAAACAGAGAAATTTGGAGCTAAAACAGAATTTATTGGAATATTTTTAGCCAATAATTTAGGGAATAAATATGCACTTGACCAATATTAATAAATGGGAAACATTGGGATTTATTTGAAGTCCAATACCACCAGGAGGGAAGCTAGTACAGTTAAGATTTGACTGTCCTTGTTGGGTAAATACAGATACAGAATTATAAAAATATGTTAATGATAACAATGCATGAAAATGTACAGAACAGCATGCAGTTCAAAGCAAATAGTGTGATACTTGCATGTTAATTAAAAGGCTATGAATATATATATTCCCATTAACAGGGTAGCTAAAAGATTCAAATAAGGTAGCTTTTTTCTAAAGCAAGCAAAAGAGAAAGAATTGCACAAAGAGACTTCTAATGAATTTCAGCCAACCAAGAATTCACATATGCATTAGAAATGATTTCTCGATCAGACATATCTATAGGAATGTTGATGTTGAGCAAGAGGAAAATTATTTTAGCAGTTTGCATTATCATCTTAATTTTGGGTCTTTTTATGATACATGTGGCACTTCATTAGTCGCACTTAAATTTTCTAACAGTTATTATATACAACTGAAACAATTAGTTATTTAGAATTTCAATTACGCCCTCGATCTGTATATACATGTGCAAGAATTCAACAACCGAGTAAATTAATGAAAATATTTGTCTAGATTTTTTTTAAATCTTATATTAATCCCTACCTACCTAGCTAGCTCTTCTTTTCTAAAAGAAATAAAAAGAAATGAAAATATTGCCCTCTACACTGGTCTTGCGCTTGCGCTTGCGCCATATTCTGCACACATGCAAGTATGCATCAACTCACATTTTTTTCCGTATCTGTATTTACCAACTTGACTACCAATGGCTAACCATTTTTGTGAAACTAATCAAGCTATTAAGAGGCGAGTATCCAATCCTAACAGTGGAATCAGATTCCAATATCTCCAATTCTGCTTCCCTTGTTGGTTTCTCCAACAGTGGAATCAGATTCATCAAACAAAACAACCCTGCATTCCCACCCAAGCATTCAATCCTAACACTTCTCAACCCTTCAATGATCAATTGGTACCTCTTCCTCAGCCTCTCTCTGTTGGTCTTAATGCAGGAAATAGAACAGGTTCAATTATAAAAGATTTTTATGATAAAAGAAAAAAAAAACTAATGAGAATTGGTAAACTTTCAAAACCCATTATGAATTGTGCTGAAAATAGCAGGTGGTTGTAGGAAATATATAAGAAATAATATGGATACTTGCATCAATCAAAACATGTTATTGAGTACAATAAACACTTATTTTGGATTGCAGGTGCAATAGACATGTGATAGAACATCAGCAAATAGATTATTGTACAAATGTGATAGTCCATTACTTGCAACAGTAAGTAACTAGCTTAACATCAGAGCAAGTGTATTTCAAGTTCTAGAGTGATGAGTGAATCAGATTATACAAGCACTAGCTTATAGAATGAGAGAATAAGAACATAATTACATAATGAGAGAGAATCGAAGCTTACAAATGGGTGAGAGACTAATGGAAGCAGCAAGATGACAAACAGAGGAAGAGACCGGTTATTCAATCGCAAGCGAAGAGAGGACTCCGTTCAGAATTAGATCGCGAGCGAAATGGTTATTTGATCGAAGAGCAAAATCATGAACGTGATTAATGGATTCGAAGCGTGAATGAAGAGAATTGGGGATTAGGGTTCATGGTGAAATGTGAGGTAGAGGGGTAATCAATCTGAGAGAAGTGACAATTAAAACCAGATAAAAAAATCGGGTACCCAAACTTGTTATTGGGTTAAAAGTTGAATCGGTTTTTTTTTAATTAAAATAGGCTGGTTCAAATATTAGTTTTAATGAAGTGGGTTTTTTTGTAGTGTGGTACCGGTTTGGTAATGGATTGATTTATAATATTGGTTTTTTTGCACAGCCCTAGCCATACCATAGTTTGGCCATGTCTAAAGAGGATGTTGATAGCATGCAATAGCTTCTTGAGGAATCCCTAAAGCCTGGTAAAAGGGGAAAAATCTTTCAAGGATCCACCAATACAAATCAAAGTATTAGATGCATCCAACAAATCTTGCTTAACACCATACCTTGTAGTCATGCTTAGTTAGCGATTTTAGAAATAGATAGCCCATCCATCACCCAAAACTATATCGCAGTTGCCCAAGAGTCTTATAACTGATTCAAACTTCTTCTGAAAAAATAATTATTCTTAACATGATTAATTACAACTCCAAAGAATCCCTTGAGACCAAGGCTATCAATACTCAGAACACCATAACCATATTTATTAAAAGAAGGAAAACAAAATGATCTCTATATGTCCATTAATTACTATCCCATATCTTTGCACTAATCTTTTACAAAGGAAACAAAAAAACTAGCAGCAAACAGATAGAGAAAAAGCAACAGGACTCACCATGAGCCATGCCATAGTATGGCCATGTCTGAAGAGCATGTTGATAGCGTGCAGTAGCTTCTTGAGGAATCCCTAGAGCCTGGTGAAAGGGGAAAAATCTTTCAAGGATCCACCAATACAAATCAAAGTATTAGATGCATCCAACAAATCATGCTTAACACCATACCTTGTACATATTCCCAAGGTTCAGATATGCACCAGGGAAGGAAGATTTCATTTTAACTGCTTCATGAAAATGCATGCCACCAGCCATCTCGTTCTTCTGCAGAAGGAACTTCGACACTGAAGAGTTGAACACGGCACAAGAAGAAACACTGACTTATGAAGAGGTCATTGAAAGTACGCTAGCAGGACATACCCATTAGAGAAAACTTCCAAGAAAGTTTCCTACAACTTCCAATAATTATTCTTAACATGATTAATTACATTTACAACTCCGAAGAATCCCTTGAGACCAAGCCTATCAATACTCAGAACACCATAACCATACTTATTAAAAGAAGGAAAACAAAATGATCTCTACATGTCCATTAATCACTATCCCATATCTTTGCACTAATCTTTTACAAAGGAAACAAAAAAACTAGCAGCAAACAGAAAAGGCAACAGAACTCACCATAAGTCATACCATAGTTTGGCCATGTCTAAAGAGGATGTTGATAGCATGCAATAGCTTCTTGAGGAATCCCTAAAGCCAGGTAAAAGGGGAAAAATCTTTCAAGGATCCACCAATACAAATCAAAGTATTAGATGCATCCAACAAATCATGCTTAACACCATACCTTGTAGACATTCCCAAGGTTCAGATATGCACCTGGTAAGGAAGATTTGATTTTAACTGCTTCGTGAAAATGCATGCCACCAGCCATCTCATTCTTCTGCAGAAGAAACAATGACTTATGAAGAGGTCATTGAATGTACGGTAGCAGGACATACCATTTGAGAAAACTTCCAAGAATGTTGGCTAAACCTTCTCTTCGCATTCTTGATAGCCGATATCACTTCTCCAACCTTGCAAACTACTGCACCTTCCAATTCTCTCTTCTCTGAACCCACATTTCTGAGCAAACTACTGCACCTTCCAATTCTCTCTTCTCTCCAATTCTCTCTTCTCTGAACCCACATTTCTGAGCAAACTACTGCACCTTCCAATTCTCTCTTCTCTGAACCCACATTTCTGAGCAAACTTCTTTCCAAAGACCAATTTATATCGAGGAACTAGAGGAGTCCCCGTGTCAGCTGTCGCACCTGGGTTTTATTACTCGTAAATTAGGCTGCAACATTATTCTAATTACTCTAATATAATATAATATATATAATTAATATCCTGTCTAAAATTAAAAATTAATTAAATTCATTTTTTTGTCTAAATTTCACTTTAAAATTATTAGTTCTATGAAAATTATATTTATATTTACTGTTTCATATAAAAAGTTTTATCATAAAAAATATATTTTAAATAATTCTAAAAAAGAAATTTCACTCAATATATTTTAAATATCACTCCACGGCAGGTAATCTTAATCATGTCGTTTTATTCCCCTCTAAAAATATCACATCATCCTTTTTATTTTTTTTTTACTTTTTATCAAAATTATATCTCCATTTGTTTAGCATCTATTGTAGTGATTTTTTATGAATCACAGGTATCTCCACGGGAGGCAGTCTTAATCCTGTCGTTTTCTTTTTTTTTCTTTTTTTTTTATCTCACTTTCATTTTTTTATTATGATATTAAAATATTTTCTCTAATTATTCGTTTTTATTAATATGTTTCACTATAAAAGAAAATTTCTAATGATCTGCAGGTATTCTCCACGAGAGACAGTCCTATTCCTATCATTTTATTTTTTTCTCAGACATTGATTTTCTTTTTTTATTAACTTTTTTAGTTTTTTTATCAAAATTATATCTCCATTTATTTAGTTTCTATTGTAATGTTTTTTTTATGAATCAAGTGTATCAAGAAAAAATTTTCCCGCCTATTTCTCTCTCAAAAACATCACATCATCTTTTTTACTTTCTTTTTATTTTTTTATCAAAATTATATCTCCATTTATTTAGCTTCCATTGTAGTGTTTTTTAACGAATCACGGGTATCTTCCACGGGAGACAGTCTTAATCTTGTCGTTTTCTTTTTTTTTTATCTTATTTTCATTTTCTTTTTTTATTATAATATTAAAATATTTTCTCACATTATTCGTTTTTATTAATATGTTTCACTACAAAAGAAATTTTTTTAATGAACCGCGGGTATTCTCCACGGGAAACAGGTCTGTTCCTACCATTTTATTTTTTCTCACACATTAATTTTCTTTTTTATTATATTTTTTACTTTTTTTTTATTTTTTATCAAAATTATATCTCTATTTATTTAGCTTCTATTGTAGTTTTTTTATAAATCACGAGTATCGTTTTCTTTTTCTTTTTATTTTTTATCTCACTTTCATTTTCTTTTTTATTATGATATTAAAATATTTTCTCTCATTATTTGTTTTTATTAATATGTTTCACTGTAAAAGAAATTTTTTAATGAACTGTGGGTATTCTTCACGGGAGACAGTCCTGTTCCTACTTTTTTATTTTTTTCTCACACATTAATTTTCTTTTTTTATTATCTTTCTTACTTTGTTTTTATTTTTATTTTTTATCAAAATTATATCACACATTAATCGTGTGGTTTTCTTTCTTCTTTTATTTTTTTATCTCACGTTATTATATTAAAATATTTTCTCTTATTATTTGTTTTTATTAATATGTTTTATTATAAAAGAAATGTTTTTTATGAACTGCGGGTATTCTCCACAGGAGACAGTCCTGTTCCTACCATTTTATTTTTTCTCACACATTAATTATGTTTTAATTATTATATTACATTTAATGTACATCAACACATTTATTATATTTCCTAATATATGTTTTTATGTAATAAAAAATCAGAAAATGACGATAATCATGTTTAGGCGTAAATCTTCAAGTTTTGGACTTTTAGGCATGTTTAAGAAGGTAGTATGAAATCTATTAGAAATCAGTACATAAGCTCTAAATGGTAGTATACTTTTATCCGAATTAATGGCCATTATGACAATCAGTTCCATGTTTTTACTATCACTGAAATTAAAGGAAGTAATTTTTGAATCATGTGTCTATCACGGCCGCAACTAGTAATTTAATAAGCTATTGAACTACCTAAAAAATCCCTTTAAAACAAGAATTAATTAAACAGAAACAAAAGAAATGAAAAGATGGATGTGCTGAAGTGGAGTGATCATAATAAATATTATCAAGTAGATTATATGATAAAGGAAGAAGCTACAATTACTCCCACTGTCTCACAAAGCAATAATGTACAGGAAATGAATGAAGATTATCAGAGAAGAAACTAAGAAAAGAAGAACATAGTTTATAAAGTGATCAAGAATCTTACACTTTAGTCGCTATTGAGTTATAAAAAATCTTGCACTTTAACAGACGTTAGTGGTTTGGACCTAAATGAAAGACGGGGGTTAAAGTGAGAGACTGGCGAAGGGTTTTCATAATCTCAGGGACCAAAGTGAAAGACGCCGACAAAGTTAAGTACCAAAGTGCTAGTTTACTCATTTCTATTTTATTATTCATTTCATTTTCCTCTGTTTGATGGAACTAACATGTAAAACCCACAAAACATATATTCTATTTCATTATATTTTATATATTATTATTAATTTGTATTTTTATTAATAATATTATATGTAATTTCATTAATTATATATTTAAAAATACATAATAATATAAAATTAAATGTTCATTTCATACATTATATTTTAAAATTATTTCAAAACAGAAATGGGGTATTATAATTTAATTTAATGTCATGATTAAAATTAGAGTAATAAAATTATCACCAAACAATAAATAAATAAATATATGTAATTGATAAGTAATTTTATTTTTAATCTATCCTCTCACATGATCGTATTTAATGTAAATACAATTGTAAAAGTTTAATATTGAACTCGACCCGTTCATTTCAAATTAAAATTTGTATAACTTTTATTATAAAATCAAAAGTTATTAGAAAATTAAATTTGCAAAGATGTACCATAAAAACTTACCGAATAAATAAAAATACAACAAAAAAAAATTAGTATTGTTACATGATTTACAAATATTATTAGAAGTATTATTATTAAAAAGAGATTAACACAATTAGATCTAATGATTTTGGTGTACAGGTAATATAGTTATTTTATTTGCATTTATAATTTTAATATTATAGTAATTATTTTCATAAAACAATGAAATTGTAAGAGAAATAAATTACATTTAAATATATTTTTAACTTTGAATTTTTTTTACAATTGGTTTTAAAAAAAATTAACCTTAAATATTTTAAAAATGTGAAATTCATTTATTTTTAGTCCTTAAAGACATCGTGAAATGAAACTAAAATGCACTATTTTTCTTAAAATTAAAGACTAAAAATAAAAAAAAATCTATAGGAAAATAATTCTAAAAAAATTATTTTTGGCGACTAAAAATAGAGTTAACCTTAATAACTATTAACATTTTATTTTTTGTACTCATATTCTCTTAGGCCATCTTTAACCCAGCACCCCAATTTTTCACTATTCACAGTTCTTAAATGGGTTCCACCAGTACACATCAGCAGGTTCTTATTAAGCACCTCTTTTCTCTAACCCAGCATCTCACTTTTTTACTATTTACAAATCTTAAATGGGTCTCACCAATACTTACACATCACCCATTTTTTATTACAAATATTTTAATTAATAAACCCTAAAATAATATTAGTAAATAATAAAATAAAAATTTAAGTTTTTTAAAAAATGTTTTTTCCGGCGGTTTAAACCCCCGGAAAAGCTAAATAAAAAAATTAAAAATGATTACCAGCGGTTTAAACCCCCAGAAAAGCCAAATAAAAAATAAAAAATGATTACCGGGGTTTAAACCCCCCGAAAAAGCGAAATAAAAAAATTAAAAAATATTACCAGGGTTTAAACCCTCGGGAAAGTAAAAAAAAAAAAAACTAAAGCATCGGTGCTCAACTGAGCACCAGTGTTATTAAAGCACCCCGCGCTGTCATAAGTTTAACGCCAAAATTCCGTCCAGCATCGCTGTTTATTGAGCAAATTCTCAATAAGCATAGTGATAGAGATGGCCTTATTAATATTTTTATCTTTTACACTAATGATCTATGAAATTTTGAATATCCATTTCTAACATAATAATATTAAGTGTTGATAAAAATTTAAGTAATTATTTTAAGAAAAATACTTTTACAAAACATATAATACTTGATTACTTATTAATTTACTTTTAAAATGTAAAGAGAAAGAAAAAAAATGCAAAAATATACATGGCAAAAATTATCATTAACATAATTTTACAATAATAATATTCAATATTAAAATTCAATTTTTAATATTTCAAAGAAAGTAGAAACAATTATGTAATATAGGTGATACTCGTGATTTTAATTACAAAGTTAAAGAAAAATAGAAACTAATGTGAAAATTAATATATGACACAAACCAATATTATAATAATTTCCAGTTAATTATATTTTAATTGTTATCTTGAATTTTACATTTTAATTTATTTTTATTGAAATTAAAATATTTTTATCAATTAAATTAATTTTAAAGATGTGTTTTAATTGAATTTTTATAAAATAAATAAATCAATTTTAAAATTTAAAGAGAAAAATGGAAAAAATGTTAAATAAATACATTGGGACAAATTATTGCTAAAATAAATTTTTATAGTTAAACCAATTTAACTAATATTTTAAAATATAGGTTTTCAAATTATTTTATTCATAATATATAACATACTTGCTAGTTTAATTATAAAATATATAAGATTTTTTCACACCTTTTCTTTATCATCTTTCTTTTTTATCACGTTAAATATCACTTCTCTCATCATATCTCTCTTTCTTTTTGTTCTTTTCATTTCTCTTTTTCCTACAATTCTCACACAAAAAAAGAAGTGTCAAAGTTTTAATATTATTAAAAATAGTAGTGACTTTTTCATACTTCTTTATTCCACATTTTCTATAACATCTCACTTTTCTTTATATCCCTCTTTTCATTTCTCTTCATATTCCTCTGTTCATTTCTCATCACATCTTTCACACTCTCTTTTCATTTTTTTTATCATTTCTATCTCTCTTTTCCTTACGCTTCTCACTCTAAAAATGAGTTGTCAAAGTTTTAATCCTTTTAAAAAAAAGTTAATGATTTTTTTGCAGTTCCTTATTTTACACTCTCTTTCACACCTCATTTTTTCTTATATCTCTCTTTTCCTTTCATATTACATCAATTATCACATTTTCACCTCATCTCTCTTCATCTTTGTTTTTTCTATATCTCTCTTCCATACACTTACCACATCCCAAAAATAAGGTGTCAAAATTGTACGCAACATTTTCTATCACTTCTTTTAACTTATGTGTCTTCATTTTCTTCCACTTTCCTACTTTTATCACACCCCCAATATAAGGTGTTAAAGTTTTAATACTCTTTTCTACTGTTACCACACATTAAAGATGAGGTGTCAAAGTTTTACACTTCATTTTACAAATAGTTTTTTTTCTACCTATCTATCACATCTTTCACCATATCTCTCTTCATTTATTCTCTCTATCTCTCTTCCATGTACACTTACCACATCCCAAAAATAAAATGTCAAGGTTTTATTACTCTTAAAAAAAGAGTTTTAGAACTCTTTTCTACATTTATCATACCTTAAAAATGAGGCATCAAAGTTTTTCACTTCCTTTCACATATAATTTTTTTATCTTTCTCTTCATTTCCTAACACAATAATTATCACATTTTTCACCTTATCTCTCTTCATTTTATTTTTTATTATCTATCTCTTTTTTTCCTACACTTACCACACCCCAAAAATAAGGTCTCAAAATTTTAATACTCTTTAAAAAATAGGAATATTTTTCCCGCTCTTTTATTTTGCATTTTTTCACACCTAATTTTTTTCATCTCTTTTCATTTTCTATCATATTAAAATATTATGTTAAAAAACCCAACACATTATAATATTATTTCTTCAATTAAGAATAGAAAGCAAACTCTACAACCTAACCTATAAACCATCTTCACGTGTTTCAAAAAAGTATCTAGTACAATGAACTGTTTACTTGCTCAATAAAAGCACATAAGTAACACATGTGTACAAAAAAAATAAAGACCTCAAGTGAACAGTACCCAAAAATCCAAAGCAATGTAAAATTATAGATACATTGGTGAATCAGGGCCATGTCTTGTGTGAGGCAAGGAGCTCATTGCCTTTCCTCCTCACTTTTATGGTTTTTTGGTGGGGGTTGTTTTTTTGCACCTAATTATTACTATTCACATCACTCTTAATTTCCTTTATCTTTTTTATAACTTAAATCTGCTTAATTGTTTGTTTATCTCAAATCGCCACTCTATCTCAGTCCCCTTCGAATTCGGATTCTGTGAAGTTCGAATTTGGTGCAGTTGGTGTTGTCCAAAAATCTGGGTCGTCCGATTAATCGGATGGCTCAGATGCCGAGATGCTAAATCGGAATTAAAAAAGCATCTCGACATCTGAGCCGTCCGATTAAGATCGAACGGTCCAGATTTGTGTACAACACCAACTGCATCAAATTCAAACTGCACAGAATCTGAATTCGTCCCCTTCCATTCCCATATACCAACCATTCCTATGTTCTCCTCACTTCATCCTTCTTAGTCCAGACATCAAATTGGTAACCTACAAAGCAAGATATGATTCTTGCATATTTATCATTGGTAAGTTTATGTGGCGCTATAACAATTGTTTTTTTTTTTGCTACCTCCACTCATGGAAAACTTCCTCCACTGCTAAAAAGCATCAACTGAGATTCTTGCTCTCTTTCTTTGCATCAATATCACAAACTTACTTATCTTACACCCATGAGTACCAACTCTTATTTCTTTCTCTTGTGTCTCAGACCACCACATCATCTCCGATCTTTCTGTGAATATGGTAACACTACAAGAAAAAAAGATTTTTAGCGACGGCCAAAAGTCGTCACTACAGGGGAAAACCGTCGCTATTTCATAATGCAATAGCGACGATATTTTATGGCCGACGCTGTAACATCCCAAATCTAGGGCTTAGGAATTTTAATAGAAGCCTAGATTATGGTTTTAGCCAAGGGTTAGAGGATAGGGAACAATCTGAGGGATTGGAGTTTGGAATATTAATTTAGGATGGAAAATTAGTTATTTAATGAAATTAGGAAATGTGTGATTAGTAAGAATTAGGGTTTTAAAGAAACAAAAGGGAAGAAGAGAAGGGAAGAAAAAAGAGGGGGGCAGTTGTATCTGAGGGTTAGAGAGGGAGAAATAGAGACCGAGAGAGAGAAGGGGGGTTGAGGTTCGCCGGACAAGAAGGGGGAGCTGACTACGAGGATCACGGTGGTTGGAGACAGCCGCACGGTGGTGTAGCTGTGACAGAGGGTGCTTACCGACCATGGCCGCGACTGAACGTGGTGGTGACGGCGTGGCTACAGATCGACGCTGCACAAAGGCGTACGAGAGGATCTGAACCTGCACGGCGGAAACGCGGCCGTACGACGGCTGTTGGAGATGAAACAGTCGCGGGTATGCCGTTCACAGCGGTGGTGGTGCTAGACGAGGGGCGACGGCGAACCTGCAGGTGGTGGTTGGATCTATGGTGCGACGGAGGTGGAAGACGATGACTATGTGTGGTGCTCTGTTCGCCGGAGAAGAAGGCTTTCACACAGCGGAGCCTGTCGCGGATCTGTTTAGGTGATGAGGTGGCCAGGCTGACGACGGCGGCGACGGGAAGGCTACTGCAGTGCTTACGGCCAGTGGTGACTAGAAGGTTGCAGCCATAGGGCTGCACAGCGGAGATCGACTAGATGGTGTTTACACAAGGGTTTCTAGAGAGAGAGAGACGAGTTTAGAGAAAGGGGGAGCTAGGAGAAGAAGGAGAGCTGGATTGGGGGCTATTCCACCACCCTTGGAGCTTGGATCATCATCTTCCTCTCTCCATTCCTCCGTTTTTCCACCATTAAAGGGTGAGTGAAGTTCACACACTCTCACCACATCTCGCATGTGTTTCCATCATGATCCCCACCCTTCTAATCCCTTTCTTTTAGTATGTGTATGTTGATATATTGTTGGGATAAGTGTTATTTATGTTGGGGATTACTATTACTTGGATTAAGCTCAAACCCTAGGTTGCTATGATTTGGGGGTTTTGGGTTTCCTCGAGATTGGTTGCTATTGAGTGCATTATTTGATAATTCTATGTATTCCTTACAGATTTGATGGATTTTATATGTAATTTTGACAAGACTATGTATAAGAGTTTGATGCTAGAGTTTTGGTGAAGGAATTGCTTTAGAATTTTAACTAGAATTATTGTATGGAGTTGGATTATTAAATTTACAGGATTAGGTTTTGTTAGAAGAATTTCCATAATGCTTATGTAAATCTATGTGTAATCTTGTCATGACCTTAGTTATCTGTTAGGATCTCTCAGGAAGTATTCTTATGCATTATGCAAGATAGTTCTCAAAATCAATTCAGTTTTGGCTTTGGCCTAGAAATTAGAATTTGGCTTCGGCCCAGTTTTGGCTTCGGCCCAGTTAATCTAAAGTGAAAAGATTGATTTCAGAAATTGATTTAAGACTTGGGTGATTAGTGCCCAGCTAAAAAGGGTGATTAGTGCCTAGGGTGATTAGTGCCCAGTGGTGGTGATTAGTGCCCAAGGAAGACGTTCCTTGTAGTCTGAGCTCAAGTCTAGCCACGCAGTTATTCCAGATTTAAGCGATAAGACCCCGACGACCGGGTTATGTCGTTCATGTGCATCCATTATCAGTTTCTGTGCATATAAGTCTATTTGAGTATTGAATGGCTTGGATGATCTTTATGTCATCATCTGTTAATTTCCAATGATTTAAGGTATGAAGGAAATGATTAGAATGTTCAAGTGTGATTTAATGGACTATGTTGGTTGTTGCTTTGCATCTGTTTGTTTCCCCCACACTGCTTGTTGTATTGCTTTGCTCACTGGGACCGTAGTCTCACACCACGTTTCGGGGATATATTTTAGTCTGTGCAGGGTACATCCAGCTAATGTTCAGAGAAAAATGGAGCTTTTGGAGTGGACTCACTCACTCCCAGTTGCCCAGAAAAGTTTAGTAGTTTATTGGTGTATTGCTAGTTTAATTATTGTAATTATATAGATATATTATTGGAGAATTACTTATAGTGACTATTTAAATGATGTATGACGTAGAAACCTTTAGATTGGCCATGGAGGCCTATTGCTCCTTTGAACTAGATTAGTCTTCTTGTTATTATAAATTGTACTGGGATTTTGCTGGTTTTCAAGTGATTCTGGAAATTTGGAAATGTCTAGTTTTCAGGGGAAACTCTGCCGAATTTTCGGTAGAAGTTTATGAACCTCAACACTCCAGAATGTTGGTTCGTCCTCATATTTCTAAGTTAGATTTGGCATTGAGAATTGTGATGCTTGAATGTTGAGGAAGTATAAGTAAACGTTGGAATTGCTTAGGCGTTATGTGTGTATGACGATACTTGAAATGACGCGAAATAAGTTCAGAAATTTGGGATAATGTTTCCAACAGACATTGTTCTTGGATTTAGGAAATTAGGACGTTATAGACGCTATGTAGCGACGGCCTGGCCGTCGCTAATTCCATGGTCGTCACAACATAGCGATGACCATTAGGGATAGCCTGGCCGTTGCTAATAATATTTCAGAAAAAATATTCTTCCTTCCTAGATTTATCAATTGTGAGGATCGAACCCACAACCTGCATGATAACAAAATGGAGTATTACCGTTACACATATTTGTTTCTTGAAACATATTGTACAAAATATTATATATATAGTGAAAAATAACAAGAAATCAGTGACGACCAGGCCGTTACTAACTTTACGAAGGCCGACGCTAAAATTTTTTTTGCCTTTAGCGTCTTAAATAGAAAATTTGTTAAAAAATTCTTTTACCATTAGCGACAGCCTGACCTTCGCTACATAAAAAAGTTAGCGACGGTCTAGCAAAAATGTAAAAAAATCAACTTAGTGACGACTTTGCGACGGCTAGTGGCCGTCGCTAAATAGTGATTTTCTTGTAGTGTAAAATGGTTCAGACAAAAAGAGAACGATGATGATGGTATGTGTTGGAAAGTCCCAATTGACTAGTGATAAGGCCATTTAATAATATATAAACCTTGGGCAGTCCTCACCCTACAAGTTAGCTTTTGGGGTTAAGTTAGGCCCAGATCCAAAATCTAATATGGTATCAGAGCCTATCCTAGATGATCCGTTGTTTGGGCCGCCACCCGTAAAGTTGTCAACGCTCCAGATGTCCAGCCCTGGGCGTGAGGGGGTGTGTTGGAAAGTCCCACATTGACTAGTGATAAGGCCATTTAATAATATATAAACCTTGGGCAGTCCTCACGCTACAAGCTAGCTTTTGGGGTTGAATTAGGCTCATGTCCAAAATCTAATAGTAAGGTTGTTCAACGTTAGTCCTTAAGGGTTGAGAGTATTTTGGTGGAGGGAGTTCTAACTCAAGTCTTCATCATAGAGGTGCCATGGAAAGTGGATGATGGTATAGTTTCAGCAAAGTAGAAGAAAAAGTGGATATAAAGTTTACGGTTCGCACAGACGATGCCAAATGATTAGGGTTGAGATACATCACGGTGGTCCAAGATGGTTTTCCAAAGGGTATAGCGGCAGGGATGGGAAACTTATTCTCGAAGGAGAAAATCTAACAACAAAAGGTGGGGATGACCTATAATGAAAACCCAACACATAAGTAGGGAACGAGTTTAGTATAGTGTTAGTAAGGTGATAAGTTACGTACTTTAACCCCTCGCAAAGAAGGGGTTTTATAGGCAGAGTTGTTATTATTAGAGGAGGTGCGGGTGTCCGTTGAAATCAATTTCCCACCCACTTCTCTAATCATGATTGTAATCTGGCATATCCTACCTATAATCACTTTTGGAACAATATTAATAGTGTTAGCAGGGTGATAGATCATGTACTTTAGCCCCTTGGTACAAACAAAATTTATAGGCAAACCTGAACTATTAAAGGAGGTCAAGGTAAGGGTGGCAAAGCACGCCAACCCACCTCAACTCGCCTAACCCATTTAAAATGAGGTTGAGAGGGCTTACCCACCAATTTTTTTTTTTTTTAAAAAAAAGTCTATTAGGTTGGGGATGTCCGGTAACATCATTTTTCCACCCCCTCTCTTGTAATCATGACTAAACCCCATAATCCAGTCTAACCTTCCTATAATCACTTATGGCTAAACTACTGAAAATTGAAGGATGGGAGGTGCATATGTGGGTCCCTAAAGGTGTAGGTAGTTGACAGGGTGTAGAGTCGACATGAAAGGTCGAGATCGTGTAACTGAGTGTAGGCCTCAAAGTGTCTAAGATATGTCCCAACTTTGAGGCATTGTGCTATCTCGACCAGGATGAGGCATTCCTCGAATTGGTCTTGAACACTAACCTTTAGTGATTCGATTCATGAAACTGCCTTTGGCAGGCGAGTTATTGATCAAGTTAGTTTCAAATGTAGTTTGTAAGGGAAATGTAGTTTTAGGAGTATATGATCAGAATTACATGAAATAATTATATCGGCAGAACTGGCTAGGAGATATCCTAACCACCTGATTACAAAATAAAGATAAGATAGAGAGAAGATAAATGAGAATCGGATCAGATAAAATCAGATCATTTTTTATAAATTTGATCTTAATCTTAACTACCTAATGAAGAATAAGATAAGATCAGTTATGGTAAATCTGATATTGATCTTAACTACCTAATCCTTCTAAGATACATATTTGAAATTTAAAATAAAAAAATATACAGCTGCCAACACCCCCCCCCCCCAAGTTGGTGCATAAATGTCCAACATATCCAACTTGCTTACAAAGAACTCAAAGCTAGGTTTAAACAATCCTTTTGTAAGAATGTATGCAACTTGTTGTGAAGTAGGAACAAATGGCATGCAAATTAGGCCTGAATCCACTTTCTCTTTTATAAAATGTCTGTCAATCTCTACATGCTTGGTCTGGTCATGTTGAACTGGATTTTGGGAAATACTAATTGCAACCCTGTTATCACAGTACAACTTCATGGGAAGAGTCATGGGAAGCTGTAACTCTTCTAGAATTCTGTTAAGCCACAAAATTTCACAAACTCCTTGTGCCATTGCCCTATATTCAGCCTCTGCACTACTTCTGGCCACGACATTTTGTTTTTTGCTTCTCCAAGTAACCAAATTTCCCCAAACAAATGTACAATAGCCAGATGTTGACTTCCGGTCAGTAATGGATCCAGCCTAATCCGCATTAGTGAACACTTCAATGCCTTGTTGCCCAGTTTTCTTAAAAAATAGTCCTCTACTTGGAGCACTTTTTAAATACCTCAAAATCCTGTAAACCGCCTCAAGGTGTTCTTTATGTGGTGAATGTATGAATTGACTCACTAAACTTACTGCAAAGGCTATATCTGGCTGAGTATGAGATAAATAAATCAATCTTCCCACTAATCTTTGGTAACGAATTGTATCTACCGGATCTCCTTTGTCTTCAGTTCCTAGTTTTCTATTAGGATCTATAGGAGTTTCAGCTGGCTTGCAACCCATCATCCCAGTTTCTTTGAGAAGATCTAAAATATATTTTCTTTGTGACACAACGATTCCTTTCTTTGATCTTACAACCTTCATCCCCAAAAAATATTTTAAGGACTCGAGGTCTTTAATCTCAAACTCGGCTGCAAGGGAAGCTTTCAACTTGTTTATCTCACTGAAATCATCTCCAGTAATCACAATGTCATCCACATAAACAATTAGCACAACCATTTTTCCTCCAGAAGAATGTTTTACAAACATTGTATGGTCACTTTGACATTGAGCATACCCTTGTTTCTTAACAAACTGGGCAAATCTCTCAAACCAGGCTCTAGGTAATTGTTTCAATCCATAGAGGGATTTCTGAAGCCTGCAAACTTTTTTATTAAAATGTGATTCAAAACCTGGGGGTGCATCCATATAGACTTCTTCCTCCAAGTCTCCATTTAAAAATGCATTCTTCACATCTAGCTGTTGTAATGGCCAGTCTAAATTTGCAGCTAATGACAAAAGAACTCTAATAGTGTTCAACTTCGCAACAGGAGCAAAGGTTTCTGAGTAATCAATACCATAAGTCTGAGTGAAGCCTTTAGCAACTAACCTTGCTTTGTATCTCTCAATAGGTCCATGTGCCTTACACTTGATGGTAAACACCCATTTACACCCCACAACCGTCTTTCCTCTAAACAAGTCCACTTTTCTCAAGGTCTGGTTTTTTTTTTCGAGGGCTCTCATCTCCTCCAAGACAACCTCCTTCCACTTAGGAACCCTTAGAGCAGCTTGTATATCTTTTGGAATATCTGTTTTTGTCAATTCTGAAGTAAAAGCCCAAAAGGAAGGGAACAAATTTTCATATGACACAAAATTTGAAATAGGATGCTTTGTACATGATCTTATAGCCTTTCTAATAGCAATAGGAAGGTCGGAATCATCGGGGACAAGTTCAATAATAGTTTGAACAGGCTGGATAGAATTAGAAAAATTGTTACCTGACGGTGATGGGTCCTTGGATTCATGGCAGCCTTGAGGATCATTTGGCTATATTCTTTGAGGGTTTTTCTTTCCGGAGTAAACAAGATCAAGGGGTTTTACACCCTTATTACCCATTGTAACTGTGTCATTTTTTTTCAGTTTCAATAATTTCAGAATTTGGCACAGCTTGTAAATTTGATATTTCAGTTTCTAAAACAGGTGCTAAAATTAAAACAGATCTAGGAATGATTTCAGTTTCTAAAGCAGGTTCTGAAATCCAAACAGATCTTGGAATGTTGTCTTTATTTTGCTGACTTGGTTCACCCTTGTTTGGAGCCTCTGAACTTCCTTCTGTACGTAAGGAATCTAAAACTGAAAATTCTGAATTTTGTAAAGTTTGAACATATTGGACAACATCTTCCTCTTTTCTCCCCCCTGAAGATGATTTTGAAAAAAAAGGAGTTTCTTTTAAAAAAAAAGTAACATCCATAGAAACAAAGGTTTTTTTTGGAAATGGGATCAAAGCATTTGTATCCTTTTTGGTTGGGAGCATAGCCAATAAATACACATTTTTTTGCTCTAGGTTCAAGTTTTCTTTGATTTGGTTCATGAGAATGAACAAAAATAGTACACCCAAATATTCTTAGAGGTAAAGAACATAAGAGTCTATTATTTGAAAAAATATTTGTAAAAACATCAAAAGGAGTTTTGAAATTCAAAACTTTGCTAGGCATCCTATTGATCAAGTATGTTCCAGTTAAGATTGCTTCACCCCAAAGATATTTCGGTACCATAATTTAAAACAACAAGGCCCGAGCAACTTCAAGTATGTGTTTATTTTTCCTTTCAACCACTTGATTTTGCTGTGGAGTGTTAACACAAGATCTTTGATGAATGATACCATTTTCAAGGAAAAATTATTTAGGTGTTTGTTGAAATACTCCCTCCCATTATCACTTCGAAGTACTTTGATTTTTTCCTGAAATTGAGTTTGTATCATATGGAAAATTTTTTTGAATATGTTCTCAACTTCAGATTTTGTTTTCAACAAATAAACTCATGTTAATCTTGTATGATCATCTATGAATGTGACAAACCATCTTTCCATTTGGTGTAGGGTCCTGACTAGGTCCCCAAACATCACTATGAATTAAAATGAAAGGACTAGATTTTTTATAAGATTGAGGAGAATAAGAGGAACGATGATGCTTTGCAAGTTGACAAACTTCACAAGAAAACAAATTTGGATTTTTATTTTTAAAAAGTTTAGGAAATAAATGTTTCAAGTACAAAAAACTCGGGTGACCTAGCCTACAATGCCACAACATTATTTCTTCATCATCATGAGCAAAAACTGAG
Organism: Sesbania bispinosa; assembly: GCA_026901365.1. Classification (NCBI taxonomy): domain Eukaryota; kingdom Viridiplantae; phylum Streptophyta; class Magnoliopsida; order Fabales; family Fabaceae; genus Sesbania; species Sesbania bispinosa. The sequence continues at coordinate 708,076 of QLOH01000523.1, read as the reverse complement.
TTGAGACAGTTACTCTGAGATTTTTCCTTAAAAACATCTTCATCTTCAAAGAGATGGAGTCCATCAACCTCCTTAGCACTGCCAATCATCCTCCCTGAACCCAACTCCTGAAATTTGCAAGAAGTGGAGTAAAAAATGGTCAAACAGTTTAGATCATGTGTCAATTTACTAATGGACAAAAGGTTACATGATAAAATTGGGACATGAAGAACATTGTGCAGGGTTAGATATTTAGATATAGGAACAGAACCAACACCAACTATAGTAGAAAAGGTACCATCTGCAATTTTCACCTTTTTATGACCCGCACAAGGACTATATGTAGAAAATAGTTTTGAACAATCTGTCATGTGGTCAGTAGCTCCAGAATCAATGATCCATGGAGCTTTAGAATTTTCTTGGCACTAAGAAGAACAGCTGAAAAGGAAATACCTTTTTGGGCTAGAGAAGATGATGGATTAACTGACATTTTAGTTGGAAAAAGCTTATACAAGTGTTCCAGTTGTTCCTTAGTAAAAGGAAGTGTCTTAGAGTTACCTTTATGCTCCATGTTTTCTACATTTGAGGCTTGGAATGCTCGATCTTCTCATGATGATGATGATGCAGTTTCAACATCTCCAGAATTTGCGGAAGACATGCTAGGCGAACACAGGATCAAAGTCGAAGCTCTGATACCATGTAGTTTTAGGAGAAGAAAAATGATATTTTTTTATTCTATATGATCAGAATTACATGAAATAATTATATAGGCAGAGCTGGATAGGAGATATCCTAACCACCTGATTACAAAATAAAGATAAGATAGAGAGAAAATAAAGGAGAATCATATCAGATAAAATCAGATCAGTTCTGATAAATCTGATCTTAATCTTAACTACCTTATGAAGAATAAGATGAGATCGGTTATGGTAAATCTGATCTTGATCTTAACTACCTAATCCTTCTAAGATACATATTTGAAATATAAAATAAAAAATATACAGCTGTCAACAGGAAATTTTGGGATGGACCACAAAAAAAAAGGTGGTTTATGGTAGACCTTTACCATAAATAGTATAAATTTAATATTAAAAAATATTAATATTAATATATTATAAAATAAAATTTACTTTTTATGATATTAAAATTAAATGTCTATGGTAGACCCAAACTCAAGAGAGTTCATCCTAAAATCATCCTGTTTGTAATAGTATCGGCCTTGCTATGCACTCTCATTTGCTAGAATATCTCTCTTATTTGTCTTTACAGGGATGTCTTTTCCATTGTGGACTTGTGGCTCCTTCCGACAAACTCTTTCTTCTTTCTTAACCATATAGAGCTGGTGCCTGGCAATTCGGGCTACCCAGCCCAGCCCTACTTGATGCTGGTAGCGGGCTTTATCAGATTTGGTTAAAAAACTTGGAAGTTATTCGGACTTCTAAAATAGGTGCCTGAACCCTACTTTTTTGCGAGCTTTTTGCAAGTAGCCCGCTTATTTTGCGGGGTTTTGTGGGCTACCCGACATTTTTGCATGTGACGAGCTTTATCGGACCGGGCTAAAAACCTCCGGACTTCTAAAATAAATGTTCGAACTCTACGTTTTTACGGGCTTTTGTGGACCGGTCTTTGCTCGCTCTATGGCCATGTGACATTCCAACCACCATTATGGAAATCATAAAATGACCATCATTATGATTTATGAACATTGGTTTAGTATTTAGTATTGCTCTGTTTTTTTCCTTTTTTTTTTGGTTTGTACAATATTTTCTTTTTCCCTTTTTAGGTTTGTACAATGTTTTGGGTATGTGGTGTGCGAATGCTGCCTTCGGCTATGTGCGTGTCATTAGTTAGTGTAATCACCAATTGGTTTTCGCCTATACTGAATGCGTTCTTATCTTGCCATTGAGAGATGAACCATGATCATATCTATTGGTGTTAAAATTCTACTGAGGCACGTTTAGTTGGGTTTCCTAACTGTTGTTAGTAATTAGTAATTTAGGTCCGTGCACAGCATGAATTACACACTAGTAAGTATACAATTATCTTATACTGACACTGTTTTCAAATGGTAAGAACAAGATATTACAAAGAAAATGGCAAAATTTTAGAACAAAGTATAAAATGAAAATAACATAATATTTTGTAATTATTATTAAAATGATATCAAATAGTAATAAGCAAAAAAGAAAAAGGAAAAAAAATGCCACCTCAAATTATCTAATATTCATGGCTTAGAAATGTGAATCATATCTAGAACCCAGTCACTGCGCACATGACAGAACCTAGAACCCCCGCAACTGTTGCCGGGATGATCAATACGAACAGTCACTTTAGTGTAAGTGAGAATATGATTAGCGACTATGATTAGCAAGTCATTATTCCCATCATTATAATTTATAATAACAGATCCAGTTCATGCCCCGCAAAAACAACCCACCAAATAATCATATCTATAAACCCAATGCAAACAACTTGGAACACAAGAATCTACGAATAAAAAGTCATCCTATAATCTGAGACAGGTTGTCAAGAATGCCTACAAAATTTTATTGTGAAATGAAAAATATTAGGAAAGCAAATATACAAACATTTCATGTAAGCTACAAACTACAAAATAAGCCATACTAAGCTGAAAAATATGTTGATTAGGGAATTTTGAAGATATGTTGGTTTTGGGACAAAGCATGAATTAGTTTGTCTGATTGGCCACAATTAATGGTCACCTAACAACTCAACAATTGACACAATTAGATATCTAAAAGGCTCACTAGAAACATGCATGAAAAACACGCTTCTTATTCACGGATATTCGCAAGAGCAGTGAAACACCTTCAAAAACTGTAGAGTACCAAACAAGACAATGTGTAGAAATTTATACTATAAATCAATAAGACAAGTTTTTCTCAATCAAAATGCACAATCTGAATCTCTAGTGAGCGCCCCACAGAAACGAATACCGCGATGTTCAACTCGATCCTAACGAACGCAACTGCAAGGTTGGTCACTTGCCTCACAAAATCATAACCTCCCCAATAAGGGTGAATCCTACATAGAATTGTCGTTTCACGATTCAGCACCCTTAATAACCGTTCATATCGAAGCTTTTATTCAGCACCCTTAATATTAGAGCGTGAACGGATCTAAATAATAGAATTAATCACCTGTAGATTGCACAATTCAACGCTTGCCACGAAATGCACCACCTGACCTCGCACCCGGATAGCGAGCAAATTGAAACCTTAAATTGACCGAGTTGCGGTCAAGCTCATCAAATTTGTAACCTGCAAAATTAAGGTTCATTGTTTTACGCTCAACAACTAGCCACGTTCTGGACCGCGAATTAGGGTGTCATCAGGCAGATGATATAAGACGTGCCATATCTTACCTCAGCTAAAAACATAATAAACCTGAAATAAAACGTTCAAACCCAATATCCAACATAGGTGAAAATGCTGAGTCCCTCACTTAATACGAAAGGGGTTAAACTTGCTACTTAAGAGAAGGAACAGGAAGAAGGGTGAGCATTGAGCAACCTTTGGTTAGTCTCCCTTGTTTGACTGTCTCTGGCTTTCGGCATTCGGTGAAACATTGAGTACTGGAAGAATATATCCTACTCTATTTCAAGTATCTATGCAGCAAGAACAAATAAAATATCGTGACATGAAAGGGTGGTTTTGAGGAAATAGTCCTTACACTTCCAACAGTTGAAAGGATAAATGAAGATTAGTCCCTAAACCAAGAGAGCATATTGGTCAAACAGGCCCATATTCCGTGCAACAATCAAGCTTTTAAGCAATCCACAACCCAGATGAATTACTCAAAACTAGGAAGGGAACAGCCTCCATAATATGGAAATATCAAAATGGATGATATTCCCTCCACAATCTTTCAATCAGAGATGATAAATTATGGGAGTCAGCTTTATCGTTGAGAATGACAAAGATGGTGAGGATCAGACAAAATTCATTATCATGACATTAGTTTTACAAAAGGCAAACTATCAACCTTCCAAACTCGAGTGCCATTTTCATCTGAGCCAAACCAACCCCACTCCCACCACCCCACGCCCCTCAAAAAAAAAAGTGTGATAGATAAGAAAATATATTGCATAAGGTTAAACATGATCATGAACACTGGCTAGTACTCCCCACTCTTATCTGTGCAATAATTTCTTTATATCATTTCCACTGAGAATGTGACAGGAAGCAGTCACATCCTAAATCCAGCCCTACCGCACCAGACAATTGGTTTTATCTATCACCAAAAACCTAACCTGCATATATTAACTTAAGAGCAATCCCACACTCCTAAGGCACTAACACAAGAGGAAGACAAATCATAAAGTCAAATTTACAAACTGTTCTTGCCCAATATATGTTTGTGACATTCCCAAAAAAAAAAATCCTACTGCAATTTCTCTATATTCAGCACTTGAAGGAAATAAAGAAATGGAATGCATTGGATTGGATTGGCCAAAACATACATGAGACTGTGATTAAAAGAATAAAAGAATATTACCTTGCAATGCATCCATGGCAGTTGCTGCATGAGCTGGGCTCACAAAATCAACAAAACAAAGTACCAGTGGATCACCCCCAGGCTGCACATAATCCCAGTCAAAAATCCACCAATGCAAGTAATATAATTTTTTTACTTTTTAATAAAGCTTACTTGTCTTGATTCCTTGCTAACAAGTCTGACTTCTTTGTAGCCAACAAAAGGACGAAAAATATCTGTACCTTTCAGTTAAGGAGGAGGAATCTACAATGTAAAAGATTAAACTAAGCAGAACCTGATAAAAGGATACGAGCTACTTCCCGTCTTGAACAGTTGGAAGGTAAACCCTCCACAAACAGTGTACTGGTAGCATCAGGTGGAAGAGAATGGTCATCCCTTCCACTACTTAATCCCATTATTTTTTCTTTTGCATTTGTCCCTCGGTCTACTCCCCCAAAACTTGTGACATGTGAATCTTCAATAGAATGACTGGGAACTCGCCCGCCAATAGTTCTAGTAGACTGTCCCGCACCATAAGATGAAACTTGCTGAAACATGTACAATAAGTGAGTCTAAAACATATAGGCTTGTTTACACACCGGATTTGTCTTGTGATAAACCTAGATTGAACAGGATCTCCAATCCAGTGAGATAAGTTATATCATGCTCAGAGTGACAGGATAGATATTCAGAACAAGGTAGAATTTAAAATCTTGTGTTCATTACATAATAATGGGACAGAGTAAAATGCTGTTCATCTAAGAACTTCTCTAATAAAAAAGGACCCTTCAAATTTTCCCCTAATCCCTCCAAATCTCCCTGTAAGAAATTTGGAGCTAAAACAGAATTTATTGGAATATTTTTAGCCAATAGTTTAAGGAATAAATATGCACTTGACCAATTTTGTACCCCATCCTATCCATATACGTAAGAAACAAGATAAAGTAAATAGATCCTAGCTGCCTAAAAATTCAACATGCCAATTAGGGCCATAAAAGAACAAGATAATTAGCCATTTAAGAACAGAAAAAAAAAACTAGTACCGCACTACGGAGGTAACGCTCATAGGATGCATCAAGGGATTCAGTATCTCTAATTACTCGGGGCCCTCCTCTATCATCATCGTGGGGAAAGTAACTGGGCAAGTTATTAACGCCAGGGACCTCTTCAAAATTAAGCAATATTTTAAATTAGTGAGAACAGAAAGACAAGAGCAACGTAGAAAAGAATCATTTGCATGTGATGATTATGAAAGTGAGGAAATTAAATGCACATGATTGAGGAAAATTAGTATATCAAGATATAAGCCTGACAATAAGACAATGTTGAATTTGAAACAGTATGGCTTGGCTATTGAAGATTACCTCTGAATAGGAAAGGTCCAACAGAAAATTAGACAGACCTACCTAAAATAACCAGCAATTTCAGCACGTGAATTTTCTTTGCACTTTTGTTTTGTAGTGATGTTCAATTATGAGATATGATGAATGATTCATGGTGGCATTACGTAAGACAAGGTCTTGATAGGGGCAAATAAATAAGTAGAAAGGTATAATTAGTATGAAGATGCCCTGAAAGTTTGTTTGCTAGCCATTGACATACCTACCAAAGCTTGATTTGAACCCAGTTATAACATGATACAAACTGTATCACTTTCAATCTCATTGTTTGCCAGGATCGAACACTGTTTTACCTAATACCTAGATCAGAACTGCATATTCTTTCCATGTTTTCTACTCACTGATTATTAATTAGGAATGCGCACTTATAGACTACCTTGTATAGATAACGGCAAGAGCAATGAAGTACTTATTATAAAGATGTCAATCAGACTACATATTTGTAAAATTGACTGCTAATATCATTCTACAGTTGGATTTAAAATGATAAAACAGATAAATCTTAAACTTAAAGCCATGTCAAAGCGGAAACAAGATTCCTAGGGTATGTTGTTAAGTTAAGGAATTGATGAAAAAAAGTGAAAACATGACTGCAATTTGCAATAACTTCGAATCTATGATTTTAATAAGTAAAACCTATTAAATAGAAACAGAAATGCACATCATAATCCCATAGTAACGTATAATTAGGAGATTCAACAAATAATGATGAAGAAGATACTAAAATAACACACCCACTCGTGACTACTCACAAGAACCAACGATACTAAAATAACACATGCACTCGTTACTAGTCACAAGAACCAGCCTAGTGTTTGATATGTCATGTCTCATGTGAGAAAACAAAATTCTTAGATCATGTATATATGACATCCAGAATTCAAATACCAGTGATTCGGAACGCAAGATTCCCAATGCGCAACGAAAAAGGCAACAGGTTATAAATCCTATTTAAAAAAATCCCAAAATAGTCTCCTTAATCCCCAAACTAACCAAGAAAGCTGTGTAACCGGGCAGAACGAAGTAGAAGGACTGAAATTGGAACGGTGAAAAATCAAGGTTAGAGGACAGATCAATGCTTCAACCCACGATTTGGTCAATATAACCCGAGTGGTCATTTTCAATTAAAGCAGTGAGCTCCATCACCCCCGAATAGGAAAGGGGGAAAATTTTAAAAATTTAGAATTCAAAATTGTCCCTATTGATTGGATGAGAAAACCTGGAGAAGGGGGAATGTTGAGAAACCCTAAATTGAAGGGTTGAGATTGAAAAGAAAGAGTTATGGGTAGAAAATGAAGAAATCGCATACCGTAGTCGGAACGGGAGCGCTTGCCGGCGATGGAAAAGGTTGTGTGGCGGGAATCGGCGTATCTCCAATAAGCGTCGGACATTACAGAGACAGAGACAGAGTCCGATGAGCGAAAAGAAGTACTAGGAAAGAGGAGAGAAGAGAAGTAAAGGAAGAGTTTGAGAATGAGAATATGTATTGTATTGTATGGTAGTTAAATTCTACAAAGCGCTTACTTCCCAGAAACGCCACACAACACACAACACAACTTCCCAGTGACTGGATGTATGAACCCCAATCTCGATTTTGTCTCCATCTACGTCATTGCCTTTCTTCTCTCTCTCTCTCTCTTTTTCTTCCTAACAGTTGAAAACAATTTTATTTTATTTATTATTTTAAAAAAGTATAAAGTTCATAACAATTTTCTATTTTTTAGAATAATAATATTAAGTAAAATAAAAGAAATATTGATAGAGTAGAAAGGATAATCCGGTTAAATAATAATTAATTTTTTAAACTTAAAAATATGTATTTATAAAATAAAAGGGATTTGTATAATGTTTAAAAAATAAAGGCAATTTTGTAATCAAAATTTGTCATAAGAGTATTTTTGTCAATTTCATACAAAAATAAAGGTTTAAAATTATAGTGTAACATATTTATAAAATAAATGAGATTTTGTGTATATTTTAGAAATAAAAGAGATTTTGTATAAGAAATGAAAAATATAAAAGGTTGGAGTAATTTGATCCCACAAATTTATACAATTTTAAAATTAGTTGACATTCCATCATATAACGTTATTTTGATATATATATATATATTATATTTTTTAAAAAAATATATCATTGACTATAAAATTATAAATATACAAAAGTCTAATTCGACTAAAATTTAGTGTGTATGATCAATATATCAATATGACATTATTTAATAGTTAGATTTATTAAACTCAACATTTATAAAAAGTTATTAAATAGAGTGATTTTAACAAGAGTTGCTTCTAAAGCAAGTGTATCTTCACCATATATGTACACATACGTATACATACAAATTTCACCCTATGGATTAATATTAACCAATTAATTAGAAATATATTTTATTAAATTATTAATATCAAATATAAAATATAAAGCACATGATGATTGGTGGATGATATGTTAGACTTATATTATGTTTGGCCATAATGGTTGAATCATTCACCGATGTCTGTTGAGAGCTCCCTTGACTCATTTGGTAAGTAAAATAAACTACTCCCTATGAACCAGTTAATACATTATACGAATGTATTTCCACAACTTGTTAGGTAGAGAACATTTTCTCTCACAATTTCACAATAACAAATAACAACTGTCATGAATATCCCTCGTTGATACTAAGTCTTGTAACTCAATTTTGTATAATGTTGTAACATGAAACATGTTGTAATCTTATATCTCTATGATTATATGATTTGGTTAGGCGTTTAAATTCTTGCAATTGGTATCAGAGCCTAGATGGGTGCAAATTATGGTTGCTTTAGATTTTTCTATTGTAATCAAAATTAAAATTTGAAATCCTATGAATTCTAAAATTGAATTATTATAATTATGGACAAATTGAGATGGGAATTTTGGGGTTTTTATCACAGGAAAATTGTGATATAGTGTGTGTACTCGTGATTGAATGAAATTGTGAAGAAATTTTGATTTCACATTTTCTCTGCAGCAAATGTGTGTACTCAAATTTTATTCAAGATAAAGTATTGAACTTGTATTTTTTTTTTTTTCAAAATTTTGATCTCACATTTTCTTTCACGAAATTGAAAATTAGTTTAGGGCTTTTATTCCCCATGTGACATCCAAAATTTTGTGTCATTTCATCGTGTATATTGCAAGTCGGAAACAATTCATTCTCTCCCTTTATACCACTAAATTTTCAAAATTAGGAACCCTCTATTTTGTCATCAATTGATTAAATTGACTTAATAGGGGATTTTTGTTTCTGGGCATATTTCAAACAACATACTAAAAAATTAAACGATTTCATTGATCGTTGTGTGAGAATCGAATATCTCATGTTTATGGTTTACAAGAAACTTTTTTTATTTAATTACCCTTCAATCTAGATCCATCATTTCTATAATTGATTAGGGGGTTTAGGTCGCTTGCGACTTATATGCCGCAAAACACAACCTTTCATTCATGGAAAAAGAAGAATAAACCTGGTTCCCAATTCAGGTCACGCAACTCGATCAGTTTCCTTTGCTTGGTGTGAAAGATGACCACTTTTGCGAAGACCAATCGCAACGCCAAGCACAAGAGGCTTGTGGGGCCTCTTTTAATGCCTAGATTTTGGATTAACGTGATTTCATATGATTGATATTAAAGTAATGTGATTTTTGTTTGGATGAGAAAAATGGGCTTAATGTCCATATATTGTTCTTTAGGTAGATTTGTATATCTAGTAAATGGAAAAAAATAACACTATTATTTTTTCGGTTAAATTATGTTTTTGGTACCCAAAAATATCCCGATTTTTTTATTTGGTCCCCCAAATTTTTTTTTTCAAGTGGTCCCCCCAATTTTTTTTTCATTTCCATTTGGTCCCTCTGTTAGTGCACCGTTTATTATCTCCGTTAAATGTTTGCGTGGCAGCTTAGGTGGACAAAATAAACATACATGGCATGCATATGTGTCATTTTATGTGTCATACATGACTTATATCACCACCTTTCATGAAAAAAATAATTATAGAGTTCATCAACAAAAGGCGTTGATTCACCACCTATATTATTCTATCATGTAGGACACATAAGAAGACACATATGCATGCCATGTATGATTATTTTGTCCAACTAAGCTGTCATGCAAGCATTTAACGGAAATAATAAACGTTGCACTAACGAGAGACCAAATGGGAATGAAAAAAAAAATTGGGGGACCACTTGAGAAAAAAAAATTTATGGGACCAAATGAGAAAATCGGGATATTTTGGGGACCAATAACATATTTTAGCCTATTTTTTTTTTTTTTGTAAATTTTGCTAGCTTTGTAACCCCTTTTGGAACAAGTGGAAACTTGTAATGCAGGCGGTTTGTAGTTGATAATAATCAAAATGCTATCAATTATGGAAATAAATGATAAAGGCTAGAAGGCCCTTATGAAATGGTACCTTGTTATGGTGAGATAACAAGTTCTCTAATAGAAAATCCCCCCCAGTACCATGACATGCTTACGTGCCAAATGAGCCAACTTTTTTCTTGATTTATTATGCCACCTATGGAGTCATTCCAAATCTCTCGATTATTTATTTATTATTTTTATATTTATTGTTATTTTTTAGCTTCTTCATTCTTCTTTTAACATTTTAACCTAGTTATACTTTCTTTTTTTTATTTTTAATTTGTGATAAAGAAATGAAAAATATAAGAAATAAATTTGAAAATTAAGATGTAAAATATAAACTTATAATATAAAAATAACAACAACTATATTATTTTTGTGATTATTATAATAAACTTAAGTGTCATTGTTAAAATTAAGTTCCACAATACATTTTAATCTTCAAAAAATTAATTTGATAATATTTTTTTAAAAAATAATCTAATAATATTCAAATCATTAGAGAATTGAGTTTAATTCAGTAAAAAATGATATTGTTCAATTACTTTGTAATAAAAAGTAACATTTCAACCTTTTTTATTATCAAAGAGAGACTTTCTAATTTGTCATTTGCTCTATAACAAGAAAGTAGTATTTTATAAAAGTTTAAAAATGAAACATTATATGAAACTGATAATGGGTGTTCCTTTCCACATTACATTCAGAATGACACTTATGCCTCGCTTATTGCTAAGTTGAAAAAAAAAATGTCTTAGAGTATGTTAGAGTAAGTTTGGCATAGTATTTAAGTTAACTTAAAAATTATGGCCAAGGATAGAGAGAATCTCCTGATAGGTGATGCAATGAGTGAATAACCCCTTTTGGTCGTAAAATATAAATGGACGGATAAGATTAATTATAGGCAACCGGTGGTTTCAGGACAATAGAATTTTTGTTAGAACGACCTACTGTTTTGCATAACAATCTTATATATTTTAATTTTTACGGTTTAACTATGATTTTGGTCCCTTCATTTTTTTTCGCGTTTTTTTGTTCCCATGAACTTTTTTAATGTTCCGTCCTTACCTTTTAAACGTTTATTATTTAGTCCCTAAGTGCAACTAAACTCTGTTAACTGCTGAGGTGGCTAAGGGAACTCCATGTATGTGCCATGTATAATTTAAGTCTATGTGGCAAGTATTAATCCTATTCAACTAATCTAATGTAGCTTTTAAATAACATGTCTTCTTCAACCTCACATCTAATAAAATATGTAACCCCAATTAAGAACCTTATATACCATTTTCAATTCGGAAGTTTGTGCAAAGCTTCATCCATGGTTGGGCAGTCCCCCCAATAGACTAAGGTTGTGCAACAGACGAAGATTGTGCATCATTGGTGGAACCTTGTGCTGGAACATCTCAATCAACATTATGTATTCTCTTTCTCCAGATAAATAGCAAAAAACATAAACATTGAAATTAAAGATGTTATTAGTTATAAACATGCCTAAACAGATGATGAAAAACATGAAAACTCAAATTAAAAAATGAAATGTAAGACAACAAGTTATCTTTCTTTGTCTTTGATCATTAAGAACAACTGAGTTGATACATGTTACCTTGTTATGTCCAAGCGGAAGAAGAAGACGGTGAAGAAACAAAGGGGATGAAGGAGTTCATAGATCTTGAAGTGTATAGGAGAATAAAGAGAGATTTGAGTAGTTTTCGTAATGCGTTTCGAAAAATTTCGTAAATGGAAATGGAAGCATAAGTTGAAGAAGAAAAATCATAACGGTAATGGAAACAGAAGCAGAGGTATTGATGAGAAGCTGAAAAAATTGATGCAATCACGGGAAAAGATCGTGTCATCTTTGCAAGGTTTTATCTTGCACCTTGCATGGTGCAACCAGTACTAATAAACGCCACGAGAGAACTCAAAGGCATCACCACGGCTGCAATCGCCCAATGCTCCAAATCATCTCATGAACTCTGAAAGCTAATTTTGACAATACATCAGCAAAAAAATTAGAATTTCAATTTCCAAAATGAATAGAACAATTAATCACTAAAGGACAACCATGTAGACATTTGCAACAAAGTGGTTAAAGTGTTTTTGTCATCTCTAAGAGGCCGGTAGCTAGGGATAAAGCCTGGCCTATGTTGTCAATGAATGATGGAATACAAAGAGTATTTGGAATATAGAGTATTTGCCCAATCAAGCACTCGGACTTGGAGTTTATGCATTTACTGGTTTAAAGGTTTCTTTGGTGCCATGAGACATCCTTTCTTTTAATTTTGAATACACATACATACATGGTGCACTTCTACAGTTGTGAGGCTATGTAGGGGGAAAGGGGGCCATGCCCTCCCCCTCAATTTTTTTCTTCTTTTAGCCTGTGTTTGGTTTAGAGAGAGAAATAGCAAAGAGAGAAATAAAGAAGAGAGAAATAGTAGAGAAATTAAGTAGAATTTGAGGTTATTTGGTATGGTATTAGAGAAATAGAAGAGATAAATTAATTTTAATAGTTATTTGGTTGTGGAAAAATAAAGGAGATAGATTTATTGATTTTTTGAGTGACAGAAATACCCCAACCCACTTTGTTCTCATCCATGCGGAGATTACATTTTGGTGGGTCCCATAGTAAAAAGTCTTATCTCAATACCCTCCCTTCAATAACCAAACACAGTAGTTAAAATTAGATCTCTCTCTAATCTCTTTATGTGCAAACTCTCTCTTCGCTATTTCACTGATAAGAAACAGACACTTAAAGTTTTTATTTTATATATATGTGTGTATTCTTGGGTAGTAAAAGTCAAAATTAGCTGACAAGTTAACTTTTTAATTGATAAATCAACTTATTGAATTAAAAGTATTTAATTTAAATAGTTTGTTAATATAAAATGACATAAAAGAACATATTAATGTAAATTTTATATTATAAATTCTATTTATTGTTTTCTAGTAAAAAAAATACAATGTTAGGTAATTATAACTTTATATTTTTTATAAATTTTAAAATCTTATTATTTTTTAGTGATAAAAATGTTTTATTAAAAATTAAAATAAATAGTAAGATAATTAAATTATATAGAAAAAAAATAATATATAATTAAAAATATTCATTAAATTTTAAATCACTTATGCAATTTTGAATAAACTTATCCAAAAGAATTTATGGAAGAAAAAATTGAATGAATCAAGAAGGTAAAATAAATTCAACTTCTCTCCTAAAATGAAATTAGTCTTCATAGCTCAACTTTTTCAGAAGCTCTATAGTTTAACATCTTCATAAATAAATAATTTCAATTTACACTAGCTTGGCCCGTTATTGTGCGTGGGGCCTAAGGTAGTTTACCAATTTTCATCTTTTAATTAAAAATTTCTTTTTTAACTATCAGGTAGCTTTTCAACTTTAATCTATTATCATTTATTTATCAATAAACCCTAACCTAGTTAAATAAAAAGTGAAACTTTCGTCACTAGGCTTGGCAAGTGAAGTTAAAAATCGATGCCCCTGGTACCGTCCATTTCCATTCCTCTATCTTGATCCTGAATAATCATGATGTTCTATTTTTAAGAGGCCAGATTGTTAGGACCATCGGAAACACTAGAAGAGGGGGTTGAATAGTGTTTTATAATCTTTACAGATTTTTGGAAAAGCTTTCGAAAACAAGCAAAACTGATTTGATAATAATTGGTCAACCTTCCGAAACTGAGAGTTTCAGCAACTTACTGATGAAACTCAGAAGGTTGAATAAAAGCCTTTTTGAAACTATTTTCTCTTTAAAGAAAAGTTTGTTTTCTGCTTGAATTAATAAAACAACTTTTCTTTAACCCTCCTTGGTTAGTTTAAACAGATAATTGCGGAAAGTAAAGAGTTAAGGGAAGAGAGAACTTAACACAGAGATTTATACTGGTTCACCCACTAACCCAGTGAGCTACATCCAGTCCCAGAGCAAAACTCCACTGGATTTTCCACTAATCCCGCAAGATTACAACGAGTATTATTTGCACACCTGGCCTCTCCAGGCCCAACCGAGTATTGTTTGCACACATGGCCTCTCCAGGCAACTCTTGCAGTATTCTTTTACATACAAGTCTCTCCAGGCTCAACGAGTATTCTTTCTTCCACCAAGCCTCTCCAGGCTCTCAGACACTTAAAAGTGTTTACAGTATAAACTAAGTTTAAGTTTCTGAGAAACTTTAAACTCAGATTCTTCTTGTACAAATTAAGGGATAACTGAGTAAGACTCAGGATACAATGGGTAAATCTAAGTACAAGGATATGACAGAGATACAAGTGTATAATTCAGGCTCATTCTCATTTTTGTATGAGGGTTTGCTTCCTCAGAGAGTTGGCTTGATAAGATATCATTTTGAGCTTCTGCCAGTTCTCTCTTGGGCTTTTCTATTGTTTATCATGAGATTCATTCAAGCCCAGGGTTCACCAGAGGTTCGCCAATCTTCAAAGTCTTTCATGAAGCTATTTATAAGTTCTGGTAATATAGCCGTTGAAGATTGCTTAGTATACTGTTGAGAAATGTAGCCGTTGAAGATTGCTTGGTATACCTTCTCAGAGTTGTTGTGAGATAGCTTCTCTTTTGCTTCTCTTCTGACTTGAGCAGAGTAGGTGTGTAGGTATGGATTAGTTCTGACACACAGCAATTTGGCTCTTAATCTTTCTTGAGAGAATTTCAAATGCTTCAGCAGGTTGATGCTCCTCTCTCTCTCATTTTCTTTTACAGCACGAAGTCTTTTGTCTGGATAGAGATGATGAGATCCTTTAGACTTCACTTTTGTCCCATTATGATTTTAACTTTTTTTTCTTATTGGGATGTGCATGCTTCTGATTGCGTATCACAGAGATAGTACAAGAGTAGGTGTGCAGCAGCGCTGACTCTATCCCTGACCTTTGTTTGTTTTTCTGCAGCAGGTTTCTTCTTTTGTGTCACGGAATAAAGCTGTGCCAGAAAGCCTTTGTTTCTCCTTACACCAATTCAGCTTAACCATTAATATTTGCTGAGACTTGAGTCTTTTAATGCTTTAATCAGATTGACTCACAAGTCTTCGGAGAGTAGCATGGTATGATAGGCTCAAAAGCCTTTTTCGATAACATGAAGCTTGATCTGTTTTGTTATATAGCCTTCTGAAAAAGCGTTGACTTGTTCTATTTAATAAATTGGTCTGACCTGACCCGAGTCTTATGTAGACCAGGCTGTAAGCCTCCGACAAGCGCCTAACATATTCCCACTTTTACTTTGAATACCCGGCGTTTAGCCAAAAATGATTTAAATAAATAAATAAATAAATAACCGTGTAATTTATATATATTTTTTGTCAAAGTGTTATACTTTTAACTGACTAATCAAACCTTGGTGTTTTTTTTTTGGTAAATCAAACCCTGGTGTTAAAAATTCTAATTTTTTTTTTAATTTCAGGCCCATTGCTCTTTTCCAAAAACAAAATACTACCTTTCACTTCATTATTTTCCCCAAAACAAAAATAAAAAAATTTCAGTTCACTTAAAGTCTTCAAGTCTTAACATCCTATTTTAAGGCTTCCCTGCCAAAACAACTAGTACTATTTTCCGTATTTTCATTGGACAAAACCATAAGAAATAGTCACTGTTAAGTGCTAAGTGTTGAAGAAGAAGAATCATTGGTGTTCAAAAGCACCGAGATTCCGCCGCTTTTACACCGTTTCAGTTTCGGTTTCAAGTTTCAACTACGTTTGTAAATTAGCCATCGGCCCATCGCCCCTAGAAACGCGCACGTGGTTACATGCTGGTTCTCGCGCGTGGAATTTCCATCACCACCTAACAGACCCCAAAAATATAAAAATTAAACTGATCATTTCATCACCGTACCTAACTCCAAAAAAAAAGAAAAAGATGTGTATACATTATTTGAGTTCCACTTTCAACTATGAAACAGAGTTCCCACGCTCACACTCAGACTCTCAGAGTGGGTGAGTGAGACATCCAAGAAACCCATCATAATTTGCTTCTCCTCCTTATTTGTTCGGTCCTTATGCACATCAATTACTGAAGTAATTCTGAATTCATTCTTAACTTCGTAATTTACATACTGTAAACAAATAATATGCCCTTGCCTACGTTCTTATTTTTACTTTGACAAATCAAAGTTAGGTTTTTTACCGCCCTGATCATCATTGATCAGCATTTTCTCTCAGATTTCTTCCGAAAGGATTGTGTTCCAGTAATTAATTCAAATGAGGGTTTATTTGTTTTTCTTATTTTTTATTCTAATTGTTTATTTATTTACAATGATGCTACTGTTAGTGTTGGTGTTTTTTTACTCTTAAGCGGCCATGTCTTTATCCGATGACCATATAATATATCTTTTCTATATAATCTCCTGATTGGGAATCTTCACTCAACTCTGTGATCAATTAATTCTATCCTACTCTTGCACGCTAACTCCTTCCCTTCTTCTTATCTTCTTATTGCAGGCTTTTTGGTCAAAATTGAACTTGCTGTAGGTAAAGAAATTTGATCACTTTTCCTCTTCTTACCTCGATTGAATCTTCCCTGGTTTCTCCATCTGATTATTAATTTCTAATCATAAACCTTGCTCTGCTCTCTCGGGTAACTGGTGTTTTCGGTTTATTTGGAGCAGCAAGGTGTTTAATCTGAATTTTTTTTATCAATTCATGGCGGAACTGATAGGGCCTCGCTTGTACAGCTGCTGTAATTGTAGAAACCATGTATCACTCCATGATGATATAATTTCCAAGGCCTTTCAGGTGAAGCATCTCTTTCTTCTCTCTCTCTCTCTCCCCCTCTCAGTTTTACTTTTCTGGATGATTTTGGAGACCAGGCTTTTCTATGAGAATGTTAATTATTCTTACATTTTTATATGTAAATGATGTGCATTTAACTGCTGCCTTCTTTGCTGGATGATGGTCTCTTATCAGTGCCAATAACATGCCACTAGAAAATTCTCCATCTGCAACTGCCTATTTCCATTTCTGGCTTTGGTTTGATTTCACTTTCCACCTCCAATCCAAACCCTCCTCCTTCCTCCAGCTATTGAAAAGGTAAGGCTGTAGCTGAACGTAATGATGTGTAGGCGCCATCACAATTAGAATGTTTTGTGGTGAGGAAAGGTAAAGTGGAGAATTTTAGGGTGATTTCAGTAGAGGAAAAAAACAAAATTGGGAGCTCATGCTCTGCAAATGAGGTGAAGCATGAGAAGTCTGTGGTTCAATTAACAATTTGACGTGACTCACTCACTAGAGCCCACTTCTAAAGCCAAACATGTACATTTTTAGTACTACTATGGACTACAATGAACTTCAGGCCATGTGTTCAAATCTACACAGGAAAAATGTTGGTTTTTAGTCTCAATTTTAGGTTCAAATTTGGATAATTCCTTATTCTTGTTCTTTATTAATAGGAAATAAAAGAATTTATTCCATACTATATATCAATACTGATGGCATTATGGGTCTAATATTAATATAATGCTTGGTAGAATAAATAAATTTCCCAACTTCTAATGTGTAGCAAGTTTTACAAATATCAGATAGTTTGTGGTGGAAGGGGTAGAGTGAGACTAATGGTGATGCTGGCAATTTAGATTGTGATTGCTGAAGACATGTTTATTATCAATTATTTGCCTGTACAGAAAGTGGCAGTCACAATAGATGTCTTTGTTGGGCTGTGACTGTTGCAGTGATTTTGATGTATGGTTATCATCATAGTGAGGATGCTTTGGTTGAAAACAGCATTTAATGTGCTGGGAAGACAATGGCAGTGTAAAGAAATGAGATATGGTTGAGAAGATTCTCAACCTTTAACATCTCTTATTTTTTATTTTCTAAAAAGTGGTTTTACTGACATAACATCCAAATATCACAAAGCTTGTTAGTATGTTTCAATGGTTATTACAAGTTTCCCTAGATGAAAACATTCCCAAGGGATCATTGTTTTCTCATATGGACTTCACCCATTCCCCAACTAAAGGCTTTTGGTTGCTATTCTTGGTATTTAAACTTGCATTTTTGTTTTAAGATTTCATCTTGTACAAAAGCTTGCCCAGATAATTTCCTGATATTATCTTCATAATTTTTGCATCCTCCAGGGAAGAAATGGACGAGCTTTTCTGTTTTCCCATGCAATGAATGTTGTGACAGGGCCAAAAGAAGACAGGCATCTGTTGACTGGCCTCCACACTGTTGCTGATGTTTATTGTGGTGATTGCCGTGAAGTGCTGGGTTGGAAGTATGAAAGAGCTTATGAAGCATCGCAGAAGTACAAGGAAGGAAAATTCATACTTGAAAAGTCAAAAATTGTTAAGGAGAACTGGTAGCATTCCCTTTTGCTCCTCAATCCATTCCATTCATTCCAGGCTGTGATGTAGATTTATTCATGCATTGCTTTGTGATGTTCATCTTGTACAGCGAGTTCTTACCTTTACCCATTTAAAATTTGTCATTGCTTCTCCAGCTTCACTATATATCCTCGTATTGTGACTTGAAGTGAAATTGTAAGATAAACCGTTCATTCCTTGTTAATAAAATTGTGTATTCATTTTCTGGTCTATGAATTTCAAGGTTGAGATCTACTAAGAACTGCAGTATTTGGCGTTTTGGATGGCCCCTTTCCCTTATGGATGATGTAATTATTAAGTTCTGTTTCCTCTTGTCAACAAAAGTAAGCTACTCTTACATAACTGCATATAATGTAGCCCAAGCCTAGAATGTTTGGTACTCTTCCCATTTTCCTGACCTGACCATTTATGAGGTTCCAGTAACTTGGAGATTCAGGTAATCTGATTGCCTTGGCTTGACTAATAGGTAGAAATTAATGGACATATCACATACTTGCTTTCTTTCCTTTTGGCAAAAATACCAAACATGGCTACCACCTTTTCGCGCATTCCTTGCTGATTGGGATCAGGCCCATTGGGCTGTAAATGCTCTGCCTTTGATTTCAATTTTAAGTTTCAGGTTTAAGGAATAAGCCTTGGTTAATTTCAAGCCATATATCAATTTTACATTTGTGGACCAAAAAAAAAATCAATTTTATATTGTAATATTAAAATTAAAGGAGAAAAAAGAGATATTGGACAGTTTGGATAAACTTCTCTAAAAGAATTTATAAAAGAAAAAAATATAACAAATTAAGAAGGTAAGATGAATTTAACTTCTTCGATTTAAAAAGTTTGAGTTGCAAAAAAATAAGTTGAATGTAAATATACAACCTGTGCCACTTTTATTTATCAATTTTCCTTCTCCAAGTATTCGATTTAAAAAGTTTGAGTTGCAAAAAATAAGTTGAATGTAAATATACAACCTGTGCCACTTTTATTTATCAATTTTCCTTCTCCAAGTATTTGAGCATCCTATGATGACCTGCCCACATATCAGCATGAGCACTCAAAGGATTATTCTATATTTTTTCATTGGAAATTTATTATTTGCTTAATTTTCATATTCGTAAGTTATAATTATATATAGGAAAATGCTAACGAGTGCCCTAAGGGCACTTGTTAAGGATTTATAAATAGAAAGGTTTTATTGGAGTGTGTAGCATTTAATGTTGTAAATGCAATTAATGTTGTGATTTCTAACAAAGACCTCCTATACATGGATCTTTAACCTCGTACCAGTAAGTAGCATTCGGATTTTTTATCAACTTCAGCAATAGTAGCTACCCTCAATTGTCCTCCATCATTTTATGTGTCAGCCACATTGATGGAACCATTAGCTTGGCTTGGCTGCATTCATTATGAGGAACAAGTCCCACCATGGGCAATGTTACGCGGGTCCTCCTAGTATTAGGGGTAGACTTGTAAACATTACCTTCTATTAAAAAATAGTTGCAACAATTGCTTAGTGACTTAGAGTGTGTTTGGCTAGCCATTTCAGCTAGCTGAAAGTTGAAAATACTAGCTGGAACCAAAAAATCTGTGTTTGGGAAGGTAGCTTTTTTGTAGCTTTTTTGGTAGCTACAAGCTTTTCTTAAAAAGCTACTAGGAGTAGCTTTTTTAAAAAAGCTCCAAATTTCAGCTAGTAGCTGAAAATTGATTACAAGTTTAGAGTGTGTTTTGGTAAAACTAGCTGAAAAGCTAGCTGAAAGCTGAAAGCTAGCTGAAAGTTGAAAAGCTAGTTGAAAGCTGAAAAGCTAGTTGAAAAGTGTTTGGTAAAACTAGCTGATCAACTAGCTGAAAAGTTGTAAAATGAAAAATAAGGGCATCACTAATTATTGGATCAAATCTTAATATTTTGTTATTACATAAATTTATATATTTTAGTTTATTTAAAATTATTTATAAGACATCACTAATTATTGGATCAAATCTTAATATTTTGTTATTACATATTTTCAAATAATTATAAATTTATATATTTTAATTTATTTAGTAATTTATGATTCATGTAAATAACATGTTAGTGTTTATTAAAATGTAAATAATACGTGATTCATGTAAATCTTATATTTTGTTGGTTCACTATTCCTTTTATCATTCGTAACGATTGAATGAGAAAACGTCATGAAAGAACAGAGAAGTCAGAGGAGCATATTCTAAAAGAAAACTGTGGCCATGCAATTTTAAAAGTTCAATTGTTGTAGTCAAAATAAAAGCCGCAAAATTAAACCGGGTCTTGAAAGAAATTCATGTCTAAGAGGGTAAATACATAGCAGGAAGCCAGATTTGTTGAACAACACTTTTGCCTACATGCATATTGCTTAAAACCAGTGGGTTGATCTGGGACCAACATATTGGAAACCAATACAACCTACATGCATTCAACAATAGCAGAAAATATTCAACTGCGAAACGTTAGAAGAAACACAAACAGAAAGGTTTCACAGAGCCTCATCATCCACCAATATAGCAGAAAATTATATTATAAATTTCTAAGAAACCAGGAAAAACACAGATGAAAGCTATAAGAGCAAACACTATAAACTAGAAACTACAAAACGGGACCAAAGTGAGGCAAATATACAAGAACTGTGTGTAGGAGACGATTGGAGTAGGAAGTTGAATGGAGAGAATGAGAGCGGTCAGAGACGAGAAAAACCCTATCAGCAATGGCAGGGGTGTGGGAGGAATGTGAAGTGAAGGAGAGAGCTGGAAGGAGATAGTAACCCAGAGAGAAAGAGAGTGAGATATTAATGAGGGGTAAATTTGTAAAAAAAATTCAGCTAGTAGCTGAAATAGGAGCTTTTTTGAAAAAGTTAATCCAAGTAGCTTTTCTAAAAAAGCATGTAGCTACCCAAAAAAACTACCTTAAGCTACCTTTCCAAACACAACTTTTTTGTAGCTTTTTTGGTTTCAGCTACTATTTTCAACCTTTCAGCTAGCTGAAATGGCTAGCCAAACACACTCTTAACCCTCAACCCCTCAACCACCCCCACTTATCATTATTTAATAATTAATGTTGTCCTTAAATGTCATTTTACCATTTTCAACTAGTTTTACCAAACATATTCAATAGTTTTTTAGCTTTCAGCTAGCTTTAAGCTTTCAGTTAGTTTTTCAACTTTTAACTAGCTTATAAACTTTCAGTTAGCTTTTCAGCTAGTTTTTACCAATACACTCTTATTAGGGCGTACAACAAGTTGGTTTCAAACTGTCCATAGTCGTTGCTCTGCAACTCAGTACTCAGATACACCAGTGTAGTCGAACTCAGATAAATGCATGTACAAACCTAGATGACTGCATTTGTCCTTTACAATGAATGCATTTCAGCATGTGACACATGACATATACATTTTGACCCCCCAAAAAAATGTATGACAAATACACGTAACAGAGAATGTGGCAAACGGAGTCCAGAAAGGGCCAAATCAACATTTTTCAGGATCTAAAGCTAACTTTAATAATAGGCATTTTACAAATTAACAAAATGATTCAATAAAATTTTTATTATTTTATTTGATATTTATTTTTTCAAATTTTTACTATTTTCACCCTTTTCTTCTTTGAAATGGTTGGAGAGATTGAAGATTATAGCAGTGTGACTTTTGTAAAAAAGGTAATAAAACCTAGAAAAATAAAAGCAAGTTTTGATTTACAGTTGAGTAGAATGAATTCTAAAAAATAATGGTTAAGATGAGTGATGCATATTTTACTAAATGTTTTACCAACACTAATCCAAACGGCCATTTAGATAAACTAACAAATTTTTCAGATTCCTTTCTTAGTACATATCGAATGTCAAGAAACTTTGTATTCAATATTACTTTTCCCATTCCAAAAAATCAAGGCTTGAGATTTTTACCAAGTGGAAGAAAAGACAAAAAGAAACAAAGAAATATACAAAGATGTGAAAATAGAGGAGACGGGGGAGAACATTTTGTGGTGAGCCAAAGGTATCCTTTAACCGATAGCTAAAGACTAATCCCCTCGAGTCATAGAGATCAGCGAAGTGGGTTTTACCTCTCCTAACAAAGTCTTTTCTAAAACAACTGACAGGGATCGAACCCATGCTTAAGGGACCCAACTATATGTCAACTGTGTCGGGTTTTGTTGGTAGAGAATAATGTTACTTAGTAATGAGTATTTAATAAATATAATTAATATTTATGGGATCGAAGAAAGAAATCACAATAGGATAATGTCTTTTAGAAAAAAAAAACAATTAATTACTCCTAATAGAGTCATAGCCAATATATTTAGTAATTTTTCTCTATTTTTTTAAATTATATAGAAAGTGAAAGTATTTTTTGGGATCCAAAATAAAAACATTACTCATTTTGACCTTGGACCAGCCTTGAATTAAAAATTTAGACAATAAGAAAGTCTTAACACTAAAAAAAATTAAGTTGGGCTAAATAGCAAGTCTAGTAGAAATAAGTTGAGAAGATAAGTTAGTTGAGCAAGTCAACTCATATTTGCACCAAATTCAAATAATAGGCCTAAGTGAATAACATGAATAGGTCTCATTTAGTTGAGAATATCACTCATGACACGATTATAACTATAACATTAATAGTTTAGAAGATTCATTAATCACTAATGAAGTTTCTTCTGTTTTTTTCCTTTTCGTTGTGGTATTCCTCTCTTCTACTATGTGTAACTAATTTCTTAGGTTAGAGAATGATGATTCTCAATTCAAACACTATGTAGCTGAACCTTTTTCTTATCTTAACTCAAGTTTAATTTATTTAATTGAGTGATTTCTTAATTACGTGCTTAATGTCTTTCGTAGATTGGACACCTAAAAATTGAACTTAAACATAATTGTGCAATTGGGAAATTGATAACTGTGTCGGAACTTGAAGCAAGTCATTATAATTATTAATATCCCTAGGAATATGAATTAATGATTGTGATGTTCTATGAATTTCTATGCTTAATGCTTGTTTGAATTAGGAATGCCTAAGGGATTAAGATTCTTAATTTAATAAAAGGGGTTAAAGATCAAGAAATTGGGTTTAACCTAAAATTGAAAATTCAATCTTCAATCAAGTAAAAAACTTGAATTGAGAACCAATTACTTTTACATAGAGTGAAGATAGATATTATTCCAACCTTAGCCACTGTCATAATTCTACCAAATTCTTGTGTTCAATTGTAATTCAATTGGTGATTGTCTCTATTGATCCATTTTACATTCTAAAAAGGCAATTTCATTCTTTAATTTTAGTTTTTGATGTTAGTTTTAATAGTGTTGAATTTGTGAGTTAGTAATTAAAAAAAAAAAATCCTCATACACTATGCCAGAATAGAAATTTACCGCTCCAAAATTAGCTCGGTTACAATAAGGAACCGCGATGAAAGAGTGAAATTTAACAAATTACAACCGCGGTTCCGTATTTTAACCGTAGTAATAGAATTAAATTTATGTTTTTAATTTTTTTTTCCTTTAAGTTCTACACATAATTACTGCAGTTCTGAATTTGAACCGGGGTAAAAAGCTTGTTAGTATCAATTAACGCGGTCCATTTTCGGAACCGCGATAATTAACTTTCAGAATTTTACACACGCACACACCATTTGCATTAGGGTTCCATTTGGGCATTTCACGGAGAGAGGGATAGTGGATAGAGACATGGGAGGTGGCTACGGAGGTGAACACTCTTGGTGGTGGCGCTGCAGCACGCCGGAGGCGGGGACGGGGTGGAGCTAATGTGACAGTGCCACCGTGAACAGGCAACGCGATGAGTGGCTGCGGCGGTGAAGCACGCGACAAACCCGGTGGAGGATCGGGAGAGGAGTGCGCACACGATGATGGTCTGAGGAACCACGACGATGCTGCCAGAGGGGAGAGGCATCTTGCACGGTGGCGATGGTATGGCTGATGGCAACACCGATCTGGCTGCGTGGAGGAGGAAGACGCACCAGTGTGCGTGACAGCCACTATTGTGGCTCGGTTGGAGCAAGGTGGTTTATGCCTTAACATTCTTATTTAAGGATATAGATCTGATTTCTGTCAAGTCATTGTGATTTATTCCTCATTATATATTAATCTTGTTTGCTAGATCTTTGCTTTATAAAAAGTAGTTGATAATTCATAGGGTGGTATTTGAATTCCTTAAAAGAGTCTAACTCTAATGCACTACTGTAACTTTTAGAAAATCACCATATCTTATAGAAAAGATTAATCCATTATTGTTTGGTATTGTGTCCAGTGAGGATGAATCAGGTTGATCATGAGTGCTACCATCCTACTGGTAGAGTCATGGCATGTATCTTCTGGTTTGGTCATGCTATTTGAGTTTGTGATACTAATAATTTTGTGTTGAACTACTAATTGCTTTTCTATGAGTCTGTGACCTTTATTATACATGTGAGTGCTGTGTGTCTCTCTCAATCTCTCAAATCAGTTTTCTTGTTTATTTGTAATTAGAAATTCCAATGCTTTTGAAGAACTACCCCTATGTATCATGGCATATAATATTGGCATGCGATTGTTTTTACCTTCGATTAGCCTGTAAAATTGTCTATTGTTTTAGCTTATATTAGAGCTTTCTTCAGCTTAGCTTACATCAGGTATAATAATAAAAGTATTAAATAGCCTAATTTATTTGTCTACCTAACTTGATTGAAATTCTTGGCTTCCCTAGCTTTCACTCTATTTGTTAATATTTGTATATTTTGTTTGAGATACGAACTCAAAGCTCACTCATATACTGCAGAGCTCTTTAGGCGAGGTTTCATATTTCATCTTTTCACGTCCTGCAGAGCCCTGTATATAAAAGATAAATCATTTTACATATTCAAATAATAATAATAATAATAATAATAATTTATAGCATTTAGTTTTACTTTTGGATAATTAAATAATTTTTTAGCTAAACATACGTGTATAAAAACATTTTATTAAGTTATAAATTCTAACCTAACTTATTACGTTTATATATTAGTAGGATTCCAAAACCATAAGCTAAATGACTATTAACATTACCCTTTATAGAAAATATGGATTCAAGTTGTTGCCTTACAGTTGGGTCACAGCCCTTTTTATAGCATAAGAACTCGGAATATTTTAATATGTTATTAATACTTAAGTAGCTATACTAACCATTGGTTATTGTTCCTAAAATATGATTTGAGGGGCTTTCTTTTTGAGGTGCTGTTAGCTTTGACATTTCTCTATTATGAAAAAGCTGTCAAGTAGGAAGGACTAAGAAGATAATTTGAGACTTGTCAATGGACTTTGTACTGTAAAGATGTTTTTTTCGATCATTCAGGGGACTTAAAAAATATTTTTACTAAATTAATGTTCCCTCTATGTGTAAGTGTGTTTACTATGTGGCGTATGGCTGGAATCTTAATTTATTATATCGGACTTGAGTTGAAAACACATGCTAGCCTACTAATTTGTTATTATGCAAACTTTCCAATATAATTCTTTGACCATTAGGAATAACCCATCTCTCTTTGTTGCTCTCGAATGCAAACTCATTGTCATTTTACAAGACAAAGCATATGTATATGAATTTAACAGTCTCACAATCTTGGACACCATTGATACAGTGCCAAATATTAAAGGTGAGGCTGGAACTAACATGTGATATTTGATCATGAGAGTTTGTGATAACCATTGTTTTCCCTCAAGTACTTGATGTGATTTTATAAAGTCTTATTCCTACATAGATAATGGAATGGTCCTTTCTTCTAATGGAATGTTCATAGCTACAACATCTGAGCAAGGAACCATAATCAGAGTCCATTTATATACTAGATCATTAATTTCTTAAGGCTACTTCTGATTTGCCTATTCTAGAAATTTTCTAGTGGTTTAACTTTTAAAAATATATAAATGTTGTTCTTGCTCACTTATCTTAAATCCTATCTACAACTGTCCTAAGAGCAGGACAATTAGTTGATAGGAACAACATGGTTTTTGTGACTGAAGACTGTACCTTTGGTTGTTGTTCAATTCACTGTAGCTTCAGTTCTTATTTGAATATCAACTAATGTTGTTTTTCCAACCTCCTTACCAAAGAAAGAATGGGGGTGAGAACAGAATATTTCTGGATTGTTATGTTTATCATATTTAACTCCTCTTTCCCTTCATTTAGCAACTTTCTTGTCACAGACTGACATTGAGCATTAACATTTTCTTCCCATCTTCCTTCTCCAAACACAACACACACACACCACACTATATATATATATATATTATATATATATATTATATAATATATATATATATATATATATATCTGGTAGTGTGGAGTAGGGCGGTGGCGGCGGTGGCGGCGTGGCGGCAACGACAATGGTGGTGTAGAGTGTCAGCGACAATGATGATGGTAAAGGTGTTAGGTGGTAGTGGCGCGGTGACAGGGAGGGTGGTGGCGGGTGGCAACGACAATTACAGTTGACGGCGACAACGGTGGCAGAACCAATGACGGTGGTGGCAACCACGACGGTGGTGGTGTAGGTGCTGAACGAAAATGGTGGTGATAAATATGTTAGGTGGTGGCGGCCGACAAAGGTGGTGGCAGCGACGATTGTGGTGGTGGTAGTGGCAATAGCGGTGGCGGTGTAGGGTGACCGACAATAATGGTGATGGTAAAATGTGTTAGGTGACAGTGGGGAATAACAGTTTGAGAAAGGTTATGGGAGTCAGTGGTAGTTTTGTTAATAAAAAAAAATGAGATATTTTGTTCTGTTCTCTTGGTTCCACCTTTTTTTTATAGAACCAAAGTGTTCACACTTTCAATGATATGTCATGTTCTGTTCTACTTTAAAATACACCAAACATAAATAGAACCCACATGTCTTGTTCTGTTCCATTCTGAAGTGTCTACCAAATGCTAATTAGTGTTTGTTTGGTTTATAGTTGAGTAATATTAATTCTAAAAATCAATGGTGAGATTAATTCTAAAAATCAATGGTTGCGATAAGTGATGCACGTTTTACTAAATGTTTTACCAACGCTAATCCAAACGGCCATTTAGATGAATTCGGATCCTCTGCAACGCGGGGGTGTGTCTGCAGCACAATTAGCTACCGAATAGCTAGGGAACAGCTACAGAAACATTCCATAGTTAAATCGGTAGTTATTCCCTAGGCTATATCCTAAGCTATTCTGCTGCACCTTCCTGCAGCGCTACAGAGGATCCGTTGCTGCATTTAGATTAAACTAACAAATTTTGCAGATTCCTTTCTTAGTACACATATCAAATGTCAAAGAAAATTTTGTATCCAATATTTACTTTTCCCATTCCAAAAATCAAGGCGTGAGATTTTTACCAAGTGGAAGAAAAGCCAAAAAGAAACGAGAAAATATACAAAGATGTGAAAATAGTGGACACGAGGGAGAATAACATTTTTTTTGTGCGAACAAAGGTATCCCTTTAACCGATAGCTACAGACTAATTCCCTTCGAGCATAGAGATCACCGAAGTGGGTTTTTGCCTCTCTCAACAAAGTCTTTTCCAAAACACACCGCCAGGGATCGAACCCCTGTCAAAATGCTTAAGGGACTCAGGCATCTGCCAACTGTGTCAGGTTTTGTTGGTAGAGAATAATGTTACTTAGTAATGAGTATTTAATATATATATATATATATAATATTTATGGAAGAAAGAAATTCACAATAGGATAATGTCTTTTAGAAAAAAAAAACGTTTAATTACTCCCTAATAGAGTCATAGCCAATATTATTTAGTAATTACAATAAGTTCTCTATGTTTTAAATCATATTAGAAAGTGAAAGTATTTTTTGGAGTCCAAAATAAAAGCATTACTCATTTTGACCTTGGACCAGCCTTGAATTAAAAAAAATTTAGACAATAAAAAAGTCTTCTAACACTACAAAAAAATTAAGTTGGGCTAAATAGCAGGCCTAGTAGAAATAAGTTAAGAAGATAAGTTAGTTGAGAAGGTCAACTCATATTTGGACTATATTCAAATAATAGACCTACGTGAATAACATGAAATAGGTCTCATTTAGTTGAGAATATCAACTCATGACATGATATAGCTATAACATTTTTTGTACAATATTTACATCATATATTAAACCATTAAATACAATAAGAAATGCTTGTTGGCTCAAGGGTCACAAAGCTTAATTCTCATTGAGTAAGCTCTTGAGTTTAAATCTTATAGATGTAAAAATGGCTGATAAGTGTTAATGTTTAGGTTTGTATTTAGTGATTTCGAGCGATTAGTAGAGTTGTAGTGTTTTAGGATTAGAAATAAGTAAAAAAGACGTAAAAGTGTTGATAATACTTTAGAAGTGTTCTTGGGATAATTTCTACATAATTGTTACTTTAATTTGATGAATTTCCACTCTTCTCATTTGACTTTGTGTTAGTGGTATTTTGGAAGGATTTGGGAAGAATAATGATGGAGTTTTTCAACCATTAGCATGGAGAAATGGAATAAGAGATTTGATTTGCTAGCTACTTGAGTGTTGCCACACAATTCAGGACTGTTACTTTTGCTAGAGCCAATAACTAAAGAAGAAACGTTTTTGTTTAAGTAGCGTTGTCACGTTGAGAGACTATGTGACCACACATTGCAATCAGAATCTACATTTTAATGGTGTTAAAGTTCAAGTTGCCACACATAAACAGAGCGTGGTCATGCCAACAATTGACAAAATCAGTATAAATAGTCAGTTTTGGCAGTTATATATATGAGACGACTCTCACAATTGGAGTGTGATTTTCTCTCCTCTTCTCTCTCTTTGTGACATTAGGGCCTGAGCATCTTCAACTTTGAGGAATCAAGTGGAAGATTCATTAATCACTAATGGAGTTTCTTCTTGTTTTTTTCTTCCTTTTCGTTTTTGTTATTCTTCTCTTCTACTATGTGTAACTAATTTCTTAGGTTAGAGAATGATGATTCTTAGTTTAAACCACTATGTAGCTGAACCTTTTTCTTATCTTAACTCAAGTTTAATTTATTTAATTAAGTGATTTCTTAATTACGTGCTTAATGTCTTTCGTAGATTGGCCGCCCTAAAAATTAAAACTTAAACATAATTGTGCAATTGGGAAATTGATAACTGTGTTGGAACTTGAAGCAAGTCACCCTAATTGTTAATATCCTAGGAATATGAATTAACTAGATTGTGACCCGAGCTTTGCGGCGGATCGATTTTAATATAGTATTATATATAGAAGTACATTGATGTTATAAAATATGGATATTAGTATGGTTGCATAGATGCTGTAAATTATGAGATATAGATCGGTCATTGATTTTAATCAAAGTAACTATATGTAAGAACTATTGACCGATTTATACGTATAATTTTTTGGGTTAATTTTCAAATTCCATATTATGTATATGCTTCTTTGTTGTAAGATGTGCTTGAAATTGGAAAAAGAAAATTCAGAACAACTACACAAAGAGGAGTCCATGGAAAACAAATAAAAAATACACAAGCTGAATTGGTTTAGAAGAAAATATTTATTTATGGTGATAATATTAAATATGAATAGAGTGTTAGAGTCAATGAATTTAGTTGATCATGTTTGAGAAAAGTTATAGTATTATCGTAGGTTAAAAAAATTAGATTTGAAATGTATTGTTGTTTAATATATAGGGTACGATATAAATATAAATATAGTGGAAGAGAATAGTAATATATTAATTGGAAAATGAAATATAACAAAAATATTATTTTGTGCCTATAATTCTGCTTGTGAAATCACAACACTAATTTGATTTGGTACTATTTAAGAATAAAATAGTTTGCATTAAATTTGATACTGACATTAGAAAGATTTTGTTTGTTACTTTGTTTTTAAAATATGTAATTAAAAAATAAAATAACTAATTATACTTGTTTTTTTGTTAGATATAAATTAATTAATGAAATTCAATAAAATTGTCATATGAAATTATGAATGAAAAATACTCAAATATTATTTTTGTAGTTATGAACTCTTGATAAGTTAGTGTGTGTGTGTGTGTGTAAATTATTAGTTGATATTTTCACAAAAATTAGAAATGTCTTCATTTTAAAATGGAAATGTCATATTGAAGTCAATGAATAGTTGGTTAATAAACATATAATTAGTTCCCCCGAGTTAAAACACATTCATATATAATGTACATCGAGTTTATATGAATTGCTCAGTAAGATTAATTTTCCCTAATAATAAACTTTCATTGATAAAAACGCAATATGTTGTGAAATGTTAAGGAAGAATCGATTATGTTAATTATAATATAAGCAACATTTTTATATACTAAAAACACAATATTTTGAAAAAACTTTTTTAAAAGCATTTTTATAATGATTTGTTTAAAATTATAATTTAGTACCTTTTCCAAGGCTCCTTAGTAATTAATTGGGGTAGAGTGTTAAGTTTTCACACAATCCAAGCAAAATTGATTATCTTAAATTTCTTTTTCAATTAACATATCTAGCATATACATGAGTTAAGGTTGCGTGTGAGGGATGTTGGCATGATGAGTCTTGGCACCTTGTTGACCTTTGGGACTATCCTTCCACTCCCGTGAAGGACTCTATTTTGCAGCTCAGACTTTTTCTCAATTCCTCAGCAACGAACAATTTGTTGTGGAAAGGAGCTATGATAGGGACATACACGACCAAGTCTGGTTTACACTTGGCTGGTAGAGAGGATAACACATCACTTCTAGGACGTTCTTGGCAATGGATTTGGAAAGTTAGAGGTGCCTGAATCAATACGCTTTTTCATTTTAGACCATTTGTCATCATTCCCTACCAACTAAACACACATGGCTTTAGGTGGAATCGCGATTCTGACACCTATGATAGGTGTCAAGCCGATCAGGAGACCACGATCCATTGTCTCCGTGATTGCTGTAACACCCGCGTTTTACCGTTTTTGCCGTTTTGAGTGTTTTATTGGATTTTGAGTGATTAAAATTATTTTTAATCATCAAAATTTATATTTTTGGATTTAGAATTAATTTCCTATTTTTAGGAAATTTCTGGGAATTTTTGGGTTTTTTGGGTTTTCTGTGAAATGACCTTTTTTTGCCCCTCTTGCTCCTTGAACCGGGCCCGAATACTCTTGATCCGGGCCAGGAAAATTGCACAAACCTTCCCTTTTTTTTCTCCTAGAAGACCGTGCATATGCAGCTTGGTGCATGGAGACACTTGTCCTTTCCTTTCCTTCCATCTAAACCATGTGTAAAAAAGGTGAATTTATGACATTTAATTACACCATTTCTTCTTTCTTTTCTCACATGCAAAGAAATTCTCTCATTTTCTCTCATCCTTTCCTCTCCTTGGCCGTGAGCCATTCATCATTTTCTCTCAAAAAATTTTCATCCTCCCTTAAACACAATCAAGCCAAGGTTCCATCTTTGAACCAAGCTTCAATTTCTAAGCCTTCTAGCCTTGAAAAATCCTTGTTGGTGACTAAGGGAGTATCTTTGGGGGGGCTGTTTTTGGATCAATTCTGCACATATTCTCTTGAGGATTTGAGGTAAGGGGGAGAACTTGAACTCTAGTAGGATTGGTGACTAGAGTCAAGGATTTGCCTTAAATCCTTGTCCTTGCTCTTGTTTTTCCTTTGAAAAAAATCATTTCTTTGAGCTTTTTTTTTGAGTAAAGTTTTGGATTCTTGGAGCTGGTTATTTATATGTTTTACACTTTATTTTGATGCTTGGAATGTGCTTGGATTGTGATTGTTGATGCATGCAAGCCAAGAAACAATTTTGGAAAAATTTTCCCCTTTTTCCTCTAACAGCTCTCGGCCTTGAGGGATTTTAGGGCCGCATGTGTTTCAATTTTTTTGTGCTTGGAATGTGTTTGTATGATGAATCTATGAACATGCATGAAGTTGGTTGAATGTATACATTGTTTTGGATGATTGATCCTTGAAAAATAGTGTTTATGAGCTTGAAAATGAAATTATGAACTTAAATGTGTATGTGGATGATTTTGGGTGAATTAGTATGATATTTGACATTTAAATTGTTTGTGGATGATTGTGTGAAAATTTGGTAAAGATTGGATGTTGTGGAAAATTTGAAGTTTTGATGAACATTCAAGTTGTTCTTGATGTTCTTGAGTTGTTCTTGATGAAACTTATCAAGAATGCCTTTTTGATCTTGAAAAGATCAAGTAAGCGTTGAAAACATGTTTATGGGCTTTGATGGTTCAAAAAGGACCAAGGGATAATTTTATAAATAAAAGGATTAAAGTGCAAATAAGTAGAAACTTTTAAAAGAAAACAATAAAAGACTAAATTCGGATTTCTAATTTCACAAAGTAATAGTCAATATAAAACTTAACTTTTTGACTTGTTATGAGTAAGAATGGGCTCCTATGAGTCATCCAACCTTTGGGCCTTGATTCAGGCCCAAATCTCCAAAAAAGAGAGTCAAAGACTCATTAAAGTCAACTAAAATAATTTATGGGATTGGGCTTAGATTAGAGTTGGACTTCAACTCTAATCCAAGTTAATAAATTAAAACTTAGAAATTAATTAGTGGACTTAGCTAATTTAATTATCTAAGTTAATTAATCTAATCTACTTAAGTTAATTAAGTAAAAGAATAATTAATTAAGGCTAAAGTTAATAACCTTAATAAAGTATTAATTAAGTAATTAAGTCTTAATGACGATCAAGAACTAATTAATTATGATTAACCTTAATCAAGTATAATTAAAAGCTTAATCCAAGATTAAGGAAGAGATTAAGGGATAATTAGGAATTAATTAGGACCTTAAGTAAGGATTAAGATTAATTATAGTTCAGTTAATGAAGACTAATTATAATTAAAAGTTAAACTTAATCTTAATTAGTCATACAAGAAGAACTAGGGTAAGTAATACTATCCATAAGACACAATCATAAGTCTTAGTAAGTTATAGGACTCAAGTGGAAATGAATACTGATTCAAAGACAGAACATTAGTACAAACTACCCTTAAAAGATTATAACCAACACACTCTTTCTACATAAGACTTGAGAAGCTTAGTGAGAGAGTGCGGTTCCAACCAGAGATGGGGTTTGGTTTTCCTTGAAGGAAGACATTGAATCGGGCCGTACCACGGGTAAAGTGGTGACATTGAATGATTCGATGGGCTTTTCCTGTAAGGACTGCGTGTGTTGAGAAAGCATTGTTGGTTTTCCTTGAAGGGAAGACATTGAATCGGGCCGTGCCACGGGTAAGTGGTGACGTTGAATGATTCGATGGGCTTTGCCTGTAAGGACTGCGTGTGCTGAGAAAGCATGTTTGGTTTCCTGAAGGAGACTTGAATCGGGCCGTACCACGGGGATGTGGTGACGTAGAATGATTCAAAGGGCTTCGCCTTGTAAGGAAGTATTTACTTTGAACCTTGTTGTATGATATGCATCATAAGAATTGATGATATTCAATTTGAAAAACCTTACGACCCTATATGGCAGTGACACTCGGTACAGTGGGAAACTGGTTGGGACGGTGTGCACTGGGTTTTTCAAAGAACGTCAGCGGGTCCTCGAGGGGGGGATGCCAGCCCTGAGGATAGTCAGGTCCCGAAATGGCTCAGGTGACGTAGGCTCGCTCCCTACTGTCGAGCAAACGGGGGTACAGGCTTGACTATCCCGTCGCTCTCAAGTTTTCGGGGTCAGTTGAGATTGTCTGGAAGTCGGATAGAATTGGCCAAAAGAAAATATAAGTACCGCGCTAGTACAGACTCTAACTCCTGATACGTTGTGCATATATGGTCGGGCAGTGCTGCTGTGTGCACTGCGAATGGTGATGTTTCCCTGGGCCCGCATGCATTAGATGTTGCATTATAATAGTAAATTCGCATTCATATGAGAACATTATGATGACATGTTTTGTGTTGCCTATCGATTAGACTGTGTTGACTGTCTGTGTATGTGTGCTCTAGTTTACTGTATCCTACATGCTGTGAGTTCATGCGATGTTCTCACCCTTCTTTTCTATCTCTTCTTGTTGTGCCCTTCTCATCACGTCGATAGTCGGTATCGAAGACTTCAGCCATGACATCAATGCAAGTGCGGCTAAGGTGGATGCCGAGGGGCACCTGGAGGGTGACAGTTCACGGGGGAAGTCCGTGTCATCATCACGCACCCCGGACTTCCGCTTGTACTTGAGATGGACTTCATCGTACCAGTGACTCTCGAGTTTCCGACGCCACCTAACTTGGTGAGGTATACTACATTTCGTCCTTCACGTCGTCGTCCAGCTTCTTCTTCATCATTGCAGTCATCCTGGATGGCTGACTTGGTTGAACCAGACTCTCTCAG
This sequence comes from Sesbania bispinosa, assembly GCA_026901365.1. Lineage (NCBI taxonomy): Eukaryota > Viridiplantae > Streptophyta > Magnoliopsida > Fabales > Fabaceae > Sesbania > Sesbania bispinosa. The sequence goes on along the minus strand of QLOH01000523.1, from coordinate 673,174 downwards.
GTACTCCCCTTCTTCTGAGGTGCCAGCTCCTCAGCCTGTGCGTCCTGATGCGCAAGGCCGCTCTCTCACAAGGGACTTAGATCTGATTGTGATTGATGACACCTCAGAGGAAGAGGAGGTCCCGGGGGAGGATTCAGAGGAGGATCCAGAGGAGGACCCAGAGGAGGAGGAGCCGGAGGAGGACTCTTCTGACGATGAGTAGGACTAGGTTGTTTTGAGTCTAGGTAGTAGCAGCTCTGATTTAGGGATCTCTTCTTTTGTATCTTGATTAGAGGTCTTATTTGCTTTAGCTTGCTACCGAAACCTCATATTTTGATGTGGATATGAGGGTATTTGAGAGGTACACTGATGCTACTTGGTATGTATGTATATATATATATATTTCACGTTGACTCCTATTCTCACAATGTTTTATAATTATGTGTATGTTGTATGTGCGTGAGGTGATAATCATTTAGACGTTTTCGGAAAACGAGTTTTTCTTTAAAGTAAAGGGAAGGATGTTTCATAAGTACTTAAAACGAAACTAGAGATGTGATAGGTCAATGACACCTAACCCTTTTAAAAAAAAAAAAACTTCCGCATTTTTGACGTTCTATTTCGTTGGTCACGTGTAACACTGTGACATTTCTAGTGGTAACTAGGGTGTGTCACAATTGCAGGGATGCGCGCATCATATGGGACAAACATGGGATTTAGCTTGTCACCGGCCTTCTATCATGGTGATGATATCCATGCTTGGTTGGAAGTGAATATTTGCAGGAGTCCCAGTCTTGTCTTGGCCACACTTTGGACGATTTAGTGTGATCGCAATGCAGTAGTAGTATTCTCCCAATAGCAAGCTCATGAGAGAGTAGTGATGAACAAATCCTTATCGCTCCGTCATACTATTGAGTACGTCTATCGCCCAGCTAGACCCACTTGTGTGCAGCCTCGGATGGTAAGTTGGCAGAGGCCAAGTATGGAGAGTATAGCTTTGAATACGGATGGGAGTTGCATGCAAAACACTTGTGGTTTTGGTGGCTTATTTAGGACTTCCTCTGGGCAATGGCTTCACGGCTTTTTTGGAAGTTTGGGTAATAAAGATATTCTTTTTGGAGAGCTATATGCCATTTGGAGAGGCCTTACTATCAGCAGGGAAGCTAATTATAGTAAGGTAACCGTTAGACAGATTCTTCTCTAGCAGTTAAGCTCATCTATCAGGAACAAGTGCGTTTTCATCATCATGCTTCTCTGATTCTAGCTATAAGGATTTGGTTGCCTCAAAGTTGGGACGTATCCGTTAATCATATTTGCGGGAAGATAATTCTTGTGCGGATTTCTTGGCTCAGCTTGGAGTGCATTCTAATTCTGGTTTAGTCACCCTCCATGCTCCCCCTGAGGATTTAATTCCCTTGTTATTAGCTTATGAGTGTGGGACTATGCATCCCAGACCCATAGTGTAATTTTTTGGCTTTTCTTTTCTGTTTTTTTTTTGTAGCGTCTATTACCAAAAAAAAAACTCAATTTAATTGATTAATTATAAAATAATAATTACACATAAGTTGATTATTAGTATATTTTTCTACAAATAATTTAAACAACTGAATTATAATAGAAGTATAATAATTTATAGTGGGTTATGGATTATGATTAAAATTTTATTGTTTATTTAATTTACAAATCATGATTTGAATTTCTTTTTATTTTACTCATTTCATGATATTTGAAATGGTTTTGATTTAATTATTATATAATTATAATAAAATTGTCTATTTTTTTTGTTTTTCATCTTTTTTAAGTATAAGTATAATAGAAATTTAAAGAACTGATAGATTTTTTTAGTTCTTGTAAAATAAAAATTTATTTATTAGAGCTGGATAGTAGAATGTTAGTTTTGTTGTTGAAGTTGTTATAATTGGCTTTATAAATGTGTATGTAGATTTATATTAAATTATAACTGAATTAATAATTTATATTAAATTAATAAGATTAAAGATATTAAATTAGATTTAATGTCTATAGTATATAAGTAATATCAATAATAGGAATATAAATGTGATAAAGGAGGAATTTGTAATATGATGAGTCACTAAAAAAATAGCTAATTAACGGGAGTTATTTTGCGCAGGTTGTTAGAAACCCCCTCAATTTGATATAAGTTGCCGCGTTTTCATGTACGGCCTAAAATCATCATAACAATGGCATTTTTTTAATCCATTTTAAAGAGGTTAAAATCTCCGTAAATTAATATCTTTTCCCTCACATATTTTTTTCATGATTTCCCTCTCGATTGTATTTCGTTCTCGGCCCTCATTTTTATCTTCTCTCTTTTATTTTTACTGAACCCTAACTTCCATTTGCGTTGTATCCTCTTTCAAGCTCGTGTTCATCATTCCCACACTCACAGAAACAGTAGGTGAATAGTTTATATTTGAGAGTGAGAAACAATAGGCGGTTCTCGTTCTGAAGATCTGCAACCCATTTTCGTTCTCGCTCTGAGGATCACCTGCAACCTGATCGGGGTTTGTTTTCTCTTCTTCTTTCTGGCACCGTCTATAAGCTAACATGGTTCGTTCTTAATTTCTTCTTTCTTTTTACTTTCATCAGTTATCAAACTCAATTTATATATATTGTTCTTCCTGCAGGAAACAGAACAAAGGAAAAAAAAACCCCGTAAATTAGCTATTTTTTGTAGTGAGTGTCTTTTGGAATATCACATATGTAACTATTTTATGACATATTAATTTATTAATATGTGTTATTAATGTGGAAAGAGAGCATTGATGTGTGTATTTGGAGATTTTGGATGGTTTAGAATGAGTGAATGAATTACAAGGAGACGCATGACACATCATATTATTCTTGATGTGGCACACAATGAAGGTATGTGGCAATAATATGAATGACGTGGCAGCGTACAAGCCCGCGACTCATCTTTAATATATATAATAGATAATAGATGATTGTGATGTTCTATGAATTCATATGCTTAATGCTTGTTTGAATTAGGAATGCATAAGGGATTAAGATTCTTAATTTAATAAAGGAGTTAAAGATCAAGAAATTGGGTTTAACCTAAAATTGAAAATTCAATATTCAATTAAGTAAAAAGAAAAATGAATTGAGAACCAATTACTTTTACATAGAGTGAGGAAAGAGATTATTCCAACCTTAGCCACTATCATAATTCTACCAAATTCTTGTGTTCAATTTGTAATTCAATTGGTGATTGTCTCTATTGATCTATTTTTACATTCTAAAAAGACAATTTCATTCTTTCATTTTAGTTGGTGATGTTAGTTTTAATAATGTTGAATTTGTGAGTTAGTAATATTGTTTTAAAAAAATCCCCATAGAACAATATCTCTACTCATCACTTTTATTACTTCATACGACTTGGTCCTCTTGCCAATTTTCTTATCAAGTTTTTGGCGCTGTTGCAAAAAATTATTGATTTCAATATCAACAACAACAAAGGAGTCACTAATCTAAACAAAAATGTTTTGTTTATGCTTTGTATTATTATTATTATTATTATTATTATTATTATTATTATTATTATTATTATTATTATTATTATTATTGTGCATGTGAGGTAAATAAGGTTTAGAGCTTATTTACCTATTTGGTAATCTTTCATCCTTCTCAAAAGTGTCATCGATCGGGACCCATGGACGGTGACATCAGCTATGATGACCGCATTGGCGGATATAGGATTAATTTGACCTACACCTTTCATATTGAAATAAGATTTTAATGAAATCTCGAAATAAGATAAAATTTGTGCATACTTGGTGTAATTAACGCTAACTGGTGTAACCTGCGCTAATACTTAAAATATGATTTTAATGAAATATATTGAAACCAAATAATCTTGAAATACTATGATTTTATTACATTAGTGTAAGTTGAATCATCTCTATATATAATATTATAATCGAATAATAGAGAGATGAGAAAAGGGTTAAGTAGGTTCTCGTTCGAATGGGTTATAAGGTAAGTTTAAGAAGAATTTCATCTTTAGCGGACAACGATGGGAATGCAAAGCCAATCCCAACTTAGGACTTGTCATAATCAATTTGTGTGTCACATGCAATAGTCCAAAATGGAGTCTTAGTGCGCAGAATTGAGATTCCATCCTCAGATCTTCAAAGTGCTAACAACGAGATTTCGTAGTATTTGTGGGGGCATTACCTCGTCAAAATTATAAACTTTTTTAAGACTGAATGTTTTCTGCGGTCAAAAGAGCCATATATCTTATTCGTCAAGTTAGTTTCAGAATAAATTTGTTAACTTCACCGGGGCTTTAAAAAAGATGAAGCACAATGTCTTAGGCAGTTCCTCCCAGGTAAGGTTAGAGTGGCGGTGGTTATCTTCAATTTTGACAATGAACGACAGACCTTGCGATGAAGCTTATATATGATGAAAACATAAAGTTGAAGAAAACGTGAATGTACTAAAATTTTCTCAATTTTAACGCCAAGCCTCATCACATGTCATAAACACGACGGTTTATAGCCATCTATAAGGCTATAAGCTAGCTAGCTAGCTACAATTGCTTATAAATATGAAGCAACATCGTGAATCTATCGGCCCAACATTGCATATAACTTCACAAGCATCTTTCATAGAGTTAATTCGGGAAACAAGGATGCAATTAATAATAAGTACTTATTTTCTTTTCGATGGAGGGAAGAAATTAATGAATTCGATTTGCATCACAAAATTAATGTAAAGCAAACTAGCTAGCCCATTCTTTCTTGTGCCTTGACTTAAAATTGTTGCCATATGTAGCCAAACAAATTGCTTCGAGGTGATCCCAATGGTGTGCATTTCTTGACATGATTCCATTCGAAAAAATGAATGATCACCTGCTTGCACATATATGGTCCCGCAGCTACGTGAATAACGTTAGGGTCTGTCTAGTACGTAGAAACCCTAATGTAAAAAAGGTCATGATTGGAGAGAAGCTATAGGTTAAAAGAAAGGATATATATATACCGTCCTCTAGGTTTTGATATCCAATGTCTACACTACACACATCAATTCTCTCTACGTGATTTGGTCATAAGGAATGAGAATTTCCTTGGTAGATGAATAAATCATCCTTTTCCCAAACCCTAAAAATAGAAGACTCGTTCTTCTAGGATCTAAAGATATATATACATAGTACTACTGACGCAAATCCAAATGAATGATAGCTAGTACATTTAATTTATTTATATTCTCCTACCAAAAAATTCACTGTTTATTTTAATTGTTTTATGATCTGAATTTCCGACATAGTGGATATTGTTTTTTTGTGTAGTAAGATTAGATTAGATTATATATGGGCTATGGCTTAGTTAGGCAAGAAATCAAGACCCCGTGATGCGAAGTTGTAAAGCTTGACTAAATATTTAGATATGTGTGCATATGCTTAACACGTTAGACCCCAAGTAAAGGTACCATCAATTAACATGTACCAACACCAAGTGCCTTATTATTATATTATATTATTGTTATTATTATTACGATAAAGTGCATAAGGTCCATCTCTATATGGAAGAGGAGTTTCAGTGGAGGATATCATTCTTGCACGGTTACCAAGAGGAATGTTTGTAGGACCCCCCACTGGAAAAGAAGGAGACCATAGTCAAGCTCCAGTTTCTTTGGCTTTCAATATAAGAAAGAAAAAAGAAGCCCATGTGGGGAAAAAATTATAAAGTGAAAAAAATAATACTAATCTTCACGAAATGGGTTGCAAAGTAATTAGCCCTTCAACAACATAAAGGAATCATTGGTGAGGTCATGAAAGACATGGGAACCCTTCTAGCACAATTAGGTTTAATTTAATTAAGTGCAATTTTGCTAATTAATTAATTAATTAATTAATTAACCTTGTGCATTGCATGATCTATCTATGATACTAGTTACAAAGGGCTAGTTAGTTGGGCATTAAATAAAGGAAAAGGATCGTACCAAGCAAGTCATATATATTACTGTTACTGTCATGTTAATAGATCCTATTTGGTTGCTTTGTGAGAACTGAATGGATGGAAGATCAGAAAGAACAAGACGGTACTGTTAAGATCTGACACTTGTGATCGGTTGGCAAGCAAAAAGAAAGGAAAAAAAAAAAAAAAAGAGAAAGGAAAAAGATAGGGAGACCACTTTTGCTGTAAAGGATTTGACAGCCATCATTCCAACTCACTTTATGTCCCAGGACTCACCCCAAAGAAAATCCCAGTTTAGAACAATTTAGTTTACAATTGCAAACAAACTAGTTATTAGGTAGTACACTTATATAATATATCCTTTCCTAATTCCTAGTATTATAATAACTTAATTAAAATTAATTAAAGTGAAGAATTAATTTAATTCCTCATTGTATTGTTGTACCTGACAAAATAGTAGTAATTGATGGGAATCCTTTCCTTGCTGTGGTAGCAGCAAACCGTGCGCGATGATCCTGGTAAAAGCCCAAGAACGATAGTAATTTTCACGGGAAACCCAAAAATCAGTTAAAAGATATAGGTAGGTAGGTTATGAATGAACTTGATCAGAACTCCTGAAGCTTAACCTAAAATAAAAAAGATAGCTTCAAAATGCAACCACATTTTTCTAGATTGATCAAAAGCCAAACTAGGAAAAAGATGACCCCAAAATTAAAATGGATTTGATTAAAGAAACAAAACAGAAGCCATATGTACCCTATTTTTGTTAGTGATTCTGATCTCATCACTCCAAAGTCCACAAACAGCCACTCCCCAGATTACGAAATAAAAAAAAAAAAAAAAGATAAAAACAAATTAATAAGTCTAAATTAAACACCAAACCCTCGTTCAGTTTTCTTTTTTGCATTTTCCTTGTGCTCCAATAATATTATTATTATCTACCATGATCCTCCACCTAACATGCCATTCCAATACCCAGTTGAATCTCCTTGACTTCTATTCTGCTCAAACTCAGCTGTGTTTGGAACTTGCTGCTTCAAATCCTCTACAGGAAACAAGATCCTTGCACCAGAAGCAGCACCAGCAGCACCACCTTCTTGAATTCCATGGAGACCCCCAAAGCCATTTTCAAACCCTTCAAGACTGAAGTTAAGACCAGGCTGCTTATTAAAGTCTTGTAAAGGAAACCCAGTTGAATTATACATTGTGCAGCTAGAATCTGATAAAGACATAGGCATGAAAGAATTTAAACCCCTTGAGGAAGTTATCCCAGTTTTAAGAAGCTCCATAGCAGACAACTGATGATGATGAGCAGAAGATGAAGTCTTGTGATCTTCAGTGTTGTAAGGAACCTCAATAAATTTAGACATGGTGTTATAGTCCTCAGGTGGTGGATATGCTAGGTTAAGATCTTGGCCTTGATGGATCTTTGGGTTTTGAGAAGCAGATTGAGGGAAATTTGGTGTAGTCAGATCAGGAAGCTTCTTTGTTGATGATGGAAGTGGTGGTGCTGTGGAGGATGTTGATGCTGATGGTGCTGATGATGATGATGGAGTGGATCTCTTGTTCTTTCTAGAACCACCACCAACAGGAACATTTCTCAAGGAACCACCTTCAGTCCAATACCTTCTACATGTCTTGCAAAAGTACCTTGGCTGAGAGAGGCTATAGTTATTGTAGTAGCAGAATTTAGTGTTGGTTGAATTGCACCTTGGACAGTTCAAAGCTTGATCTTTTTGAGGCCTTGCCCTTCTCTCCAACATAGGAGGCTTATTTGAACCTCCTTCCATAGGTTTAACCACTCCTCCAATATTCCCCTGAAAAAATATCCAAAATTTAAAATAATAATAATAAAAACAAAAACAAAAGGAGGAGTACACAAAAAGGCCATAATAACAGACACACAACTCTATCAAAATTTCCGGGGAAAAAGAAAGGAGAAGGAAGGAAGGAAACAAACAAGACAAGCAAACAAAGAAGCCGCTTTTCACACTTTGAGGGGATTACAACAGCAGCAATAGAATACAATACAAACAAATTTATTAACTTTTTTTTTCCCTTCCTTTTCTTTTTCTTGGGTCCTTTATTAACTCCTTTATCAGATGGTGGAAAGGGAAAAAAATGGGAAAAAGAAAGGTGCAGTACTTTCAACAGCAGAGGCAAAAAAAATATAAATAAGGGAAAGAAAGAAAGATCTTAAAAGACAGCAACAAAATTGAATTTAGTGGGAAGCTGAGCTGAACATCAGAAAAGTTAAGAGAGGGGATAAAGTGAAACTTCCCTCAGAACCAACAATAATCAAAATAATTTCCGAAACCCAAAACTTAATAATCTAGATTATGGTTGATAATCACAAACCCCCAGTAGAGATTTTCATGATTATATGGAAAGAAAAAACAGAAAAAGGGTCTGTATACCTGTGCCCACTGAGCTGTGTCCATGGATATTTAAGAAGAATGGAAAAAAGGAGAAAAGCTATGAGTCTTCAGAGAAAGAAAGAAAAGAAAGACACCCACTTTTTCTAGAGGAGAGTTAAAAGCAAGTGCATAAAGCTTTGAGAGTAAGGATATAGTAGTAGTGGTTCCATGTGTTGGCCAACTAGAGAACTATATTACACACACGAAGGGGTAGCATAGTCTTTTGAGAGCATTCTAATCACACTGTATGAAATGATGACACGTACGGGAAATTTGTGTGTACATAGCATGTAAGCTCTCCTGATAAAGTATAATACAGAAAGTCAACAATATTCTTCCTTGGTGTCTTTTTGTAGAAGCACTGGGGAATTAGTCGGTTGATTCTTTTAAGACCAGAGAAACAGTAATGGCTGATTCCTCACTCATCAACTCATGACTAATTACTCACATTTATTTATAATTAAAAAAAAACCTAGCTAGTGTTCTTAATTTGTTTTCAGACAATATTATCTGCTTAATTAGAGAAGGAGGCAACACATTACCTTTTATTTTTTAAAACATTAACCTTGTGTTTGGAGGGAGATCGAATTTTAGAATTCTCAAAATTATAATAAACAATGTTGAGTGAATTGTTAAAATGAAAGAAATTTACAATGACAATTTAAAAAGTTTAAACATAAAATATTAAAATTTTCTCTCAATATTTATTATTTGAAATTCCCCTATTTGTCATAAAAAAATCCTCCTATTTGTCCTTTGAAATTCTTTTTTCTACTATTTTAATACATGAATTCTAGTAATTTTAAATTTCTCTATTCAAACACAAGGTAAAAGCTAATTAAGGAAGTTAATTATGTGTCATATGTCCCAAAATTTAATAATAATTTGCAGTGGCCTTAAAAGTAAAGATGGTTTATTATTGAAGAATTACTAACAAATTCGCATAAACTTTTTAACAATGTTAACTAGTACGTTGATCTTTTTTTATTATTGATTAATATTTATAATAATACATAAACTTGTATAGAGTGCTATATATAGTTGCCAACTTATTATAACTTTCTTATATTAACATTATTACTTACATACACAAGTTTTGCATGTAAGATAGGAATTTCTTCAGATTTTTGTTTAATATTAAAGAGGATTTCAAACGTTTATTAAAACTATAAATTTTCTGTACAATAAAATATGAATATACCAAATGTGAAATTGAGTATCAACCCTAATATAAATTGTGCCTCCTACACTCCCTTGACCATAGGAGGTTGGGTAATGATAGTGTCTAAGATAGATAGATATATATATATATATATATACATGGAGGGTGGTCCGCCTTGGTTCTTCAAAACAGGTGTGGTGATACGATGCTTTTCGGAATAGAATCTCTTGTTAAAGTGAGGTGGATATATGTAAAAACACTTTGATGCTGAAGTAAGAGTGGATTTTTCTGTGTGTTTTGAAAATTGGATTGGACCAGACGATCTGATTGGTAAATCAATGAACTGACATTGTTTTCAATCTAAATAAACTTGAGAATTGATATTGCAGAAAATCGATCAAAAATATGGTAAACTGATAAAAAATCGATTAAACTTGTCTTTTTTAAAAAATTGATTTTTTTTATTTAATTTAAATACTTTTAAGAGAAACAAAAACATATGTTTGAGAATTACACATAGATATTTATTATTTTACCAATTATTTTTTTTTGTTTTATAAACTTTATAATAAGGTCATTTAAACAAATTTATAACTTCTTATATCTTAATTTTTTATAATTTTGTGTTATTTTATTAACTAAAATATTATATAATATTTAAAATATGTATTTAATTAATACCAGTTCGACCACAGTTGAACCATATTGAACCGTTAACTAGTGTCTTCACTGGTTCAGGTTTTTAAACCATTGGAATTTTGACAGAGTGTAAACAGGGTATGTAGAAAGGTTGTATACCTAAATTATCTCCACAGTGGGGTATTATATATAGGTGTGAAAGGGTATTGTAGAGAGAAGATAAGAGTGTCTGTTTATGTCAACCTTTCACTCACTTCTATAATATCACTTACATTTCTATAATTTAGTTAAATCATCCATAATTTAACTTGCGACAATTAAAAAAATTTAAAAATCATGTGATAAAAGTTGTATTAGATGCGAGGAAAAAAGGTAGTTGGCGAGATGTTATCTTGGAAATGCCAAACACTATGCCATATTTAAGATCAATTTTTCTAACTTGTGCAACCTTGCACATAATAATAAATCAAAAGTGGAAAGGTTTTATTGGAAATTACAACTTTTAATATTATCAATGCATTGAATATTGTGATTGTTGTATTTTGAATAAAATGTTTCCACTTTTGATTTAATGTCCAGTGCAAGGTTGCACATGTTAGAAAACCGATTTAATATTTAGAAACGGGACCTTGGAGTGCTGCTAACACAAAATCGCACTCCTAAACTCTTGGAGATGAATTAAACCTTAATTGCACTCCTAATAGTTTAACTAAGAGTGTGATTAATGGTTCATCACGCTCCAAAAGTAAACCCTCTCATGATGTTAATTACACCTCTTATCTCCGTACTCCTCCATCCTCTCCTCTCCTTACATGCCTCCCTAGAGTCAGAGCAATACACCCTGAGCAACACTTTTTTTCTATTCACGAAATTGAAAGAGAAGACGATCTCATCAAACTAGGGTTTGAGATCTTTCCCTTTTCATTCATTTCAATCTTTCATGGAGGATAGATATAGAGTATAAACCTTTGTTGGAGTGTGAGAAGCTGGAGGTGGTTTCCCCTGTAATCACATTAAATCGAAGTATGGCTACACCAATGTCGTGTCTGACAGCAGTGAACAGAAAGCTAACAACTCTCATAGTTTTGAGTTGTTTTGTCCAGTAACTGTTTCTCTTTCAATTTAATTGTAGAATCTCTAGCTTGTACTGAAAAGTTTGTAATTTTGAAAGAACATTGTATCCTCTTTCCATTTCATATGATGTCCCATGAACTTTGAAAGAACCGTGTATCATCTCTTGTATTGAAAAGTTTGAAAATTTGATTCTCTAAGCATCTATGGAGTTGGCTATATTTGTGAGTTTAGGTGATTCGGTCATATGGGATCAACATATTAGAATAACAAGTGTCTCTGATATGTCTGTCAAGGGCCAGTTGGTCCCAACCAAAGAGACTATCATATCAACCAAGTTATATAACATCTCAATTTGATCTGGATTAGGAACTGATGTATCCATTAATTATAAAAACATTACTCCCTGCATTTCATATTTTTCGTTGTTTAAGATTATCACTACGCCAAATTTAGGATATAATAGCACCTATTTTAGGGCGCTCCCGTGTAGACTAGCGCTCATATTGAGTTTTTTTAACCGTAGGGTGCTTCTAATCTGGATGGAAGCGCCCTGCACTTAATTTAACATTTCCAGTTAGGGCCCTCAAATGAGCACCTTATATTTTATGTTTATCTATTTTCAGTTTATCTCATCATGACGCTTGTATGAGCGCCCTGGTAAATAAGACAATGTTTCTATACGGGGCGCTTGTTTGAGCGCCCTCCTACCCCAATTTTTCTTTTTTCTTAAACTTTTAGGGCGCTTCCTGAGCGCCCTCCTCTCCCTTTCTGTTGGGGCGCTTGGGGAGCATCCTCCTACCCCTAATTTTTTTTTACCGCGCTTCCTGAGCGCCCTCCTCTCCCTTTCTATTAGGGCGTTTGATCAGGAGTGCCCTCCTACCCCATTTTTTTCTATTTTTAGGGCGCTTCTTAAGCGCCCTGCTCTCCCTTTCTGCCTACCCCAACTTTTTTTCTTTTCTTTTTTTACTTTTAGGGTGCTTCCTAAGCGCCCTCCACTCCTTTTCTGTTAGGCGCTTCAAGGAGCGCCCTTCTTTACTACTTATAATTTGTTTCAGTTTTATTTTTTTCTTCCGCGTTTCAGTTTTAGCTCTTTCCTGCAAAAATTAACCTAGCCGCCTTTCTCACCTCTCAACTCACTCTCACATTTTGTTCAGAAAGACAAGAAAAATCCTAGCGCCTCTCTCCCCAAAGCCTCTTCCTTTCCTCATTCCTCCTCTTCTTTACTTTGTTTTCATTTTTTTATTCTCTGTTCATGACTTTTTTTTTTACATTTCTCCTTTATCTCACCTTACATCTCTTCTTTTTTCAGGTTTTGCTGCGGCCATGGTAGGGGAGAGAGAGAAGACCAGAGACAGTGAGGAGAAATGTACAATGACGAAGCACAACCATGGCAATGGGTGGTCTGAATACACAATGACAGAGCTTGACCGTGAGGACATAGATCTGGGCGGAGGAGTCTCGCACGATAGTGATTGCGAAGGTAAGGGAGTGGCTAGCTGCTGTTGCAGGGATGGTGGAGTAACGGGAAGCTTGCGCGCTAGTCTGTGGTGGTTCGATTGACGGTGGTTGTGCGGTTGAAAGGGACGACAGATGGATCTACAGCATGGCGGTGCGTCTACAACATGCGGTGGCTGGACGCATGGTTAGCGGAGAATTTTTTAAAAAAAAAACCACCTAGTTAGGGCACTCACTGGGAGCGCCCTCAAGGACGCGCAAAAAAAATCCCGAGGGCGCTTCCGTGTTTTTTTTAAGCGCCCTTAACTGGCTTTTGTGAGGGCATATCAGAAACGCCCTTCTCTCAACGACCATACTAGAGCAGTTGCTATTAGTGCGCATGAAAGCGCCCTTTTATGGGATATGGGAGCGCCCCTAATAAGCTTTTTTGGCATAGTGTATGCACATATATTAAGGAAAACTTAATGATATCTAATTTTATTATATCTTTACTAAAATATTTTCATTTCATTTCCATCTATTTTATTTATTATAATTAGTTGAAGTATCCATAATATTAAATAAGGTATATTTAAAAAACGTTAAATTAGTTTTGAATTTATAACGCCTCGTTTGGGGTGGTTGAGATGTTTCTAAACCACAAAAAAAAGTTTTTAGGTCATTTGGGGTGGTTGCGGGTTTTAAATTTTTTGTTTCTTTAAGTTTTAGTCAAATTTTTACAATTTAAAACTTCCTTTTGTGGTTTTCAAAACGGATGTTTTCGAAATCATATAAAATGGGATTTTTAGTTTTTAATTTTTTAAGAGATTTTAATTAAGTTTTTACAACTCATAACTAAAAATAAAAAACATAATTTTGTGGTTTTGAAAATGTTTTGTGATTTTACAAACTTTAAAAATCACAAAAAGAGTTTTTAGTTTTAGGTTGTAAAAATTTGATTTAAATTTTAAAAAAATCAAAAATAAAAAACTTGTTATCATCTCAATCGAAACCTAAACATTTTAGTTGAGTTATAAAAATTTGATTTAAATTTTAAAAAAATCAAAACATAAAAATTCACAACCTCCGTACATGGGACCTAAAATAAGAAAGGTTTTGACACTTAAAAGATTAAAATGAAAATAAAATTTTTAGAATGGAAGAAGTATGAAGTACTTATTGAAGTTTGAGTTGGGTTAATAAATTCAGCAATGCTATATCCTCTCCCACCACAATCATAATTACACGAGTGCAGTTAATTATCCAGATTTAATTAATTAGTGCTTAGTCACAATTTAATAACCAAAGGTTGAAATCTATATTTTGTGTTTCTAAATGATAATTTGTTAAATTATAGACATGGAAGTTTATATGTTTTTGAATAAATTTACTCCTTTCACCTCTTACAATGACATAATATTTTCATTAATATTTTTTAAAATCGTGCAATTGTATATTATTGTTCATAAAAATTTAACTCTTATAACAATTAATTGTCTCAAAAGGAGAAAAAAAGATAGAAAATCAAGAAATAAAAAAAATAATTTTTATATGTTATTTTAATAAAAGGGGAAAAAGTGTACCATTTTCTATTTTTCATTTAGTTGAATAATAAGAAAAAATATTTAGGTTAAATAACTTTTATATTAATTTATTAATATAATATTGGATAAGTAAATAAATAAATTAACCTGTTATTTACACATAATTCTCTTTATTTTTCTATTTTCTTCTTATGAAAGGAAAAATGTGAGTCTTATTATTTTTTTCATGTTATTCCTATTATCTTTTTATAACAAAAGGAGAGAAAATAATATAATCATACAATTTTTTTTCATTAAACTCCCCTCCTTTCATTTGTTTCTTTCCAAACAAACAAAAGGTTAACGAAGTCAATAATTGAATAATTGGATTATTATTTTATTTATTTTTAAAAAATAAATAATGTTTGAAAAATTAAAAAGCTATAAAAATAGTTATTTTTAATAATTAATAAAAAATATATTAATGGATAGATTAAAATTGAAGTTACCAATTTTGGAATGACTTTACGATATCTCTACCTCGACCCGAGGGTTAAAACCATAACTATATCTAAGGGCGTAAGTTGACTTGAGAACTTGGTCAACCCGAATCAAACCAGCACAAAAGCGTGGGTCAAGTCGGTTTCCATGTCGGGTCGAGTCTGAATAATAAAAACCAAAACCAAAAAGCTCATGTTACAGGTTTCATGATTCCAAAACAAGCTACCCAACACGAATCGAGGGTAGGTAACTCAATAGTTTCTTTCACCCAAAGCCCATTCTCGTCTCCATCTCTATATTGTGTGCCATAGGCCCTAGTGAGCTAAATCAAGAAGCTTTCATGTGTGCCTTCCACTGCAAACTGCAGAGCGCCCGCGGCCTCCCAATCATCGCATGATGACAGAGCCACCTCCCTCTGTCGCTGCAGCCTGCTACGCGTGCGTGATTCAGGCCATCATTGCACGAGCTATTCCAACCTATGGGTTACTCTCTTCCTCCACGAAAATACCGTTCAGATCGTGCGTTCAAAAGGATTGTTGTGGGACTCATTGTGACTATAGTAGCACGAAATATGGACGAGCTCATGGAGGTGCAGACGGCGGTGGCCACGTGTAGACGACGATGATGCGAGCAAAGCGTGGTGGCTGGGGTGAAGGTTGAAGGAGACATAAAGCAGGACATGGATGGTGGTGAAGCAATGGTTAATGGTGCATTGAGATCTGTTTTTTACAAAGAAGGAAGTGAAAAAGGCAACACAGTGAACAAGGCTGAGATCTCAGGGATACTCTAATTTTTTTTTTCCAAATTTATCAGATTTCTCCAATTTTTTCTAATTTAAAATTTTTTAAAAAAGATTTTTTTATTCTCGACTAAATGACCTGACCCGATCCAACCCGTTAATGGCCGGGTTGGTTTTGGTTCAAGTTGCTTGGTAAAATTTGTAAAAAAACCTGACTCGACCCAATCCGAAAATATTTTGTTGGTTTGGATCTTGAAAAGCCCATAACCCAACCATACCCAACCCGATTACACCCCTAAATATTTCGGTGTGGGATTCCCTATCAAAGACCAAAAATAGATTAAAATTGAAGTCGGTATATATTATGTTTTTTTGTTGGTTTGATAATCTATATTACTATTTGACTAAAGGAAGCAGTTGTTATTTTTTCTCCAAACGTAATTCTAGTTCCCAATTGAAAAATAAACATACCCTAAATTTATCTGAGGAAAAGTTGATGTGCCTAGAGAAAAGAAAAGAAAAGAAAAGGCAAAGCAAAAAATAAAAAAGGGGAGACTTCTTGAATCGTTAACATCCATATTATATTAGGATTAGTTATCAAAAAGAGTAAAGGTGACAAAATGGGTTAAGCTCGCTAGGCTAACTCGCATAACCCATAAATTTCTACACTTGTAATATTTAGTTCATATTTCCATTTTAGTGCATCCCACATAACCTCATATTCTGTGAGTCATAAGCGGGGTAGAACAAATTTTCCCGCCCTTTTTTAACTGTTACTAATAATACTAAAATAAAAATGAAAATAGTTGGAATTTTAGTTTAAGATATTTAAATAAATTTATTGTTGACATTATGGATTTATATTGGTGAATGTGTTGGAGTTTGTTATTTGTAGATATATTAATTTTGACTAAAAAGGAAGATTAGTCCCTAATTTTTTATGCATCATGCACTTTAGTCCCTGTCTTGTAAAAAAACTCCTTTTAGTCACTGACATTGCTTTCCATCCAGCACTTTCCATCTAAGTTGGTGCTAATTTGTTAAGTTAAGTGACACATAGACTGCCAAATAATAAAAAACAATGTCATTTTTCTCATTTTTCAAATGTGAGACACCTAGCCCTAATGATCACTTCATCTTCCCTGGCATTGGAAAAGATTAATGAAGAACAGGGAAGAATAAGGTGTAACCGTTAGGGCTAATTGTCTGACACTTGAAAAATGAGGAAAAAAACGTCATTTTTAGTCCTACTAGGAAGCCTATGTGTCACTTAACATACACATCAGTACTTACTTAATAGAAGTTAGGACTTTGGACTAAAGTGTTGGATAGAAAGTAACATTAGGGACTAAAATGAGATTTTTTACAAGTCAGGGACTAAACTGATGCCCTAAAAGTCAATGATTATGCTAGGTTACTCATTAATTTTTTGACCTATTATGTTATTGGAATTGTAATTTTATACTTTTTAAAGGTCATTATAATTAATTTGGGTGGTCATACTAAATTATCATCCAACTTTCTTACTTGAGTTTGCTTGAACTTAATTTTAGAAAAATAAGTAGATTTAATACCCTTTTATTTTTTAGAAGTATTTTTTTACCTTTAAGAAGTTGTTTTAGATTTTTCATTTTGTAATTATATGAGTGGATCAGCCTGCTATCCACCAATATCTCCACACATATGTGGGACAAGCTGCGTCATTCTAACCCAATTTTTAAAAGTGGGCCAACATGCCCTGCCTATTTTTTTTGGGGGGGGGGGGGCTTTTCGCAAGGCGGGATGAGATCCGGTTAGGAGCGACATGCTTTGCTATCTCTATGAATGAGGGTGATTCAAACTCAAAATGTTATTTAAAAGGAATCAAACATACATCTCTTGAAATTTAATTTAGGGTTCTTGATTTTAATTTAAGCGTTTTTGGTTATAAATTTAGTTTGGTTGATTTTAAATTTGTTAAATTAATTTAAATTTAAATTAAATTGATTTTGAAAGAGAAATGTTATATGAATAATTTTGATTAAAATTATATATAAATGAATAAGTAGTTAAAGTGTAAATATTTACGTTATTTTATTGTAAGATTAAATATATAAAATTACGTTAAAAATACTTAAAAAGTAATTGAATGAAAATAAATAGAAACTGGTAATAACAATAAATTTTTGTTTCAATTCAAATCCCATTTTAAAAAGGGGAATCACGATTAGTCGATTATCAAAATTTTATCAAACATTACGTTAACTTCTTAAATTCATATTGAGCCATACAAAGTCGTTTGTATAAATCTAAATATGTTTTTATCTAACACCAAAGTATCGAGCAAACTCGATCGTTGGAGACAAATGAGTGCAGTATACAATTTCTTTTTATTAACTGTGAAGGTAAAACAAGAAAAAGAGAAAATGGGAGGGGTAAAACTTGTGGATTAGGATTATCTTATGTGAAAATTTCACATAATCATCATGTCATATGAAAATTGTGTCTATGGCCCTTTTCTGATAACAGTGGTTGATATAATTCCACTTATTTAATATTTAAGAAAATAGGCACAAAATTTTCCACATAACATGTGAAAAAATCTTATTCTAAAACTCTTAAAAACATGCATTTCCTCATTTTTTAAAGAAAAGATATACGGAAGATAAAATATACATGAAATAATAAGCATGCCTATTTATTTACTTATATTCTACAATATTTTTAAAATGATATGAAAGTCGTTTCAAATACATATTTTCTTTCTCATTTCTTTTATATTTAAGAAAATGAAAAGATAGAATTACTCTCCTTCTTTTTATCCAAATAATACATAAAAATATTTTTTGACATTTCATTATCGTAAGAGACATCTAAATGTATCAGACCGAATTTACTCTCTCCGTCCTCACCCCGAAAAAGTTGGGGTAGGTTCGGGTTTATGTTTAAAGAGTGCATGTATGAAATTATGAAACCCAAACTAATTCCGTGGGTCTTATAAGATTCGGTGAAACTCGCGGGAATCTTACTTTTCTTTATTTTTAATAACTTATATAAATACATACTTTAAAATAAGTCATACATATCTAATACTCCTTCCAGTCATTTTTATAAGACACACTTAACCAAATTACACATACCAATAAAAGTGGTTAAAATTAGTTAATTTTATTGGAATTTTAAAAATAGTTTAACTTTCTAATTTTACCCTTATTTAATATCATTGACTAACTTCACCACCATTTGATAGTTGGAAAGTCATTAAATTTAATAAGAGTAAATAAGGAAAATAGTAATAAATACTGCCTTGAAATTATAAGATGACTTATAAAAAGGACCAGAGGGAATATATTCTAATTCAAAAAATATGTAAATATAGACAATGAGAATCCTAAAAAAAATAAGAAACTTAAGAACTATATTATACTTCACTACCAGAAAAATAAAAAATAGAGACGAAAAAATCCGTCTCTAAAATAGACTTTTTCCGTCTCTAATGGGGTTAGAGACGGAATTTGTGTCGTCGCTGATCCAGGCATCGCAAGTTTATTAGCGACGAAATTTTTATGTCCGTCACTAGGTAGAGACGGAAATGTTCTGTCTCTAAGAGAACTATAAATATTTAGTGATTCCGTCTCTAACAGAGACGGAATAATCCGTCTCTAGGATTTATTTGTCAGTCTCTAATCAGAGACGAACTTAGTTTTCCGTCGCTAATGTAATGAGGTGTATTCTGTCTCTGAATTTAACATTTGTCTCTAACTTGCGACGGACTTAATTTCTATCTCTAATCTGGTGAAATTAATTTTGAGACTTCCGTCTCTATCTTTGAATTTTTTTTCTGATTTTTTTTATTTTTTTATCAATTCAAATATCCTGTATACATTTTATAGTAATATTATCAAGATGTTTGACACCAGAGGACATCAATAAACTCAAAAGATTATACTACTAATTAAATTCCAAAACACACCAAATCACACAATACTAAGTTTTACAAACAAATTAATCCAAACATAAAGTACTTCATAGCCTTGTTTTCTTGAAAACATGAAATTACAAATAATCATACCAAATCATCATAATCATTCATTTCATCATCACCAAAGTCTTCATTGGCATTAACATTCTCTCCTGCAGGTTCAGGTGGCAAGATAGGCAAGTTATTTTGTAGCATAAGCCTCTCAAACTTTTGCTCCCATTGGTCCATCTGTTGCTTTAACTTTTCTTGTTCAAGATTCTTTTGTTGAAGTTCAGTTGTTAAGGCATCAATTTTAGCCTTCATTGCATCAACCTCTCCTGAAGATGCTCCATCAGTACAAATGGATTGTGAAGTAGAAGAATTCTTCAAAATTGTAGCTTGAGATCCTAATCCAAATATATGTCCTTTCTTGTTGATGCCTCCCACAATCTCGAGGTAGATGTTATTAGCAGATTGTTGACTACTACCTTCCCCACTTTGTGATTGTCTTTCAGTAATTTGTGATTGGTACATTTCCTAAAAATATAATTATTAGTCATAATTTATAATTAGATGAAACATAAATTTAAGGATAATATGTACATACATCTATTTTCCCTTGTTTCTCATTATGCCACTCATTTGGCTTTCCCTTAGGCCTATGAAGTTGCTCATAAAGCTCGAAACATGTCGGTTCCTTGTCCATCTCCATCCTCTGAAAAAATAAGAGGCAGACTTTAAGTTTTTTTTTTTTTGCAAACAGAATTTGATTAAAATAAGAAATTCACAAGTACTATTGTAATAAAAAGGATCATATTTTAACAAGGATAATATATCTTTATTTCTCTTAAAATATTTTAACAAGGATCATATTTTAGTTAGGCAATATATCTTCTTTAAACATATATCTTTATTTCTCTTAAAATATTTTAGATTGGATAAAAAAAAAGATAAAAATTGAAAATATTGAAAATATTAAAAAGGACCGGTTTCAACAGGTTTTCTGATCTGATATCAGTTTTCATTTGTTCTTGACCGTTTCAACCGGTTTTTTTTACCAATTCTCACCAATTATGAATAATATGAAAAGAAAAAACTTTACTTTCAAACAAAAAAATTGCAATTAGAGACGGAAATAATTCGTCTCTAACCTTTGTCTCCAAATTTTTTGGTTAGAGATGGATTTAGAGACAGATGTTATATTATAGACATAGTTCTGTCTCTAACGTAAATATAAAAAATAGAGACGGAAATAATTAGACACGGAGCACATTCCGTCTCTGAAGTCCGTCTCGCAAATAGTTTCAACAAGTTATCAACGGACTTAGAGACGAAATACATCTGAGACAGAACATTCCGTCTCTAATACAAAATAAATCACTTCCGTCTCAACCCAATAAATTTCGTCTCTGATTCTGTCACAAATAGCGATGGAAAATTTTTCGTCTCTAAATTTCATCGGTATTTTCAACTTTTCTGGAAGTGTTTTAAGAAAAAATATATAAGTTTGTCTTTATTATTATTATTTTTTTGCTAAGCAAAAAAGATTAAATTAATAGGGAGTACAAGGGGTACTCCAACCCATACACCAATACAAAAAAGAAATAAGAGTGGCAGAAAGTGGCCACAGTAAAACCAACCTAAGAAACTAAAACCCTAACAAAAACATATAAGACTCCTAATACACACGCCTAAAAAAGGACAACCACTTCTCAACCAGTAAAAACTAAATTGGCCCAGAATACAGATTAAGGCAGGTAGCAGACTCCTTTGACCAAGATGAGAAGTCATAGCAAAAATCATTATCTTTAGCTCTCAGCCACTTCCAGGAGCGTAATTTGATCAGCTCTAACATCTCAAGAGGGGTTACTACCTTATTTGAGAAAACAACATTATTTCTTCCCAACCACAAGCTCCACAATATAGATAACCAAATGACACACCACCTATATCGATTTTTATGATTACACAAAGGTAGACCCAAAAATTGGTCAAAATGAGAAAAGAAGTTATTTGGAAAAACAGAAACAAAACCACACCAATTCAAACATAATATCCAAATCTGATAAGTAAAGGAGAGTTTGTTTTTATTATTTAACTATTAGTATAATTAAAATTATTTAAGGGGCAGGTTTAGGTTTGGAGGTTGGGCGGATTCTGGCACCCCAAACTCGCCCCCACCCCCATTAAAGGTGGGGCGAGTTCTGAGTCGGGTTTTCCTCGTTAAAGTCGAGGTCGGATCAGGTTGGTATCCGCAGGTTCGAGTTTAATTTTCATTCATAATGGGAGCCATGATCGGGCTCACTTTTTGTTATATATATATATATATATATATATATTCCATACAATCAATATATTTAATACTCTCTTCTTCTATCATTTTTATAAGAAATTTCTTACAAGTGTTTATAGTGCTAGACATTTTACAATTTCTATGAAGCATTTATTACAATTTTTTTTTTTACAGATTGCCAAGCTAAAAGAGGAAAACAAGAGAAATAAAAAAGAAACAAGAAAAACAAAATAAACTATAGCCTAAGGATAGGCTTTCTCGGAGCGTCTTCTTGCAGGAGTTGAGCAAGTCCCAGAGGAGGATCCCGTAGCTGAATAAGACACCCATCTTAGACAGAAAATCATTTTACTTATTTGTCCTTATAAATTTTAATATCTTTTTAATTATCAATAAAAATAACTATTTTTTAAATAAAAATAAAACTAGAAAATTAAAGTATTTTAAAACTCCAATAAAATTAACTAACTTTAACCACTTTTATTGGTATGTGTAATTTGGTCAAGTGTGCCTTAATGTTGCATGAGATAATAAATCAAAAGTGGAAAGATTTTATTGGAAAATGTAACATTTCATACCAATGCGTTAAATGTTGTGATAATTGTAATTTACAATAAAATCTTTCCACTTTTGATTTATAAACCTGTGCAACATTGCACATGTTAGAAAAACCAATTATAAATCTTTTTTTTTATCAAATTCCATTAAATCGCCCATCATATCTTATACTTTTTCTCTTATTTTCTCTCGTAATATAATTTGGTTATACAAATACATTATCTCATATATTTGGATAAAGTTATATAGTTGAAACCTAGTTAGAAGAAGATATATTGTCTAACTAAAAATTAACTAAAGAAAAAATATCGGTGTGTTGTCGTCACATTGTCTTTGTTGAAAGATAAATTGTTAAGAAATTAGTGTAGAGTCGATTATAAGTGAATTTCGCAACATAAAAAAATGTAAAACTCTTTATAATAATATATTTTGTTAGAGTAAAATTTTATTCTACCATTTAATTATTTTAAATTTAACTAATTTTTTCTTTAGTTATATTTTATTTCATCATTACCTTATCTTTTATAACAATTTTTTATTTGATAATAAATTTTATACTTTCATTTATATTTAAGCAAAATGTTACGTTCATATTTGATCCTCTATCCTTTAATTAATTCCTGGGTTCACTGTGAATCACAAACAATTAAAATAAAAGCAAAGAAATGATGTAGAAGTAGGGAAACAATTGAAATATTAATAACACATTTTATGATAATTTTAAAATATATTTTTATTATTATTTAAATTTATATATATAAATATTTTGAAAGATGAACTTACGTTTTTAATAAAAATTGACCGAATTTCATTTAATAATATTAATAATTTGGTTTAGTTTAAAATAAAATTTGACCGAATGTCACTTACATTGTTGGCGTATTTAATTTAGTTTATAATAATAATAATAATTTTCTTTACAGCTTTTTCAAAAATAAAAATTATTTCTTTAAAGCATTCTTAAATAAATATTATTAGGGTCCTGCTAACGAGTGCCCTAAGGACATTGTTTAAGGATCCATGTATAGAAATGTTTTATTGGAAATCATAGCAATAATTGCATCTACAACCTTAAATGTTACACACTCCAATAAAATCTCTCTATATTGAGTCCCTTAACAAGTGTCCTAAAGTCGTTAGCATTTTCCTATATTATTAATAACCTTTTAAAATAGCTAAAACATAAAAAAATAGGGTATAGTAACAGCACTGCAGCACAATAGAAGAACTGAAGAAGCAGCAGAGACAGATGAAAGAGGGTGGCGGCGGCGGCGGCGCGAAGTTCGAAGGAGGGGGTTGAGCTCCGGGAAGAGGAAGCAAGAGGACACGTGTCAAAAAATAAGGGGGAGTTGTGGTTGTTTTGGGGAATGTTTTATGTTTAACATAAAAGGGAGAAAAAAAAATTGAAATTCTGACGAAGCGAAACGTGTCGGTGACGTTAGAATCTGAACCACAAGACCATCTGGGGTGGGTCCCAATCACATGTGGGTTGGGGACCACCACCCTCCGATCACATCCACTCGTGGAGACAGAATCTTTCCACACCTCCGATCACATCCATTCATGTCCTCCTTACCCATTTATGCCGTCTATTTTGCGTGCCGAGTAAATTTTACATGAGTTTTATATTAAAGAAAAAATATTTTTAGGTTTTTAATAAAATTATAAAATAATATGTTAAAATTAATAAGACATATTATATTAAAAATAAAAGTATTTATTACATATTTATAATTTTTTATATAATAAATATTTTCTCTAATATAAATTTTCCACCCTTGACATCAGGCTTATACAATATGTTATGTTGCATAATTTATTAACCCATTTCATTCTTATCAAAATCATGGCTAATTTAGACCTTTCGGTCTTTGTAGTGCTATAATTTAAAAAATATTAATTTTAATTGATATATTCAACTGTGTACTCAAATATCAAAATAGTTTATATTGAAATAAATTATTATTTAAAACAAAAAAAAATACTTCTATTTTTTTGTTGTACAATAAATATTTATGCTAAAAAGTTATTTATTAAACTATAAAAAATAGTGTTCCAAATTTCTTTTGTGTACAATGGAAGCATTGAGATTTGAATTTAAATCTCATGCAAACTACTCAAACCCCTATTACTAGACTGACTCTAACGTGTTTAATTAATTGTCCTCATTAGGATAAAAGTCATTATTTTTATTAAGTATTAGAATCAACTCATGAAATTTGCATCTATGTTCTAAGACCCGTTTAGGATACTTGCTAAGTTTTAGTTTTTGGTTTATAAATCTTATTTTTTAAAAAATAAATATGTTCAAATAAAAGCGTTGCAAGTTGGGTTTTTAACTATTTTCAAAATCGCTTTTAAATTTTATCAAAACAACAAAAAGAAGTTTTTAATTTTTAATTTTGATTTGTAAAAATTTGATTCTAGAAATTGTAAGGTATGGGATTTGAGTCCCACATTTAAAGTATGGGATTCTAGTGTGGGGTTTCTAAGGCCTTGGGCTCTCCAACTAAAATAACTAGCATTTTAGTGTGACTCTCTTAAGGTTCATATCAATTGGTATCAAAGCCTTCCTCCTTGACTCTCAACTACAATTGAGCGGTGCGGGTGCTAATGTTGGCATTGCGATGTTTGCCTAGGACTAGTCAAAGGGAGACCAACCAACATGAGTGTTAGGGTTGTGGAGCGTGGTGAGATCAATGTAAGGATCCAATTGCAAGGTATGAGACATGAGTTCCACATCCGAAGTATGAGATTTCGGTGTGGGGTTTATAAGGCCCTGAGCTATCCAACTACAATAGCATATATGTTGTGTTTGACATTTCACTTTAACTCGTTGGAAGCTAAAATTAATACCTGAAAAAACCCGTTAAAGCATTTCAACTTTGTTTGGTAAAATAGCATTTTAGGTAATTAATAACTTTTTTTTTAAACGTTACTCTACATAGTATTTCCAAATTTCAGCTACTACATGAAATTATTTTTCACATTTTATCCTTGAAAATTTTCATAATTACTAAATTTTAAGTTCTTATCTGGTAATTAAAAATGACCTTATCTATCATTTTACAATTATCAACTTATTTTACCAAATACTTTCAATTCAATCAGTTAACTTATAAACTTTCAACTAGTTTATCTACTAATTTTACCAAATACACTCTAAGTCTTAATTCGACTTTACAAAAAATTTGATGTGGTGAAATTGAGTGAAGAAAAAAAATATACTACTTTCGATGTCATATATAAGAGACATAAGAATAAAATCGTCAAGACTGAAAAATGTGTTGCAATATGTCAATGATAATTAATAATGTTATAAATTTAAGAATTAGTTCCAGAAATACTATAAGTATTAAATGATTGAATGAGTGAGTACTCGTTAACTGCTCACAATAAATTTAGGGTAAGGTATTTAGGATAAAAAAATTCATCTTTCTGTTTATTATATAAAGGATCAAAGGTAGTATTATTTATTTCATTTGGTTATGAAAAAAAAATTATATTATTGGTATATATCAAAGCTTCTTCTTCTTAAATACTCCCTCGATCTTTTTTATAAGGCACTTCTTATAACTTTTTGTGGTCCTTTTTATAAGGCAATTTACAATTTTAAGGAAGCATTTATTATCATTTTTCTTATTTACCCTTATTAACTTTAATGTCTTTTCAATTATCAAATGTTAGTGAAGTTAGTTAATGATATTAAGTAGGGATAAAACTAGAAAGTTAAATTATTTTTAAAACTCCAATACATTTAACTAACTTTAACCACTTTTATTAGTATGTGTAATTCAGTTAAATGTGCCTTATAAAAATGGCCGGGGGAATACAACAAAAAAATACAAATTAAAAAAACCATATTTTACTCTTTCTTATTTTACCCATCTATTTAATTATCTCTCTCAATTAGTGTGAAGTTGTCATGATTCTTTTATTTTCATCAAGATAAAAAGATATTATATTAATTATCAATTTTTTCTTCATTTTCATTCAATCATACACGTGGAGAGAAAATTATATTTTTTTTATTTCTATTTTTTTCTCTATCTAAACATTATACAAATTTCTCTTTTTTTTTTATTACATCTAAACCAAACATAAAATTTCCTAATTTCTCATGTACCACACTCCACGAATGCTAAAAAAATGGAAAAAAAAAGATGAATGAAGGACTTAATTTTAAAATTTTACATGATTTTATTCTAATATAATTTTATATTTATCTATTTCTTTATAAGATCATATGAAAATTTCTATATGTAAGATAATCAAGTCCTGACAAAAAGAAAAAAATTAAGTCTTATAAGAATATATATTTCTTTATTTAAAATATAAACACTTCAAATATATAGCGAGTGAGGGGTGATGATCGGCTAACTCTAAGAGTAACTCTTATTAAAGTAAATTCACTTGATAACTCTTTATGATTGTTTAGTTTTGTCATTTCAACCATTGAATTGAAAATTTTATACACATAAAATAAATATAAAAAATCATATAATTAAAAATTAATTGTTACTTCATCAGACAACTTCATTTTAATGTATATACTTTTTGGTAAATTTATATTTTATAAAGAGTTATTAAGTGGTGATCTTATGGTTGAAAATTTTTATATATACATATAGAGTGAGGGTCAACTTATTCTAAGAGTAACTCTAATGTTGCAACTGGGGGCGGTTGAGGGGGAGGATGGCCATGAACGGCGGTCGTGCAATGACGAGGGGGTGGTGTTGAGTGGCGTTGTCGCGACCTAGGGAAGCGACACCATAACATAAAAGAAAATATGTGAAAAAAATAGAAAATTATACAAAAATAAAATTATATATACTTTTTTTAACAGTAAAATTATATATACTTGATCTTAGTATTTTTTTATGTTCATTTTTGCTACATTTAAGTAATCCCAACGTAGATCTTACACCATCTCCAACGGGCGCATCTTCGTGGAGTTCTTAGCAGGAAGTATCCTAGGAAGAAACCCACTAGGCGTTGGAGCAAAATGACGTGGCACTGAAGTTCTTAGATTTAAGTATCCAGAAAAAATTACAGATCCACAAAAAAAATTTCAAGAAAGATAGACCATGATCTACAGTGATCTGAACAAGCCGCTGTGATCTGCAGCCGTTGTCGCCGCGTTGGAGCGTCGCTGCCGTGATCTGCATCCAAGCGAAGAAGGAATGCTGCTACTTGCAGAGAACGCGATCTGCCTTTTCCATGCACAAGCTTAATGGGCAAGAAAAGGGTGGGGAATGGGGAGAAGGGAGGGCGGCAGGGTAGGGGAGGACGGTGGGGAAGGGATGAGGGGTATGGGAGAAGGGAAGGCGGCGGGGGTAGGGGTAGGACGGTGGGGAAGGGATGGGGGAAGGGGGAGAAGGGAGGGCGGCGGGATAGGGGGAGGACGGTGGGGAAGGGGCGACAGGGAAAGGGGGAGGACGGTGAGGAAGGGGCAGCGGGCGGGAAGGGGGAAGACGGTGGGGAAAGGCAGCTGCATACGGGAAGGGGGAAGAAGATGAGAGAGTTGAGAGAAATTTGAGGGGTGGAGAAGATGAGAGAGTTGAGAGATTGAGGGAAATGTGAGGGTTAGGGGTTTATCCCTGGATGAAGGAAGAGAGAAGTGAGATTGCATCAGGACCGTTGAGATAGGAGAAGGAGATCATGACCGTTGAAATGTGAGGGGAGATCAGAACCGTTAAAATTTGAGAGACCAGAACCGTTTGTTTCCCCAACGGTAAAAAATAAGGCCGTTTTAATTATTACCGTTGGTTTGCAACGGTAAAAATGAAATAGCTATATATAAAGCTATTTTTACATAAAGTGGGGCTCACAAATTCCTCTAGTATTCCAATTGTCAAAAATTACTTGCTCTTTCTCTCAAATTCCATTATTTATTTCCTTGTCAATTTTTATTGTTTGGGTTTTTTTCCAATGGATCCCAATCAATTTAATATGCATGTTTTTTTGGAATTTCATGCAAAATTCTCAACCTCCCATTACTCAAAATTCCTAATCTCATCATCATTTTCCAAACCCTGAAAATAATCCAAATTTTCAATTTCCTACCCAATTTCAAGTCCCTCCATTTTCCTCTCAAGTAGGTTTGGAAAATATCACCCTTGATGAAGAGCAAGGGGATGCAACTACAAAAAGAAAAAAGTTGGGTTTTCTGATAAGGAGGATAAACTTCTTATCCAATCGTGGTTGAACATTTCAAAGGATGCTATAGTTGGAGCTGATCAAAAAGTCGATGGGTTTTGGTTGAGGATAAGCAATAGCTACAATGAACACTGCGGGTCTCTACAACAAAGGAAAGGGGGACAATTAAAACTCGATGGCAAAAATTTAATGTCGTTGTGCAAAAGTTTTTTTGGATGCTACAAGCAAGCATCTAATGTTAAG
Source organism: Sesbania bispinosa (assembly GCA_026901365.1). NCBI lineage: Eukaryota > Viridiplantae > Streptophyta > Magnoliopsida > Fabales > Fabaceae > Sesbania > Sesbania bispinosa. Next base: position 644,577 of record QLOH01000523.1, on the reverse strand, counting down.
TAAAGTGGGTTTCTGAAAATGACATCATGGCAGCTGCATACGAGATATACATGAAGGATGAAGGTAAAAGATTTAAATTAGAGTATGCATGGAGACTCTTGAAGGATGAGCCAAAATGGACGACTGAATCAACTCAATCATTTTCAAAAAGGACAAAGATTTTCTGCCTCCGGGGCGTACTCATCGTCTAACTCGGATGCACCGACTTCTGAATACAACCCAACATCGCCTACTTTTATTCGCCCAATGGGTAGAAATGCTGCAAAAAGGAAGGGAAAAGAAAAAGTAGGTGAATCTTCCTCTTATAATGGGTCATTTGATCTTCAAGGAGCATTTAAAGAAAAAATGGAGGCTATTGACAAATTGGCGCGTATAAAGGAGGAAGAACTAAAAATGAAGGAGGAAGAAATAACAATGAAGGAGATGGAGATTCTCTTCAAGGACACAACTGGGATGAACGATAGTCTACTTGCCATACATAAATGGTATTGTGAAAAAATTAAGAAAAAATATGGAATTTCATGGTTTGCTTGTAATAGGGATGTAGTTTATATTTTGTAGTTTTTTTAGGTGTACTTTATATTAGTTATGCTGTATAAGTGTTATCCTTAATTTTATGTACTTTCAAAAAGTTATTTATAAATTTGAATTTTTATTTAAGTATTTAAAATATTTTATGTACCTTTAAATTTTATTTATAATTTTTTTATTTAATTACGTTTAAATTTTATTTACATAATTTATTTTTATTTAATTATGTTTCAATTTTATTTAGAAAATTAATTTTTATTTATTTATGTTTAAATTTTATTTGGAAAATGAAATAATATTTTAAGTTTAACTAAAATATTAAAATAATAAAGGTGAGGTAGTCTGTGGGGTCCATTCTGAAGTCCTTGTAGAGTTGCTCTGTTGGAGCGTAGAGTTGTTTAAATTGTAAGAGTTGTTTAAAAAGTAAAAAGAGATGATGTATACAAGTAGGACCCACAAAAATAATAATAAATATTGTTTCAAGCAACTCTTTAAGTATCTCCCCTTGGAGATGATCTTAGTGGCCCGTTATCTTTTAGAGAATCGCTTTTTTCACTTTTTTTTGCTTTTCACACCCATCCGTCCTTTTTCTTTTATTTCCCAGAGAGTTATTCATGCAAAAAATTTATACAACAATCCATACAACATATTTTTTTTCTTTTTATCTCTCTCCATTATATCATTTATCACATCTTACGTTCTTCTCTATTTTCTCTCTATCTATCTCTTAGTTGTATATACAACATGTATGAAACCTTTTCTCTTTCCCAAAATAACTTTGTCTCTCCAACCCAAGTCTCTCCCAACCCTTTCCCACCTTCTCCATCATCAATCACCAACCTTTACTGTCAACCACCACTTTCACCGCCCCTTTTTTTCTTTGCATTTATTGCTTCGGGAAATAAATTTCTCGAAGCCCTTTTTTATATTGGTTTCTCGAAGCTAGTTTTCATTTTATAAAAAATGTCTTCCGAAAACTTATTTCAGGAAGTCTAATAAAATGGCTTCTGGAAATAAGTTAATTTTAAGCCTAATTTAATTTGGCTTTGATTTTTTAATTCAAGAAATTTTCTTCTTCAAGCTAAAATAAAATTTTGCTCTTTGAAGTATACATTCGGAAGCCAAATTTAAGTTGGCTTCTTTTTTTTGGCTTTCAGATGTATACTTATGGAAGCCAAATTAAATAAGGGGAGGGGGAAAGAGGTGTGTGTTTTTTTATAATATCCATTGTCTTAACGTATTACTGAAAAGCATAAAGGGGTGCATAAAAGTGATTTCCTATTTTTTATAATATCCATTGTCTTAACGTATTACTGACTATTGTCGAACATGCACAAAATTATAATTATGATTAATTGATTCACGAACTGTTTGTAGTGGAAGGGTATAAACCGGGTCGAACCCTGAACATATCTACTCAGTTTAATCCTTCTCGGGGGATTTGATTGATTGCTATTGTAACTTCAATGATTACGTAAGCCCAAACAACTATTGAATACCATAAATCCCATAATACAAATACCACTCCGTGGCTCAAGATAACCATCATTCTTAGATACATAATTTCTAACCTAACTCAACACAACACAACATATGTAACATCCCAAATTCTAAACCATTTTATGAATTAATTAAATTAGTAATAGAGAAGGATTTTATAAAAAGAACTAGGAAAAGGGGAGGAGAAATTGGATTTAGAATCAAAGATGGTTAAAAATGGGAAAATTGGAACCTGATACCCTCGCTCAGGCTCGCTTGAGGGCGTCTGAGCGAGGATATCAGCAAAAGGGGGAAATTTCATTATGGTTTCCTCGCTCAGGCTCGCTCGAGCGAGAAAGCGGAGTGGAATTTGGCGGTCTGTGTGTGTAATTCAACTCAAGCTCGCTTAGAGCACGCTCGAGCGAGAAAGGCTTCTCGCGTAGGCTCGCTCGAGCGAGAAAGGCTTCTCGCGTAGGCTCGCTCGAGCGAGAAAGGCTTCTTGCTTAGGCTCGCTCGCTCGCTTGAGCGAGAGTAAGCGTGCAGGAATCCTAATGCTCTCGCTCATGACCGCGCCTGAGCGAGAACCCGTGAATCAGCTTTTAATGCTGCTTCATTTTAGGGCTCCTCATTTATTGCTTTCCCCTTCTTTTTAGAGATAGAGACGTAGAGAGAGAAAGAGAGAGGAGGAAGAAGATAGAGCTACTCCACCCCTTCAAGGCCCTCAAGCAAGCTTGGATTCATCCTTCTCCACTCATCCTTGAGCCCCATTCCTTCTACTCTTGAGGTGAGTGTGGTCACCCATTCACTTCCATTTTGAATGCTCTATTGTGTGCTCCATATTCCTCCTTTCCCTTGCTTATTTACTTGATTGTGGTTGTCATTGGGTGATTCCTTGGGTTTGTCTTGATTGCTTGAATGGTATGTGTAAATGCCCTAAAACCATAGGTTATGCTTAGTGTTTTAGGTTGTATATTTATATGAACTAGTCATTGTACCTACAATGTCATTTATCCTCATTGATAATATATCTTCAAGCATTCATGGGCCAATGGCCATCACATAAATTATCACAGGGTCTTCGGACCATCACAGGGTTTCCAGACCACCATAGGCCTTCGGGAAATCATGTTTAAGCAAGAATGAGGTAACCACATCGACCTCTCATCCAAGAGGAAGATGGGGTCCTCAAGTTAAAATGAAAATAAGCATTGTCTCTTGATTGACAATAAAACTTAATCATAGGTGGCCCTAGACGACGGTCCTTGGTCACATGGTCGAGCGCTCAATCACAGTCACAGATAGAGAAAAGACCCCGGGTGTCGGGTAAAAACACATCACAGTCATGTTCTACTTGTTTTCATGTATTGTACTCTAGATGGATTTATGTATGATGTCATCTGTTGTATTCCATTTGCCTGACTACCTATGCTGCATGTTTTACTACAATCACTGGACGTTAGTCTCACCCCACGTTGTGGAAATTATATTCAGATGTGCAGGGTCCTTGTCCAGATGCTTGATTGGAAGATAGGAGCTGTAGGTTGGGTCCTGTGGTGACTAACTCTTTTGGTTGTCGTTATTTTGTATAGGCATAGCAATCTTTATTTTGATAGAATAGGTTAGTACATATGGGGTTCTCAGGGATACTTTTATCATTGCAGGACACATGTATTTTCATATCCAATTGTGCCTATTTATGGATTATGTATATTCGAGCCTTGTTGGCAACATTGTATGTAGATTCTATTGGTAATGACTTATTATATGTTGCGCTTAAGTAACAGTTGGATTACCTAAGCTTTGTATTGCATTGTATGATGATATCAATAATGCGCGAAATAATTTCACGAATTTAGAAATAGTGCTTCCAACAGGCATTATTTTCGAATTAAGGAATTAGGACGTTACAACATAATTCAAATACATCATAGAGAATCCCCCTCTCTGGATGAATTTCGCTTGAGCGAGACCCTTCTCGCTCAAGCGAAATTCTTCCAGAGAGCACCCCTATACTCCCCTATTTCTCGCTTGAGCGAGAAAATCAGATTATAAATTCCTTTTTTTTTCTGATATGCTCGAGCGAGCCCTTCTTGCTTGAGCGAGAGCATCAGAATTTGAAATCCCGATTCTCACTTCTAACTTAGTTCCACCTACATTTTTCCTAATTCTTTATGATAATATACCTTTCCGACTTAGTTTCTCTTCATCTAAAATTTTTCCCCTCATCTCTATACCCTATAATTCTTTGCGTCTCAGGGTGTGATTTCTTCTAAGTTCGTCATACAGTTGTGTTTGACTTAACACTTGGTTTCTCTTCTGAATTCTCCTAAAACTCATGGATCTTAATGTATTCCTTAATTCTTGTCTTAATTCACACTCAAACCCCCAATTTCTCATCCTACTTCTAATCTTTCTCTCTTGGCCGGATTCATAGCCTAAGGCTTCCACTATATTTTCTAGGCTCTAATTTTCGAGATGTTACAGCTATAAATTGAATAAAAAAAAGATCAAAATATTAGCAAGGGTTGAATAAATTCAAGATAAAATCAATTCAAGGAATTCAAATGCTATTTTTATGGTTAATCATTGATTATTGAAAGCATGCATATAATGGATTAACTATATCAACTTAGAATCATATTGAACCCCTGCAATGACTTACTCAATTTGGTTGCTGTTGATGTTATGGATGATTCTACTTTGAGTTATTAGACATGTGCCAATTCAAAAGGAATAAAAAAGAGAAAGGGAGGATTGTCCAATGCTATTTCAAAATTTCTTTAGAATAGGAGACAATGCTTTTGTGTGTTAGGATTACTAAATTATTTAAATGTATAAGTATATGTGTGTTTGTTTTGTAATTTTTTAATCTGCAGTACACTGCTAAAATACTTTTTATTTAGTATCTTACAAACTTTATAAGTACTGTTAGGCATTTTTTCAATACATGATCCTTGGAAAGAGAAAAAAATAAACAGCGTATATGAGTGAAGTTTCTCAATTTTCATCTCTCCATATTATTATCACTCTCCATTAACAATGAATAAAATTGATAAAGCTTTATTTAAGATTTTAAAAATTATAAAAAGATGAGAGGATATTTAATATACTATAATATTATATTATATCATATTAATATTATATAATATAAATTATTACTATAAAATATCATTACGAGTTAATATAATAAAATATCATTACAAAATAAATTTTCCTCATCATAAATAATAAAAATATTAATATTTTAAGATATTTAATAGAGAATATATTTTAATGAGTATTCGGATATCCACATGACATATAGTATAATATTTGTCTCATCCATTTTATAAATATGTGAGTATCTATTATTAGTATATGCGTGGATATCATAAGTAATTGTATTTTTACCATCCCTAATTAAGCCTTCCTTTTTAATGAATGGGGGAAATATCTATAAAAGGCACATTGTTACTCAAATAAGAGTTAAATCTAAAAATTATACTACATACAAATTGATATCACAACTTACAAACAATATATTTATATAATGTGACACCCTGATTTAGTTAGGGAAGGCGTTCAGATAAGGTATATTCTTTAATTTTACTTCAATGAGTATTTCTCTCTCTAATTAGATTTTTTTTCTACTTCTTTCTCCTTCCTCCATTCCACCACAACCTCTCTCTCCTTCTTTTCGATCATGACCTCCATAACCTCTGACCCTTCCTCCTTTTAGATAGTCTACCATGTCCTCCTCTTTTTTATTTCACTATACTATTATATTTAATATATAGATTCTAATAGAGTCGCCTCTCTTAGCATTTTGTAGTTCTAATTTACTTATATTTGCTGCATTTTGTGCACCTCTACTACTAGAACTCGATTTTGCAGTACCATTTTACTCAATTTAACTATGGTTGATGTTGTGGATCTTCCTACTTTGAGTTGTTGTTAGGCATGTGTCGATCTGGAAGGAATAAAGGAGGGAAGAAAAGTTCAAGGCTCTCACATGATTTCTTTGTAATAGGAGATCGTGATTTTGTTTTTTTAGGGTTGTTAAATTATTTAGATTATGAGCATGTATGCTTGATCTGTTATTTTAAATTTTGATCTATAATACACTCCTGTAATACTCTTTATTTAAGATTCTATAAGATTTATGAGTATCATTGAGCGTTTTGTAACATCCCGCAAATTAGAAGCTCTAATAATTCATTAGGAGAAAAACAGAGAACTATGTGTTAGTAATTAAGGAAAGGAAAATTGAGGAATTAGGGGTTAAAACTTAGTCATAAAACCAAGTTTCAGGACTTCGCTTAAGTGAATTTAGTGAGTTTGAGTTTTGGTAATCGATTACAGTGAGTTTGTAATCGATTACCAGAGAGCTGAGTTTTTGGTAATCGATTACCAGGGGATGGTAATAGATTACCCGAGAGCTGAGTTTTTGGTAATCGATTACCAGGGGTTGTAATCGATTACCAGATTCCCAGAAAGGTTTTCTAGTGTCTTTTTCGCTGCCGGTAATCGATTACAGTGAGTCTGTAATCGATTACCGTCACTTAAGTATATAAGGGTTGGTGCTGAAAAATCAGATGCATGTCTCATTTCCTTCTCCATTTTCAACCTAGAGAGAGAAAGCTTGGATTTGAGGTTGGAAAAGGGAATCGAAGCTAGGATTCATCAAGTGGACATCTCTACTCATCATTCCTCTCTTGAATTTCAAGAATTGGTGAGTATGACTCACACACACACATTCCCCTTGATTTTGAATTTCTCTAATGCATGAATCCCACTCTCCAATTCCCTTTCTATGTGATTATTGTGGATAGATTAGTGATGTTTGCATAAGATTGAGTAATTGTGCTAGGTGTTGCACTGAAAACCTTAGGGTAGCGAGATTTACGAAACTAGCGAGATTTACGAAACTGTCGAAATACTCAATGTATGAACTCTACTCTCAAATTCTCTTTCTATTTAGCTATTTTGAGGGGATTAGTGATGTTTGCATGAGATTGGGTGATTGTTGCACGGTTTTTGCATTGAAAACTCAAAATATCGAAGTTTGCGAAACTTGCGAACTTACGAAATTATGAAACTATCGAAATGCTTTAATTTTCAGTTTTAGTCATTGATTCATGTATGTCGGTTTCGACCGTGAGTTAAATAAGCCGGCCTTTGCGCTGTGAGTTAAGAAAATAGTATAATTATGTGAAAAATTGACTTCGGTCCAGTAATGGGTGGGATACGTCCCCGGGAAAGACGTTTCCCGTAGTCTGAGCTCAGTTCTAACTCCAGTTTAAGTGATAATATCATGCCTGCTGGGCACAGCAATGAGTTGAATCATTAGTGCATTTATTTGATTCAGTCATGATTATGAGTATTGTTGCATAATAGTTAGTGATTGATCTTTCCCTTACACTGCATCTGCATAGTTATGCTTCACTGAGACATTAGTCTCACCACGCGTTTTGTGGCCACAACCTAGGTGTGCAGGTACATCCTGGCGGGGGACCAGTGAGATTAGAGCAGGAGTTATCTATGTGTTGATGTTTTATCTTTTGGGTTGTATAGAATGTTTATGTATATATATTTGGTTTACATTTGAGATGTTGAGTTTGTAGCCTTTGGGCCAGTTATATATATATATATATATCTTACAGATTGTAAATATGTATATGAAGTTTGAGTTATCCACAAATTGTATAAGTTATTGTTGGTTATTTATCGATTTGTGGTGTATGATAGTTGAAATGACGTGTTTTGGTTTCAAAAATTTAGGATTTAGTTCCCAACGGACTAAGTCTTGAATTTAGAAATTAGAGCTTTACATTTTGGTATCAGAGCAGTTCAATCCAATTGGACTGTGGTAATAGAATTTTCTTGTGACTTGTTATTCTGATTTATGCATTATTTTGTAAATTGGGAGACTGATCATCTCAATGTTTACTTAATGATGTGTAGAGAATTATGGCAAGTGGCAGGAGGGGTCGTCCTGGAGTTAATCCTCCTTCTCAAGATACACCTTCAGACCCAGTGGCAGCAGCTCTACAGGCATTCACACAAATGATGGGGGAACAGATGAATGCTAACCAAATTTAATCTGAAGCGGCTTGAGAACAGGCTGCTGCCAATGCAGCCTTACTTCAGGAGTTGACCCGAAGGACAACGGGGACACCACATGCTCCTATGGTGGATCCATTTGTTCATGGGTTAGCGGAATTTCGGAAGCACAACCCTCCTCAATTCAATGGAATCTATGATCCAGATGCGACATCCAACTGACTTAGGGATCTCAATAGGATTTTTGATGTGATGAAGTGTGCTGATGTTTCTAAGGTTGGTTTTGCTATTTACATGCTGAGGGGTGAAGCTGAAGACTGGTGGAAGACCACTAGTACTAGGACTGCTATGATGGAGACTCCGGTTACCTGGGACATCTTTCAGACCCTGTTTTTGGACAAGTATTTTCCCGCTACTGTCCGAAGATAAAAGGAAGCAGAATTTCTACAACTGAAGCAAGGGAGTTTGACTGTTGGCCAGTATGTGGCCAAGTTCGAAGAATTAGCTAAATATTCAAGATATCTCCAAACGGTAGCTGATGAGGAGTGGAGGTGCACTCAGTTTGAAGGAGGCCTCCGACCTAAGTTGCTGGATCGGGTTGGAACACTCCAGATCAAGGATTTCCCCACCTTAATTAACAAGTGTTACATTGCGGAGAAGAATATCTGAGGAACCACCACTTCGACACCACCTGCTGACAACAAAGGAAAGAGGAAAATAGATGTGACAAATCAGTTTAAGGGCCCGAGGCCTAAGTGGCAAGGCGCCTTAGCCTTGACTACTAGACCGGCCCAACACCAAGGGGTACCTACTTGCCCTAGGTGCGGGAAAGAACACTCTGGAGAATGCTTGACAGGGAAGAATGTATGCTACTTTTGCAAGTAGCCTGGTCACATGAGGAACGAATGTCCAAAGAGAAAAGATTTACCAAAACTTCAAACCACTGGAAGAGTCTTCACTCTCAGCGGGAAGGTGGCAGCTTCTGCAGATAATCTGATGCGAGGTGTGTGCACCCTAGGAGATCGAACCTTAATTGTGTTGTTTGATTCAGGAGCCACTCATTCTTTTATTTCTCATGATTGTGTTAACTAGTTGAACTTGCATGCTATATCCTTGCCTTATGTTCTTAGTGTTACCACTCCCGCCAAGGAGGCCATTTCCACTTCCCTTGTATGTATTCAGTGCCCCATTGTGATACAAGGGAAGGCCTTTGAGGTTGACCTAGTTTGTTTGCCGTTAAGGGGTATAGATATCATTCTTGGCATGAGTTGCTAATCTTCAAATCGAGTCATGCTTGACTGTTTTAATAAGGATGTTGTTTTTCCACCTCTTCCTTCTCCTTCGAGGGAGAAACCATCAATCCTTTTGTCCAGTGTCACCAAAGTGTCCTGAATGCCTTAGTGATGGAAGTGAGTGTTTTGTTTTATTACTTTCCTCAACTCTAAAGTCTAAGGTCGACATAGACAGTATAGCTACGGTTAGGGAGTTTCAAGATGTTTTCCCTAGTGAGGTAATTACCTTACCTCCGGACCGAGAGATAGAGTTTGCCATAGACCTAGTACCAGGTACGGAACCCATCTCCAAAGCACCATACATGATGTCCCCACTAGAACTTAGTGAACTTAAGGCCCAGTCAGAAGATCTTATGTCTAAAGGGTTCATTAGGCCTAGTGTGTCACCTTGGGGGGCTCCAGTACTTTTAGTGAAAAAGAAGAATGAGAGTATGAGACTGTGTGTAGACTATAGGCAGTTGAACAAGGTTACCATTAAAAACAAATATCCTTTACCCAGAATAGATGACCTTTTAGATCAACTTATGGGAGCCTCAGTTTTCTCTAAGATAGATTTAAGGTCCGGTTACCATCAGATCAGAATTAAGGGGGAGGATATACCTAAGACAACCTTCAGGACTAGGTATGGGCATTATGAGTAATTGGTGATGCCATTTGGAGTAACCAATGCTTCTGCTGTATTCATGGACTACATGAATCGGATTTTTGGACCCTATCTGGATCAGTTTGTCGTTGTTTTTATCAATGATATTCTGATCTACTCCCATAGTTTAGAAGAGCATGAGCGACACCTTAGGATTGTGTTAGAAGTTCTGAGGGAGAAGAAGTTATTTGCTAACCCAGAGAAGTGTGAGTTTTGGAGCGATAGAGTTCAATTTCTAGGACATGTAATTACTAGTGAGGGTTGTATCTGTTGATCCTAGCAAGGTAGAAGTTGTCCTTGAATGGGAAAGACCTAATACCATTATGGAGATTAGGAGTTTCCTAGGATTGGTCGGCTACTACCGGAGATTCATTAAAGGATTCTCCCAGCTAGCTTTGCCTCTCACAAGGTTGACTCGGAAGGGGCAAGCCTTTGTGTGGGATGAGACCTGTGAGCGGAGCTTCGTGGAGCTCAAGGAAAGGTTAACCACCGCTCCGGTACTGGCGTTACCGGATTTGTCTAAGGCCTTTGAGGTATACTGTGATGCTTCGGGAAAGGGTTTAGGTTGTGTTCTAATGCAGGATAGGAGAGTAGTGGCTTATGCATCTAGAAAGTTGAAGCCTCATGAGGAGAATTATCCTACTCATGACTTAGAGTTAGAAGCAGTGGTCTTTGCCCTCAAGATTTGGAGGCATTACCTTTTTGGAGTGAGATTTGAGGTCTTTAGTGATCACAAGAGTTTGAAATATCTCTTTGATCAGAAAGAACTCAATATGAGGCAGGGGAGGTGGATGGAATTTCTCAAAGACTATGATTTTGAATTGAAATTCCATCTTGGCAAGGCCAATGTGGTGGCTGATGCCCTCAGTAGAAAATCCCTTCATGTGTCTTCCATGATGATACATGAAATGAGTTTGTTAGAGGAGTTCAGGAACCTAAGTTTAGGTGTTACAGTTGGAGAGCATAGTGTCAGACTTCATATAATTGAGATCACCAGTGAGCTAAGAGCTCTAATCAGAGAGGCTCAGAGTTTGGACTCAAGCCTCCAAGAGAGAAAGCAACAGTTAGGGTTTTCTGAATCAGAAGATGGGATAATTCTCTTCCAAGGGAGAGTCTGTGTCCCTAAGGGGGGTAGCCTCAGGCAGCAGGTTTTAGAGGAAGCTCATAGAGGTAAGTTTTCTGTACATCCTAGCTCTACCAAGATGTATCAGGATTTGAAAAGGATGTTTTGGTGGGATGGTATGAAGAGAGATATAGAAGATTATGTTTCTAAGTGTTTAGTGTGTCAACAGGTCAAAATAGAACATCAGAAACCATCAGGAACCCTTTTACCATTAGAAGTCCCTGAGTGGAAGTGGGAGATTATAGCTATGGACTTATTGGTAGGATTGCCTCGAGTCCAAGCTGGTTTTGATGCCATCTGGGTGATTGTGGACCGACTGACCAAGTCAGCCCACTTCCTACCAATTAGGAGTACCTATTCCCTTAGCAAGTTAGAAAATTTATATATTAGAGAGATCATCAGAATCCATGGTATTCCCTCTAACATCGTATCAGATAGGGACCCTAGGTTCACTTCTAGGTTCTGGAATGCACTTCACCAGGCTTTCAGGATCAAACTTCGGTTTAGCACTGCTTACCACCCTCAGACTGACGGCCAATCTGAAAGAACCATCCAGACTTTAAAAGATATGCTTAGGGCTTGTGTTTTAGAGGAGTCAGGTAGTTGGGATAGATTTCTGCCTCTCATTGACTTTGCCTACAATAACAGTTTTCATAGCAGTATAGGCATGGCACCTTATGAGGCACTGTATGGTAGGAAATGTAGGTCTCCTTTGTGTTTGTGTGAGGTAGGTGAGAGAACCTTTTTAGGCCCAGAGTTAGTGCAGGAAACCTCAGATAAGATTAGGATCATTAGGGAAAAACTTGTAACTGCCCAAAGTCGACAAAAGAGTTATGCTGACAAAAGAAGAAAAGACTTAGAGTTTGAGGAAGGGGACCATGTATTTTTGAAAGTAACTCATGTCACAGGCATAGGACGATCCATCAAGACCAAAAAGCTCAATCCTAGATTTGTTGGTCCATTTCAGATCCTGCAGAGGGTTGGCCCTCTGTCTTACATGATAGCTTTACCACCTCAGTTGTCCAGGATACATGATGTTTTCCATGCGTCTCAGTTAAGAAAATATGTTCATGATCCATCACATGTCATTGGCCCTGAATCAATACAATTAAGAGAAGATCTCACCATTCCTTCTAGACCTGCACAGATTATCGACAGAAGCGTCAAAACCTTAAGGAACAAGGCAATTCCTTTGGTGAAGGTGTATTGGGAAGGTCAATCTCCAGAAGAGGCAACATGGGAGAAAGAAGATGTCATCCGGGAGCAGTTTCTGGAACTTTTTAGTTGAGGTAGTCTTAAATTTTTGTTTTCTTAAACAATTTTGAGGTCAAAATTGCTCGAATGGGGGTAGAATGTAACATCCCGCAAATTAGAAGCTCTAATAATTCATTAGGCGGAAAACAGGGAACTATGTGTTAGTAATTAAGGAAAGAAAAGTTGAGGAATTAGGGGTTAAAACTTAGTCATAAAACCAAGTTTCAGGACTTCGCTTAAGTGAATTTAGTGAGTTTGAGTTTTTGGTAATCGATTACAGTGAGTTTGTAATCGATTACCAAAGAGCTGAGTTTTTGGTAATCGATTACCAGGGGATGGTAATCGATTTCCCGAGAACTGAGTTTTTGGTAATCGATTACCCGAGAGCTGAGTTTTTAGTAATTGATTACCAGAGGTTGTAATCGATTACCAGATTCCCATAAAGGTTTTCTAGTGTCTTTTTCGCTGCTGGTAATCGATTACAGTGAGTCTGTAATCGATTACCGTCACTTAAGTATATAAGGGCTGGTGCTGAAAAATCAGATGCATGTCTCATTTCCCTCTCCATTTTCAACCTAGAGAGAGAAAGCTTGGATTTGAGGTTGGAAAAGGGAATCGAAGCTAGGATTCATCAAGTGGACATCTCTACTCATCATTCCTCTCTTGAATTTCAAGAATTGGTGAGTATGACTCATACACACATTCCCCTTGATTTTGAATTTCTCTAATGCATGAATCCCACTCTCCAGTTCCCTTTCTATGTGATTATTGTGGATAGATTAGTGATGTTTGCATAAGATTGAGTAATTGTGCTAGGTGTTGCATTGAAAACCTTAGGGTAGCGAGATTTACGAAACTGTCGAAATACTCAATATATGAACTCTAATCTCAAATTCTCTTTCTATTTAGCTATTTTGAAGGGATTAGTGATGTTTGCATGAGATTGGGTGATTGTTGCACGGTTTTGCATTGAAAACTCAAAATATCGAAGTTTACGAAACTTGCGAACTTACGAAATTACGAAACTATCGAAATGCTTTAATTTTCAGTTTTTAGTCATTGATTCATGTATGTCGGTTTCGACCGTGAGTTAAATAAGCCGGCCTTTGCGCTGTGAGTTAAGAAAATTGTATAATTACGTGAAAAATTGACTTCGGTCCAGTAATGGGTGGGATACGTCCCCGGGAAAGACGTTTCCTGTAGTCTGAGCTCAGTTCTAACTCCAGTTTAAGTGATAATATCATGTCTGCTGGGCACAACAGTGAGTTGCATCATTAGTGCATTTATTTGATTCAGTCATGATTATAAGTATTGTTGCATATTAGTTAGTGATTAATCTTTCCCTTACACTGCATCTGCATAGTTATGCTTCACTGAGACATTAGTCTCACCACGCGTTTTGTGGCCACAACCTAGGTGTGCAGGTACCTCCTGGCGGGGATCAGTGAGATTAGAGCAGGAGTTATCTATGTGTTGATGTTTTATCTTTTGGGTTGTATAGAATGTTTATGTATATATATTTGGTTTACATTTGAGATGCTGAGTTTGTAGCCTTTGGGCCAGTTATATATATATATATATTTATTTATTTATATAAATATATATCTTACAGATTATAAATATGTATATGAAGTTTGAGTTATCCACAAATTGTATAAATTATCATTGGTTATTTATCGATTTGTGATTTATGATAGTTGAAATGACGTGTTTTGGTTTCGAAAATTTAGGATTTAGTTTCCAACAGACTAAGTCTTGAATTTAGAAATTAAGGCGTTACAGCGTTCACCAATGAATGACGTTTGAAAAAAATCATGTTAACGAGTTTACCAAATTCAAGTTTAACTTTTTTTTCAAGTTATAAAGTATATGTAACGTTAGGTTATATATTTTTTTAACTCTCTTTTGTAATTATTACTTAATTACTTATTCTTTAACCCAAAAATATTAGGGCTTAAATTAAACTTCAAAATTAAGTTTAGGGATTGCAATAGGACAAAATCCCATACCATTTTAAAATTCGGGTCGGGAGCTTAGATGGAGAGATTCTGGCTACCCTTTTTAATTAATTTCCGGTAAATTAAATATTTTTACGGTCATTTGTATGACTATTAAAAAGTAAAATTATTGTCAGTAAATGTATTTTTTTGTTGTAGAGTATATATTGTATAAATTATCATGTTATAAAAAAAATAGATATATAGTTACATATAATTAGTGATGTTGTTAACATGCATGTGCTTTGGACACATATATATTAGGATTTGAAAATTAAATATCTTGAAAATTTTACAATATTCAACAAATACTTCTTAACATACATATATATATATATATATAATAAGAAAATATAATATTGAAATCCTATGAATTAATAGAATTGTGCATATATATATATATAAACTATAATTTAATTTAATACAGTAAACATTAATTTTTACTAGCTTTAAGATAATCAAAACATGCATGGTCTTTATTACTGTTTCATAGTATTAATAATAGTACATGTAAATAAGTCTTTTCTAATCTTTGCCCCACAGTTGAAGTATAGTGCCTCTTCTTATACGCTATATATTTAAATAAAACTTAATATATATATATATATATATATATGTATGTATGTATATTTACAATCTTATATTATATTTTAAAATAAACTATACTTTGCCCTTGCTTAATTTGGTTTGAATATGATATACATTTTACTAATGTGTAATTTTTTATTTAAGCATACAAAATTTTAGTATATGCATGGGTTAACTTATTTGATTTTGAAACAATATTTATATTTGAAACATTTTAATTAAACAGAATATATTCTCAATATTTTGTTATGCAGAATAATTTAATGTAAATATATTTTTTAATTTTATTAAATGTAATTCATTTATATATATATATATATAATTTAATAATTACAATTGATTCTATTTTATTTATTTGTGACAATATTTATACAATTTTTAAGTTTATAAACATAATTTACAATTAATTACATATAGTTGCATAAATATAATTAAAAATATTATTTTAACATATTAAGAATTTTTTATGACATGAAAACCCTACTTAGATGTTACTCTCTGTCCTTTATATATCTTATTTTATAGTTTTACTAATTTTCAGTTAAATCTTAAGTATATATGTTGATTTTTATGCGATTAGGATACTTTCTATTATTAAATGTCAGTCGTGAGAACGTCGATTCATGTTTCAAATTTCCATTTTCCTTATAAGTCCCAATCATTTTTGCCTTTGGTGCAGTTCTATTAGAAGTCATTTTCTTTTATGAAGTTGAAACACCCTTATATATGCATACTTTTGGATTCGGATGAAATTTCCCTCTCAAAAAGGTGCATAAGAATTTTGCACCCGGTGGTAAGCTCAATCACAAAGACATTCCATTTATGCCTCCTCACTATCTTTTCCAGCCTGGTCCATTAGGTGGAACCCACTAAGCAGATAAAAAAAAGGAGACCCTTCATAAAAATAATTGGGATACATAAAAGGTATACAAAATTTACCATATGTCTTAAGCTTGAATTAGTAGGTTCTTTACTTGCACCACTCCTTGATCCACCTGTATCCTGCTTTTCCTAACAACCAATCCTTCACTAGTTATTTAATTGCAACACCAATTATATTAATGCTTTGTGATTTAGGAGGAGGATGACCCAACCCTACTTAAATCTTAAATTACATAAAGGACAGAAAGGAAATCACTTAAAGCGTACAAACAGTACAGTCATCACAAGTTATCAACTCATGGCAAAATAAAGGGATAAGTTATGAGCGTATGCAATTAGTAGGTCTCAAACTCAATCTAAAGGTTGAGTTTGACCAAAACTCAATCTAAAGGTGAATGTAAAAGGGGGGAAAATAGAGAGAGAAAAAAAAATTATATAAGGTGTGCTTGCGGTTACACGACAAATTCTCAGCATTCAGCAACCTGAATTTTTAAGTCAAACTCGTGATCACTTTTAAACATTCCTTTCCTAAGGGTAATTATATAATTCCATCATCAAAGGCGTTTAGCCCGGTTCTTGTCTCCTGATTCCGTACAATAAATTTCATTCTACATATATATTGGATGGAGCTCAACAGTTTAAGAAAACGAAAAGGGGGAAAAAGTACACTAAAGGGTGTTCAATTTGTTTTTTAAATTTTGAAAAATATTTTTTATAAATGAAATGATATATTTATAGTATTTTTAACATAAAAATAAAAAAATAATTTTCTAAAAAAACTAAAAGTAGCTGTTAATTTCATAATTTTAGTTTTAAAAAATTAAAAAACAATCATACTTTTAAAAACTGTTTTTAAAATTGTTTATCAAATAGATTTTTCAATTTTCTATTTTTGAAAACAGAAAACAGTTTTTAAAAACGGTAAATAAACACGCATGCTCTTACCTTTGCACTCCCTTTTTTTATTTAAAATCATGTTTATACAATAAAAATTTAAAATATGCAACATTACATATAATATTGACTCATTATTATTGAAAGAGAAAAAGAGAGAATTGTGAGATGTGGTAACTAATGTGACATAGAGAAATATAGAGATAAATATGTTGTGTAAATGGTTATAAGTGTATGCGTTGGTTGTACGAATAACAAATCTTTAGTTTACTTTAATTTATGAATAATTATAATTAAGGGTTATGGGCTAGTTGATAAGTTATATTTAGTTGGTACATGATAAAACTAGTAAAATTAACTGATAAGTTAGTTGGTACCTGATTACATGCTAACTTATTGGATTAGATTTGTTTAGTAAAATTAGCTGATAAACTAATTGGAAAATATAAAATGACATAAAATGATATATTTACATATGTTCTATCATATAAATTCTATTTTATTTTATAGGTAAAAATGCATTATTATGTAATTATAATTTTAAATTTCATTTAATTTTAAATTGTTAATAATTTTTTTAAAGATAAAATATTTTACTAAAAATTAAAATAAATAGTGTAATATAAAATTATTTTCAAAAATAGGAAAAAGAGAATAATAATTTAATTAATTTTCAAAATTTTAAGTAAGTAAAAAAGCGTTAATAGAGGGAAAAAGTGGAGTGTGAAGCGGGAGAGAAGAAAGAGTTTCTACTAATAATATTGAAAAAGATTAAAACAAATTAATAACAAATAAGAGAGTGTATTAAAATATGAGGGATAAAAATGAAAGTAAAATAAATATGCTATAAGCTAGTTTTTAACTTATAAGTTAGAAGCGAGAGAGAAGAGAGAGTTTCTACTGGTAATATTGAAAAAGATTAAAACAAATTAATGACAAATTGGAGAGTGTATTAAAATATGAGGGATAAAAATGAAAGAAAAATAAATAAGTTACAAGCTAACTTTTAACTTATAAGTTAAAAACTCATAAAATAAGCTAAAGGCCCGTGGATTACAAACCTCTTTTATATTGTCAAACTAACTAATAAGCTGGTCAAATAAGGTATGGCTTATTGACCGTGCCAAACACACTTAGACCAAAGAGTGTCTTAAGGGCACTAGGTAAGGAATCAATATTTTTTATAGAAAATATTGATTGTATTTATAACATTAAGGGTCCGTTTGGTGCACAGGATAAGAGACAAGATATGATAACTTTATCCTATCTTATTATTTATCAGGTGTTTGTTGCACCAATAGGATATAATAACTTTATCATGTTGCTTATCCTATCATTTCCTTCTAGTGTATTCTTATCCTAAGGGGGGAGCTGGGTTAGAGAGTGATATGATATGATAAAAAAATTTCTTTCTCATTTGTTCTCTCTTTCTCTTTCCTCTCTCTCGTCTCTCTCTCCTCCCTCTTTCGCCTCTCTCTTTCCTCTCTCTCTCTTCCCCCTCTCTCCTCCCTCTCTCTCCTCTCTCTTGTTCCCCTCTCTCTCGCTCCCTCTCCCCCTCTCTCCTCTCTCCTCCCCCGCTTTCCTTTCTCTCTTATTCCCCTCTCTCCCCTCTCTATTTCTCTTATCTCTCGCCTCTCTCTCCCTCCCTATCTCTCTTTCCTCGCTCTCCTCTCTCTTTCTCGATCTCTCTTTCGCTCCCCTCTCTCCTCTCTTTCTCTCCCCCTCTCTCCTCTCTTTGTCCTCTCTCCACATATTTTGTCTCCCCCTCTCTCTTCTTTTTATAATAATTTTGATATTATTTTTAATAATTTATTTTTTTATTAAATTTAAATATATTTTATAAATAAATAATTTTTTATTCATGTATGCTTTATTGAAAAATTAAAAATTAAAATTAAAATTATTTTAATTTTATAATAAAGGTAATTTTGTCATATCAATATTTTCTATATCTTATCCTATTATCATTTGTCCAATTCAAACGTATGATAAGATAAAATAATGTTATCTGTCTCTTATCCTAGTGTGCATCAAACATAGGATATGATAAGAGTTTATCATGCTCTTATCATATCCTGTTGTTATCCAACTCGTCTATCCTATCATATCCTGTCCACCAAACGGGCCCTAAATGTTTCACATCCCAATAAAAATGATCTACATTTGTTCCTTGACCCTTAGACTTAGAACACTCGTTAATATTTCTCCAATTCTAAATCCTCCTACTTATTTCTTCTTATTTTTTACTATAAGTACTCCTAATTATTAAATAAAGTAAGTATTGAAAGTTCTTTTTTTTTATGGTATTAAATGTATTTAATTTTTCATTTAATTTTTCTTGTTTAGTATGTAGAAGTACGTAGAATGATTAATATAAGGATGAATTAGGTTAGAGTGTGTTTGGTAAACTATGCACCAGCTTTTTTGACTAGCTTATAAGCCATTTTAACCAACACAAAAGTGCTTGATAAAGTATATAAAAATAACTTATTTTAGGAGCTTATAACCTATAAGCTATAATCTACTTTAGTTAGCTTGTAACTTCTAACTTATTTTTCTTTCATTTCTATCTCTCATATTTTAATGCGTTCGTTAATTTCATTTTATCCTCAATGTTTCTAATAAAAACATTCTCTTCTCTCTCCCTAGTCTTATCTACTCTCTTGATATCTCTTGATGCTCTTTTTTTATTTAAAACTTATTTAAATTATTATTTTGGAATTATTTTTATATTTTACTATTTATTTTAATTATTTCACAATTTATTTTAATAAAATATTTTATTACTAAAAAGTTAATAAAAAAATTAAAATTTATAAAAAATATATATAAAATTATAATTACTAATAATATTTTTTTATTTAAAAAGATAGAATTTATATTTATAACTAGCTTATGATCAGTTAGTTTTACTAAACACTTTTAATTTAATAAACTAGCTTACCACCCCGGAGTTTATTAGTTAGTACGTAGCTAACTTATCAACTATCGGTTAGTTTTATCAAACATAGGAATAACACTTCTCTTAATTTATTGTTATATTCCCTTTAGCTGGGAGAGGGTGGGGGGAGTTGATCAAGGTAGTTTAAGAGTTAATTTGGTAAAACTAACTGAAAAATTAAAAATTAGTTAATTTGATTGAAAGTGTTTAATAAAATTAGCTAGAAATGGTAAAACGAGATATAAGGACATTATTAATTATTAAATAGATGAGTGGAGGTGGTTGAAGAATAAACTTCTGATAAACTTACAGTTAGTAGCATAAAATTATGAGAGATTTTTTAAAAAAGCTAACTCAAGTTTTCTAAAAACAAGTTAATTTAGTAGCTATACATAAAAAACTATCTTACCAAATACTGATAAAACGGTTTCAATCACTTAATTTCAGTTTTTATCTATCTAAATATCTTATTAAACACACTCTAAATCAGTGAGATAATTGATGAGACAATTAAATAAAAAATTAATAAATTATATTAAAGGAGCTAGCAGACTAAAATATTGCAGAGTCCCTCAGCTCAAAATGGCTGGGTGGCGTTGGTTCATCTTCCATCAACTGAGCTTTCGAGGAATCAGTTCATGAATTAATAATTTATACGACTATTTCGGCCAAGTCAGCGCAATCGCATAAAAATGAACAGAAATTTAATTTTCAACAGTGAGACAACGCATGCGAGCTCAATAGCATTTTTTAAGATTTCCAACTTTGGCATACAGCTTTAAGCCATTGAAACCGAATTAAAGGGTCCACTCAGTAGAATACACACAGCAACAGGAATGGGGCCAAAAACTGTGTGATCGCCAGCTTTAATATATATATACACACACTACATGGATATATTATATATAGTACTGCATATTGAAATTATATATGCTGAAGCGAAAACGACAATATTTTTCTTCAATGGAGAGAAGAGAACTATGGATGTCACCATCACTGCATTGTGAAGCTAAAATTAGTCACTCAACTTGTAAGCGTCAATGAACTGCATTATGGTATTGGGTTCCCTGTATAAAGACAGGCACAGAATGTGCATGTTAGAAAATTCGCTTTAACGTCATACACCCTTGCACTCATGTCTCATGATGTGCGCCTATAATAAATGTCAAATAACTATGTTTCATTTTGCTAGTCATTTAAGGTTTCTACACACAAATTAAGAACAATAATAAATGACTTAAAAGACATAGTAATCTTACTAAATTACCCTTCTTAATTTACTACACACTTTTTCTCATTTTACCTAAATATATTAATGAGTAATGTGGTGCACAATTTTTTAAGTTTCTTTTTCCATAAAAGTGGGAGGGTAAAAATAGAAAACTATCATTAATACTCACATAGAAACTAGAGAACGACTCATATTATGAAAAAAATTTATTTTCCTAAAACGACTATCAAATTGAAATGGAGGGAATAATATTTTATCTACTTGTTATGTGCCAGGTACCGACCATAAGGGTCTGTAATGAGGGGAGGGGAGGGGACGAATTTTAATGAAGGGGAGGGGAGGGGAGGGGAGGGGAGGTAAGATGATTTTTTTTTTCTTGTTTGGTTCGAGGAGGGGAGGGGAGGAAAAAATAATCCTTATTTGTTTGGTTCACGAGTGGAGGGAATGGAAAATAAAACTGTACTCCCCTGCCAATTGGGCCGACCGAGTAGGCCCAATATTGGCATTCCTCCCACTCTTTGACAGGCAGTTAACTAGGGGGGACTTAGTGGGCTGGAGAGGTGGAGGCTTGGCGGTTAAGGAAATGGAAGTTTAAAGAGGCACACAGGGGGTAATCAGCCCTCAGTTCTCATTTGGAGAGTAAAGATACAGGAGATTCCTTGAGCGAGCTTATACCCTGTTAAGAGTCGACCGATCTTACTTCGACCGAGAATATTTGGCTCCCACCATGGGGTGGCGGTAAAACGTCTCCCCGATCACATTATTTTTTATCTGTCATTCGGGTACTTGGTTTCCTGTTAATACACCGTTGATAAAGGACGCTGCCGTCACTGTCACATTTGGAACAGTCCCAGTCCGTGGAGCATATACGACCTGGCAGTAGCAACAGAGGCAACAGTGATGATCGGAAGATGCCTTTCACTCCGACAACCATTCTCCGGTTGCTCCGTCGTGAAACAACTCGCAGGTGGTGCTGCACCTTTGGAGAAAGACGTGATGCAGGGGTGTGCTAAGATTCTACCCCACGCTGAAATCATTCAGAAGATGCAAAGGAAGGATGCCGCCTCTCAGGTCCACCATCTCAAACATAGAAACACAAGCAGTGTTGTCCTGGGAACAACCAGAGGGCACAGTACACAGCTTGAGGAGATTAAGAAGACGTACAGAAGAATAATTGCATTCCCGGAAGGAACATGCAGAGACCTCCACCTGAGTGCTCTGGGACCCCAGGTGTTAACTTGAATTGCCTAAGAATCCCTACTCCAAAACCTCTTGTTTGTGGTCGCTGGTTGCAAGTACCTCTAAGCACGTAAATCTACGTTCATCATCATCTCCTTGATAGCTAAGATACCGAATCGGTTACAGGTTGGTCATAACTTTTCTATTGATTAATGCTACCAAATTATTAATTCATACCCTGCTAATTTTGTTCTTCATGGATTCAGTATACATATTAGTAAACTTTACGAGCCCAGCACGGATAAGGTATGCCTTCATTTTGTGGGCAACAAAATTTGCAAGACTTTTATTTATGATGGTGTTACCAAACAAAATAATTTGTGACACGTGCTATGCTTATTTGATCTGGTTACTTTAATTTATTTTGTACAAGTAGTATCATGGTTTAATTTCTTTAGATTGAGCCTTCAGCTTCACTCCCCCCATATGATTGACAAGGCCCTATTTGATTGCTTGTGAGTTGTGGCTAGTGAAACTTGATAACACTGTCATGCTTTAGTAATTAGTATAGGTTACTCAACCAAAGTCATAAGTTACCCAAATTGCTTGGAGCCGGCTTCCCAAAATGCCAATTCAATCATATAAATGAGGTTAGATTGATAATAAGTCATTCTTATTGTTTGATGATAGTATTAAATTAGCTATTTATTTGATATACATATTTAGCCAATAAAATTAAAGTTATACTCCCAATGATAACTAAGTGTCAAAATTAATTGATTTTAATAAAATGCTTTTAATTAATGTCACGTTACACACGTTTGGTTAGTCTTAAGTAGCTCAGTCATTATAATCAATTTAAATAAATCATATCTATAAACTTAATTTATTGATCTTGCATAACTCAACAATATATATATTATATACGTAAGAAATATTCTGTTTTAAGTACTGTCAAATTTAATATTTCCATTAAATTAAATACGCAATAAATTTGAATCAAATTAAATATGTTTCCTATTTTTGTTATCCTTATTTGATCAAATCATTTTACTTTATATGATTATTAATTACCATATTAGGGAGCATGAGCATTAATTGGACTGAATTAATTATGATTGTAGTCTTAATTACTAATATAGATTCTTTTGTGTAAATTATGCCCTCACAACCAATATGCTGACATGATGGAGCACTGACCAAGTATGAAGTCTTGCCTTTCGACAAGTCTTGTTTGAATCGACCAAGTTTCTATGGAAAAAGGAAAGAAAACAAATTCGATGAAGAACTATGAAGCCTCCAATTAAAATGGTGGATACCGATAAAACTTGACAATCTCGACAATATTATTATGAAGCCGAAAATTAAATTGGTGGAGACCGAGCTGTAAATTAAATTGGTGGAGACCGAGATAGTAATCCGGTTAAGTCGACCTAAGAAAGGGCATCGACTTGCAGTACGTCGACCTAAGAAAGGGCATCGACATGAAATTATTTAAGTTATCAACTCAAGAAAGAGCATTGATAACTCTGCATCGTCGACCTAAGAAAGGGCATCGACTTGCAGTATGTCAACCTAAGAAAGGGCATCGACATGAAATTATTTAAG
Organism: Sesbania bispinosa; assembly: GCA_026901365.1. NCBI lineage: Eukaryota > Viridiplantae > Streptophyta > Magnoliopsida > Fabales > Fabaceae > Sesbania > Sesbania bispinosa. The sequence goes on along the minus strand of QLOH01000523.1, from coordinate 620,893 downwards.
TTATCAACTCAAGAAAGAGCATTGATAACTCTGCATAGTCGACCTAAGAAAGGGCATCGACTTGCAGTACGTCGACCTAAGAAAGGGCATCGACATGAAATTATTTAAGTTATCAACTCAAGAAAGAGCATTGATAACTCTGCATCGTCGACCTAAGAAAGGGCATTGACTTGCAGTATGTCGACCTAAGAAAGGGCATCAACATGAAATTATTTAATTTGTCAACTCAAGAAAGAGCATTGATAACTTTGCATAGTCGACCTAAGAAAGGGCATCGACATGAAATTATTTAAGTTATCAACTCAAGAAAGAGCATTGATAACTTTGCATAGTCGACCTAAGAAAGGGCATCGACATGAAATTATTTAAGTTATCAACTCAAGAAAGAGCATTGATAACTCTGCATCGTCGACCTAAGAAAGGGCATCGAATTGCAGTACGTCGACCTAAGAAAGAGCATCGACGTGAAATTATTTAAGTTATCAACTCAAGAAAGAGCATTGATAACTCTGCATCGTCGACCTAAGAAAGAGCATCGACTTGCAGTACGTCGACCTAAGAAAGGGCATCGACATGAAATTATTTAAGTTGTCAACTCAAGAAAGAGCATTGATAACTTTGCATAGTCGACCTAAGAAAGGGCATTGACTTGCAGTACGTCGACCTAAGAAAGGGCATCGACATGAAATTATTTAAGTTATCAACTCAAGAAAGAGCATTGATAACTCTGCATCGTCAACCTAACAAAGGGCATCGACTTGCAATACGTCGACCTAAGAAATGGCATCAACATGAAATTATTTAAGTTATCAACTCAAGAAAGAGCATTAATAACTCTGCATCGTCGAATTAATAAACGGCATCAACTTGCAGTACGTCGACCTAAGAAAGGGCATCGACATGAAATTATTTAAGTTATCAACTCAAGAATTAGCATTGATAACTCTGCATCGTCGACCTAAGAAAGGGCATCGACTTGCAGTACGTCGACCTAAGAAAGGGCATATAATTAAGATTTTCTAAGTTACCAACTCAATAAAGAGCATCGGTAACTCTACACTGTCGACCTAAGAAAAGACATCGACTTGAAGATTGTCGACCTAAGAAAAGACATCAACTTGAAGATTTTTTTTCTAAATTACCAACTCAAGAAAGAGCATTGGTAACTCGGATACGTTGACCTACGAAAAGGCATTGACTCGAAAAATTCTCTATATTACTAACTCATACAAGAGCATTGGTTACCCGATTAGGACAACTTATCAAAAGACATCAAGTTGAAGATTTTCTAAAGTTGCTTTAAAGTTTCAATTACCTTGTAAAGGCGAAAAATTTTCTAAGTTAGATTCTTTAAGCCTTTCGCACTACCCTACGAGTAGGCTTAGGCTTAAGGGGTTGTGTACTCCCCTGCCAATTGGGTCGACCGAGTAGGCCCAATATTGGCATTCCTCCCACTCTTTGACAGGCGGTTAACTAGGGGGGACTTAGTGGGCAGGAGAGGTGGAGGCTTGGCGGTTAAGGAAATGTAAGTTTAAAGAGGCACACAAGGGGTAATCAGCCCTCAGTTCCCATTTGGAGAGTAAAGATACAGGGAGATTCCTTGAGCGAGCTTATACCCGGTTAAGGAGTCGACCGATCTTACTTCGACCGAGAACAAAAACTAATTTACTTTTATACCCTTTAAATATTATAACATAAATTTTTTAAACTTGGTATTAATAAAAATAAGTATGCTTATATATTCCATTACATAATTTCATTTTATAAAGTAATCATCAAGAAGTTCCTTGTCTTGTGTTCAAAACTTATATTCCCTAATCAACACATAACAAAGAGATGCCCAAATAGCAAAGAAGAAAATATATAAAAAATAAATACATAACAAGGTCTTTAGTAAAATATAAATAAACAATGAGGTCTTTGGATAAACAATGTATTAAACTAAATAATATCAGACTCAAGGTACCCTAAGATATCACACAAGGTTAAGAAAGTTTGCGGACCCATTCTTATTATGTGTCTACTAGTTTCACTGCTCATGATTCGACCCATTATTTCTCCACGCACCCTTTCTCTCTCAGAGCTCATACTATAGCTAATTTTCCTCTTACGAGATCTCCGAATAAAACAGTAATAAGCTACAATACAAACGAGTTGAGCTACAGCTCTTTGGCATAAATCATATTCCCTTCGTCCCTATTTATAAGACCCCTTCTAGAAGAATTGGATGTCTCTTAATATAAGACCCTTTGCAGATTTTTAGGTAAATTAATTATTTTTTTCATGTTTGCCCTTCATTAATATTCAACTCTTTTTATTCCCCATATATTGATGAGTGTGAATAATTAATGAAGTTTTACCCATATGCTCAACTACCCCATTGGAAAGTGAATTTTGGAGTCTTCCACCATGTCACCATTAATGTTTCTAAAGTGACTTTTAAATAGGGGTATATTTGGAATGCTAATATTTTTTTAAAAGACCAATACATTAACCAACTTTTCTTAAACTGTGTGAAATGGTTGAGAGGGTCTTATAATAAGAAACGGAGGGAGTACCATCCAATGACTCTCATTTTCCATTCTTCATCATCCATCTAAAACCAACAACATTAAATTATAGAAAAATAAAAGAAAAGGAATAGTTGTGCATAACCGTACAACTAAGAATTTTATCTATTAAATATATTTGAATATTATGATTTTTTATTAAAATATGATGAGATATAGTTTAAATATATTTAAATATTATGATCTTTTATTATTTTATGATGAGATATAGTTTATTTTATATTATTTTATAATGATATTTTTAATATATCAATACGTAATGATATTATATAATGATAATTTATACATATAATGTTAATATAATATGATATTATAATATATTATATAATATTTTCTCCCTTTCTTTCTATAAAATTTAAATTTTTTATACCCGTTAATTTTAGCGGGTATGGATACGGATAGTGCACTACCCGTTCCCGTTGACATCCCTACCCATCATTTTTTTTTTTTGTGTAAACCATAGGTATCCCCTGTTACCAGGGGCAATCCTATTCGGGGCTTAGTCACAGTTAAGACAAACCCTACCCATCAATTTAACCACTAGGCATATTTTATTATTTTATTAAGTATAAAGTCTCATCACCCTAACCACTAGGTACTTATTGAGACTATGCTATTATATGCTTCTAACATGAAAAAGTAAACAACTCAGGGAAAGAGAACACACCAACGGGTATCCAGGGAAAAAGTAAACAACCCAGTGAAAGAGAACATAATAATCTAACATCTATATATTATTAGCCACCCAATAATTAAAAAAAAGTAAAAAATGGTTGCAGTGAAAGAGAACACACCAACATAGAGTAAAAATTAACAATCAAAGCATAAAGTAAAAATTAGGAAAAGTAAAAACCTTGCAGCAGAGATGATGGACGTGCACGGTGCACCATTAATGTGAGATGATGAGTTCTACCACTGAGATGAAACGATGACAGAGAAGATTGGTCCAAAAATAAGGATCTGAGAGGAGAATAAATAAAAGAGGGGAATCATATATTTGAGAAAGTCTGAAACAAATCAGCAGTATATATGTAATAATATGTTAGGTTATTATAGTCAATTCAATAAAATATTTTAAAGTCATATTCCCTCCCCTCCGAATCCCCCCAATATTGGAGGGAAGCCAAAATTGACATATGAGGGATTTTGCTCCCCTCCCCTCCCCTCCCCCTCTAAAAATGTGAACCAAACATTAAAAGATTTTAAAAATCCCTCCCTTCCCCTCCCCTCCCCTCCAAATCCCTCAAACCAAATAGTATGTAAGTAAATAGTACTCCCTTGCTTGGATTGAATTTTACTTTACGTTTTAGCAAAAAAAAAATTATCCAAATTTAACTGTCATTTTATAATACTAATGCATTATTAAATGATCTTTTTCAATTCCACCCGTATCAATTAATTAATGTATATTTCTTGAATGATGTGTTTTTAATATGAAAGATAAGGGGGTCGGGTATAGTAGGCAATTAGTTTATAATTTTTATAAAACTTAGAATATTAATAATATTTCTTAATTAATTCTCATGTCACTACCTTAAAAGACAAGTAAAATGGGACTGAGGGAGTACTCTCTTAGAAAGTGATAACGCTCCACTGAGTAGTTAACATCCTTTTTGGAAAATACTTGGTAATGGAGCTGATCAGGCCTATTGAGCTTAATACCACTATATAAGGACTGAAGGAGACTTAGACGAGGACTTATTTGATTCTCTGACTCTGACGGCTAGGTTTGACCCCTACTGAGAAAAGAACTTGGTCGTCGGGGATTTTGAGAACATTACTAGGATAAAAAAATGGAGGTAGTATTCCTATTTTATTAATATTTTTAAAATAATTTAAAAGAATATATAAAAAATGATAACAATGTGTTTCATAATTAATATGTTTTAAAATTTAAATGAAAAAAAGTAAAGGATAAAGAGAAATTTAAATTTCACTAATATTAAGAAATTTGCACATTTATTAATTGAAATAAAGTAAAAAAATTAAGTGAATAATATTAAATAAATAGAAAATTAATTTTTTATATTGATAAAAAATATTTTTTTTATAATTTTAAAGAGTGATGATAAACGTACATAATACACCGGGAGGCACTGTTCCTTTTTTTTTTGTTTTTTCAACTTTTTTTTTGTAAAACCTGTTTTTTTTCCTTTTTTTTATTTTTTACCCTTTTTTTAAAATATTTTTTTATTTTTTAAATTTATTCTTATATTTATTATTATTTATTTATTTTATTAAATAAAAATATAGACCAAGAAATACAGTAAATGTGTGTTTTTTGAAGGGTTGACATAAGTTTCTTATCATCATTATTCTATTTTGATGCTAATAACCAAATGTACTATTTCATTCACCGTTTCTGTGCACACAATTAAACCCACAAATTCAATTAACCAAATACCCCACTCTGTTAACCGCCAATGTATACACCATTAACTTCATTTAAAAATATGTTCACCGTTTCTGGACACATAATTAACCTTGTGTTAACAAGAGTTGCAATTAACCTCACAAATTTAATTAACCAAAAATTCCACTCTGTTAACCGCCAATGTATATACCATTAACCTCATTTTTAAATATGTTCACTGTTTCTGATCATATAATTAACCTCGTGTTAACAAGGGTTGCAATTCACCTCACAAAATCAATTAACCAAAAATCCTTTTCTATTAACCACAAACTGAAACACCATTAACCTTATTTTTTAATATGTTCACCGTTTCGGGACACATAATTAACCTCGTGTTAACATGAATGATTAACACAAATTTTATGTGATCATTTATTATATTTCTTGATTTATATTTTTATTTGATGAGTTAAATAAATAAAAATAAATAAAATAATAAATAAAAATATGAAAATATTTTTAAAAAGGACAAAAAAGGGGGCGGGTTAAAAAAAATTGCCTAAAAAAAGGGAGGGGGCTAAAAAAAAAGAGGTGTGGTAAAAATGCATGACGTATTGTGTTATGTACGCCCCGCTTTACCCAATTTTAAATAGAAAACTAAGTAGTTGGATGCTTGGACGAGAATTTGGATGGAAATTGATTCTACCTTGCTGTCTAGTTATCTTACTTGAGATGTGCTTTCATATTATTTTAAAGAATTGTGATTCAGTTGATAAGGAAGATTGAGATTGTGAGAAAAATTTGTGGATTTAATTCCCATTAAATATATTTAGAGAGATATGAAGAACCTTAACGGTAAAATCCCAAATAACACTGTCATAATAGGAAATACATGTACATATGTTAATAAAAAAATTGATGATTGTATTTTTTTAATTTGGTGTATATATATATATATATATGTATGTATGTATATGTATATGTCTTGGCAAATGTTGATCACTCATGGCCTTTGTGAAGGTAATTGTGTTACTGGCTGTTAGCCAATTTTGCTCATATATACTACAATAACAGGTCTTCTTGTTCTCAGTTCTCAGTGAGCGTGCAGGATGTAATGCTCTCCTTTTTTAAGATTTTTCTTGTGCTTCTTTTTTGTGGTAGGGTTCATGTTAATTAGTGGAGTTTAATCAAGCCCCTTCACTTCTTGTAACCCAAAAAACGATAAATATTGCATTACGTACTCCCTTCACTCTTAGTCATGTTAAATTAATTAATTATTATTAATATTAATTAATACCTTTAAAGTAAAGTGAAATCAAATGGGCCTTCTAGCGGAAAAAACCAATAAATTAAAGTTTTTTACCAAGTTTTTTTTTTTTTTTTTGTGTAAGGGAATTTAAACAAACAGATAGAAACAGAAATAAAACTCAAAATAAACAATCCTCAGCAAGCAGAGGCAAGGACTCTAACAGAGGCGAAATCCAAAAGGTGAAATAAGTGACCATTGTAATACCAAGTTGAGTATCAAAACAAATATTAATTTACCTAAAAAAAGGAAAATACAAATTGTAGTGCTTTTTATTGAGTAAATGGTTGGATTGTCCTTTTAATGGTGCATATTTAGGTCTAACATAAATTTAAAAAAGAAAATGTTCTTTAATTAATTAAAAATTTTACTAAAAGTATTAGAATTTTATTTAAAGTTTACATTTAAAAGTTTTGGAATGGAAAATTGCTTAATATAGAAGAAAAAATGTTTTTATTGAATTTTTAAAAAAAGACATTTATAAATTATAATTAACATTAATCAGTATTTACATAAATAAATATTTTGATGATTTTGATATATTTTTTAAATTTATAATATTAAATAACAAAAATATGAATTTTAGTTAAGTTTCATAGGATACACAAAGTCAATAAAATAAATATGGTAATTACTAATTAATTGAAAGAGAGAGAGTCATGGACTCATAATAAGACAAAAGGCCTATTTTTTAAAAGGAAACTTTTTACTCATAAAATTACTCATGAACTAGTTAGCAATTTTTTTAGATTTTTTTTTTAAATATTATTAATTAAAAACATTTTTTGAGAGTCTAACTATCCGTTTGTTTTGGCGTTTGAATAATCAAAACCATGATTTCACGGAATTGATTTTAAATCATTTCTGTCCAACGTGATTCATAATGTATCACTCATTTCAACCATTCATTACTAGATACCCAACTGTAAAACCAAACGGAAACTGAAGCTACTAGCTCACTGTTTCCATTGTCGAGCCAACCTTGGTGTTATGCCCAGTGGCAAAACTGGATAACATCCTTATTACGAATATATATGTGTGTGTGAGAGAGAGTTTAATTACTATGCAATATCGATCAATGTAAAAACATTTTACATACATATCCAATCGTATGTTGTCACATCATGTACTATTAAATTCATTAAAGGATGTGACAACATATTATTGAATGTCTGTGTAAAACTTTTTTACATTGACCGTGTATAGTTATTAAATTTTATGTATATTGCATAAGAACCACTCTTCAACTATAAAGTTTAGGTATTCGACCAAAAAAAAAAACTATAAAGTTTAGGTAGATAAATTACTTCAACCTTATATCCTACTAATTAAGGGATTAAAAGCTTGTTTGTTTTCACAACATCAAACTTATATACATCCCAATACAACATATTGTACCTTTTCCATTTGCATCCATTGGAATATATATGTACAATCTTTTTTACACTGCTATATTCACAGTTTTATTCGGTATGTACTCACGACTCTTCTTTTGTTTTGTGGTTCAATTCCGGCATAAAGAAGCACAATCCTGCAACAAGAAAATGGGATATGCTTATGGAAAGAGTGAACCTAAGTATATGTTATATTTTTGGAATTTCTAAGTAACAACCTAAGTAAACCATATTCATTTTCTATGCACCAAAAAAGAATACCATATGGCCAGAAGGTTTTCTTCCTAATATCGGTAGCATATTTTGTTGAAAATATTGTTCTTAAATATGATAACACAGAATGAACAATTCATACAAGATACAGTATTACAGTATGTTCATATATCGATTCAGAATTACGTACCTGGAATCAGAGAAGGATCCATCTTTATTGTTCTTGAACTGCGTGTGAGAGGGTACTGCTCTCTTCCTGGTAGGGTATGCCAAAAGACAAGATACTGAACCACCAAAACGTATCTGACAGTTTTGTCTTATATATTAAAACTGATTAATGGGGTATCAGTTTTATATCCTTACCAGCAGAGACCAGGGATCTCTCAACAGGTTACTGAACAGTCAAGTTCATCACAGACCGTTCACTGAACAGTCCAACCCATCACGGACCGGTCATCAGGAACCCGATATATATTATCCATAAATTAATAACAATGTGCAATATAATTGATATTAACAAATAATATAATTTATTGGTTAATGTTAATCCATAATAACAAAATAGAGAATAATAATTATATAATAAAATTATATAAATATAACATTCTCCCACTTGGATAACATCAATCAATAAATTAATTATATCAATTACAACATAAGCACAAATATCAATTAAGAAATATAAACATGAATCACAAAGATAGTATCCGATAGGGATACATACCATATGCTTATATTCCATAAATAATGGATAATAAAAAAATACAAAATATAATAAATATGTGATCCCAAACATGGTTCAAGCATTTTTATATGCTAAAAAAGATGTAATGAAAATGACGTCAATGATAATTTACATCTCATGAAAACCATAATAATATAAAGTGTAAACTTCAGACTCCCACTAACCCAATACATCAAAAGACTTAACCACACCCATATGAGTTACATGATTTTGAAAAACTCCAACAGTTAAGCCTTTAGTCAGTGGATCTGCAAACATACTTTCTGTAGCAGTATACTCAATCCGAGTCTGAAAATCCAAAACTTTCTCTCTAACAAACAGAAATTTTATATCAAAATACTTTGAGCGAGTAGAACTTCTGTTGTTTTGAGAGAAATGCACAGCAGCAGTATTGTCGCAATATATCACAAGTGGCCTAGAAATACTTTCAACAATTTGAAAGCCAGAAATCAAATTCTTAAGCCACACAGCTTGACAAGTAGCTTCATAACAAGCAACATACTCTGCCTCCCTGGTAGAAGTAGCTGTAAGAGTTTGTTTAACACTCTTCCAAGAAATAGCCCCTCCTGCCATCATAAAAACAAAGCCGGAAGTAGATTTTCGGTCGTCAGGGCAACCAGCAAAATCAGAATCAGAATAACCAATGACCTGAAGTTGATCAGACTTCTTAAAGGTCAACATGTGATCCTTGGTTCCCTGCAAATATCTAAAGACCTTTTTAACGGCTTTCCAATGACCCAAACCTGGGTCGCTCAAGTATCTCCCTAAAGCATTAACAGCAAAAGCAATATCGGGACGAGTACAAACTTGAGCATACATCAAACTACCAACAGCGGAAGCATATGGGATTTTTTTCATTTCAACTCTATCATTATCATTTTGAGGACATTGAGATTTAGAGAGTTTGTCACCTTTTTGAACAGGTACAGCACATGGGGAGCAAGAATGCATGTTGAACCGTTTGAGGACTTTATCAATATATCCTCTCTGAGGCAATCCATGAATGCCGCGTGACCTATCACGAAAAATCTGAATGCCTAGAATAATAGAGGCATCACCAAGGTCCTTCATATCAAAGTGGCTATTTAACACAAATTTTGTCTTAGTCAAAAGTTCAACACTGCTACTAGCAAGAAGAATATCATCAACATATAAGACAAGAATGATGAAATGGCTCCCACTAGTCTTCAAGTAAATGCACTGATCTGAGGCATTTTCCTTGAAGCCAAAAGAAGTGACCACCTGATCAAATTTCAAATACCATTGTCTAGAAGCTTGTCTCAGCCCATAAATAGACTTCTTCAACCTGCAAACCAAATGCTCCTTGCCTTTTTCAGCAAAACCATCAGGTTGAACCATATAGACTTCCTCAAATAAATATCCATTCAGAAAAGCCGTTTTGACATCCATCTGGTGAAGCTCCAAATCAAAATGAGTTACTAAAGCCATAACAACACGAAAAGCATCCTTAGTAGAGACGGGTGAGAAAGTCTCCTTATAATCAATGCCTTCCCTCTGACTATAGCCTTTTGCTACAAGTCTAGCTTTATACCTCTCAACGTTACCATCTGGAGTACGCTTAGTCTTGAAGACCCATTTACACCCAACTGGTTTACAACCAACTGGTAAATCCACAAGATCTCAAACATCATTATGGGCCATAGAAGCTAACTCATTATGCATAGCATTTAACCAATCAGAAGCATGAGAACTAGAGATAGCCTATCTAAAAGTAGTAGGATCATCAACATCACTAAGATCAAATTCATGCTCTTGAAGATACACTAGATAATCATCAGGTATAGAAGACCTGCGTACTCTTTGAGATCTCCTCAAAGGAACCTCTTCAACAACATCATCATGAACTTGTTCATCTACTACAGGTGCTGTAACATCAACAATGTCTGGAACAATTTCATTGTCATCATGGACAACAGGAATCACATTATCTGCAGGAAAAGAAATAGATGGCACAGGAACAAGAACACGGTCTTCTCTAAGAATGACTGGTCGTGGTGTAATGCTCCCACTGTCCAAATCATCCTCAAAGAATACCGCATGGTCAGACTCAATAACCCGCATGGAGTGAGAAGGACAATAAAACCTGCTACCACGAGAACCCACACAATAACCAATGAAGAAGCCACTGACAGTCTTAGGATCAAGTTTTTTAAGCTAAGGATTATAAGGTCTCACCTCTGCCTTACAGCCCCACACATGAAAATGTCTCAAACTTGGCTTCTTCCCAGACATGAGCTCATAGGGAGTCTTTGGAACAGACTTGCTAGGTACTTGATTAAGAATGTACACAGCAATCCTCAAAGCATCTCCCCAAAGGAAATCCGGTAAAGAGGAATGGCTCAACATACATCTTACCATTTCTAAAAGTGTGCGGTTCCTCCTTTCTGCAACTCCATTTTGCTGAGGAGTACCAAGCATAGTATACTGAGCTTCAATTCCACATTTATCAAGAAACCTAGCAAAAGGTCCCGGATTTCTACCAGTCTCATCATACCTGCCATAATACTCTCCACCTCTGTCAGACCTCACACACTTGATCTTCTTTCCTGTTTTCAATTCAATAGCAGTTTTGAAAGACTTAAAGGCATCCAAGGAACTTGACTTTTCCTGAAGGAGATCTATCCATCCAAATCTGGAATAATCATCTATAAAAGTGATAAAATACCTATATCCACCCATGGCAGTAGGTGTAATAGGCCCACACGTATCAGTATGGATAAGCTGCAACACATCATCACACCTGTTTGCACCTGTATTTCTGACTTTTGCAGTAAGCTTGCCCTTAATGCAATCAACACAAGTATCAAAATCAGAAAAATCCATATCATGTAGAATGCCCTCTTTAATCAACCTCTCAATCCGAGGTCTAGAAATATGTCCCAGACGTCTATGCCACAACATAGAGGAATTTTCATCAACTCTATTACGCTTATGCCCAGCAACAGAATTAATAGACATATCATTCAGATTCAGCATGTAAAGCTCATCACATAAAACTCTTGAACCAACAGTAATGGAATTGAAACAAACAGCAAGTTTACCATTACCAAATTCAAAAGTGTAGCCACATTTATCCAAAGCTGAAACTGAAATCAAATTCCTCCTCATAGAAGGTACATAAACAACATCTTTCAACAACAAAATATGTCCAGAAGGTAAACATAAAGACACTACTCCTATATCTTCAACTGATGCTCTAGCTCCATCTCCCATGATAACCTTGGACTCAACATCACTTGGTTTTCTCAGGCTTGTGAACCCCTGTAAAGAATTCACAACATGAATAGAGGCACCCGAGTCTAACCACCAAGTATGGGGAGGAACATCAACAACATTAGATTCAAAACAAGCTAGAGCATATAGGAGTATACCTTCCTTGTCAACATTCTTCTTCTTAAGAAGATAACAGTCAACTAGCTTGTGCCCAAATTTCTTACAATAGGCACAATTCCCCTTGAAGTGCTTCTTCTTGGGCTCTAAATACATTGGTGCTTTCCCTGTGTTCCCCTTTTCAAAACGAGACTTGCCTTTTAAACCCCTTTTCACAGGTTTAGTGCCAAAAGTAGAGGCAATGAACTGCACACTATGAGACTTGGTCTTTTTAATTGATGCTTCCTCTTGGGAAATAATGGCTATCATCTCATCAATTGTCCACTCCTCCTTCTGAGTGTTGTAAGAAGTCTTCAACACATCAAACTGAGAAGGAAGAGATTCCATAACCTGCCAAATCAAATAACTATCACCAAGCTCCACCTTTAGAGACTTGGGTTTGTTATAATAGTGTACAAGTTTCATCATATGCTCACGAACACCAATAACACCATCATATTTGGTCTTTTCAAGAAGTGACAAGTACTGACCCTTTTGAGCTTTGTCAAAAGTCTTAAATTTCTCACCAACCGAGCTCAGAAAATCCTTAGCCTTATTATTTTCTGGGATGCTCTGTCGAATAGACTTCTCCATGGTGTATTTCATCACCATGAGACACACTCTGTTTGAGTGTTCCCATTTCTCACGAGAAGCTCTCTGGACAGTAGTGGACTCAGGAGTAAGAGCTGGTGGCTTTTCCTCTCTCAAAGCAAGGTCCATATTGGTAATTGCCAGATATAAATCCAGAGATTCTTTCCAGTCCTCAAAATTTGTCCCATTCAAAGTTTTGACCGAAGTCAATTGCATAGGCAAAGAAGCTGGTATCAAAAAATCAAAGAAACATTTAATATGCACATTATTATGCAATAAAAAATTAAATGTTTCTGAATACATAGCCAAACATGCCTATAATACCAAATTTCCCATTCACTATGATCCCGCCTAAGGGTCCCGAATCATAATAAATAAGAAATATAATTAAGAAATAAAATACAATGCACAACTCACGTCATAAAGAAATCTGATACCGATGGGGTACAAGACAAATAATTGACATAAGATAAAATTCAAAGTATATTGTATCAAGAAATAGAACAAAATACATTAACAACAAAATACCGATAGGGCATGATTATCATTAATGTATTATAAAATTAATTAAAGAAATAACTAAATTATTCCATTCACACAAAATTTCATACAACTGTACCCACGATAGGTGAGTTCACAATCATATAAAATTATATTACTCATGCTCAACAAAATATAATAAAATTATATTATGCATGAACAACATATTAAATAAACACAAAACATATAAACATTGATACAAACAAGGGTCAATAAATTTTAATTCAAGTATAAACATGCTACCAGGGAGAGTACAGCATACTAACATGTCACCAAAATAACAGAGAACTTGTATAAAAAATTTCAGACCCAAAAGTCGAGAGTACAGTATATAAAATAAAGTTTTATTCTTGGAATAATTAAAATAAAATACCTACAGGTATCCAAAAATTACAAAAAATATACCAAATAACCAGAAATTTAATTATTTGAATTTTAAATAAAAAAAAAATTTCTGGCCAAAAAAATAAGCTTCACGCGTCCCCACGCGCCTGGCCCTGCGAGTGGGCAGGCGCGGCGAGCACTGTTCATCGTCTTCTACCTGAAGCGGGTCGGACAGTCCGAAAAAAACCCGGTTGTAGACCCGGTTCTGTGCGGCGATTGACGCAGCGGAACGCCGCGATTTTCCGGCCACATGACCGCCGTGATGTGGCGGTCGAAACCCCCAAAACAATTTCAGAAAAGATCGGTCCAAATGAGAGAAAAAAACAGATCGAAAAACGAGTTGTTTGGGTCGAAAAACCGCGAAGAAATATGTTCAATTCTCTCAAAATATAGAACCAAATCGCACCAAAAATTTACAGTATATTCCTAATACATGCAGTAATAAAACCCCTTTATCAATTTGTGAATCAAAACGAAAATTTTGAGGATCCCAAATTCGAACAAATGAAGAAAAACGGTTCCATTCATGTATTGTATGTATACTGTTTAACAGGTAATCTACAATGAAAAACCCTAATTATTCTGGAATTATAAACAGTAAATAATTATGAGATTATCTGAATACGAATTCTGAAATATGAACAACTATAATATGTATCTTACAAGCTTTGATACCAATTGTTGAAAATATTGTTCTTAAATATGATAACACGGAATGAACAATTCATACAAGATACAGTATTACAGTATGTTCATATATATATCGATTTAGAATTACGTACCTGGAATCAGAGAAGGATCCATCTTTATCGTTCTTGAACTGCGTGTGAGAGGGTACTGCTCTCTTCCAGGTAGGGTATGCCAAAAGACAAGATACTGAACCGCCAAAACGTATCTGACAGTTTTGTCTTATATATTAAAACTGATTAATGGGGTATCAGTTTTATATCCTTACCAGCAGAGACCAGGGATCTCTCAACAGGTTACTGAACAGTCAAGTTCATCACAAACCGTTCACTGAACAGTCCAACCCATCACAGACCGTTCATCAGGAACCCAATATATATTATCCATAAATTAATAACAATGTGCAATATAATTGATATTAACAAATAATATAATTTATTGGTTAATGTTAATGCATAATAACAAAATAGAGAATAATAATTATATAATAAAATTATATAAATATAACATATTTTTTAAAAATACATTATCATCGTATTTTGTTTTTTAAGCTTTTTACGTGTCTGAGAAGCAAGCACAAACCAATCTACAGGCTTTTTGGGTCATTGCCAATTACCTGGAGCTAGAAGCCTTATTTTTTTTTTTTTTGGGATCAAGTCCTGGAGCTAGAGCCTAGATGCTGCAACCTGCAAGGGGTCAGTTGGGTGTTGGGCCCAATCCACAAAAATCCTGAAAATGAAGTACAAAATCCCGGCCCAACTCCTTGTTATTGTCCGGAGGCAAATTAACATAGCCCAATGAATCACAGCCCAACATTGGTCATGCTTTGGTTTAATAATATTTATGACCACAAAGCATCATCGGATCCGTGGCGCAATGGTAGCGCGTCTGACTCCAGATCAGAAGGTTGCGTGTTCGATTCACGTCGGGTTCAAAATCCCGATCCGTAAGCTACCAACGGATCATTAATTTTTGCCCTTTTTAAATTTACCCTTAATTAACTGAGTTTGCGCCTTTGTTCAACCACTTTCCAGTTTCCACAGCCTAAATAGCCTTTTAATTTATGTCTCTGTTTCCCTCTATCTACTACAGTAAATTTCACATGAAATTTGGAATGAATGACACAAATCCAAACAACGTATTGTCTTCTTTTTGGGTCGAAACCACGTATTGTCTGGATCTGATAAAATGAGACTTGTGTTATCCTATGACAGTACTACTTCTTCTACTATGCTATCAGAGCAGCATGGCCAGCAATAATTTTTTATTTTTTTGGCCAGCAATATTGTTATCACCCATCTGTATAATCTTTGAGGTATAAATAATGGGCTAACATACGGAAAAAGTTACACAGGCCTTCAAAAGCCCATACATATATCCACAAAATCTCCACGGATCTGTATTAGGAGACTCTGGCTATACGATGAGGATTTAATTGTTGACATTTTTTTATTCCCTCTGATTCCCAATGGGACCTTCCTAGAATTAAAAGAAATAAAAAGAAAAATATTGTCCAAAAGAAATTAAAAAAATAAAACTCAAAGAAACATTTTTTTTAAAAAGAAAAAAACTAAGGACAAAAGGTCTAACTGGACATAGTATTTTGATTAAGATTAGTCTTTATCACAGGCAAAGTGGGAGACCGATTAAGGAAAATATGCCACATGACTCTTCCAATTTCCTTCCTGCTGAACATATTTAGTAATATATAGATGACAATGGGATTTCAACTCATACTATAACCCCATACAAACTATTTAAATCTCTAATTTTTAACTCAATTCTAATGTCTTAAAGCAAATCACTTAGGAACGTTTTGTTTTGCAATTGGCAACCTCTTCGAAATTACATTTGGGGGTAAAAGTAACAATTACTTCGCTATTCGTAAATACATTTTGTGACACCCTTCTACCCCATACTCTTATATGCTTAATAAATTGAATGTAGAAAAGAGTTTGTCCCACGATGGGTAAAAAGGTCCACAAATGCTCTTACTTAAAATCTCATGAGTTCGAAAACAACTTTATTACATGAAAGTAAACTTCAAATATAATCCAACAATTATACAGCGGAATCTCCAAAGAAATAAAAACAACTAAACAACCTACTTTCCGTACAAGGCATCAAAAATAGTTCATAAGATGCTCATAACTAGAAACATAATAAAAGACTCCCAAGTACACCCTGATGTCACATCTATCAGAGCACATCCCTTTAATCATGTTTGACACCAAATGTGTCATCACCATCACCTGAAACAACAACAGTAACGGTGAGGAAAAGAGCTCTAACTCATATATACATATAGGAGGCTACCCTGTCCTCACCCACAATATCATCATATAACATACCAAGCACCAAAACATCAAATAAACCACCCGATCACAATTACCCAACACTCAGTATATAACTATTTATCTACATCAACATATAAGTCCCATACTATCATTCACCCAATATAACACGGAAATACATCCATCATATATTCATCAAGCTCACCATCATCATAGTGTCATTCATCTATCATCATACTCATTATCACCATAACATCAATCATCTATCATCATACTCATTATCATCATAACATCAATCATCTATCATCATACTCATCATCATCAAAACATCATTCATCTATCATTATACTCATCATAGGGTAATCACCACAGAGGCCGACAAGCTTCACACACAACACTACCGTTATTCACCACAGAGGCCGGTAGGCTTCACACACAATGCTACCATAAATCACCACAGAGGCCGGTAGGCTTCACACACAACGCTACCGTTAATCGCCACAGAGGCCGGTACGCTCCACACACAACGCTACCGTTAATCGCCACAGAGGCCGGTAAGCTCCACACACAACGCTACCGTTAATCGCCACAGAGGCCGGTAAGCTCCACACACAATGCTACCGTTAATTGCCACAGAGGCCGGTAAGCTCCACACACAACGCTACCGTTAATCGCCACAGAGGCCGGTAGTGCTGCCCAACGCCCCTCTCTTGGGCCCGCACAAACCAAATCTCATCACATATGCTCAAGGCATCTCTCCTAAGTAGTACCCCCCCTCTATGGGTCCGCACAACTTAGGTAACATCATCATCATACATCAATACACTCATCATTAAACATCATCTTTTTAATCAAGTGACATACACTATCATCATCAACATCATCATCATACATCATTAACATCATCATCATAAAGTGACATACACTATCATCATCAACATCATTATCATAAAGTGACATACACTATCATCATCAACATCATCATCATACATCATTAACATCATCATCATCAAGTGACATACACTATCATCATCAACATCATTATCATAAAGTGACATACACTATCATCATCAACAACATCATCATACATCATTAACATCATCATCATCAAGTGACATACACTGTCATCATCAACAACATCATATATTATCATCACAACATTAATCAACAACATCATCAATCATCATATAAACAACATTCTCATACACAATATAACCCGGTAATCGATTACCACACAGCTATAATCAATTACCAGAGACCGTTACTCAATTTTGAAGTCTTCAAGCTTTAAGCTTAATGATCATGGTTCACTAATTCGGAAATATCTAGAAATCTAGTTGTCCAATTAAAGTGATTCCACTTCTATTAGAAAGTTAAGATCAGGGGCTTCAGTTTGATATATTATATGATAGTATTCCGAGTTCATTTGCACCCTTAACAGACGCATTCTTTCTCAGGTGAGAAAGCTGTCAAATTCTGGTAATCGATTACCACACCTCTGTAATCGATTACCAGCAACTCAACTCTCTGGTAATCGATTACAGATCCCTTGTAATCGATTACAGATCCCTTGTAATCGATTACCAGCAACCCAAACTCACTCAACGCTGCCCAGAATACTCTGGTAATCGATTACCACCCCTGGTAATCGATTACACGCGACCCAGATCGCAATTCTTGCGATCTCAACCACTTCTAATCATCTCAATTCAACCTTTAATCATTCTTTTTCATCAAAACAACATTTATACACGTTTTTACTCATCAATTTCAACCAGAATATCATTCTTTAACACGTTTTCAAGGTTTTCCACATTAAAACCCCAATTCATCAAACCCCTCTCAACTCTCTCTTCTCTATTCATATTATCACATTCAATCAATTCAAGATTCATCCAAGATTGCACAACAATCATCCATTCACAGTATTCATCATCAATAATCAACATCAACAGAAAATCAATCAACTTTAAATCCTTAGATGGGTCTTATGGTTGCCCACCACTACCAAACACTCCCTACATGCACATATGAGGAACACCCTACTCCCCCCGTTACCTTGTAGTAGAGATCGAATAGCAAAGAAGACTCTTTCTTGGTTCTTGATGATTACTCCTCAGCAACCTCCTCTTGAGATTTGGTTTCTCCCCTCCTTGGCCTTTCGCTCTCTGACGATTATACGAATAAGGATTAGGGTGAACTGAGAACCCCTCCTTAAATACATACTTAATTGGGCTAGGCCCACTCTCAACCCACTTATTATATATATTATTCTTATTATTTATTTATTATCTCTTATTAAATAACTCTCCTCAATAAATATTCTAATTCTATTATTATTAATATTTATTAAATAACTCTTACTCATTAAATGGTTTAATTAATATTAATATTATTTATTTATTTCTCCTACTCTTATAAATTTTATTTTATTTAATAAAA
Source organism: Sesbania bispinosa (assembly GCA_026901365.1). Taxonomy (NCBI): domain Eukaryota; kingdom Viridiplantae; phylum Streptophyta; class Magnoliopsida; order Fabales; family Fabaceae; genus Sesbania; species Sesbania bispinosa. The sequence continues at coordinate 601,981 of QLOH01000523.1, read as the reverse complement.
TTTGGGATGTTACACATTTGGAATCTCCCCAACTGTAAAACAAACATGCAATTAATAATGTGTTTGGTTTTCACCAACTTGGATCCAAATTAACATTATTGCCAATAACATTGACTCAAATCTCTATTTGTAACGTGGTTTTGATGGAAACCAAATACACTAAACAATAAGAAAACTATAATAGAGGAGACTAGGGGTTATTTGTTTGCAATTTTTAAAAATAATTTTATGTTTTTAAAAATAAAAAAAAAAACTAAAAAAACCCATTTGACAAAATTTTTTAAAATAGTTTAAAAATTTGTGATTACTTTTTAGTTTTAAAAACTAAAATTACTCTGAAATATTTTAGAAAACTGTTTAATTTTTTTTTGTGGTAATACTATAAATAAATTATTTCAATTGTGAAAAATAGTTCTTAAAAGTTGTTTTGTAAAACAATTTTAGAAACTAAAAAAAAAATCAATAAGGCCCTAGAGTTTTTGAATTCTTGTCCATCGCAATTAAAATAATGCTCTCTTGAAATTATATAAAGAGAGAGGGGAGGACAATAGCATGAGTTACACCAATTGTTACACAATTAAATAACTTTATAATTAATAATTAAATTCTAAAATCCATTATTGGATTGATAGTTACTATCATATAGATCATATCTATATAATTTCACATTAATCTGGAACTATTTAACATATCATTATATAATACATCAATATTAATGTCATATATACTTTTAAAATATATATAAAAATAAGAATTATTTAATTATAAATTTCTTAATGTTATAATTGTACATGATTTAACACAAATAACCGACATAATAAATAATTATAATTCAATTGTTAGATTAACAAAAATCATATTCTATTTAAAGTTATCAATGGTGTAATTTAAAATAGTAGAAGAAGAAATATGATTGCTTCTTTTTCTTTTATTTTTTATTTTCTTCTCCAAATATAAGTAAATTCTAAGCTGTTGAAAATTATATCCCATCAACTTTGTGAAGTGAAGTTATCATTTTTGGCTTTTTATGGTTGGATATACATACATGAAGGAGCTGTTTTTAATTTATCACACACACATATATAAATGTTAAATGATGGGAGGGGAGAAAATGAATAAGGGGAAAACACATGACAAGGATTGTTATACAGAAAAGTAGAAAGGCCATGCTTTGTTTGCTTAAAAGTTAAAATTAAAGAGGGGTGAGTGGGGGCGGTGGGCACCCATTGGAATTAACTCTATGCAGAGGAATGCAACTGTCAAAGACCCACAACACAGACAGAGCCAGCCACTGTGATAACCCCACACTTGCCACCATACCAGCTTGTTTGGCGGAAACCCGTCTACACCACCCACAACACAACCCTTTCCCCTCTCTCACACTCACTTTTCACCAAGATTTATTCAAGGCCGTGGTACTTTGGATTTGCCCCATTGTGAGCCCCATTGGCCTACACATGTTTCAATTTCAACATCACCCTCTCCATGAAAGGAAAACCATCCCATCCCACTTGTAGTTTTTCTATATATCTTGCTACTTATCTATCCATCCTCCACGTTTTTTTTTTCTATTTCCCTTGCTTCAACCTTGAAAAAGATAAGCTTCTTTTGGCTACCTATGGTATGCATATGCTCTACTTTCTTCTTCCTCTTCTAGATATTTTGTGTATTTGAGGAAATCCCCCAAATGCCTTACACTTCTATCGAAGTAGATACGAATGGATTTCCAAGTCCCTTTTCTTAATCTCAATTGAGTCAACTCTCTCATGAGTCAATTGCACTTCCCACCGTATAAATTAAGCATTCCATATTTGTTCAATGTATCCGTGATCATGTAAAGGATAAAACGACTTAACCCATAGTTGCACTTCCAACAAAAAGCATACATATATAACTTCTTAAAGTGGAGAGTTGGTTAAGAGTTCAACACAATAACAATATAGACTAAAATAAGTTTTTAGCCCAGTTAAATGAATCAAATTTTACTTTTAGTTCTCATAAATTTTTTTTTAGTTTGTTTCAAATGTAATTTTTTTAAATATATTCCTATAATTAAAAGTTTTTTAATTATTAACTTTTGAGTTTTATTTTTAGATCTCATAAATGAATTTTTTTTTATATCCTTACAAATGATATGTTTTTTTTAAAAAAAAAATACATCTTTTGTTCTCCCCATTCTTCTCCTTCTCCTTTTTCTCCTCTTTTTATTATTATTTCTCCTTCTCTTGTTTTATGTGTGATTTAATTTGAGCTCATTTTAAAATTGTGCCTATATAAAAAGCTCTTGTTTAGTTCTTCTTAACTCCATACCTATGCAAAATTGTTATTTAAAAAAAATGATATAGAAGAAGAAGGAGGAAAAGGAGATAAGGAGAAGCAGAAGAAGAACAAGAAAGCGGAGGAGGAAGAGGAGGAGACAACGAGAATCCGAATTGAAGAAGAACTAGAAGTATAAGAGAAGGAGAAGAAGAACCGAAAGAGAGGAAGAATTGTTAAAGTTAATACATGATTTAATGACAATGATCAATTTATATATATATATATATATATATTCGTAAGGATGTAAAAAAATAAACATTTACGGAAATTAAAAATAAAACTCAGTCTATTTACCAGAATTACAAATATATTTTATCCAATATATGTCTGTTCGGATTGGAATTCACTTCCGTGGCATTCCGAAACACATTTTGTAAAAATAACTCATAATTACTTTCAACTATGACATGAATTTGGATGTGACATAACGATGGTACAAACACAAGCTTAGTATTTGATTTCTATCAAAATTAAACTTATAGATTTATTCTGCCACAATGTTATTAATTATAGCATTGATTGGATCCACCTCTGTTGTATCATTGTATACGTAAATGTGACAGCCGCCTCAAGAAAATGATTTCACTGCTTAATAGTTGTACTTGGCAGGATATGTAGGAAGGTATCTGCTTGTCTAATTTGTCCTGAAGAATTCCAATGATCCGCGTTAAGATTTGAACCCCACAATGTGCTAAACAGGATTGTGACATTCAGTTGCTTGACCCACAAATTTCATTGCATTTCCCCCCTTTTATAACTAAAATTATGTGTAAACTTTTTTCCTTTCGATAAGATCAGTTGACACACACCCACACAAACACATAGTTCAGATTAACTCATTAATTTTTTTATTTTAAACTTTTAATTAAAGGTTACATAATTTCTCAACTTGTAAGGTAAATTGTAAGGTAAGCACGATCAAGTATGGAAGTGTATTGTAAATTGGGATGTAAAAAAAAAAAAAATCGTACCCGTAAATACCCACGAATATACCGGTAATGGGTACCCACATATTTGTAAAATGATTGGGAACGGATATTATAATACCCATCTCACGGTACCCACATACTCATTAAAATATATTTTTTATTAAATATATTTAAATATTATAATTTTTTATTATTTTATGATGAGATATAATTTATTTTATATTATTTTATAATAACATTTTTAATATATTAACACGTAATAGTAATATATAATGATAATTTATACATATAATATTAATATAATATATATGATATTATAATATATTATATAACATTTTCTCTATTTCTTTCTGTAAAATTTAAAGTTTTAAACATTAACAGATATCTGTGGATATTTACAGATGCTCGCAACTCATATGGGTACCCGTTAATTTTAGCGAATATGAATACTGGTAATGTAATACCCGCCCCGTTGACATCCCTAGTTATAAAAAAGAAATATAGGGGTCTTTTATGCAGAATCCGTTTTTTCCTAACATATATATGAGTGAAGGGAAAATGGGAACTAGTTTATACACATCATAGATTAATACCGACGGGTCTTTTATGCAGAATTTGTTTTTCCTAAGATATATATGAATGAAGGGAAAATGGGAACTAGTTTACACACACATCATAGATTAATACCGATTTAGAGTGTTTAATATGACATTTTAATTAGATAAAATAATTTTATTAGTGTTTAGTGAGGTAATTATTAACTTTTATTATAAGCTACCCGTTTGGGGTGGTTTCAGTTTTTTATTTTTAAAAAATTTAAATATAAATTTTTACAATTCAAAATTGACGTTTTAAAAATCACAAAAAGTAATTTTTAGTTTTTAATTTTGAGTTGTAAAATTTAGTTAAAATCCTTTAAAAATAAAAAATTGAAAACTCGCAACAACCACCCCAAAAGGGTGGTCGTAAGTTTTCAATTTTTTGTTTTAAAAAAAATTCAATCTAAATTTTACAACTTCAAATTAAAAATCACTTTTTGTGATTTTCAAAATGTCCGTTTTGAAAACCACAAAAAGTGTTTTTTAGTTTTTAGTTTTAAGTTGTACAAATATTATTGAATTTTAAAAAAAAAATAAAAAACTGAAAACTTGTAACCACCCCAAAGGGAACTAATTGATTTTCAAAACATACGTTTTCAAAACCACAAAAAGAGATTTTTAGTTGTAAAATCTTGATTGAAATTTTTTTAAAATCAAAAACTGAAAAATCACGAGCACCTCAAACGCTAAAAATATCTTTTTAAGATTTTAAAAGGTGTCCATTTTAAAAATCATAAAAGAGATTTTTAATTGTAACAATATGATTTAATTTTTTAGAAAAACAAAAATTAGAAATATACTACCACCCTAAACGGGGCTTTAACTTTAAAAAAAAAAACTCATTTTTTAACTACTAATTGATTTTTTTTTCAATTTTATTAAGTATTGTCAATGAAATTAATTAGTATATCAGCTTTTATCTGACTCTCACCTTGCAATTAACTAAAACTGCAATTAACTTCATAGCTTTTCGCTGATTTTTCATATAATTTACCAAATACACTATCGAACATGAGTATGTTTCATTTCGCCACTTAGGGACTAAGGGGGACCATGGCCACCCCTCAGTTTTTTTTTTTTTAATTTTAGTCTACATATGTGTGTTAGGGGTGTGAATCAAGGGTATCTACATTTATAGTCAGAGATTAATCCCTTTTGAAGCGCAGAGATCATTAAAGTGGACTTTGTCTCTTTCAATAAAGTATTTTTCATCTACACTGCCACAGATCAAACTCTTGTCAATATATTTAAAGGATTCAACTATTTGCTAACTGTGTCGGGCTTTGTTGGTAATATATATATATAGAGAGAGAGATTGAGAGAGAGGGAAAGTTGTGGAGTAATTAAAAATCAGAGATATATATAGAGAAGTTAGTTGTAACTGATAAACTAGTTTATTCAATTAGAAGTGTTTAATTTAACTAGTTAATTAATGTAAATTGACATAAAAGGATATATATTTAAATAAGTTTTATTATATAAATTTTATTTTAGTTTTCTTGCCAAAAATATAATATTAGGTAATTTAATTATAGGTTTTTCATACATTTTAAATTTATTCTTTTTTAATTATAAAATATTTTATTAAAATTTAAAATAACAGTGACATAATTAAAATAACAGTAAAAAAGAATAATAATTAAAATAATTCATAAAATTTTGATATTACTTATAGCGTATATATATAAATTATGAGCGTTTATCTTAATTTGGTATTTAATATTTGATTTAGTTTCAATTTTAAATTTATACTATATATAGGGTGGGGATCAAGTTACTCTAAAGAACAACTCTTTGTTGAATTACTCCACTTAATAACTTGTTATGAATGTTGATTTTATCAATCCAACCGTTGAAATGAAAGCTCTCATTATGTAGATCAAGTATATAAATTTTCATAAATTTGAAAACCATTTGATATTTCATTAAATAACCTTAATTTAACGTATAATACACTTTTCAAAATATAAAGTAAGTGTTGACTGTAAAATTACATACTTATAAATGTTCAATTTATCTAAAATTTTGTATGCATGATCATAATGTTAATATCACATTGTTCAACGGTTAGATTTGTGAAATTCCTTTTTTACAAAACGTTATTACGCGTAGTAACTTACCAAGAGTTGCTAATGGAGTAACCAGGTAAAAGTGACAAAAACACATCTACATCAATATTTGTAAAATTTTTCCAATGTCTTTCTATCGATATCTGTCAAATATCAAATATTTTTTTTAAATAATAGATATTAAATTATAAATTGATATATAAGACTTTCTATTTGTCTCAATAAATCACACATTTCTTCAGAAAGCATATTATAATATACATAAAAGAAACAAAAGATATTGTAAAAAAAGATAATCATCATCATTTATAAAATAGACATCTTTAAATTTAAATTTAAATTTGAATTTGATTTTGTTCCAAATAATTGTATAAAATTTGGTCATTATTATAATATGTTCTTCTAACTTAGATTAACCCGATAATTATGAACGATCTTAACATTTTATCATTTTGAACTTAAAAAATAATTTGTGTTTTTATTCTAAAAATAATAAATATATTGTTTAAATTAAAAACTAAACAAGACAAAACCGAATAAAGTCTCAAATTTTGTGTGTTTTATATCTTTTTAATGTAAAATTTAATAATATATTTTTTTAATAGAAAATATAAATCAATAGTCAAGATTCAATAAGAATAGAAATAGAAATTCATTCATCTAATAAGTTAATTTCAATTTAATAAAAATGACATATTATAATAACAATTTAAGATTAAGGACTAATTGAGAGAAAATTAAGATTGGATATACCTATTTCAAAATGTCTAGAGTTTAAAGCAGATGCATACATTTTTTTCTTTTATTTTTTAAAGGATCCCAAATTTTTATCAAATAAAGGTATATTTAGTTTAAGTTATTTTTTATTAATAATTATAGAAATTTTATTTTATTATTGGTTCATTTCTTTTAGAAACTTGTACAAAAAATAAGAAAACATTTTCTCAAATAAAATAATTTTTTAATCATTCTTTCCCGCCATATTCATTGTAATTAATTAAAATGTTTGACAATCTATCTATCCTTAGATAATACTCCTGTTTGGGTGGTTTCAATTTTTTGTTTTTAAAAATTTTAAATATAAGTTTTTATAATTAATAACGAAAAACTAAGGCTTCATTTGGGGTGGTTGTAAGTTTTCAATTTTTTATTTTCAATAAATTTTTTACAACTTAAAACTAAAAATCACTGCAACGACCCAAAAAAATATAATATATTTAAAAGATAATGGAGTTGCCATCAATTTTATTAAGGAAAAAATTGGATAAACATTTTAAAATATATCTACAAAAACCAAGTGCGTTCAGAGCCGATTACGCACAGGGAAGGGTGGAGACTAAACCCACAACACCCCTGATATATCCGTCCTAAGACAATTACCTTTAGTTAATTGTGCAGATTATTAATAAATTTCAAAATATTTATTTTCCCAAAGTAAAATAACATAAATTACATGGAAAGAGACAAACTAAATAAAATATTATAAAATAAAAGAAATATGAGAAGATTATTTAAAAAAATAAAAACAAATTTAAAGATTTAATTTTGGATTTAGAATCACCAAGATGTCACAACTCACGTGTTCTAACATTTAAAATTTAAAAGACAGTGTGCCTAAAATAATTAAATTTAATTAAAATAAATTAATGTAATATTTAAAAAAGGTATATAAGATATTTAGCAATTAATGCAACTGAAAATAATATTATGTTTCTTATATATAGCATTAAAAAAATTCATTTTTATTTCTTATATATAGGATCGAAAAGTATGAATTTTCAAACAAGATACTAGTCACCTCACCATGTAGCGATCACCTTTATCCTCTTCCCCTCTTTTTTTTCGGGACCAAATTAGACGGACATCAATGATAGGAAGTATACATTAGACTTAGGGTGAGTTTGTTTAAGGTATAAAATTATATTCTCGAGAAAGGGAGGTTGGAAAAATGATATTCCCAGGTTTGATTCAAGTTTCAGAAAAACTTTCCCGGGTATTAATGATTCCCGTGAATATATTTTAGTCATGACTTGCCCATTTTTTATTCCTATGGTGAGGGGTGGGAATCTATATTCCCATGGGAATGGAAGTTATTTTTCCTACTTCCACTTCATTCTACAATATTTTTTCTATTTTTATTTTTTTAAAATTTTTAAAGTAAATGATTTTTAAAAATATTCCCGGGAATATGAAATACATACCAAACGTACATAAAAGTTTTACTCGTGAATAACATTCCTGGAATGGGATTCCCGGGAATGATATTCTCGGGAATATGATTTTATACCTTGAAACAAACTCACCCTTAGGATAACAAGAAAGGATCACGGCTAAATATTTTAGCTTTTAAACTGATTTATATTTAAGTAGATAAAGAGGAATTATAGCACTCAAATATTTTTTAAAACAAGAGAGAATCAAATCATTTAATGAAACAAAATGGGAAATATTTCAAAAAAAAAAACTCCATTCATTTAGCAATTTCTTAATAGCTATTTAATGTGAAATACCTGCACACTTTGAACGAGACAAGCAACAAGAGATGATATAGTCATACAGACTTAGCATCAAGAAGACAATAAACAGAGTATAGGTTCATCCATTAGAAATTTTTCAATACACACAGCAAGGTACCTAGAGGAAAAATTAAGACCTTCACAACTCTTCCAATCATCAATACCAATCAAATTAACCTTACACACATTATTAAACTCAATTCCACAAAAAAAAATACACAATCTCATAAATATTATGCACACCAATATGTTCAACTCAGAGAAATTGCCCCAATATGCTTTATTTATTTAAAACATTAAGATGCATTTTATCAAACAGTTTGTATTCATAGGGCAAATGCGTGACACCCTTCTACCCCAATAATAATAATATCATCAAATTGAAATAGAGAAAATTTAAGTCAACGTCGAGGTAAAAAGGTTCACAAATCCTCTTTAAATAAATACTTAATTCAAATCCAATGTTATTTCCATGAAAGAGTAAAATCAATGTTTTCAAAAGCAAAATTATCAACAGAATAAAAACATAACTTGGTCATGTAAGACCCTTAAAATAATCTTTCAAAATCTCTACATATTAAATAAAAGGAATAAAGCTCCTAGACACTAATCCCCGATGTCACACATATCAGAGCGAGACCCTGTCCCTTCAAAACTCAACACTTTGAGTGCCCTCTTCATCACCCTAGAAAAACCACAGAAGAGTACGGTGAGGAATAGAATACAAACATATACATGCAATACAGAAGGCTACCCTCATTCCTACCCATCACCATACATATCATCATTTAATTCACATACTATTCATTTCACATATCGGGTTCATACACATATAATTTCACACTTTCATAATGTAAACTCACACTTCTCAAACAATCATCATTACCAATGATGGCCCTACCGTTAACACCACACAGTAGGTTGCACCCCCTCAATGAGCCCGTGCAAAGACATCCGCCCCCAGGTTGCACCCCCTCTATGGGCCCGTGCAAAGATATTCGTCCCTTGGGTTGCACCCCCTCGATGGGCCCGTGCAGCGAGTGTTCCCCTATCATGGTCTCATTTCACACACGAGGTTCATACAAATAGAGGTTCACACATTCTCACAATCTCAATTAAGGCATATGCTCACACCATGCACATGTACAACATCTATCCTAAGAGTCATGATTTGGAACTCCGCACAATGGGCGCACCTCATCAATCCCCTTAGTTGTTACCAATGATGGCCCTACCGTTAACACCACACGGTAGGTTGCACCCCCTCGATGGGCCCGTGCAAAGACATCCGCCCCCTCAATGACGGTTCTACCGTTAACACCACACGGTAGGTTGCACCCCCTCGATGGGCCCGTGCATTGAATGTCCCCCATCATGGTCACCACCCTTTGTAGGGCATGCATCTCATGTATCACACCTTATATGCTCATGCTCAATGCATCAACATCACCTCTTACATTCACACCTCATATACTCATGCCCAATGCATCAATCATCATTTATACATTTCTCTTACAACATCATCTACTCAATTCATTCCACATCACATCATGGATAAAATACACATAGAACATCAATATAGGATAATCACACCACAATACTTCATGCCACAGTTAATACACTCTATACATCCAATTTAATCTCATCAATCCCACAAAACAATTCATATATTAGGTAAACATCCATCTCAATTTCGCATTTTAAGAAAAGCTATCTGAAATTTGGAAGGAATCTATTGAAATTATATTTAAAAGCTTGATCTGCGTTTCTTCGCTTCACTCTGCGCTTAGCGTAAGCGAAGTGCAGGTTCCAGAGAGCTACGCTTCACTCTGCGCTCAGCGCAAGTGAAGCACAGGTTCCAGAGAGCTACGCTCCATCCTGCGCTCAGCGCAGGTGGAGCGTAAGTGTCACAGAACGCGACTGCACCTTCATTTTGCCCCTTTTAACCCCCTTCTTCAATCTCTACTCAATTCTTTAAGTTCCTAACTTGTTTAGACTCGTTTTCACCGATTAAAATCAATGAATTCATCAATTATTTCATCAGATTACTATAAATTTAACATTTAATCGCTCAATTATGAATTTTCACCCCCAAATCCTATTTTGACCCCTTTTTGATAGTCTCACTCACAACCCTCAAATGCATCAAGAAATATACCATTATGCATCACACAGAACAAATTTCAAACAGAAAACATATAAATCATCCCTCAATTTCAAAGATTAGAGATCCTAGAGGGACTTATGATTGCCCTCACTGCCCAAGCACTCCAACATACACATATAGTCGCACCCCTTCCCCCCGTACCTTAGGAATGATGATCAACGGCGAACGGCAGAACTCCCTTGATGATCTACTCTACAGCACCTTCTCCTTGTGGAGTCGCTTCTCTCTTCCCTAAGGTTTCGTTATCTGATGTTTGAAGAAAGGATAGGGTGAAATAGATAACACTTCCCTTATTTAAATATCTACTTGGGCTGGGCCTACTCCAACTCACTCATCCCCTTTTTTTAATTAATTAATAATATTCATAATAAAAGATAATAATAATATTATTATTTCTTCCTTTTATTTTATTTTATTTATTCTAGAAATTTTAGGATGTTACAAAATGAACATTAGAGAACCAAAATCTAAACATGAGAGGGCTACAGAATTAGAAGGGAAAAGCAGTTTATTGATTAATGACCTTCTGCAGATTAATGTGCGTACTACAGCTTAGGATTTGTTTTCCTTCCTAACATCTAAAAAAATCATTTTTTTTGTTTTTTTTAATTTTTATTAAATTTAAATATTTTTTAAGATAAATAAAGGCACGTGTTTAAGAATTACACGTAAATATTTATTATTTTGTCAATCATACATGTTAATTTACGACTTTATATATCTTTTTTTATAACTTTGTGTTATTTTATTACTTAAAATATTATATAATATTTAAAAATGTATTTAATTATTACCAGTTCGATCCCGGTTCGACCACAATTGAATCAATGAGCCTTGAATCAATGTCTTCACCGGTTCAATTACCAGTCCAATTTTTAAAACATTGGTTATGACCAGAAATTCTTCTGAAGAAATGATCGGTTTCAAATGTATTCTTAATTTATTCTAATTTTCGCATTAAGATCTTGGTACTCAAAAATATTTTCTAGAATTAGAAGTTGCTTAATCAGATGCAAATATTTCTTTATGTCAGTGCAAATATTGTCTTGATCTTCTTCAAGACTAGGGTGTGATGGGGATGAAAGCCATCTTCTACGCCCATGGACAATTCCCTTCGTCTACACCAAGATTCCCGTGAATAGCTCACTGATGTTCTTTTTTACACATCTTAATTAGTCATTTAATATATCTCACTGAGTTCCGTCTTGATGTTGTCTTTGCCACACAACACTTAAGTCAGTTTATGGCCAATCCCGCTGTCGCGACCGGGGCCACGACGGGGTCGGCGAGCCCGTGAGAAAAGATAATGAAAAATGATGAAATTTTTGGGGAGTCGCCACCAATTTATTTGGGTTGGGAAAATTGGAAAACCCGAAAATGATTTAAAATTAAAAAAACTGGTCCGCGAACAAGAGATCCGAATTCGGGAGTCGATTATGCGTAGGGAAGGTATTAGCACCCTACAACATCCGTTAAAAACGGTTACCCTTAATTAATTGTGCAAAATCCATTAACTTTTAAGATGTTTATTTTACCCTCTAAAAGAAAAAAAGAAGAAAAAAAAATAAAAAAAAATAAAAAAAAAAATTATTTACATTCTTTAAATTAAAGAATGATGAGAAAAAAAAATTGAAATCAATGGGACAAAAATGTTGAAAATTTTATTTTGGCTCGACGAGAAACCCCGCTCCTACGTATCTCCAGGTGCAATGGAGAAATCAAAGCCACGTAGTTCTAAAAATGTGTTTTAAAAGAGATTGGTTTTAATTTTGAAAAGAAAATGATTTTTTATTTTTGAAAATAAAAAAATGAGGAAATTGATTTTGGAAGTGTTTTTAATTCAAAGAAAAAATGATTTTATTTTTTAGCAGAGTTGATGCTAGCAAATGGCTATACAACGAACCCTTGAAATTGTATTGACGACATTATTGATAGAAATGCTATTCAATAAACGTCATTTATTTTGAGAAGAAAACATTTTTGAGAAAAGATTTAAAATTCCGCATTATTGGGTTAGCAAATGGCTATACTCAATATTTTCCTTTTTTACGTTATTGATAGAAATGATATTCAATTAACGTAATTTTTTGAAGAGAATCATTTTTTTTAAAATGAATTTGAAATTTCACGCATTATTGAGCTAGTAAATGACTATACTCAATATTTCCTTTTTCACGTTATTGACAGAAATGCTATTCAATTAACGTAACTTTTGAAAAGAAATATTTATTATTTTCATTAAAAGGGTTTTAAAATTTCACGCATTATTGAGCTAGTAAGTGACTATGCTCAATTATTTTTTATTTGAATGACGTTAAAAGATAGAAATGTTATTCTATTAACGTCAAAGATAAAAGGGGATAAATTGAATCAATTAATATTTACATGAACACAAAATTAAAATTACAAATTATCAATTATTTACAGAGAAAGAAATAAACAAATATTTACATCCACAAAATGTTAAATAAATAATTCTAAACAGTTAAAAGAAATACAAGATGGTGGATCTAAAATAATTTACAAAAAAGAGATTATTAGCGATAAAGAACAACACATATTTAAAACAAATAACACACAATTTTTAGTGAAACAAATATCACAAAATAAAAGAGGGGAAAAATAAATTGGGCCTCAGTTCACATCATTGGCCCAACACAACAACAAAATAATAAAAAAAATGCAAGACAACCATCTAATTTGTTGTTTATTTATTATTATTAGTTCATACTAATTAAAAAAAATTTAGGAAAAGGGAAGAGCTGGGCCGCGGGTATGTATGTAGCCAAGCCCAATCCCCAAATTTAGACCACAAGCAATTAAAGAAAATAAAACAAATAAAATAAACAAAAATAAAAATAAAAAAAAGGAATGGGAGTGGACGGTGGGTAAAATAGGAAAAAAAGGTGAACATCATTTTGCAACATTCCAGACACTTCATCTGCTAGGGTTCCTTTCTCCCTCTCATTAGGGTTTTCATTTTAGGGAAAAAAGGGAGAGTAAGGGGAGAGGTGGCCATGGGGGTTCAGCGGCGGCGCTGGCCGCATGCAGGGGAGACAGCGCGGCCACGGGGGCCACGGTCACAGCAGCGGTGACGCTGCCACTGCAGGGGGTGACGAGCGCGACGGCAGCCGCGGGGAAGGGCGGAGAGCGGCGCATAGAAGACGGACGCCGTGGATTTGCAGTGGCAGTTCACGGCGGCTGACGCGACTGAGGAGATCGCTGCAAGCCGCACGGCCTGCACGCAGCGATTCCAGCGGTGGCTGGCTCGCACGGCGCGGCGGCGGAGGTTGCGGGTTGAACGACGGAACTGCAACGGGAAGGCGACATGGGATACATGGCGACCCCGTGACGGCCGCGGTGGTTCAGACGGAGGCCGCGGCTGGGAGGTGGTGATGGCTCCTCCTTTCTCTTTTCTTTGTTCCGTTTTCTCTCAGTTTGGTTCTGTTTTCTGTATCTAGCTTCTCCCTCCCTTTTGTGCAGGTATGGTGGCTGTTGGGTGAGGGATATTTGGGGCGTAGACTGGAGACAGTGGTGGTCTAATGGAGAGGGTGAGGCTGTGACTTACAGGGAGAGATTTTCTGATTACTTTTCTCTATTTATTTCTTTCATTTTCTGCATATTAAAACTCTATATATGGAGATTCTGTACTGCTTAATTGGGACTCTGTTGTTTTTTATTCTGAATTAGCATTTGGGCACTGGTGTAGTATATATTGTTCAATTTGCTTGATTTTATCACTATCCGCACACACATAACAAATTCATATTGCACACAGTAGATATATAGGCACAAAATCTAGCAAAATGATTCAAAGTAAACACAAAAAATGATACCGGGTCGCAGTTGTTTGCTTTAAAGTTCCTGCCACTTCATTAGAACTGTAATTGCAACCTCCTCCTTCTTTCTTTTTCTGTTTCTGGATTTGAACCTGTTTGAATAGGATTCTATTGAATGAACTCCATTCTTTTGCCTTGCTTATTTGATTCTGAAATTATTGTTATGTAATTTCCCTCCCCCCTTCACATGAATTCGGCCTCCTTTTGCTCACTCTTTCAATTTTGTTTGAATTGGGATTCAGATGAAGGAATCCCGATTCTTGAAACTGATTAACAGTGTGCAATGCCCCCCCCTTTGATTCTGAAATTGGTGTCCCTTTTATAGGCAAAATTTACAATTTTTAATGCGCAAATTGCACTGCACAATTGCTTTTGGCCATACTTTGCCCAGACTTTGAATTGCTGCTGCCGCCCAAGACAGGGCAAGTTGCAAATGCAACTTGCTCTCCAATTTTCTTTTTCTTTCTTTTAATCAGATTTTGCAAATGGGCTATGTTAGCCCAAAAGATTTTTTTTAAAAAAAAAAATAAAATAAAATTAACCTTCACAAGTAAAGTGGGCCCAAAATGACCCAATAATAAAAATCTGAAACCATTTTTTAGAGTTTAATCAATTAATCAATTTATTAAATAATCAATTAATCGATTAATTAACCCATTTTTTATATTTTTATTTTTTGGTTTTTTTTTAATGTGAGGACGAAAAATTTAAAAACAAGAATATATACATGAAAATGCGATAAAATTGTCGGACAAAATTGGGTGCTGACACCCACTTAAACTCACTTTCAAGCTACTACCAAAGTTCTTCATTATCTAAACGGATGCCATGACAAAAGGTTGTTTTGCAAGAGAGGTTCTGATATTCAAATACTTGGTTTTAGTGACGTTAATTGGGCAACCTGTGTTGACTCTTGCAAATTTGTCACCAATTACTGTTTCTTTCTTGCAGGGCCGGCCCAACATATATGTAGGCCTAAAGCAAATTATAATATGGAGGCCTAATTTTAAGAGATAAAAGACCAAATGACATACATTTTTTTTAAAAAGAGTCTTTTTTTAAGAAAAGAAACTTATATTAAATTAAAATTTTGGGTAAAATATTTTTATATTTGATATAAAGATTGTATTAAAATTTGGGTGAAATATGTTTTTAATCCTTATAAATTTAAACATATTTGGATTTACTTCTCATAATTTAAAACCAATATATTGAGTTTCTCTTTTCTCAAAATCACCTCAAATTAATTTTTACCACATGATAAGAAATACTAGAGACTAAAAAAACACATGGTAAAAACTAATTTGGAATGATTTAAAAAAGAGAGACTATGAGAACCAAAATCAAATTTAATTTATTTAATTTTACAAAAACTATAAAAATATTTTATCCTTGACTTTAATATATAAAATATATATACAAAAATTTGAGGCCTTGTAGCAGGGGAGGCCTAAAGCGATTGCTTTACTTGCCTCCCCCTCAGGCCGACCCTGCTTTCTTGGAAATTCTAAGATTTCTTAGAAGACAAATATGCAGAACGCGATCTCTCATTCGTCCTCTGAAGCTGAGTATTGGGCACTTGCCACTGCCACATGCGAGTTGCAATGGCTCAGTTTCTTACTCAAAGATTTTCAAATTTCCTGTCATGAGCAAGTTGTTTTATATTGTGGTAGTCAAAATGCTTTACACATACCTGCAAATCTTGTTTTTCATGAACGAACAGAGTACTTAGACATTGATTGTCATCTTGTTCGAGAGAAATCTCAAGCATGATTAATGTGCTTGCATCCTATCTCATTCCAATCAATTGGCTGATATTTTCACTAAGGCTCTCCCACCAAGGTTGTTTCATCCGAATTTATCCAAGTTGACATTAGTTGATATTTTCCTACCTTCAACTTGTGGGGGACTATGACTGAAAGAGCCCAATATTCGGCCCAAGATGGAGACACAATGTAGCTACTACTGATCAGTTTTGTATTTCAAATAAATTAAAATTATTGTTGAGCTGTAAATAGCTGGTAGGCTTTCTAGAAACTGATGAGTTGTATAGCCTATTTTCTATTTTCTTTTAGCTAGATTAATTTGATCTTATCCTCTAAGGATAATGACCTAGATCCTTTCTTTCTTTCTCTTTCTCTTTCTTTCTCTCTCTCTCTATATATATATAGTATCATTCTTTATTCAATACACAATGAATATTCCCTCATTCATTGTTGTTTCAGTCTCTTACACATTTTGTTTTATATGATTTTATATTTCCTCAAATTTTTAAGTTATTATAATTAAGTTCATTAATCAAATTTTTTCTACTTAAAACTCTTTTCAATTCTCATTTTTACTTAAACTTTTTATAAATTAAATCAACTAAATGATTTTAAGCATTTCTTTCATTCAAAACTCACAAAATAAAATATCAAATTTCACCTAAAGATAAAAAGTAAAAAAACTTTCCTTTCTTTTAAACCCTAATATCATATTTACAAAATAATTCATATTTAATCAAAATTTCACTAATTTTTTAATTTTAAACTTTTAAAATTATTACTATCCAAAAACCATCATAAATTCTAGAATTTTGGATTAAAAAAATTTAAGGTTTTGTGAAAAAAATTTGATGACAAAGTCAAATTTGTTTAATTTCAAAATTAAAAGGAGTTAACTGAATTAAAAAAATGAAGATCTGTAACATCCTAAATTTTATTAGGATAAATATTAATTAAATTAAATAGATTAATTAAGAAAATAATTAATTTAATGGGAAATAAATAATAGGAGTATTGCTATTATTAGTTTTATTTCGTAAAGATAATTTTAATTGAAAATAGAATAATGGGGGGTGAGAGTGGACCCAAGCCCAATTAGTTATTTCAGTAATGAGGGGTTAATAGAGCACCCTAATCCTCATTCGTATCATTCGTCAGTAAGCGAAACGCTAAGGAGAGGAGAAACGGAGTCTCAAGAGAGAGCTGCTGTGGAGTGAACGCCAAGAATCCAAGAAAGGACTTCCTTGCTGTGATCAAGCTTCGCTTAAGGTACGGTGGGGGAGAGGGTATTGCCTGTATATGCATGTAGGGAATGTTTGGGTAGTAATCTAAGCGTATAATTTTGAATTGATGAATTTATAACTTAGAATGAAGATATAATCTGTTGGTTGATGATTGATTGTATGTAAATTAATGAGTGTTGGATGAGATTAAAGATGATATTGAGAACAATGGAAAAAGGGGTGATTAGGGATTGAGAAATTGGGGATTTTGATGAATTGATGGTATAATCTGTAATTGATTGTTGATTTACGGAGTATTGGATGCTAATAATGATTATGTATGACGATTAGACGTAAAAGATTGATTAGGGATTGATTGGATGAGTTTAGAGAGGTTTGAAATCGTGAACTCTGCGATCTGCGTCGCGGGTAATCGATTACCAAGAGTGGTAATCGATTACCAGAGTGTTCTGGGCAACCTAGAAGCACTGTTTGCTTGCTGGTAATCGATTACAGGGGTGTTGTAATCGATTACCAGAGAGTTTGTCTGTGGGTAATCGATTACAGGGGTGCTGTAATCGATTACCAGGGAGTTTGCTTGCGGGTAATCGATTACAAGGGGTTCTAATCGATTACCAGAGACCTTGTTTGCGGGTAATCGATTACTAGAGGTTGGTAATCGATTACCAGAGTGGATTTTGAGATCCTAACTGTTTGATGATGATTGATGTTGTTTGAAAGTACTTTATAATGAGTATGGTGTTGATGATTAATGATGTTTGATGAGGATTGCGATGCTTATGATGATGTATTATGATGATAATTGATGATGAGTGTGATGATGTATTATGATGATAATTGATGATGAGTGTGATGATGATAATGATGTCGGTGTATATCACCTTATTATGATGATGTTTAATGATGAGCATATTGATGTATGATGATGATGATAAGTGTATATCACTTTATAATGATGATGTTTGATGATGAGCATGTTAATGCATGATAATGATGATTTATGATGATGGTGTATATCACCTTTTGATGATGATGTTATCTAAGTTGTGCGGGCCCATAGAGGGGGTACAACTTAGGAAAGCTGCCTTGAGCATATGTGATGAGACCAGAATTGTGCGGGCCCATAGAGGGGTACAATTCAGGAGGTGAATTGAGTTGTGCGGGCCCATAGGGGGGTACAACTCAGGGGACTAAGATGGGGCGTTCGATGCACGGGCCCATAGAGGGGGTGCAACCTAGGAGTGATTGTACGGGCCCATAGAGGGGGTACAACCTATCGGATAGTGTGTGGTAACACGGGTAGACCACATTGGTACTAATTAGAGTAATTGACGAGGTGCGCCCATTGTGTGGAGTTCCAAGTCATGATCTTTGGGTAGATGATGAGAGGAGTATTGGTGTGTGATATATGATGACGAAATTGTGTTATTAAATGATGATTGATGATGATGAGTATTATGTGTGAGAATAGAATATATGATTATTTGGGTGAATGATGGTATGAGAACTATATGATGATATATGAATGAGGTTATGATGATGATGAGTTTGATGAATGTATAAAGGATATATTTATGTGTTGTGAATAGGAATGATGGTATGACATGTATATGTTAATATAGATGATTAAATATATGTTGAGTTTTAGATGAATGTTATTCATTGGTGATTTAATGTATTGATGGCATGATGTAATGATGTTGTGGGTGAGGATGGGTATTCTCTATGTGTATGTATAGGTAGTATTCATTTTCCTCACCGTATTCTGTGGATATATTTTACAGGTGTTGAGGATAGGGATGGCAATTGAGCCCAAGCCCTATGGGTACCCGCAAAAATTACCCGCAATGGGCAGGGTAAAGGGCAAAAGCCCGCATATTTTCATGGGGATGGGCGCGGGTACAGGCACTTTGATGCCCAGCCCGCCCCATACCCGCACACATATAAATAAGTATTTAATAAAAAATATCATATATAATTATATATTGGGATATATTAATTTTATTAAAATATCAAATATATTTATGCATATTTTTAAAATTAATACATATAATATATTACAAATTAAAAATATATTTTTATAACTATCTATTTGTGTTTTTTTTACTTTATAATATATGACTAATTAGTGTTAATAATCATTTTTTTACAGATCTTGAAGAATTCTAACACATGATATCCAAGTTTATAAAATAGTTTGACGTGAAAGTATATTGTAATATTTAAAAAAATGAACTTTTGATCATTTGTTGTGTTTTAGAACATTAACATATTTTGTTTCAATGTAATTAAATTGTTGTATCACTGATATATAAAAATTATGTTTGTACGATCTTCGAGTAACTTTTTCAATTGAGATATAGTTTCCTTAAATTAATATTTTTAGTAAGTTGTTAATTTTTTACTTAATAAAAGTGCGGGGTAACGGGCACGGGTACGAGCATATAGGTGCCCAGCGGGTATGGGGACGGGCACTAAAGTTACTGCCCACGCGGGTATGGGCGCGGGTACGGGCTTTTGTTTAAAACGCGGGTACGGGGACGTGCACTGTGGTACCCTGCCCAGAGGGTACCCATTGCCATCCCTAGTTGAGGAGGACACGACTGGTGTCGACTATGATTAAAAGGGTATGCTCTGATAGATGTGACATCAGGGTGTATTCAGGATGTTTTAATATGTTTCTAGATTAGGAGTATTTTGTGAACTTTTGGATGTCTTGTATGGCAGTAGACTTATAGTAGTTCTTTTTATGAATTGAAGATTCCGCTGCTTATTATTTAAATTATATTTGAAAGTTTAATTTCTTTTAATAAAGTCATTTTCGAACTATGAGATATATAAGAGTAATTGTGAACCTCTTTACCTAACGTGAGACTTTTCCTTTTCTAAACTACAATTTCTTAAATATATAAGAGTATGAGGTAGAAGGGTGTCACAAGATCCAAATTACATACCATCCAAAACTAAACATGTAATTAACTATAACACACATATGTAACAAATGTATTCTTTTAAAAAACAATGTAAGTGATGTCTGTCAAATACGACTTACATAGTTAATATGAAATAAACAATGTGTCATATTTTTTATGTTACTTTTTTAACTCGTAATTCTCAGATAAGTTATCATTTTGGAAAAGTTACACAATTATATTTTACCAAAATTAACAAAATTAGATTAGGGAGGTAAAAAAGTTGGATATGTTATGAAATTTTTTTATCAAAATTACTTAATTTAGATATAAAAATTAATATTTTAAAGAAATTTATTAGAGTTTAATATATATATATATACTGTCAATGTAAAGAAATTTTACACAGACATCCAATGATGTGCTGCCACATCATTTATTAAATTTAATTACACATGAGGTGTCACATTCATTAAATGATATGGTGGCACATCATTAGATGTCTGTGTAAAATTTTTTTACACTGAGAGTGTATATAAATTAAATCCAATTTATTATATTATATTTTTTAAAATAGTAAGGTTTACTTTATATTAGTTGCAACAACCAAACTTTGTTAATAATTTATTATATAGGAATGGATAGAGGTACAAAAGAAGTTTTACATTCATCTACATATTCAAATGAAATCCAAATAATCTTAAAATAAATAATGGTTTGGGTACGTACTACTCTCTCCGGTCTTATTTATAAGACAATTCAGATAAAGACGTACATATTAAGAAAAATAATTAATGCATTGATTTTTACTATTTAAAATTAAATTTCACTACTATATATGATAATTGTGTCACTTTACAACCTTTAGTGGTCAACAAAGGCAAATGTGAGAAAAAAACAATAAATACTTCTAGATTTATGTACTCTATATCTTATAAATAAACCATGGAAAAGTTCTAAACGTTGTCTTATAAATAATTAGAGACAAATTAATGAATTAAAAATTTGAAATATTGTAAGTAGAAAAAATAATATTTACTTTTTGAGTTTTTAGAATAAATTAATCAAAATCAATACACGCTATTTGGTCTTCTATATATGGCATGTATGTTTACTTTAAGAACGCATGTTAGCACATGAAATTAAAACGAAAGAGCAAGTTAGCACAACAAAATTTGTTGAAAGACTTCAAAGTTCGGTGATACTTTGAATATTTCACGAGAATAAAATGTACTACTACTAAACCACCAAGCAATTAATAGCATTTGACTAGAGCCTAAGGTCTAAGTTGTCTGTAACTGGAGAACAGAATTCATCGGTGGCCGTGGGCTCCAGTTCCAGAGAATGATTTGATGCTTAATTAAGAAGCAGGCACACACACCTAGCTGCTGAATAAATAAATAAGTTATGTCTTTTATTTTAAACCATTAATTAACAACTCATATTTTATAAACTCACGTAATAAAGACTTTAATAAGTCCAACTATACAGTACTTAAGTTGTTTAAAATTTTGGTTTGATGCATGGTATATGTCTGGAGAATAATTAATTAGTACATTTTAGAGTAGCAGCATTAATTAAGAGGGAGAGATTAATTGAGTTCATCATTGATTATAACTTATATGAGATAGTTTGTTTTTATTTTTAAGTTAATTGAATGAAAACAATATAATTTAATTTATTCACTTTAAATACAAACACCTTCAAAACTCATTTTAGTTTCTAGATAGTGTTTAGTCTAATCTTTTTAGTTTTTTGAGATTTCCTTCTCATTAAAGGAGAAATTGGGTCAAATTTCAAGTTAAAAGAAATCTCAAACTAACAATTTATTAAATAATTTTAACTTTGTATTTCAAAATATACTTCATTTTCACTTTAGTTTTATAAAAGTAATTTAAAAAAATGGAACAAAATCTAACTTAGATATTACCTATTAATGCACTAAATTAATATATAAAGTCAAGTTATGATTTGGTCACCGACCTCGATCGCTTTCAAATTTGATGGTATAGTACTCAAAGCTATATATAACATGGTAAATTAAAGAGGCTTTAAGATTGCTGGTACACCAACTATTGCCCATTTTGCCGTCACGGAAGGTCAAATATACCCATCTAAAGAGAAGAGAAAAAACGAGTAGTATAGTACATTATTATTATTGGTATTATGCTGTGTGTGTGAGCCACATGGCGTCCACATGTCCCAACCATATATTGAGCATGGAAGGCATCGTTTTTTCTTGAAAGCCATAACCCCTCAATTTCCCAACCATGCATGCAATGAATCGTGAATCATGGAATGTTTGTTTAACGACTTCCTCATTTCTGTGTTTTTATCGAGAATAGATTGACCTTCTTATTGGGAGAAGATATTCTAGCACATTCGTACATTATGTTTATGTTGTTTAATCATAGAAAGTTTTTGAATTACTCTATAGTATGTCTTCAAGATACCCCCTGTTGAAAACCTGCATGTTTTAGTTGAACCTTTTGTAGAATATTAACTGGGTAACCATGTAGTTGTAGTCACTTGTTTGGAAACGGTTTTCTTAAGGATAAGAACTATTATCTTTCTCTTAATTTTTTTAAGAATCTGTAGAAAAAAACAGAGAGAGAAATGTTGTTCAACAACATGTATGTTGTATGTTGTACAAAAGTAATATAGAGATAAATGAGGGGAAAAAATGGAGAAATGTAGGATTTGATGGATGATGTGATGGAGATCGAGATCTTTATCTTTATCTTTATATATATAAAAGTAAGGTAGTGAAAGTAGCCTAAGAAATCTAAAGTGAGGACACAATAGTAAATTCATTTAAGCAAAATTTTTAAAAATAGAAAGTAACTTTTACATTTTAAATGATTAATATTATGCATCACCATTAATTAACTGTAGTAATTATGTTAAAGTGAATATCATTATAAAAATAAAAAACTAAAATAATAATAAATATAAATAATGATAATTTAAAACATATCTAATAATTTTTTAAAAAACTAAAAAAATGATATTTAAAACATTATCAAACACTTAAAAAATTATTTTATAATTATGTTGATAGTAATTGTAATAATTATTTAATTATATTTATTTTTGTTATATCAAATATCTATATTATTTAAAGCCTATTTTAATAATTTCAATATTAAAATGAAAGGTATATAACATAAATAAAATATAATATGAAATTTAAAACATAATAATTTTTTTGAAAAAATGTAGAACTTAATTTTAAAAAATTAAAAATATAATATAAAATTTGAAACTTACTCAAACACTTAAAAATCATTTAATAATTATAATAACAATAATTATATTAATTATTTAATTATAGTTACCTTTATTATATCGAACATCAATATTAAAACCAATTTTAACAATCAACATTAAAAAAAGTTTATAATATGAACAAAAATATAATACGAAATTTAAAACATATTAAAATAATTTTAAAAACTTATTTTATATGATTAAAATTGTAATATAAAATTTGAAACATGCTCAAATAGAATTAGTCTTCAGGGAGTTTTCGCTTTGTTCAGATGGTTTAGGCTTATCTTGATCCACAAAGTGCAGAAAAGGATCAGTAATTACAAAGTGGGGGAGTTATAATTGATACATTCAGGACAGCAGCATTTAAGGACAACATGTCAATTGTATGTGCTCGTGAATGAGTTGAAGGGTTCTTAATAGGATTATAGTTTTGCTAGAGTTACTAGCATCATTACTTTGGACTTTAAAGGATTGTATCATGTCATTTCGTTTGGTTGTTATGCAATTTTCTTTCTGCACCATCATTAAGGCTTTGGAGGCTTGGCTATAACAATTCGGTTTTGATACTGTAACTTAGGGACTTCTCTTTAATTATATCAAATTTTATTAGATTAATGTCCTGGTGCTTTTTAGCTTGATTAGTTTTATGCTCTGAGTTGGAGTTGTATTTTCTTTGGTAATTTCTTTATTTCCCATAGTTGATATCTTGTAATGGGTTGGAGTACCCCTTGTACTCTTATTAATATCATTACCTTTGCTTATAAAAAAAATGCTCAAATACTTATAAAATCATTTCATAATTATATTAATGGTAATTATTTAATTATAGTTATTCTTATTAATTTAAAACATATCTAACAATTTTTAAAAACAATTATAATGAGAAATCATTTATAATTATTTTAATAGTAATAAAAATTATTTCATTATAATAACTTTTATTATATTAAATATCAATATTAAAGTCCATTTTAACAACTTTAATATTGAAAAAAGGTTTATAACATAAATAAAAATATAATATGAAATGTAAAACATATTAAATTAATTTATTAAAAAGGTAAAACTTAATTTTTTAAAAAATATAACACGAAATTTGTTACATGTTGCAACACTTAAAAGATTCATTTTATAGTTATATCAATAATAATTATTTAATTATAGTTATATTTATTATATTAAATATCAATATTAAAATCCATTTTAATAGTTTCAAAATTTAAAACATAATATAATAATTTAAAAAATGTACAACTTTTGTCAGAATGATTATAGTAAATTATTATATCAAAATATCAAATATCAATATTAAAGGTCATTTTAATAGTTTAAATATTTAAAAAAAGTTTATAAGATAAATAAAAATATAATATGAAATTTTAAATAAAATATAAAAATATTTTATAATTACATTAATAGTAATTATAATAATTATTTAATAAGTGTTCTTTTGTGAGTTTCCTCTTTTTGTTTAAGGGTGTGTTTGTGAGTTTGAAGATAAGAGAAATGGAATGTTATGGAGGGGGGAAGGAGGGGGAAAATTTTGTAAATTATAAAATGAGAGAGTCGTACTCACAAGCACAAAAGAGAGAAGAGCTTCCTTAAAACCTTTCTCTTCCCTTTCTTCTCCTTCATTTTCCAATTCACAAACTTACCCTAAAGGGTCTTTGTGACATGGGATCAAGAACAATTTTTGTCAGTTATATGTTTTGCAGGTGTAAAGTCCCAACTAGAGGCATTCCATCAGCAATAGAAAAAATCTCGCTAAGAGGTCATTCCTTGAGCATTAGAGATAATAAGTTATATATTATATTGTATGAATTTGTTATTATAGATAAGATAAAAAATAAAATAAAATGTTTTCAAATAAATAAAAAGATATAAAAGATAATAAGACTATAAGAGTGTGTTGGAAATAAAATATGTAATTATTTAATTTAATACTCTCTGATAAATTAGAGTGGGGAATATTAATCATAATTGAATCTCTTTGGAATAAAATACTTTCGGTATGAAATGAGGTATGAGAGGGAAAGTTTAAAAATTTGGTCAATTTCATGGACATGTAAAAAACATATTATGTCTTCCATGGAAAGAGAGTTGGTAGAGAATATGATTGAAAATAGCAGTGAGACATATTTTCATTTAGATAAATTGGTTACGGGGAGAAATTATAGGATAAATAGTTATCAACTTTAAAAAAGAGTTAGTTATCCCATTAAAAATGTTATATATAAATAATTATTTGATAAACTACAAAAACAAATATAATAGTGCCTTTTTTAAAAAATGTACTTTTGAAACTTTTAAAATGTTTAGATTATCATTTAAAAAAAATATTATGTAATGACTAAATTAAAATAGTTTTAAAAGTTACTATAGTTTTTAACTTAATAAATACAATTTAAAATAAGATTTAATTGATATACACTGAGTCACTAACAATATAAACTTTTACATATTGGGGCGGAAAGAAGGAACAATAGATGTAGCTTGAGTTGGTTGGGATTATATTGTACAGATGAAAAATTGAGGTAGGGATAAAAATAAAGGATGAATTGAGAAAAAATAATCATTGACGTTAATATGGAATTTTTAACTTTTATATATTATGAATTCTATTTATTAAAAAATTATTATATATCTATTTTTTTATCAAATTATTATTGTATATCTAATATGAAAATAATTCCCCGTGCATGGCACGGGTACACGACTAATATAGAGAAAAAAAAGTGTGTTGTATAAATTGTTATATATTTGTGGTTGTATGAAAATGTTATCTCGTAAAAAAATATGTTATCTCAAAATAAATTAATCTAAATAGGCACTTAGTTCATCACAAAATAAAAGATGTTACTAAAGTTATTATAATTTCATTCAAAATTTATCTTTGAAATATTTTAAGATGTAAAACATCTCTTTTAATATTTCTTTATATATATTAATAATAAAATTAATCTATTTAATCGTATGATATTTTTAAATTTATGTAAGATTTTATTAATATTAAGGGAAAAGAGTATATAAACACCCTTAACTTTTACCCTTTTATAAATAAGTACTATGAACTTTTATTTTGTCCTAATTAATCCTTAAACTTTTATCACTGTTGCAATATGTCATTTCATTAACATGAAATTAAAAAATTAATAAATATAATCTCAACCCTTCAAAATTGTGTTTAAAATATTGAAATTATATAAAATAAAGTTCCAAAATTTAACAAAATAGAAAAAAAAAACTCTAAATTAAAAGAACACATAGTCATGTTTCACTTTTTAAATTTCAAATATGCTTGAAATTTGACATAATTCAAGAATAAAAAAATGTAAATTTTATTGTTTTATGTTTTTTTAATATTTGAAACATAAAATCTCGAAAGATTGTGATTGGTTATGGTAATTATTTAACTTGATATTAATGAATGGACATGTTGTAATAATGATAAGAGTTTAAGGGTTAACTAGGACAAATTAAAAGTTCATGGTGCCTATTTACAAAAAGACAAAAGTTCAAGGTGGTTTTATACTCTTTTCCCTAATTTTAATTTTGAAAAACTTTCTTCTCAAATAATAATTATTAGATTTGTTAATATTATTCTATAACCAATGTGAAGGTCTAAAATAAAATACAACAATGAAAATAGTGTGCATAAGATTAAACGGGTTATAATACAATGTAAGTAATGAAATTATTGACTATAAAAATGGGAGAATAAATTGTTATTTATTTAATATATAATTAATATGATATTTATGAAAAGAGAAGGCCATAATAAGTTTTGGAGACATCTTTTAGGAAAATATTTAATTACTCTTAATACATTCATAATATTTATTATGTAATTTATTAATTAATTTATAGTTTTCTAAAAAATGTTATTAATTATATAAAAGTTTTTTTTTTTTTGGGTACAAAGCTAATGCTTTACTTTAAGGTTTAGTAGTCTATCTTGACAAATGTCCACAAATTGGCCACCATGCTTGCCTTGTTCTCTTCCCATTTAAATATGGATTATGTTAACGAGTGTCTTAAGGGCACTGGTTAAGGATCTACAAGAGAATGTTTTTATTGGAAACCATAGTATTGATTGTATTTGTAACATTAAATATCACACAATCCAATAAAAAATTTCTACTTTTGGTTCCATAACAAGTGCTCTGAGGGCACTTGTTAGCATTTCCCTTTAAATATTTGTAGTGCTAGAAAAAGCATTTTGTAATCCGCCATTAATACTACTTTTAAGTGTGTGTGTATTGGTTTCCTATAAAACCACGTTTCAAACGTGAATCCAGACCAATACTACTCTCTGCAGCGTTAGTTCAAATCCACGTTTGAAACGTGATTTTGCAGTAAACCAAACACATTTTAAATCCAACCAACTACAAGTGTAATCGGATCGAATTAGCTAGGTTATGTCTATGGGAAATGAAGGTCCAAACCAATCAAATATAAATAAGTTGGACTGGTTCAATTTTTGTCATTTTTATAAGTAAATTGACTCGAACCAGCTCAAACATGAATTAGTCGGGTCAAATGGGTTTATTGGGTAAGAATATTTTTTTTGTTTTTCCCAAAAAACTTGTTAAAAATTGAAAGGAAAAAAAGCATAAAAAATACCAAAAAAAAGACAATACATATAAAAAATTATTCATCCCAAAATATATCTCCATCATATAAAAAACACAATAATAGCTAGAATAAAGTACACAATACATGCATAATCCTATACCAATAATTTTTATGTTTTATGATCAACAAATTAAAATAAAACACATACTACTAAAGCAAATCCATAACTAGAAATAAAAAAATAATATACCCGAACTCCTTGAATTCCTCTGTCATGCCAGGTATAGCTGTCAAAGTGAGTCAGCCCGACCATCCGAGTTGGCTCACCACGGATTGGACAAAAAGTGAGTCGAGTCGGCCTAACTTACTTTTTCGGTGAGCTGGGAAAATACTGACCCGGCTCGACCCACCGCGGGTTGGTGGACTGAGTGAGTTAGGTTACCTAATTTCTTAAAAAAATCATAAAAAACCTAAAAAATAAGAAAAATGCAAAAAAAAAAAGCAAAAAATGCAAAAAATATCTAAAAAATGCAAAAAAAAAAAAGAATTTTCCATTCACAAATCTAATAACATTGTGAAAAATACCACAACATTCACAAATCTAATAATAATAAATCCACAACATTCAAGCAATTTCAACTTAAAGTTAACTAATAATAAATCCACAACATTGTACCACCACCGTTCAACCTAAAAAAACAACATAGTTTACTTGAAACAACACAAATATATATATATATATATATATATATCAAACTTAAAACAATTAAAAGAGTTACACAAATATTAGAGTTCCAATTAAGAATGTGCTCCTTAGTCTATGACTTGATTTTGTTGTCCTTGTTCTGGAGTATTAGAGTCATGGACTGTTACATCAATAACAACCCCCTCCTTCTTAACATCTTCATTATCTTCATCTACAATGATAAAAAAACACATGTTACTAATGAATGGTTATGAAAAAAATAAGGAATATGATAATAAAGTATTAATAAGGTTATTATATAAGTACCCGATTTATCAAAGTCAAAACCACTTAACTAATTACGAGTTAAAATCAATGCTTGAACACTATCAGGAAACATGCTTGAAAGATATTTATTAAGCACACGAGCACCAATGCTAAATGCAGATTCACTAGCAACAGTAATTATTGAAATGCTTAACACATAACATGCCATCCTACTATGGTTTGGATAACATTCTTCCCGATCTCTCCAATACAAAAGCACATCTAAATTCCTTTGGTACGTACTTTGGTTCAAGTGTTACCTTATCTAGAAAAAGATCCAACTCAGATCTTCCAACATCATCAATATTTCGATTCACGAAATTGATATATTCCTAAGACAATATATGAAAAAATAAATTAATCAAAAGAAAGATTAGATAATAATAATAATAATAAAATAATTGTAGAAAGATTGAAAGAATCAATAATGCATCACTTAGTAACTTACATCCAATGGATCCATCACTTGCCTTTTCATCGGATAGGAAACTTGTTGGTGTGCTTGTGTTGGACCAATAATTTGAGTACTTGATGCACCCGACTCATTTGACCTTATGTTCACATGTTCAAAAAGCTTGTACATCTTGCCCTTTATGAGATTATAATCTTCTCATCAAATGTAGAGAGGTCAAGCTTTGAATGGTAAAAGAGAAGTGAATTAACTTTCATCCTTGGACCAACCATTGCAATTGAAAGAATCTCACTATAGTCATTCCAATACTCACTAAACTTACCAATCGTCCTTTTCTCCGTGTCTCTAATTATCAGATCGTCACATTGAGCATTTTGCCGCAACAAACATTCAATTTCCACACCTGCAAGATGCATTGATGAGAAGTAGGATAAGTTGTGTCTGAAAACAAGTTATTTTTGTCAGCAAATGGCTTTAAGAATTTACACATTTTTCAGCCCTTTTCCACTCATCATTTGATGGACAAAATTTGTAGTTTTTATCACGAATTGTGAATATTGGCCAAAAGCACGACAATACTTGAGTGCACTTTCAAGCATGACAAAAATGGAATTCCATCTAGTGGGTACATTCATCCTTAAGCATACCTTAGTATCAACTTCCCTTCCCTGAACAACACACTCCTTAAGTGTTCACTACAAGAAAAGCGGGATTTAACGGCGGTTTACTAGTGGCGGTTGCATTTAACCGACCCTGACACAAAAAATTGCTGGCGGTTTTGTAACCGTCGACAAATACTGGCGGTTCTAGGTGATTAACGGCGGTTAAACCGCCTTTAAATTCCAAAATAATCGATAGAAAGATGGAAAAAAATAACGACGGTTGTTTAATTTTAAAACCGCCGTTATGCTTAATAATTCCCTCTACTTTCATTCGCGCCTTCATTGTTTAGTTCGCGGCTTCAATTTTCATTCTCAAATTTCACTCTCTCACATCAAGTGGGTCATTGCCTAGATTGGGGTTTGAGGAATTCGACTAACATGGTTAATGGAAGAGGGCTTTGGATTTCACTCCACCTCTCTTTCTTTCGGTCACTGTTACGCATCAACATTTCTCCCTCCCTCATCTCGTAGTCGTTCCTCCTCCGTTCTACCGTGCAAGCATCACCACAAAAAATTTGCCAAACACCTAAGGTCGCCTCTGGTGATGGTGCATTTATCCATCGGCGAAGATCATTTTTTTTATCTCAATTCCAATTTCGCTCCTCAGTGTCATTTCTCTTCTATTTACTCCCCACTCCAACTTCGATAAAAAATTCCTAATCCCTAATCTTCTCTCCCTCACTCCTCAACCTCATCCATGGCATATGAAGTTGTCGGAGTCACCGTAGTAAGGCCACTGATGTTCGTCGACAACGATGCACGGGGTGCCAAGCTTCATGCTACCATCAAGCGCCAAATAGTCAACCACATTGTTGAGGTTCTGTTTCTTCACATTCCAACCTAATAATTTTGCTTTTATTTTAATTTTTCAATTGATTTTGTGCTTCATTGAGGATTGCTATAGATCTTTCTCTTTCTAATTCGTTTCCATTTCAATTGTAAACATTCGTTTTACTATGGTTTGAGCTTTGAATTTTATGCGTGGAATGATTTGGTTGTGTAAGAGGTTTCGAGTGATGTATTTCTTAACTCCCATAAAATTTAGATATTACCACTCCTTTCATTATCCAGCTTTTGCATTTTTAGAAGATAGAAGAGTATGATCTCTAGTTGAGTGAACCTCGAGATGATTCTGTTGTTTGATGTATTTCTTAACTCCCATTTGCTAGACATGTCTGGTGGGAAAAGGAGGGCTCCTCCTAAGGCAGAAAAACTGGTGGAGTTTCACTCAGATATTGTCAAGGAAACTGCAACTAAGTATCCTGGTCATCCGCTAATAGTGGCAGGCAAATCAATGGGTTCTAGGTGTGTTGTAATTCATTTTTGTTTATTTGGATGGGCTGAGGAAGTCCCAATTAAGATGGTTAGAAGCATGGTATTTATGACATGATGTATCTTACCTTTATTATTTTATTGTAGAGTTGGATGCATGGTGGCTAGCATGGAAGATATTAATGTTTCTGCTGTAGTATGCATGGGATACCCATTAAAGGTTTGATGTTCTTTTTGATAACTTCATGCCAATCTTTACCTTGTTGTAGTATAAACTGATTACATGTCTTTTTGCCCCTTTTACCTTGGGGCAGAGGTACTGAAGAAGTTTTCAAACTATTTATCTTCACGGTATACTCCTGACCCCATTTATGATTTTCTTGATAATTCCACATCCACTTATCTTAATTATAGTTTAGTTGTAAATCTATATTCTTTTAAATCGGTGTGCCTTTCTATGGAATTTCACTTCATAGGTCAGTTTGGACTTACACTAGCTATCTTAATTTGCCCCTTGGTTGATGAAGTTGTCTTCCTTGGAGCATGTGGTTTTTAGCTCCAAACCAGTAAATGTTTACTATGCTAGTCCTTCAAATATTCTTCTTTCATTTTCTTCCTAGCTTGTTCTATCATATGCAACACTTAAGCAATTATTGGCATGATACACCGGACTGACTGGAGCAATTATGATTGGTGCATTAGTTTTCTCGGGGTGCTGTGGTAAAATAGAGATGTCATTACTGCTGAAGTACAGAATTTAAATAACATAGATAAGAATTACATTAATTTAGTTGCCAATGTTCTAGGGAATCAATGGTGCGGTTAGAGATAACACACTGTTACAACTAACGGTTCCTACAATGTTTGTACAGGTAGATTTTTCCTTTCTCATTATATGCTATCTTGAGCTAATCATTATATGCATGATTTAAGGTTAACCAAAACTCTAGATTCTTAGTTCTAATTTGTTATAGTTATTCTTGTTTGAAATTTGCTTTGCTGTCATATGGTTTGGTGTGCTTTCATGGTATGGTATTTCTCCACTTAGATTGTTTCAGATGGGTATGTTAGTGCTGGAATTTCCCATTATTCTGTTCAGATAATTTCAAATTATTAGTCTGTCTTTGTTGCCATCTCTTGGACAATTCATATCTGTTGTATGAATGGGTGCCAGATTTGGAATGATGATAGCTATATCTTTTTCTGTTACTGTATGAAGCTGCAATGATGATAGCTATATCAATTATTGTGAACCAGGAATGTAAGGTTAACTTATAATGGCTACATAATTAAAGTAACATCTCATATATTTTGTAGAAATTCCATATTCTTATTTTAGTGCTATTCCGTTATATCTTATTTTAGAACCTTCACTGCAAGCCTACAAAACAGATATTTCTAAAAACATTTTATATACTAACTTGAAATACTTTAACATTGCAGCTGAGTGTTACTATTGGTGTTCCTAGCCAAGATGCCTATCATTATATATCAACCTCCATTGTTAGGAAAGGTGACTAATGTTCTATGAAAAGTTCACTTCTCTATGCTTAATTAGTGATTTACTATTGGAAAATGTGACCTTATTTATGTTGAGATTGTGTTTGCTTCATTAATTATCATATAAATATTGGATATCAGAATAAGCCAAATAGTAATTGTGCGTGGGAAGTGGGAACAGAGATATCTCTGTTCGTTCCTCTTATTTTTTCCTCTGTTTCTATTTTGGAACATTATAATTAGAGAATTGAAATGGGTTGATTTGGAAGGAATTAGTTTGCAATGTGAAACTCACTTACCCAGTGGTAGTATGATTCTATTTTACATGATCTTTGTAATTGTTAATTGAATAAATGAGAAGGTATCGTAGCATGCTATTACTTTCCTTGTGGTGTTCTTACCCCAACATGTGTGTGTATGCAGTTCAATCTGAAAGGTGCTATGATTGTCTTTGTTGATGTGATTGTCTTACCTTTCTGACGTTAAGACAATGCTGCACAATTCCATGACAATAACTATAGGTCATTCTTTGAGGTCTTCAGTAGATAAAAATTTAGAAATACTTTGCCTGACGATCACATAATAAGGTAAGTACATTATTTATTTGAAGAATTATTTACTCCTGGTTTATTCTTAGTGTTATTATTGTTTTGTGACGTTGACGGGTTAGATTTTCTTGAAGATGCTTGGCAAGTGTTAAATTATTTTTCTATAGAGTTTCTTGCTACTAGGAATTTTTATTAGGATGAATCCATTAGATTAATCAAAAAGTCTCCTAAAATGAGTTTTCTTTATGATCTAATATAATTACATTTGTTAGTTTAAATTAGTAGAGAAAATTTAAAATCAATTTCATGCTTTTTAAGATTAAAATGAGTTTCCTAAAAATATAACAGAAATTAGTTAAATTATATTATTAAAAATATTTTTTTAAAATAATAATAATTAAAAAAAGTGCAACGTTGAACACTTGCACTACAAAATGGTGCAACGTACACCATATATTTAGCATATCAATATATATATATATATATATATATATATATATATATATTAAAAGTAAGGGAGTGATACGTTGCAACATTACAGGCATTTAATGATGACTAAGCCAGATTCATTTTCGGCTATATAAAAGGAAGTATATAGGTGCAAGGTATGAAGTGTGAACTCCTATTTCTTGTCCATCTTTATTTCTTTTTCTTTACATAATTATAAAATTTAGGTGTTTAAATAACACTTATTAATTCATGCAAAGAAAATAAATATCCCCTGATAAAAATAATATTAAATTTTTTTATAACTTGATAAAAAATTTAAATTGTTGATAATTAAATTTATTGTTTTCTATAAGATTTTATTCTTTTTAAAAAAATAATGTGTTCTAATTATAATATTATGCACATTTTAATTAACTTCTAAACTATTCTGTTTTTCCTTTCATTTTTTTCATTTCTTTGTTATGCAGAGATCATAGACTAAAGGTCCTTTCATGAACTTCAGCAGCAATGGTAAAATATTTTGATATTGTATTTAAGAAAATGTCAAAGTTAGGGGAATATGTAGACAGACTTATATTGATATTAATACAACATTGCTCTTGAGAAAACTAATGCATTAATACATCATTATCTACTTTCTACTACATTAATAGATTATTTATTTATACCTTAGATGTTGATGTAAATTTGGCTTTTGTAAAGTACAAATACTTTTGAATAGGGTTTTTCTTTAATTTTTTAAAAGTGTAATAATATATTGTGATTTCAACCCTATTATGGTCAGAATAGATCTTAAAAAAATAATATATTTAGCGGCGGTTTTACAAAACCGCCGCAAATTATACATTTTAATCAAAAAATAAAATTCTGGGGTTTTGTAAGCGCCAACATTTATTATCACTCTTTTGCGGCGGTTATTCCGGCGGTTGACCAAAACCGCCGCTAAATAGCTTAACGGCGCCAAAATCTCTATCGATTTTATAACCGCCGTTAAAATTATTTCTGGTGGTTAAAACCGCCGCTAAACACTCATATTAACCACCGCTAAATCCCGCTTTTCTTGTAGTGATTGTCTTTCTTGCCTTTTAAGCTCTCACATATTTTATACTTTCCCTAATTTTGTGCAAAGCCTCACTAGTCACCTTTAAACCCTCTTGAACTATTAGATTCAATATGTGGGCATTAAACCTCACATGAAAGAATTCACCATCACACAATAAACTATTTTGCAATCTCAACATATCACTTAAAATTCCTTACAATTTTTCATTGGCACTAGCACTGTCTAAACTGATAGAAAAAACTTTTTGATGTATTCCCCAATTAGTCAAGCATTCAAATATTTTGTTTACCATATCAAAACCAGTATCTGGAGGCTCCATTTTACAAAAAGAAAGGATTTTACTATTCAACCTCCAATTAGAGTAAGAAAAATGAGCAGTCGAGCAAATGTACCTCTCTGGAGTATAAGCAGCCCAACAATCCAGATTTAATAATGAGTGCAATTCCCTAATCCACTTATATTCAACAAAATTAAAGGGCTAACCATGCTCAATAATAGCCGTTGAAATAACATTACAGACACGTTTATGGTCAATTTCCTTAGCCCTCAACTTCCATACATGATCAATTATCATCCCAATCACATTTTGATATTTAGGGATAAGTTTGCACTCTTTCACACGATGCAATAGTGTTGAAGTCCCTATTTTAGTACCACAAATTACATACTCTTGCCTACATGCATTGCATTTAGCCTTTTCTTTACCCTCTTTTACACAAATTTTACTAAAATGATTCCAAACTTCTAATGTAGTTATTTTAATCCTCTTACACTCTCTTTCAACATCACCACTCTCTTTCTCAGTTGGATTTAGTGCCACAGATTCATTAATAATCTTAAATTCATCATCAATACAATTAATATTAACAATTTGATGAATAGTTTTAGATTCCATTCTGCAAATTAAATGCAAACATAACTAATAAGACATTTTATTCACACTTTACACACCTATATTATAGAATTATCAAACAGACCAAACTAGAGTGGTTTTCATACAACCTTAACATTATTAATACAATCATAATAGTAAAAAATACAAATGAACAACAATGCATTTTGGAAATAAATACTAACATGGACTTCCAAAGGCGAAAGCAAATTGACAAGGGAAATTGGATCGTCTACACTTTAAACCAAACAGAAACCAAACTAATGATACTAGTCAATGCAAACATAAACAAATTCACAGGTTAACATTGTTCTTCTTTGAACCGCAAATAAAAACAAATTCAAAGGTTCAGTAAAACCAAACAAAATCAAATTGTTGTTATTTGAACCGCATTCACAGGTTCTGAAACAAATTCACACGTTCGTTCATGGGTTCATGCCAACAAAATCAATTTCAAAGGTTTAGTAAAACAAAAAAAATCAAATTGTTGTTCATTGAATTGCATTCACAGGTTCAGAAACAAATTCACATGTTCATTCACAGGTTCATGCAAACAGAATCAAATTCACGTGTTCATAAACAAATTCACATGTTCGCTCACAGGTTCGTGAAAACAGAATCAAATTCATAGGTTCAGAAACAAATTCACATGTTCATTCACAAGTTTGTGCAAACAGAATCAAATTCACAGGTTCTGAAAAAAATTCACATCTTCATGCAAACAGAATCAAATTCACAGGTTCTGAAACATATTCATATGTTTGTGTTAAGATGAACAAGTCTAAACAAATAAACCAAACAAAATAGATTCACGATATTAAAAATAAATAACACACCTTAACTTAATTTGAAGCTGTTCTGGAACTACCACATTTGTCCCTCCGAAAAGAGGTGTTGGCTACAATGAGTCTACCAAATAGACGTCTCATCGACGAGTCACCCTTTTACACCGTTAGACACATTATAAATTAATTGAATGGTGTTGATGTTTTACTGGTAACTTGTTATAGTAAATAATTTAAATTATGAAAAAAAGATAGGGAGTTGTGTAACTGAGCATAAGCCTTAACAGTATGAGCAGGAACTCATCCAGTCGCATGGGCAACCATTTGAGCTAGCACATGTACAACCCAAAAGCTGATTTCCCAGAATCTCTCGTGGTAAGATGAGTATTTTTTTGGAAGAAGGATTCATATTAAAGAAACACAATAAAGAAAGAGACACAAAACAAAGGGCATCCCATGACCAACATTGTTCCAGGGGAGTGAATCAAAGTTCCAAGGAGGAAACACGACGACATTCCAATGAATTGCGTTTACCGACCAACGTTGTTCACAGTACCGTTTGCTTTGCACTTCCAAATCACAGATCTTCACAACTCTTAGACAAAAAAAAGGGCATAAAAAGGAGAAAATGATACGATTGTTAAATGGTTGTAAAAGAGAACTCCCTATTGCACTCGGATTTTCAAGCGAGATTCGAGAATATCATAGACAATAAGTTCCATCACGACTTTATCTCTCTCAAACAAGTTTTGAAGACTGTATAAGGTAGGAGCACTGAATTTGTAAATTTGATTTTTTTTCAACAATTTTTACATAAAATAATATTTTAATCCTAACATACAAGTGTAACTGATGGTTTCAATTTTACATTTATCAAGGACTTTTGGGATGTTATTAAATCTGATTTCTTGGCATTCATTCATGAGTTCCATGCTAGTGGTAAACTAGTTAAAGGTTTTAATAGCTCCTTTGTTGTCCTTGTGCCCAAAACAGACAATCCTCAAAGAGTGGAGGAATTTCAGCCCATTAATTTAATAGGTTGTATGTATAAGGTGTTGGCAAAATTGTTGGCTAATAGAATAAGGAAGGTTATTGGTAAGGTGATCTCTGAATGTCAATTTGCATTTCTGAAATGTAGACTAATTTTTGATATTGCGGTGGTTGCAAATGAAATTCTTGAGGAGGTTAAGAGGGGGAAAAAGTCTTGTTTGTTTTTTAAAGTTGATTTTGAGAAGGCTTATGATTCAGTTAACTGGGAGAATTTGTAGCCGGTGATGGAGAGAATGGGATTCCCTTTACAGTGGAGGAGGTGGATAACAGAGTGTTTAACCACTGCTAGAGTTTCTGTTCTTGTTAATGGAAGCCCCTCAAATGAATTTGGGGTTGGTAGAGGTTTGAGGCAAGGGGATCCTTTGGCACCCTTTTTGTTCTTGATTGTTGCGGAAGGTCTGAATTCCTTGTTGTCAAAAGCTGTTCAAGAGCGCATTTTTAAGGGATATCTTGCTGGTCGGGACGCAGTCCTAGTCTCACATTTACAATATGCTGATGACACGATTTTTGTGGGAGATGCTTCTTTAAGCAATGTTTGGGCTATAAAAGCTATTTTACAGCTATTTGAGTTAGTGGCTGGCCTAAAAGTTAACTTCTTTAAAAGCAAGCGTCTGGGAGTAAATGTTGAGTTGCAGTGGTTGGGGCTTATAGCTCAATTCATGAATTGTAAAGTTGGGTCTTTTTCGTGCACATACTTGGGGTTACCTATTGGTGCAAATCCAAAGCGATTGAAGACTTGGCAACCTGTTATCCAAAAGGTGCATAAGAGATTATCTAAATGGAAGTGCAAAATGTTGTTTTTTGGTGGTAGGCTTGTCCTCTTGAAATCAGTGCTACAATCCATTCCGATCTATTTTCTTTCCTTTTTCAAGGCTCCCTCATGTATCATTTCTCATCTTGAATCTTTAGTTAAAAATTTTCTTTGGGGAGGGGATAATGAACATATGAAATTAGCATGGGTTTCATGGGATGATGTATGTAGAGATAAACACCTTGGGGGTTTGGGTTTGAGAGATTTGAGAGCTTTTAATTTGGCTCTTTTAGGAAAGTGGAGGTGGAGATTGTTAGTTGAGAGGGAGACTTTTTGGAGTAGAGTTGTAACTTCTATTTATGGGGTGTCCTCTATGAGAAATGAGGGTATGAGGGTTACTGGGTCTAGATGGTGGTTAGATTTGTGGAGCATTGAGGAGGGTGCTACTGTATCTTGGGATTGGTTTTCTTCACGGTGTGTTAGAGTTGTGGGGAATGGGAGGAACACTTCTTTTTGGAGAGACTCTTGGTGTATTTCAACACCTTTTTGTGTTCGGTATAGTAGGTTATTTACTATTACTACTACTAAGGACATTTCAGTTTCGAATATGTTAGTTCGAAGAGTAAATGGTTTTGGGTGGAATTGGAGTTAGAGAAGGCCATTATTTCAGTGGGAGTTATCACAATTGTCCTTGCTATTGCTGGATCTGAGTATGTTTCAACTTCATGATAATATTGATGATACTTGGCGATGGAAAGCTGACTCTGAAGGTGTCTATTCAGTCAAATCAGCTTATCATGCCATTGTAAATGATTATGTAATGCAGAGATACCTTTGCATAGGTTTATTTGGTGCAGATTGGTTCCCTCTAAGGTTTCTTGTTTTGCTTGGAGGGTGATGCTTGACAGAATACCATCAAAGGTAAATCTTGCTAAGCGGAATATTATCCCAAATTCTGCTGTTGGGTGTGTGTGGTGTACACATCAGTTGGAGACCTCTTCACATATTATGTTTGAGTGTTCTTTTGCTTACAATCTGTGGATGCTTTGTTTGAAATGGTGTGGTTTTTCTTCTGTTTTGCCAAATACATACACTGCTCATTTTGCACAATTTTTGGGGCTGCCTAATTGTAAACCAAACATGAGATATAAGTGATTTGTGATATGGTTGACTGTCCTCTGGAGCTTATGACTAGCAAGGAATGCAGTTGTTTTTTCCAATAAGGTTTATTCTACAACAGATCTGCTTGAACTGATAAAGCTACGCTCTTGGAAATGGCTAAAGGCTAATCATAACTTTTGCTATCAATTCTCTTATTGGTCTGCACAACCATGTGCATGTCTTACCTTTTATTAAGTTGAGTTTGCTACCTGTTGTGTTTGTTGTTTCGTGAAGGGGTGTTCACTGTTTTGGTTATAATATGCAAATTCTAGTTCGTTGTTTTGGCATCATAAGTATTTGGTCGGTGGCTCTTTCATTGCCATTATCTCCACATCCATGTGCTATGGCTTTTTGGTGTATTCTTTGTAATTAGCTTAATTATTATACAGAGGTATGACTTGTTTTAGTTGTTTTGTGTTTGGTGAATTGGTGAATTATTACCAATGTACTCTGTTATGTTTTAGCTTTGTATGAGTTGGAGTACCCCTTGTACTCCCATTTTAATATTATTCTCTTTTGCCTAGCGAAAAAAAAGTGTAAATGGCTATTGTAAGAGTGTGTTTGGTAAAATTAGTTGAAAAGTTAGCTGAAAGCTAAAAAGTTAGATGAAAGCTGAAAAACTAGCTGAAAGTTAAAAGCTAACTGATTTAATTGAAGGTGTTTGGTAAAACTAGTTGAAAATGGTAAAATGACATATAAAATATCACTAATTATTAAATAACGATGAGTGAGGATGGTTGAAGGATAAACTTGTAATAAATTTTCAATTAGTAGCTGAAATGAGAACTTTTTTTAAAAAAAAAAAACCTCAAGTATCTTTTCAAGAAAAACCAGTAGCTACCCAAAAAAACTTATCTTACCAAACACAGTTGAAATATAGTTCCAACTATTATTTTCTGCTTGAAATGACTTATCAAATACACTCTAAATAAAAATATATTACTCACGGGTAAGACAAATGATCCCCGAAAAGAAATTAGACTACCGTCACCCATTTTTCTACTCACATTCTCTTCAAAAATTTCCCCCTTCCCTATTCAGACGAACTTTGCCCATGTCCCTCCATCATATAAACCTCTTTTTAAAATAATCTTTCCCCACACCTTCTTATTTCCCCATATTTTGAAACTAACACGGTCACTCACAAAATTTCCCTTTCACTCAACATATTCTCCACATCCATTTAGCTAATAATGCGCAATTAAATTTCTCTATATCTTTCACTCAAATTCCATCTTCTTTAGATAAGTTTTTATCTCTTTCATCTCCATACTTCACCCTCAACTTTATATATATATATATATATATATATATATATATATATATCGATCCTAATCCTATTATATAGTATTGATGTATCTTTTTCCAATAATATAGCTTGTAATAGGACCCACGTTAAGGCGAACAAAATCTTCTCCTCGTTTCTTCATATCGTGGACTCTTCCATATACCCATAAGTACTAGAGGCCAATTACACGTTCGGATCGAGAAGTCAATGAAATTCATTAATGTCATCATGCTATGAAGGAGGGGAGATCATGCAACAGCAGTGCAGCACTCGGTGTCTTGTTCCCCACATCCCAATATCACTATAATAATATTCCCTCCATTTTATTTTATCTGTCGTTTAAGATTTTTACACATAAATTAAGAATAATAATAAATAACTTAAAAGATATAGTGATCTTACTAAATTACCCTTATTAATTTACTACATTTTTTTTTATTTTAGCTAAATATATTAATGAGTAGTGTGGTGCACAGTTTTTTAAGTTTCTTTCCTCATATAAGTGGGAGTATAAAAATGGAAAACTAACATTAATACTCATATAAAAACTAAAAAACCACTGATATTATAAAAAAAAATTATTTTCCTGACTTACAAATTGAAATTGGGGGAGTAATATTATGCATATTCTCTACCTCAAGTGGGTTTTTCAATTACTAGTTACTACTATCTAGCTTCGTGAGCGGCGCCATTACATATTATATAAAATAAAAATATATAGTAGTTTCGATGGAGGCCTGCAGGTTCGTCTCAGATGACCAAACCTGTTAAACAATTAGATTGAGGAATGCATTTATTTATCCAATATCTCAAGAGGACGTTTATAATCCTCAAAGTGAATTCACCAGAAGTGGTGCATGCCTGCTGGTTCATCTCCTTGATG
The DNA here is from genome assembly GCA_026901365.1 of Sesbania bispinosa. Lineage (NCBI taxonomy): Eukaryota > Viridiplantae > Streptophyta > Magnoliopsida > Fabales > Fabaceae > Sesbania > Sesbania bispinosa. The sequence continues at coordinate 560,044 of QLOH01000523.1, read as the reverse complement.
TGCAAATTAAATTATATAGTCAGAATATTGATATTGATATTCTTCGATCCAAGTATATAATATATTTTGTGAATTGAAGCTCTATAACGAATAGGACTGATGACTAGACATGCCAATTAATCTGCAAGCACTCATCTAGCATGCATATATATAGCATCTAAGCCTAGCTGGTTACTTTCATCAAACTTCTTTCCTTTATTTCTGATGCTGCCTTACAATTTCTTACTTTTGCAAAGGCATAATATATATTAATTTCTTTTATAGTTAGATAGGTATCTCAATGTATATATGCCGTGCCAAGGGAAAATCACATGAATATATATTCTTGCACTGTGTCAGGAGGATTCTCTCTGCTGCATTAATTAAAGCTATAATAAATTATAAATTGTATATATACATTTGGTATTTAGTTCTACAAGAGTAAAAAACGCTACTCTAACCCTGGGCTGGTCGTCTGGTAACATAAGTTGGTGGGTTAGAAATAGACTCTATCGATATACTATATATTGCCTATATAATCTCCTGTACGTATTTATTATAAGATTTTTTTTACCAATTTATAATGATTAAAGAATTCAATTAATTTAGTCTATTACGTTAAATTTATTAAAATTTATATCATTTTTTTTCATAATTTCACTTAAATTTATTGATATTTATTATATTTTCTCTTTCTATTGAATTATTCCATTGTCAATTTGTCATGTCCAAAAAGTGAGCATGTAATACTTATTAGGGGTGTTCATAAATGGGAAAACCATTTAAACTAATTATATCGATTTTTTATTTGATTATGTTTGATTTTAAATTTAAATTTGATTCGTGTCTAACCCAAATTAAAGCCGTTAATTGGATTAGATTAATGATTTTCATTTTTTTTTTGTGTTATTATTTTATAAAAGACTTTATAAATCATGAAATATTCAATAAATATTAATAATGTAATTTAAAATCTCAAATATATCACCCAATAATTAATTATTATAAACATATGATTAATTGCTTTAAACTAAAAGATAACTGCCAACGATGATTGGTTCAAGTAGTACATGTTTGATTCTCCTTGATCAAGGTCTTGGATTCGAATCTTGCGGATGGAAAAAAAATCACCGCCAGGAGAGCTAACCTCACCATGTGGATGTTGCCAGTTCGAACAACATTGCCTCCTGTGAAATATAATAAATTACTTATTTATTTGTGTTGTGTTTTTATTTTGTGATTTTATTAATGATAATATATTGTATTTTTCTCTTTTATACATTTTATTAGAATTTATATTTATTAATATTAATATAAATATAAATTAAATTATATAAAAAGGAGAATATGAGACATGAAAATAAATTTAAACTAGCTTAAATTGATATATTTATATTAATATTTAAATGATATTATGTAAGTTGAATAATAAAATCATGAAAATTATATTATATAGTCTGAGTAATTTCATGAATATATACTTCTACAAGTATAAATATATAATTATTATTTTATAAATAAATAATATATATGTGTATAAGTTCATTTGTATTATATTTGATTAGTTTCAACAAAAGATTTAATTTGGAAACCATTCAAATCTAATAAAAAATTATTTTTTTTGTGCTTTTCTATTTTTTTTTGGGACCCACGAGGGGTGTGTTTTTATGTCTCTCCTATTGAAACTATTCAATAACCGGAGAGAAATGGAACCCATATAAAGGAGAAGGACTTCCCCAAACCTCCTCCTTCCAAACCCCAATTCCCAAACAAACTCTAATGCTATCTTTGGTAGATAAGAAGTTGAGTGGAAATAGTGGGAAGAGGAGAGAAATGGAGTAGAAGAATATTATTTCTCTTGTTTGATAGAAGAGAAATTGTGAGGAGAGAAATAAAAAGTGGTGGGTCCTACATGTTTTAATTTCTCTCTAAAATTGAGTGAAATTCTTTCCACTCTCCTTTCTCCTCTATTTAATTTTACCCCCATTTTTCTCATATTAAATAACCTCAATTTTATCTCTATTTCTTTTCTATGCTCTCCATTCTATTTCTTTCTACTCTACCAAACACAGTGTAAGCAAATTTTATCTTTAATATATCAAGGATTTAAATTATAGGAATTGTTGGCAAACTAAAACACCCAAATAAAAATAAAAATAAAAGAAGAACCATGCAATTGCATGCATGTTTGCATTATAGGTTCTGCACCCTAAACCTGAGTTTTGGTATCGCTAAAAATTGGAGTTTAATGTGGCTATACAGATTGAATTATATATTAATTAATTTACTCACATTTATTAAATTTGAGTTTTATGGAGTTTTCACATTCCTTTCAAATTAATAGAGAGTTTCACGTTAATTCATGTGACTTTTTTATTTAATTTATAAATTTGTGAATTTTAGAGATCTAGAGTTAATTTGAAATTCTCTTTAACTTAAATCTCTCCTTAATCATATATCTTTTGGATTATTTAGTTAAAATTTTAAAATGTAAAGAAACAAATTAATTAATGATTCATGTGATTATATATAGTGTCCGTTTGATTTACAATTGAGTAAAATTGATTCTGAAAATCAATGATTGAGATAACTGATGCACGTTTCACGAAACACGTTAGACGAAAGTGTGTGATGCAAGTTTAATTCATCTCCTGTAACTTATATAGAATCACTTGCACTTTAGTTTTGAAACTTAAAAAATATGTAACATGTCCTATACCTGTTTTAATTTCCTTGTTATTTGAGTTTTAATAAAAAATTTAAAAGAAATTATTAAGCTAAAATTATGTTTTTCAAATTTGAGAATCAAAGTACTCGGGAAATGATAATTAAAAAATTATATGACATTAAATAGAATGGAATAAATTAATTAATAAAAAATTGGTTAAAAGATGATAACCACGTAATTTGAGCATAACTTTTTATAGAGTAGGATATACAAAATCAAACAAAAACACAAAATTGTACACATTAAAAAACTCAGGAAATATGTTAAACTCTTTTCAAGACCATTAATGCATATGACTCCTAAATTAAAGGGTAAATTAATTTCTTTTCTGAAAATTATGTTTAGCAAAACTATACATAAATTGGACTTATAACTTTAGGTTTCAAATCATTATTCAAGTATTTTTCTTAAGTTAAACTATAATCCATACATGGTACAATTAAGTTGTTTAACTTGAAAAGAAGGACTAATTAATTTATGGATACATTTTTCTATCTTGCGTGAAAGGGTTGTCGGCATGTCCATTGTGCCGTATACAATTCACTATACCAACTATAAACTGGGAACAAAAAGTTGAAACATTGAATCATTAGTGCTTTCTTTGTTGGTTTTGCAACTAGGGTTCCCGTTGAATAAAATACATTTTTCCCCATTAGTTTTCCCTCTTTTTCAGTACTCTATGTCAAGCTTTGTCATAATTATGCTTGTTTTTAAACTTTAATCAAGCATAATAAGACAGATACCAAACACTTTGAAGTTATATTTGTGGGTGGCTACTCAATTAACGCTAGTGTAGGGCTTGTAAACAGCAGTGATAAAAGAGTTAATAGGCAATTGAAAGTAACTTGTTGGATTAAATGGAAGCAATGGATAGCATCTTTTTTTGACTTTCTAGGGTTTGTATGGTCCTAAAGGAGACAAATTTCCCCCTAATCCGACTTCAATTAGCGGCACCGTTTATCGGAAAAATTGTACCGACCATTACTATATAAGAAATGAGATGAGCTATATTAATCATTTAATTTTGTATAAGAAATTATTTAGAGTTAAATTTTATAAAAAAATCTTAATGTGTAGATATATGATGATTTTATGATTAAAGTGTGCTTTTCAAATATTTTTACCTTTTATACTTCTAAAATACGAAGATGAGAAGAATTTATCTTAAACATATAGTAGTTATATATAAATTATTAATATTAGAGTTTTACTTAAATTTTTACTTTAAAAGGGTTAATTTGATCTTTCTTAGACAAAAGATTTAAAATTTGATTCCTATTTGTCTATTAGGATCCCCCTCGATTACAGACATATATGCATCTGTACCTATGGAGAGTTAAAGTGATACCTAGCTTTTCCAAAACCAATTGATTACACTTTAATTTATTGTAAATCAATTCAAATAGTAATTAACTGATTACGTGTTTCGCCTTTCTATAATAACCATAACATAAACTAATCATATATATGCATACTTTTTTTTCTTTTGCTCGTGCAACGTTTCAACACGACACATCTAGCTCAATTTTTATTCATTATATCACTCCAGATACATCCAAGTGAATACCAACACACTTTATTATCTTGGGAGTAGCAAATAAAAAATGACAATACTAATCATATCATATATATTACATATGCAATTAGAAAAAATTAGTTAAGAACTCTGGCTGCATTTTAAAAGTCAAGTCCCATCATCGTGATTGAGAAATACATCTCAACAACCATTAAAATTAAATGACTGAAACAATGGTGTGGGACTGGGTGAAATGAAGGAAACATGTACATATAGATGCACATAATGTGAATGGTTATATCAAGTATAATGTGTGGTAAGATATATATAACTTTTATTTTTCTTGGTAAGGTTTTGAGGATAAAAGGACATTTATATGGGAAATTTTGGCATGACGTAACTGCCCATGCCGTGCTAAAACGTAAAGGTTGGATGAGGTTGGAACAAAAACAGACGATGACCGCTTGAACAGTGGCACTCAATTATAAGGAGGATAAAAACAATTTATGGGTCGTATCTGACCGTTGACCAAATACCAATTCCTCATCCACGGTCATTCATTCTTTCCATAAATAATATTCAATAATACACTTTTTTACCATTCAAAAAACAATACACTTTTTACAATTCAATCCAGCCCCATGGCATAGCGGTACTTTTGAAGAGAGTTTCCGGGTCAAAAACAATGGTATATCATGTATTCCATGTAAGTTTATGACTATTGAATTTGTTTCAAAATATTTTATGACTATTGAATTTGTTTCCATGCAAGTTTAATTATGACTATTGAATTTGTTTCAAAATATTTTATTGTTCTAAATCTACTTTAGATTACTCTTAATTAAATTACATCTAAAATTCTAATGGACCCGAGTTCAGACCCCTTAAGCTATATATCCATAATCCCGTTTGGTGGGTATTCATTCCCGAGAAGATATCCTGACGCCTATGTACATGTTGAGTAGTTGTGATTAGGTAAAAGTGTTAGCGGTTTAGGTATGTCCAATAATTTTCTGGTTGGGCATCTGCTAGTCTCCCCAACATGTCAATGGCGCCCTGTTAGGTAAGATTGGAGGTGTCATTTCCTTCCTACCATTTATTTATCCAAAAAATTCTAAATATGACCGAGTATCGACGAGAACTGGATTTGGTATAGTCAAAATTTCACGAAGTTATTGCAGCCAGAAAGTATTAACCATTAAATATATCAACATTTGAGTCGTCAGATCTTCATCAAATAACTTATACTTGATAACTGTAGTGATTTAGTTAAATTTTGACCGCACTAAAACCGGGTCCGTATCCATACACTTTAGTTTATTTTAGTGCATATACTGCAAGTCTTGAAAATCCATTTGGTAGTATATGTAATACAATATAATTATAATTTTCTTAAAATATAGAAGTCTAAATTTGAACTGATTATAATTAACACGGTTAACCGTAACTAAGAAGTGAAAAAAAAGGCAGATGAACGATAAAACTTGGATTAAATTCATTATATTAGAAGATAATATATAATTTTGCAAACTAAAAAATAATATGTAGATGTTTTTATTAATATTAATATATAGCTTCTATTATAAAATAAGTTATGGAATTTATAAATTAAAACTAATTAATTAAAGGCTTGATGGTAAATTTAGAAGAAAATTGATCTATATTTTATTTGAGATCGATGCGTAATTATCACAGTGGAAATAATTTAATTTTTAATTACTAATATATACTTTTATTATAATGCGTACGCAGATGATTCATGATGTGATACATGCGGACAAAAATTTCCAAGTTGTAAGTAGGTTTTTTATTAAAGGTTTATTTCGACTCATTTTGACATCATGATCCTTCTAATTTGACTCATTTTGAAAGAGGGATTATTGGATTAATTAGCTTAGATACTTCTATTTTTTTTTTTACAATAACTGTTTTTAAATAATTATTGGGTTATACATTAAGTATATTTTCAAGTATAATTATTAGCACTCGCCCTTTATATTCATCATCTAATACAATTTGTTTAAAAATATAATTTCGTAAGAGTTATTATTCAAAGTTCTATCTCCAATAATTGAGATTGGCGCAAAGACATTCGATCTTAATTTTGATTGTGTATGTAAAGTTTTTTTTTTTCACAGCAAATAGAAAGGGAGATATATTATGAGTTTGGAAGAGATTAGTCACCACTTTTTGGAAGTATTAACAATATATTTTCCATTATTAAAGAAATTTCATATGAATTTCATAAAAGGATAAAAGTAGTTTGCTGTTTTTTACATAAATTAACATAAATTTTAATTATATTCCTAATTTACTTAAAAAGCTAAAAAGAGATGAGAGTATTTAAATATGTATTATTCACGTTGAGGAGCAAATGTCTTAAATTTTTTATTTAAATTAAATAATATTTTTAAAAATCTTTTCTTTAAAAAAATTATAAAAAAGTTATTTTAGAATAAACTAGTCTAATAATCTAGCACTCTTTTGATTAATTTGTCAAATATAATGTTCATAGTAAAAAAAATAATCAGTATTTTTATATAAATAATTAATTATAATTTGTTTAATTTTTTTTTGTAATATTGATTTTTTTCTTTCTCGATTGATGTCATACTAAATAACACATTATTTATCTACCAATTGTCGCCTGCCTTATATCGTAACGCCAATATAGCAAATGAAAATTTTACAATAAATGTTTAACGAAAGAAAAGATCTTTGTTATCGCATTGGAGGAGAAATTTTATTACCCATACCATAATCATCCTATTCAACTTCTGCAAGATTGCTTCTGTAAAAAAAAAACAGGCATGTGGTTCCAAGAAAAAAAAAAACGCAAAATCAAATTGGAAGAGAAATAATCCCAAGTACCGGTTTAGTTAGCAGTTAAGAATTATTAAATTATTTTATTTAACATCCTTCATAAATTATATATTATTTATTTTTGATTTTATAAATTTATAAAAATTGTAAACCAAATCAGACATGCGGATGAAATGGAGGAGGGATAAGAGAAGTGAAGAGAAATGTCTCTCCCATGTGTATTCGGTGAGAAGAGAAATGTCAAGAAATGAGTGGAGATGAGGGTACTGTTCATTTCTCTGCAATTTGGTCGTGAAATAGTGAGAAATGAGTCATTGACAGGTGAAAATCGATTTTTATGTATACATGATCGATTTTCATGTTACCCACATACAAAATCGATTTTTATGTACACATAATCAATTTTTATGTTACTAACTGTCATAAAAAAATTGATTTTTATTGTCACATAATCAATTGTTGACAAAAAATCGATTTTTTATGAATAATCAATTTTTTAAATATTTTTTCTTTTATTTCATATACATTTTTCTCATACTAAACAACTTAATATATTTTTCTTCCATTTTACACTTATTTCTCTCACACCAAACAACCTAAAAATCATCCCTATCTCTTACCTATTTTTTTCCTTCCCACTTTTCTTCTTCTCATATCTTTTCTCTCTATTTTTCTAATTACACCAAATTATCGGTATTTGATAAATTGCGTTGATATATATTATAATAATTGTGTAATAACATAAATTTTACTGTCAAATCAAAATGACATATTATTCGTACTTAAATTTTAATTTTTTATTGAATCATGGATTAAATTTACATTATGTAATACTAGTACATATATATATTAATACAGTAAATCAAAACTGACATACTAATTACTATTAATTATAGGGTCAGGGAGTTATATTTAAATAATTGTCATTTTTTCAGCCTTATTTATATTTTTATTTTTCGGAATTACATTAGCGATAGTGATTAGCACAAGAACAGGACAGAGCGGAGGATTCATAGCAGAGAGAGAGAGAGAGAGGATGTGTTGTGCGCACACATTGATACAACACAGTGCTCTCCAAATCTCGTTTCTTGGGCCATAACCTTCCCTTCCCTAATATCGATGAATGTCTCGTTTTACCCTTCACCCCTTCACTTCCTCCTTTTGTTTCATTCTATATTGAAAACGGATTTTCCTTTTCCTACCCCGACTTCTCCTTTTTTCACTTTACACATTCTCCCTCTCTCTCTCTCTCTCACACACACACACACACACACATATATACATACATATATTCACTTTGTATTTTCGATTTTGCTCATAGACACAGTGCTTCCATTTTTGCTTCCTCCTTTCGTCACAACTCTTAGATGCTGCTGCTTCTCCTAACTTCCAACCGCACAATCTTCTTGTGATCATCCACGCTCCCCCATGTAAGCATACTTCATTGTTCCTTTCCCCCCTTCTTCTTTTTCCCTCAATACTTGTCTTCTTCCAACATTTCCTCTGTCAAATTCCCCTCTCTGCTAATTCCTTTATCCCCTTTTGTCTTCACGGGTTTTTATGTGCTTTCCACCCTTTTTCTGTCGGTTCGTTTTGAATTCCTGTATTTGTTTGTTTCTTTGTTTTGCTTCTTCTTCTTCTTCTTCTTCTTCTTTTTATTTAAGAAAAAAATTTCATTTTTGATTTATTGATATAATGATTTGCATTCCCAATTGTCAATGCTTGTTCCTTTTTTAAGACCAGGTTAAATGGGTTTGGATTGGGATCTATGTTGGATCTCTCGGTTTCTGTTTTCTTCTTATTAAATTATTATCATTCTTGTGTGGTTTAGTAAAATGTTTATTGGCTGATATTGGTTTCTGTGCTGCTTTTCTTTTTCCTTTTTTATATATAGTTCATCATCTGGGTGGCTTCCTCTTGAGAGAGAAAAAAAATTGGATTTTGACACATTCCCACGGCTTAAAATGTTGCTTGATCTTTGAGGGGGAATTTCATGGGTTGAACTCGAAGAATCATGGGTAGCTTCAGCGAAGACGAGGAATGTCGCTTTTTCGATGCTCAAGAGGATGTTGTGTCCATTGGAGATGCAAAATCAGATGGTGATGGTGATGGTGATGAAGGGGTATCCGTTGGTTTTGATTATGATGTGTGGATTCGTAGCCCAAGGAGTGTTAGAGAACGTAGGAGAAAGTTTATGAAGAGGATGGGACTTAGTATGGATCAGATTGCACTTGAAAATTCTATAGATGTGTGTAGTGTTGAGAGGGATGGGGTGATGGATAGGGTAGAAGATAGTAGTGGGGCTGTGACCAGAACTTGTAGTTTTGAAGAGGAGTTCTGTTCAAGTAGGTCGTCAATGTCATGTTGCCTTAGTGTGAATTCTTCAGGGGAGTTTGGTTCAGTGGAGAAGTTGCCATGTGAAAATGGGAATTTGGAGAAGGGAGTTAGGAGTAATGTGGATGAGGAGGGGCAACAGCATAGGAAGATGGTTGGTGAAAGAGATCAGGGTTCAGATCAGTTGATGGTTGCGCAGGAACCTGAGGATTGTGAGAATGCCTCTGGGGTGTCTCCTTCCCAACGTTTGGTGAGTAGGGAGTTTGAGGAGAAGGATGCTGATGCTGTTGCAAGGAGGATGAACAAGGCTAGAAGGGGTTGGCTCAGAAGATTGCGGTCAATAACCTGTATGGTTGATAGGCAAGGGAAAGGTGATAATGGGGGAGATGGCAATTGTGCAATCTCAGGGTGCAAGCTTCAGAGAGTTAAGGTCCGTCCATACAAGAAGCAAATGAAGGAACTTTCAGCACTTTACATGAGGCAAGATATCCAAGCGCATGAAGGTTCTATTTTAACCATGAAATTTAGTCCTGATGGGCAGTATCTTGCCAGTGGTGGTGAAGATGGTGTTGTGCGATTGTGGCAAGTGGTTGAGGAGGATAGATGTAATGAAATTGACATTCCACAAATTGACCCATCCTGTATTTACTTTACAGTGAATAATCTCTCTGAATTGACACCACTGTTTATGGATAAGGAAAAGATTAGCAAACTGAAGAGCATGAAAAAAACATCAGAATCAGCTTGCATTGTTTTCCCTCCTAAGATCTTCCGGTTGTTGGAGAAACCATTGCGTGAGTTCCATGGACATAGAAGTGAAGTTTTGGATCTGTGTTGGTCAAATAATAATGTGAGTGAATATCATTAATTCAGTTATCCAGTGAACTAAGCATGCACTTAAGCACAGATGAAATTTTCAGAAAATTGATTTAGTTCTTCATCTTCTTTTTGAATGCAGTATCTTCTATCATCTTCAGTTGACAAAACTGTCCGTCTATGGCAAGTGAATCATGACCATTGCTTGAAAGTCTTTTCACACAGCAATTATGGTGCGCCTTGCTGCATTTCTGTTCTGTTTTTCAGGCTTCTTCAACTGTTATCCTAATTTGTTTTTATCACTGCAATCTGTCTCACATTTTTTTTTTTGTATTTGATGTTGTTGTATAGTGACATGCGTACAGTTCAATCCTGTGGATGATAATTATTTCATCAGTGGATCTATAGATGGAAAAGTACGCATCTGGGCAATTCCTGATTGTCATGTTGTTGATTGGACTGATATCAGAGATATAGTGACTGCAGTATGTTATCGGCCTGATGGGCAGGTACCATATTTTTAAAACCAATTTCAATTTTATAGAAATGAATTATGTATAGGAAACGGTTTCATATGAATGATATATTTTATATTTTATACAGGGAGGGATTATTGGCTCCTTGGCAGGCAATTGTCGGTTTTACAATGTATCAGGTACATCTTTTTACATGTCTCCATATTTTATTTTCCTCTAGTTAAACCAGTAAGCCATCATTTAGTAAATTTCATAATCATAATTATTGCATGGGATTTGGATTTCAAATTGTCATTGCGTCATGGTGGGTGAGTGATATAATATGGCTTGGTGGATCTACATCCTATTGCTGAATTTGTTTATGTGAAAAGGGGCATTTTCTGGATGGATTCAAATGATTGTCATTATACCTTTCCCTGGACTAACATTGAAATTAAAGTTTCTTAGTTTGTTAAACCAGAGCCCTATTGTGGTTGAATGTTTTACTTAGTGATCAAGGCTGTTGCTTTCTTGCACTGATATTGTGAATGTTATATTTGTGGATTGAACTGGCTTATGAATACCAATCTACTTAAGGTTAAACCTGTGATAAAATCAATACTATAACTTCTTCCACCTAATTTATTTATTGAACATTTGATTTATTGCCCTGAAACGTAAGTAGTTGTTAACTGAAAGGATGTTAGGTCATGTTATTAAACTACTGATTTTGACAAGGAATTAACAAGATTCTGTATGCCTCAAAACATTATTCAAATTGTCATTGGGATATTGTGACTGTCATTAGCCCTATTACAATCACTTAAGACTTGAGCTTGGTCCTTAACCCTGCTTGTTTTCATTTTTGCTTGAACCAGAGAATCGCTTGCAGTTAGATTCCCAAATATGCTTAGTTGGTAAAAAGAAACTTACTGGCAGAGGGATAACTGGCTTTCAGGTACTTTTTTTTTCCTTTTGCAACTTGTGCTGAGTCATTTTGGCTTTTCCCCCCCATGTATTTTGTTATTTTATACATAAGCTCAATATTTTGGTGATAAGCTGATTATGTGTTATTTATTTCAGTTTCTTCCCCAAGATTCTAACAAAGTTATGGTTACCTGTGCTGATTCACAAGTCAGAATCCTTGATGGGCTTAATGTGATTGGCAAATACAAAAGTACGTTTCTTTGTCTAATTCCTACATTTATTAAGACTTTTCTTCAGTCCTCAACAGATCTGTACAACTGCCTTGCTTTTAGGATTTATTAGGTTGTTTTTCTTCTCAATTTGTTGTGGCATTTTTGTTGGCAAACTTAATGCTGAGAACTCACTTGATAGGTTGAAGCTTGAAAAGGCTTAGCGATTATTCTTATTATTGGTTCAGTAGCCTCTAATTTGACTTTTATTTCATTATACATTTACAGTGTTACTAAAGGTTTTTAATATTTTGTTTTTAGGTCTCAACACGGGGAGCCCAATGCATGCATCAATTACTTCTGATGGGAAACATATTTTATCAGCATGTGAGGACTCTAATGTATATCTATGGAACATTAGTCAGGAAGAGTCTAATCCCATGAAAGCTAAGAAGATTAGGTCTTGTGAGCGGTTTTTCTCAAATGCATCCGTTGCAGTACCTTGGCATGGTTTGAAATCTCAAGTTACTGAAAATAAACATCAATTGGATGTCTTGGATAAAAAATCGGCTGTACACCTCAATCCACCTGCTTCGTTCTCTTTGGGCCGAGAGTTTTTCTTGGAGTCTTTTCCCAAGGGATCCGCAACATGGCCTGAGGAGAAGCTTCCTGTTTCAAGCGCCAAGGCTAAATCATCAGCTTTGCATAAATCTGAATACAAGTTCTTGAAATCTTCTTGCAAGAGTACCTCCTGTGCTCATGCATGGGGCATGGTCATTGTGACTGCAAGCTGGGATGGGAGGATAAAATCATTCCACAATTATGGGTTACCTGTACCCGTTTGAAATGAAGTGACTTATCCTAGGCTGGAGAATAGGATGTCCTTAGAAAATTGCATGCTGCAATGTTCTTGGAGGTTTGAGAGTGATGTTGAATTTGGCAGCATCATTAACAAAGCAGGTTAAGGTCAAAACCTTCAGCAGGGACTGCAGTTTTGATGAGTGAAAAAATTTTGGCTTTTGGAGGGTCCCTTTTTAGATTTCAGGGGATATAATATTGCCCTTTGGTTCATGACAAGTGGTGGCACTACTGTGGTTGTAAATGACCCCTACTGGAAATTAGCAAGTGGCCAAGCTTTAGCTTGTCTTGGTGCCCAGTCTAAATAGCCTTTTGTTACACAAGAATCTGCTGGCCCCTAAAAGAGATGCAAAGTCATGTGTTAAAAACTTGGAAGGGGGCCTTTAAGATATTATTTTGATATGTTGTGGGACCGTGGGGCCTTTGCAAACCCTCTTGTTTGCTAAGATGAGAGGGGGGAGATTGAAGAACTGGTGGATGAAATTCACTTTGATCAAAATGCTGGAGGGTGTTGATGATTTCATAATTGGCAGGGCTAACTAAATGAATCTCTCTGTCTGCCAATCTTCCCGTCCATCTCATGGTAGGGCCACTTGTGCCTTGGGTTAAAACTTGCAAGTGTGGTGAGGATGTGTGTGGAGGTCATTTCTGTTTGAATAGGTTCTGTGCTGCCTTTAGCTCCAATGATACAAACAGTACGAACAAGTGAACAACCAATGTGATTAGTGCCTCCAAGTCTAGGTGACTATCAAAGAGAGAGCCTTTGGCAACTGCTGCAGTGCTGACAAATATCATTACTAACAGATATTCCATATATGGTCTCAATTTTAGGCTGACTTCACTTTTGATTAGTTGAGTTACAAGTATCTAGTCTTCTCTCTAATTTAATTTAATAGTTATTCCATTTTAATGTAAATGTGTAATTTGGTTATGTAAGTAAAATTTTGTTGCCTTGGCCTCTGGTTGATGGAAATAATAGTAAACACAAGTTCTTTGTATGGCTCCTTTTGGTTATCAAGAAAGAACAGTTATAAACTATAATTGTTAAGGGGTTAACAAACATCATTGTTTGGCTATAACAAACATCATTTTTCTCTCCACGACAAAAGTTTAATAAATATGTCATCTACTTTTTTAAAGGGACTTGAGGGAAAAAAAACTCGTTGATTTGTACTGCACTCAAATTATAAGGATTAGGGCGTAGGGTAGTTTGTTTGCAAACTAATTTGAGGTCTATAATTCTGTACTGCTGTCTGTGGCTGTAGAGTGAGAACAAGTCTTTTTAAGTAATGTATCTTTCTGGTTCCTATTTCAATGTAATGAGTGATCCATCATCTTTGGATTACCAAGTACTGAAAGCAGGTAATGACACTAACGTTGTGATTAGCGGGGAAAAAGTAGACTAGTGCAAATTCAACTGTTCAACGAGAAAGCGATTCATGAACTTGGGCACAAAATGCTGATGCAGTACTGCCTACCATGCATTTTTAATACTCAACTCTATCCTTTCTATAATGCCATTTGCTATCTAAAAAAATATTCTAGAATTAATTATTAAAAATAAATGTTATACATTTTACATGATTTAAAATAATTATATAAAATTAATTTTGTAGTGCCAATTTGTAACCAAACAAGCTAGATAATTATATTAGAAAATTTAAATTTGAGTGTTATCAATTATTACTTTTTAACGTCAAATCAAACGTATACAACCCGAGTGCATCCATTTACATGATCTTGACTCTCTAAGTACTGTTTTTTTTATTTAGGGTCAAAACTTTATTTACGGATAATCAAGCTCCTTTTTTGTTTAGATGAATGATTGTTGATAAAGCTATATGTTTTGTCAATGGAAAAATATATTTTGTTATTGAAAAAATGGAATTTGTGGTACTCACATGGAGTGTAGTTATTATCCTTATTTTATTCTTGCTATCAATGATTAGTTGGTGCTTCTTTAAAGATGGTGATTGATTTATTTTCTGCTGTTCTTTTATATGACTTTTATTATTAATATACGAATAATGCCTAAGATTTTGAAGCTTTTTTGGCATGAAAAGACATGAAATGATTACTGGCATTCTATTCTCAAATCTTAAACTAACCATGTATTATTATTGTTTCTTATGTAATTTTTATCTCAATCCTGATTGGTTGTTTTGAATTCTGTCAACCGTTCATTTCATAATGATTGCATTAATAAATATCAAAATTTTACATTTTTTTACTCCATTTTTTTAAGTTTGTAAAAGACACAATTAAAACAACAAAATAGTGTTTTTATCATTTTCTTCACAATAATTTTGTAATAGGAAACAATATAAAAATAAGACGTAACTACAAACAAAATATATTACTTAAAGGATCCGGATCCTCTCTAGCAATCCACCTTTTTCCAGCAAGTGTAGCTACATAATAGCTATGGAACAGCTATGGAAAACTTCTGTAGTTAAATTCAGTAGTTGTTTCCTAGCTATTCCGTAGCTAAAGTTGCTGTAGAGGCAGGACAACAGGAGAGGATTTATACACCAGAAGATAATGTAATGAAAAAGATTAATTGTTTTCTGTGTTGTGTTTAGTAATTACAAAACATAACGAGATGATATGTGTTTAATTACATATATATCCTTATCCTATTTATTATTTAATTAAGTATTGAAAAATGAGTATGGGGTGTTGGGCAGTGATAGTAGGGGATAGGTCATAACGGTGACAATGGTGGTGGTGGTGACAGCGTAGGGTGTCAGGTGACAATAGTGGTGGTAAAAGCTATTAGATAGCAGCGGAGAAATTACAATTTTGGGAAGAATGTTTTTTTTTTTACGATTAAAATATGAAGTATGTTACATGGGTCTGGTATAGAAATCCATAGCCATAAAAGGTACAATGCAATCAGGAACCTCCTCAATGCAGTAGGAGTTTGGGTGAGAACAAGCAAATTTAGCTAAATGGTGGGCACACATATTACCCCCTCTACGAACATGAGAAATTTGAAAACTGTTAAAAGATGAACTAAGGGAAATGCAATCAAGAACCACTAGTCCTGTGTAAGAGTGAGGAACATTGCTAGCACTGAAAAGGTCAGTCACAGCCTTGCAATCTGACTCTATGATTATTGTATCAAAGTTGGTTTCCAAAGCAAAATTGATAGCACATCTAATCCCCATTGCTTCAGCCAATCCCGGGTCTGGAAAGCATTGAATTTGGATCGCAGCAGCTGCAAAGACTTCACCAATATAATTTCTGACTAGTATACCAATTCCCCATGAATCCCCCTACCCTGGCTGCGTCCACATTGATCTTGAAATAGTCTACAGGAGGTGGACTCCAACTCGCCACAGTTGAAGGATAAAGTTGTTGGGCTGCATTCAGTTGGGGCGTGTTGAATTCTGATGGGCGAGCTACCTCAATTGCTCTATTATAGAGTAAATGTAAATTGACTTCCTTTTGCTCAAATACTTTTTTGTTGCGGGCCACCCAGAAGGAATAGCATAGAGCAAAGAACAGGGACAGAAAATCATCCGAGCTTGTTGAGATTAAGCCATCGATCCATTCATCAATAGGATTGGTAGAGTTAGTTGGTACTCTTTCACCCAGGGGGGAGTTCAGCCACGCCTCTTTTATCCACACACAATCTCTAAATAAATGCATCTCTGTTTCCAATTCATCAGAGCACCAAGGACACATGGGAGTACATTGCATTCCTCTCCGAATTAAGTTGGCTCTGACTGGAAGAGATCTGTGCATGAGCCTCCAAATGAAATGAAGGATTTTTGGTTGGCTAGGAATTCTCCATAACTTCCTCCATTGAAAATCCGGAATGGTTCGGCCAGAGCTGCTACCATCTTCTTGCTATCTAAGTGCATTAAGGGCAAATTGATACCCAGTTTTAACAGTGTAAATCCCATCCTTTTTAGGTCCCCAGCAAAAACAATCATTCAACAAGGAAGAGGGAAGGGGAATCTGGAGTATCTGTTCGGTCTCAGAAGGAGAAAAAAGGCTACCAATTAACTCTCTCTTCCAAGAATAGGTAGAATGATCAATGAGGTCATAAACACACAGAATATCTTTTGAGGGAGGGGGTCTGCTCACGGTTCTGTACCCATTTTGAAGGGGAAGCCACCCATCGCTCCAAATTTTAACAGATCGGCCACATTGCCTATCGTCCAAAAACCCCCCATTTTCAACATCTAGCTTGCTAAGTGAATACTCTTCCAAGTGAAACTTGGAGTGAAGCCAGCTTAAGCATGAAGAAAATCACTTCTAGGGAAATACCTTACTTTCAAAACCTGGGCAACTAAAGAGTCAGGCATGGTTGTAAGTCGCCATCCTTGTTTTGCCAAAAGTGCCTGATTAAAAGAGTGGAAATCACGGAATCCAAGTCCCCCTGACTTTTTGAAACACACAAGTGATCCCATTTTACCCAGTGAGTTTTTCGTTCTCCTCTTTTGCTTCCCCACCAAAAGTTGCTGATCATGCTCTCAATTTTATCACATACAGCCTTAGGTAGTAGAAAACAACCCATTATATAGCATGGAATGGCTTGAACCACTGCTTTTACTAGAACTTCACGCCCAGCTCTTGACAAATAATGTTCTTTCCATCCTTTAAACTTCTTCCAGACTCTATCCTCAACAAATTGAAAAACCTGTTTCTTTGACCTACCAGTGAATGTAGGGAGACCCAGGTATTTGGAGTGGCTATCAACCGCCTTAATCTTCATCCAACCTTGGAGCAATATTCTTCTCTCTTGGGGCACATTTCGGCTGAAAGATAGCTCATATTTGTCAAGATTAATCATCTGTCCAGAGGCTTCCTGATATTGGTTAAGGATTTGGAGAAGATTATTTATTTCTGAGTTGGATCTTCTAGTGAAAACAATGTTGTCATCTGCAAAAAAATAAATGGGAAATCTCTGGGCCTCCTCTTGCAATTTTGATTCCATGAATATTTCCCCCTGATTGAGCCTTGAGGAGCATACCTGAAAAAAACCTCAGCACTTAGAATGAACAGATAAGGGGATAATGGGTCCCCTTGCCTGAGTCCTCTACCAGGGGAGAAAACTGGCATGGGTTTCCATTTAATAAAACAAAGAATGATACAGTAGACACACATTTCATTATAAGAGATACCAGGTGATCCGGGAAACCCATACTAGCAAGGACATCTCTCAAAAAAGACCATTCCACCCGATCATAAGCCTTAGCCATATCAAGCTTGAGTTCGATGTGACCTATTCTTCCTTTTTTTTCTTCCTCATGTAATGGAAAGTATCAAAAGCCACTAGTGCATTATCAGTAATAAGTCTTTTAGGAACAAAGGCACTTTGATTGCAGCTAACAATTAGAGGCAAAACTGGTTTGATCCGGTTAGCAATCGTTTTGGTGACCAGCTTCATAATCACATTACATAAAGAGATTGGTCTGAAATCCTTTATATGCTTAGGTTTTTTAATCTTGGGAATCAAACACAGGAAGGTGTGATTAATGGAAGCTAGATCCATGTTATTATTCAAAATATCTAGAACAAAGGATGAAATTTCTGCACCAATAACATGCCAATATTTTTGAAAGAAAGATGGGGGAAGCCCATCCGGACCAGGAGTAGATAAAGATTTCATACCTTTCAGAGTTGCATGCACCTCTTCCGAAGTAAAATTCCGTGCTAATGATGAACACATTTCAGGAGTTATTCTGTTGCGAACCACATCAAAAACATCCAAATGTTGGGCCGGGTGAGAAGATGAGTATAGGTTGATAAAAAAATCCGTCATGACTCTAGCGATATGGCTCTCCTCCCTGAATTCTCTTTCATTGTCATCGCGGATAAGATCTACCCAGTTGGTCTTTTTCCTCAGAGATGCCTTCAGGTGAAAGAATCTTGTATTTTTATCACCCTTTTTGAGCCATTGAGCCCGAGAGCGCTGAGCCCACCACTGTTCTTCTAGATCCAACAATCCATCTAAATTAGTCTCTTCCTCACGGATTTTCTGTAGCATCCCAACTTCATGTGATCTTTTATAGAGACCTTCCAACCGTTTTTGGCTGTCACGGATTTTTTTTAGGAATAGTGCCAAACTTCTTAGAGCCCCAATTATCCAGGAATTGAAGACACATGGATAATTTAGATTCAACCCCCAAAGCACCTTTTGACCAACCTTCAATCACCTTTTGCTCGCATTCAGTATCCGTGGCCCACACTTGCTCGAACCTCATTAATTTACACCTCCTTCTCCTTCCACCAGGTTCAGCGTTTGTATCCAAGAGCACAAGACAGTGATCAGAACAATACCGACCCAAGTGTCGCACAGTAACAACAGGGAACATTGATTTCCATGTGGCATTAGCTAGAAAACGATCAAGATGAGCTTTAGTGTTATCAGTGTCTTGCTGTCTATTGTCCCAAGTGAACCGGTCCCCAATGTAGCCCAAGTCAGCCAATTCACAACATTGCACACACTCCCGAAATCCAATTAAAAGATTATCTGACACCGTGTTGCCCCCTCGCTTCTCATCATTCATAAGAATCTGGTTGAAATCTCCGAAACAGACCCAAGGAGTTTGGGTGTTTTCTCGATGCAAGGACTTGATCAAATCCCAAGTCAAGTGTTTATTTGGACCCTTAGGATAACCATAGATGCCAGAGCAATTCCAATATGATACCCCATCATTAGTAGAGATTTTTGCATGCATGTTGTGGATCGAAGTTGTAATGATCTCTACTAATAATTCATCGGCCCATAATAGTGCTAGACCCCCTGCCCGGGTCCTCCCTTCTCCAGAACAACCCATTACCCAAACATTATTTAAACCTCCAATGTCTCTCATTCTCATCGTCTCCTCTGCTTTCCTCCTTGTTTCCATTAGGAACACAAGGGTGGGTGACTTTTCAGCTATGAGCTTTTTTAAAGCTCGAACTGTGCGAGGGTTCCCAAGCCCCCGACAGTTCCAGGATAAAATTCTCATTGCTCTCGGTAGACCTGGACATCCAGGCCCGCCGTTGGAATATCAAGGTGAATTCTTTTGCCACTCTCAGCCTCAACAACAGATCAGCTTGGTCCACATCCATAGTACAATTACGTTTCAGCACTCCTTCAGGTAGGGGAATATTTTCTGTATCATGGGACTTCCTCTTTTGATCACCCACGTGTTTCCATTTTTTAGGAACCGGTTTATCTCCCATTGGGAAATTAGTACGGTCAGCCAATGGTATTACTAGTTGCACATTAACATTATCCACCCCTATGATGTTGTTGGGTGGGATAGAATCCCCTCGTACTTCCTCGCCAGCCCCATCATCTGCTGACCTCGTATCCTCTGTATACTCCTTGGTTTGGCAGGTAGTTGTTGACTCTTGTTGCTTAAAAGATAGCTCAGATAGCTTATCCATTAGCTCTTGGGTTAACTTCTTCCTTTGTTCTTCATCACGGGTGGGTGGCCTGGGTTTTTCATGTTTCTGAGAGTAGAGTCTTGTAGTTACCTTTTTTCCTATCTGAGATGTTCGCATCCAAGGGCCTAGGGACCTCTCCTCCTCCTCCCCTTTTTCATGGTTCCCATTGCATTCCTCATCATCATGACCTATTAATCCACATGTGTAGCAGAATTGTGGGAGTTTTTCATACTGGAAATCTACCCAGAATACACCGTCTTTTTTAGAGCCTGTGTTAACCCCAGGAAGCAAAGGTTTTGAGATGTCAATTTCCACCGAAACCCTGATATACGTGCCTTTACCTTGTATCTCATATATGTCTGCTTCGAATATCGTGCCCATGCATGCACCTATCCTCCTTCCCATTTACTTTGTTTGACAGTGTATTGGCAATCCCCAGAGTTGCATCCATACAGGAGCATTCAGAAACTTCATGTCTCGAGGAACAATAGAATGCTGCCACCTGTTAAGCAATAACCAAGAATTCCTAAAGAGCCAGGGTTGACCCTTCAAAACCCTCTCTAAGTCCCGTTCTTCATGAAAGAAAAATTGGAAAAAATTTTCTCTTAGATCCACCACTTTGAAACCCTTTGGTCGGTTCCAGATGTTAGTAAACGCATTAAGTAGGCTATTGACATGGAACGCTTTCTCTGAGATTTGTTTACCCACAATATTGTTGCCGCACTCGTTCAATCCCTCTTGAATATCCTCTTCGTCAAAGACGATAAGATTGGGCTATGTATTCCGCCTATGAAGGGAGCTTTTTCCTGTCTGTGAATTGGTAGTAGTCATCTCTCTGCAACGCAGGAGATAGACAACATAGAGCGAGGAAAATCATGTGGAAACGGACGTGTGAACTGCACTACTCGTCGCCGGCCCTAGAGAAACCCTAGGAGAGCGAGATGAGAGGATCTTATCCTCTTTTTAAACTTCTGTTTCCTTGGGAGGAATATTAGAAGAGTTAGTGGTGGTTTTATTAATAAAAAATTAATAATGAGATGTCATCTATTCTCTTTGATTTCACATTTTTTATAGAACCAAAGTGTTTCACTTTTATAATAATATGTTTTGTTCTGTTCCATTCCAAACTGTCTACCAAACGCTACATATGTTTCCTTCAAAATACATTCTTTTTACACGTGGAATGGTGAATTGTTATTTATCTTTCTTATTGGCGCATATGTATAAAATAATAGCAGTTAACAATTTAAAAAGTTATTAATGAGTATTTTAAGATATTAATTAAAGAATAAAAAATGCTTATTCAAAGTATAATATTTAAGGCTAAAACATGTTTTTGATCCCCCAAAATATCCTGATTTTTCCATTTGGTCCCCCCAAAATTTTATTTTCCAAGTGGTCCCCCAAAAATTATAATACATTCCCATTTGGTCCCTTTGTTAGTGCATCATTTATTATCTCCGTTACATGCTTGCGTGGCAGCTTAGGTGGACAAAATAAGCATACATGGCATGCATATGTGTCTTCTTATGTGTCCTACATGACAAAATAAGCCTATAAGTGGTTAATCAACGCCTTTTTGTGAGTCACATTGATGAACTCTATAATTATTTTTTTCATGAAAGGTGGTGATATAAGTCATGTAGGATACATAAGATGACACATATACATGCCATTTACGCTTATTTTGTCCATCTAAGCTGTCACACAAGCATTTAACGGAGATAATAAATGGTGCACTATCAAAGGGATCAAATGGAAATGTATTATAATTTTTGGGGGACCACTTAGAAAAAAAATTGGGCAACCTAATGGGAAAATCGGGATATTTTGCGGGACAAAAACATAATTTAACCAATATTTAATGTATGAATAATTTTAAAAAAAAAATTATATTTTTCAAAATATTTTGCTACTCTGACATTTGCCAAAACTTAATTGAACTAATAAGTTTAATGTTTAAAAACTTACGAATACTAATTATATGTCCTTATTTTAAGTGATAAAAACCTAGAGCTCCTGGGCGGTGAAGAATAAGATTTATCATAATAAAAAAGGCAATTTACAAAAAAGGGAAAAATTAGTGAGAGAGAAGCATATATGCAACCGAATTAAAAACTTATTAAATAGGAACATTATTTGAAAGAATATTTATAATGTGCCTTGGTTTAGCCATTAAAATAATCTTTTCAATCAATGATATCAATTTCCAACAGGATATATCTTTTGTAAAGTTGGAACACTCTGTATCTTCCATAGTTGTGCTGAATAATATTTAAAAAAGAAACACACCTAAATATATGATATGTTATGCTTATTGAATAAGATTAAATTTAAAGCATCTCAAAAACAGTTATTGTAGAAGAAACAAATATGATCAACCAAACACTATGGAGAAACCATAAAGCATGAACAGGCAGGGCAAATCAAAAGCACATGATTATGAACATTATGAGCACATATAGACACTAGAAAGGAATCGAATCAAGGACAGAACGAGAAAAATAAAATGAGAATGATTAATTTTTTAGGGAGTGTTAGGCTTTGCTGCAATCTTACTCAACCTCTCTGGCTTGTACCTTTAAATTTATAGGTTGGATATAATTAAGAATTAATGCCTATATTATATATGTGTTTATTCTTTTAAATTTCTTTATCTTTGACAGTTTTACCTTTTGAGATTAGGCCAACCAAGCTAGTACACAGTGTTACCCACCAAAGAACATTGGTGCAGAGAATCAAACGCTAAAAGCTGTGTTAATCGATGAGGAAAGGACAAAAAGCATGACTTTGGATTAACTTAGCAGAGAGATATGTTTTGATAAAAATATACACACACCCGACAAAGAAACATGTAACAATCCTTTGCGCGCTCTCGGTGCTGTTCATCATGATTATGGTAAATCAATTGTTTAATTACTTTGATCATGCATTGGATTTACTGTGTTTATTGAATATACTTATTCTGTCTTTTGCTCTCCATCAAGTCATTAATGGATGAAGAATAGTGTTTCAACCAAAAAAAAATGTAAGAAGAATAGTGATTTGAAAAATAGAACAAAAGAGAATGATACGTGCTTTAGCTTGCAAATTTCCTCTATTTTGCTGTAGAAAAAATTTATAGAAAATTTTTGTAATATTTAAGAATCTAAAAAAAAAATCCTAAAACTTTGAAATTCACAAAAAAAATTCAAAGGAAAATGAAAGTCCATATAAAATTTGGATGTGTCTAATATACACATGACAAACAAATTTTGATTTTCCTACACTTATTTTTATACATTTTCTTTTACACTCATTTTTTCCTTCTATCTCTCTCTTCTTTTTCCATTACATCAGTTACCATATCTCTCACTTTCTCTATCTTTTCCTAACTTTTCATTCTATCTCTCTCTCTTCCCTACCCTTCCCACACTCTACTTTTTGAGCGTGGAAGAATACTTTTCATCCAAATGATCTATAAATGATTAATTTAATATTGGGTCCTTCTAGGGTGAAACACTTTTTTGACCTATAATAATAGGTAAGATTACCTGTAAAAAAAAAAGCTCAAATTTAATTAATTATAATGAAGGGCTTAAGTATTATAAAAATATAGCAACAAACATGTGCCTAAGCGAAAATGACAAAGTATTAATCAAGAAGTATTTGCACCTATATTATATAGAAACTAGAACTAGAACTAGAACGATGGTCTATGACATTTTTGTTACTTTTTATTAATTTATATTAAATAATTCTATTTTACATCACAATTACGTATAAAATAGTTCTATTTAAATTATATATTTAATTTAATATATATGAGTAAATATTTGTTTAAAAATTTTGAAAATAAACTTACAAGTTACAACTAAAACATAAAAAATATATAATAATTAAGAATAACTATATAAGATAAAATTATTAAAAAATAATTATAAATAATGAGTATCCATGAAAATATTTTATATATGATTTCTCAAAACAACTTTATTTTTATACTTTTTTTATTCAGTGAAAAATAAAAGAAACAGAACAAAGAGACAAAAACACACAAAGCTAACTACTACAAAAAAAAACTAAGAAGACCCAAGCTCTCATCCAGCAATTTTTATACCTAAATAATACGACATGTAAAAAAAGTTTAATATAATTTCCTTTTATTTAATATCGTTATTGTGTTATAATTAAATGAGATAAAATAAAGAAATAAAATTAAGAAATAAATTAAAAAAAAATATTTGTAATGTTTTAATTAATTAATATGAAATAAATAAATTAAAATAATTTTATTATGTATTTTGAAATAAATATATTAAACTTTTTATACATTAGAATTTTATGTCATTCCTATAACACAAACATTTATCATTGTGATTTATATAAATTCAAATCTTTGTCTTCATATAACATACAATATAAACGGTGTTGAAGGTTGGTGTTAATTTTTAACAGATAATAATAAAGATATTTTTTTTTACTATTTCCTACTATTTTCGCTATCTCCTTGCATTTTAATAATTTCTATTGGGTTTCTAACACATAGAACCAAAATTTGATGGTGAAAGAAAGACCCAAAATGACTAACAACGTCGGGAAAAAAAATGGCTGCAATGGCTGCCTACATTCACTATGGTGTGATGTGAGAAGAGAGCAGGTTCACCAGTATAATATATAAAAAAAAGTCATTCATTATATAAAACATTAAGGGCTAGCTTAGCAATTTTTGTAATTTTGGTTCAACAGGTTATCAGTAAATAATTCTAGTCGTTCATTCATTTAATCCTCGATCTAACGATTACGAGCCTGTGTGTCACCGGTGACACACCCGTAAGGTGTTTCACTCTAAACTGACCCTTTAATAATAAAAAATAAACGCTTTAGATGATATACAAGCAGGGACGGATTCAAGGGGGCAAGCATGGGCCTTGGCCCCCCTCCCCCATTCTACTATACTACATATTACATACAAAAAAATAAAATATCATCAAAATATATGTAATAAATGAAAAAAAGTTAAATAAAATGAGTGTGATACATTTAATTTTTATAACATAATTGTACTATATATATAATTTAAATAAAATATATGATGAATTTGATTAATATTTAATATCTATTATTAAAAAAATTCGGCCCCCCTTCGTATGAATTCTGGATCCATCCCTGTATACAAGCGGGGATGGCGTTGAATAAGCGGGAGACATTTGTCACGAGGCATCTCAAAGCAGCGACGTCGCGACTCAAGGGTTTTGGGTTCTATTGCACTGGTCACGAGAAGGCCAAGTTGAAGAACCAAGAATGACTCGCTTGTTCAAGCACTCATTTCTTAAGTGGACTTCACTTGGGTATGATTTATGATTGATTTTACTTACAATATTTTTATCACATTACATTTTCGTTTACGAAAGAAATATTAAATTCATACAATAAAAAATATACAACAATTCATACAACACACTTTTTCTATCTATTTCTTTCCATCACATCACTCATCACATCTCACATTTTTGTCTCTTCTCTCTCTCTTCTCTCTTTATCTCACTAAATTGTATGTTGTAAACAACATTTCTGTTTACGAAATTGTACTCTACCACATGAATTAAGGCAATTGCGTTGACAACTTCGCTTTTGGTTTAATAACTTGGAACCGGATCCTCTCAAGAGGGGCAAAACTTGAGTGTCTAGTTGATAATATTTGAACCATAGATGAGAAAATAAAGATCAATGGCTCATATTGTATTTAACAAAACTTAAAACTTCTTGTTTTACTATTAGGTAAAATAAAATCAATCCCCTCCACCCCAAAAAAAAAAATAAACTTATCCTCATTTCGTGTGCACCTCAGTTGTCCTTCGCCACAACATCCCTTTTTCGCCACTGCAGGTTGTGTAGAGATTGTTGAAGCCACCACCACTGGGACAGATGCACCTCCCTGGTCCTCCGCCACAAGTGACCTTTCCAACATCCAATACTCAATCAATTCATTTGCATCATTTGTGAAACTAAACTTCCAATTATTAGTACCTTGGCTTTATAATATTGCTCTCTATAATTCTTTAAGTCCCATGTAAGGTTATGTTTTCAAATCTAAAGATTTTGGGATGTCTACTTCTGAAGGGATTGTTTTCTTAAGGTTATATTGCTTCAAACCGTGTTCATGCATATACCACCCGGATCTCAGAATATATCTACTTTATTTAAGTACATGTGCTTCATACATGGTTGTAGGCCAGCTAAGGTTATTCATGACATGATTATATAACATCAAAATAGAGATTGGTGATCATTGTTTTTTTATTCATACACGGGGTATTGAGTACCTTCAGCTTCACGTACCAGGACGGCGGCGATTGCTTCGTCGGCCACGGATAAGTACAAATATAGTGTCTCCCCGGGTATGGGCTTGGTCAGGACGGGGTGGTGATACCAATATGATTTTAATCTGTTGGAAAGCCTCTTCGCATTCACTATCCCAATCAAATGATTTTCCTTTCTTCAGAAGGCGGAATAAGGGTAGTGCTCGGGATGCAGATCTCGAAATAAATCTTGTCAGGGCGGCAATCCTCTCGGTTAACTGTTGGACCTCTTTCACCGATGTTGGACTCTTCATGTCCAAGACATCCCGACATTTATCCGGGTTAGCCTCTACTTCCGCGCTCGGTAAGTATGAAGCCGAGGAACTTCCCAGCCCGGACTCCAAAGGTGCTTTTCTTTGGGTTTAGACACATGTTATAGCGCCGGAGTTGATTGAAGACCTCACCGAGATCACAGACGTGGTGGGCGTCGGCAGTACTCTTTATTATCATATCGTCGACATACACCTCGATGACCCTTCCTATCTGATCCCGAAATACCGTATTCATCATCCTCTGATAAGTGGCGTCGGCATTTTTTAAGCCCGAACGACATCATTCGGTAACAGTTTGGCCCCTTCTGTCATAAACGCGGTCTTTCTTGGTCAGGAGGGTACATCGGAATTTGATTGTAACCGGAGTGCGCATCCATAAAAGATAAAAGGCGAAATCCAGAGGATTGATCGACCAAGCGATCGATATTAGGCAGCGGGTAAGAATCCTTGGGGCATGCTTTATTCAGATTCGTGTAATCTACACACATTCTCCATTTGCCATTAGGCTTTTTGACTAAGACTACATTGGACAACCAAGTTGTATATTTAACTTCTCTGATAAATCCGGCGTCCACAAGCTCCGTCACCTGTGCCCTGGCTGCTTCTGCTCTATCGGCCGACATCTTGCGGCGTCTTTGCTCCACCGGCTTGATCTCAGGGTCGACCGATAGGCGGTGGCAGATTACATCGGGATCCAATCCGGGCATGTTAGCGGCTGTCCACGCAAACAAGTCGGCGTTCTGTTGTATGAGGGCACAAAGGGCCCTTTCGTCTTCCGGGGTCATCCCGCTTCCGATTTGCACCACATGGTCCGAGGTTGGTCCAATCTGAAGGGGACGGAAGTCGCCCTCCGGGATGGGTCTGGTCTCCGTAAAATCTTCGCGGACGTCAAGATCTGTGAGCAGTACCTCGGTCGCTGATGGGTGCTCCTCATCCTTTTCTTCTTTTAGCTCAGTCTTCTCCGGCTTGGTGATTTTTAATGACTCCTTGTAGCAGGATCGCGCCATAACTTGGTCGCCTCGGACACTGATGACTTCGCCTTCGTCGCTCCAGAATTTCATCATCAAATGATTAGTGGAGATTATCGCGCCGATGGCGTTGAGAGTGGGCCTTCCCAGTATGGCATTGTATGTGGAGGGACAATCGACTACCAGGAAGCGGACCTTGGTTGTTTTAGAGAGCTGCAGCGGCGGCTGGCCAAAGGTGACCAAGAGCTCAACATATCCTGCAGGCTGGATTTTGTCTCCGGTGAAGCCAATAAGATCTGCGCCCTTATACAGCTGCAGGTCTGACTCAGGAATATGAAGAAGATGAAAGGTCTTAAGAAACAACACGTCGGCCGAGCTCCCTTGGTTTATAAATACCCTCCGGACCTCATGGTTGGCCATGAATACCGTGATTAATAGCGGATCGTCATGTCCTGGGATGACTGGGTCGTAGTCGTCCTCGGAAAATGTGAGTGAAGGCAGCTTCCGCCTCTGCCCTCGATGGGTGGTTCTAGTTGATGTGGATGCCGACAACACCTCCTTCATATGTCTTTTCCTCGAGTTGCCGGACTCTCCTCCTCCGGCAAACCCATCGGCGATAACATAAATCACGGGGTGTTTAGGCAACGATGGCTCTTCGCGAGGTGGAGTCCTTTGTTTGGAAGAAGTGGAGCGCCCCCGACGTTCTCTGCGGGCTTTGGAAGGTGGAGACTGTTGCCGCGAAGGTTTTATCGAGCTTGACCTCTCATGCCTTAGTGACCTGGTCCTAGACCGACTACGCTCTCTTTGACTTGACTCATGTCGGTGCTCTTCACGCCAATATTCACTTCTCCGTGCATCATTGTCGGAATGAGCGCCCTTGGTCTTTTTGAATCTGTCGAGCTTGCCACGTCGGATCAACTCCTCGATTGCATCTTTCAGATTTAGACATTGATCAGTGTCGTGCCCCTGAGATTTGTGATATCGGCAGTACTTTGATTTATCTGTTTCGGGTCCGGTCCTCTGGGGGCGGGTTCGGCGCATCCCGACCTCTTACATTTCAACATTGAGAATCTTCCCCCTCGGTTGATTGAGCGGGGTATAAGAAGTATAACGGCCCAAGGGCTTCTTATCCCCATTGTTTTCCTGTCGGTTATTTTTGTTTTTCTGTCCCTGACCGGGGTTGGAATCCTTAACGTTGAGGGAAAGCTCCTCGTCTTCAAGGCTGATGTATTCTTCAGCACGGCTCAACAGCTCCTCCATGCTGGTAGGTTTCCTTTTGGACAGATCAATCCAAAAGGGGAATGAGGGATGAGGTCGTCCTTGGCCAACATCAACTGGACCCCTGGCTGGAGTCCTTGGACTAATAACGGTTCCTTGGTAAATCGACTAATGTAATCTTGGAGGGATTCCGAGGGCCCTTGTCGGATCTGCTTCAGGGAGGCTTCAGTCTTCGGCTGAACTTTACTGGTCGTGAAGCTGGTAATAAATTTAGCCCTTAAATCGGCCCAGGTGTTTATGGACCTCGGAGGGAGAGTTTGGAACCACCTGAGAGCGGTTTTTCTTCAATGACAGAGGAAATACACGACACATGATTGGGCCTGAAGCATTACGGATTGACATTGCTGATTCGTAAACGTCCAAGTGTTCCAATGGATCACCCATCCCGTCATAAAGCTCGGGAACCGGGATCTTTTCAAACCGCTTGTCAACAGGGAATAACATGATGCGCTCAGAAAAAGGGAGGACCACTTGAATGACTTCATCATCAATGGCATGTCGCGATTCGCCGATTGCCGGTGTGTTTCGTTCTCTCGGATGAGAGTTGGAGTGCACCGACTGCACCGACAACTGAGGTGAATGCGGGGTGGGCCGAGATGACGGAATGCGTTGATCATGTGGTGGCGAAGTGTGACGCTCTCGAGGTGGTGAGATCTCGGTTGTTCGACGAGGGGAAGGGCGACGCCCGGCGACGGCGTCTTCGCGAGCGATGCGGCGGTGCATGTTTTCTGCTTGGCGCTCAGTCTCCACCTTCTCGAGGCGGCGTGCATATTGTTCCAGCATCTCGTTTTGACGGCGGATGAAATCCAGAAGCTCTCCTCGCGATGGCTAGTCCTGGGGAGAGGACGGTGAGCCTAAGTTTCCGGGCGTGGGTGGAGCGACGGCTCGAGCACGCGCAGTGCCTGGGTGTGGTGGAGCAATGCCGGCAGTTACTGAAGCGACACCAGCAGTTGTAGAAAAAATAGCTGGAGAAGTTCCAGAGGTCACGAGAAGGGTGGTTCCCTCTCCTCCGGCGGCCGTAGAACTGCTTCTGGTTCCTACCATGGTTGATGGAAGATTTGGAAAAGAACATCAGAGACTTCAAGAACTGAGATTAGAAGATCCAAGAACGAAAATATTCGTCCCCACAGACGGCGCCAATGATCTTCCAGCAATCTTCAGGTTGAACTCAGCAAAGAACGACGACGGAGAACGGCGGTACGAGCGGCTGATCCACGGCGGAGCAGGGTGTACCTGTAGGGACTCCGATGCTTAACATAAGTAAGGGTTTTAGCAGAGTAACAGTATATGGATATTAAGCGTACCTGAAATGGTGAAACTCTACAGTATTTATAGGCGATTTTAGGCGGGAAAGTCCGTTAAGGAGTTATAACGGATTCCGCAATTTCCGGCGTGACGCGCCTGCAAGAATGTGGTGTCACGCGCCATAATGAATACCGGATCCGTGTGTCCGACTGCCGGCATATGATAACGGAAACTCTATGTCGGTGATGCTTCAACGATTAGCTTTAAGGTAGAGGCGGTGTAAATCGTCGGATTCCTCACAGGTGACCGTCGGATGATACCATCACGGATATACCTTTAGTATGTCGGATATCCCTCCGATGACTGCATATTATGTCGGCCAATGACGGTCCATTGTTCATGATGCCGGTCCGGGGTATGATAATACTCCAGAACACCTTGGCTTTATAATATTGCTCTCTATAGTTCTTTAAGTCCCATGTAAGGTTATGTTTTCAAATCTAAAGATTTTGGGATGTCTACTTCTGAAGGGATTGTTTTCTTAAGGTTATATTGCTTCAAACCGTGTCCATGCATATACCACCCGGATCTTAGAATATATCTACTTTGTTGAAGTACATGTGCTTCATACATGGTTGTAGGCCAGCTAAGGTTATCCATGACATGATTATATAACATCAAAATAGAGATTGGTGATCATTGTTTTTTTATTTAATTTTAGAATTTAGAACGCCATCATTCACATGATTGTAAACACCCATTCCCCAACCCAATATATTATATGGAATTTTTTTAGGGGGGAGGGGTTTGGAGGTTTTGAAAGAATATAAACATTTATTGATAATGGGTAGAACCGATAAAATGGGCTAGCCCTACCGAGCTGATCCACAAAAGCCCGCAAAAATGTTTGGCTCAGGCACTGAATTTAAAAGCCTGAATAACTCCCAGGATGTTTAGTCAGTCCAATAAAACCCGCTACCTGTAAAAACCTGTGAAAAGCCCGGGTAGTCAGCAAAAATCAAAACCCGCAAAAAAAAATCCGACCTACCCTAAAAATGTAAAGTTCGGACACTTATTTTAAAAGCCCTAATAACTCACGAGTTTTTTTAACTCATCCTGATAAAGTCACTACCTACATCAGACCGGATAGCTCGAATTACTAGCTCTAATATTAGACATGCTTTGATTCCAGCATTATTCATGGTTGTATAATCCAATGCATTTTCAGTTATGGGTTGCAATGTATGATCAAGAGTTTTCTCAGTTTACTGAACATGAATGATGTGACATTGGAAATCGTTTTGTCCATGAGCAGGGAGAAGCCACCAAAGTGGGATAAAGGGGTGTAGACACAACTGGTTTACTACAAAGAGCTGTTTTAACCACTGTTTCATTTAAACAAAACACTGTGTTTTTGTGTTTTTTAGGTGGGATTAACATTAGCCATTAAATGTACCAGATGGTTAGTAGAAGAGTAACTGTACCTCCAGTTCACGCGTAAAATTGACATGATCTGATTCCTAATAACTTGGAGCAAATGGAAAGCATAAGAATTTGAGTTTCTTTCTCATTGGTTTTTGAATTTATGGAGAGTTGGCTTTTCTATACTTTTTCCTTTTGCCTGAACAAATCCCTTTTCCCTTTCCTTTCTCCCTTCTACGATCTTGAATGATGTCCAGTGACTTGGTAGTTTGTAGATTTACATTGAGACCGTGAATAACTATGTAAAAGTTCTAGTGGGGATGGTTTTTGAAGAAAGAAGCTTATTCCCTACTTTGCTTGGGGGTGGATCAATTGTGCATTTTCTTTTTAGTTTAAATTGAATTGGTATACCAAAAGTAAACTGAGATAATGTTGCTACCAAACTGTTTTAGCTGCCTTTAGAGGCTGCTCATTGCTTATTTAAGGGTACTCTCCAATCATTTTTCTTGGAGTATTACAGAGATGTTCTTCTTCTTTTGTGCTGCCAACTTGCTCTTGACATCTGACATCGTGTGCCCCTGTTGAAATGTGGTAACACACACACACACACACAAGTAACGAGCTTCTTCCTCTCATTTTTATGTGATTCATTTCCTCTGGAAGGCCATTTTAGACACAGGAAGTTGAATTTGCAGCACTAACCTCTGAACTGTGAATGCATGCTTTTGTGTCTCCATCTGAATTGTTGCCTGTGTATCAGTGTATGTGCCCATATTCTGATCTCAAGTAAATTGTTGCTCTCTTTTTTGTTAAAAATCTCTTTATCTAACTATAACACTTTTTTGCTGGTGTTTCATGTACCCTTAAATTGTGTTTGGATAAAATAATTCAAAAATTACTATATTTCATGTGTTAAAATAGGAAAAAGTTATTGATTAACGTCTACCCCTTATCTTCAGATATTTGCAGAAAGGAAATAAGTCAAACAATTTCTTCCAAGGAATGCTTAGTATCATATGATGCTAAGGTGGTGGTGTCGGTTCTGGTTTGGGGTGAGGGTATAGATTCAATTCCTGATTTCTTTCTTTCGTTTATTTTAAGTATATTCCACCTTTAGTATGTCATTGACATAAGTAAAACATGAACTAATGATGAACCAATAGCATGCTTGAATCTTTAATGTATGCAAGTAAATAATAGGATTAGATGGCAATATTTCAAATTTTGTGATGTTATTATAAACTTAAGGATATCTACTTCATATTTGCCATGGGCTCATATTTCTTATATACTCGTTGTTTGCAGGATATCAGAAGAGAGCTTGGAGTCAATATAGTTGAAGTTGATGAACAAAAGGTGCAACTTTCAAAGGTAAGGCAACCTGACCTGCAATATATAATTAATGGCATATTTCCTTGGAGCAAATGTATTCCTGTATTACTGTAGTTTTATTTTGGACAGATCAACAAGAAATGTGAATAATGCAGTCATGATGAAGCAAATTTTTAAACCTGAAAGGTATGTGGTGAAGGGCATCTGGTGAAGGGCAAACTTTGTTCCACACATGCAGCCATTGTGGCCGTCACTTTTTGGGAATTAACTTGGTATCATGTGTGAAAATATTGCTCACTAGCTATTTACTTTTTTCAAAAAGGAAATAAATATCCTGTCTTCAACTACCTTGGCATGCAAAAAAGTTCCTATGGACTATACAGATAAAGGATGAATTCTTCTCACTCTGTTTTTCTTTTGGTTGAGAAAACATAGGATGAGGTGTGATTATCCTAGTCTATGCCAGGATAGTCTTTCAGGTTTAACGAAAACTTATAAGAGACTTACAAGGAGAGACTTTGTGGTCGAACCCCAAGCCATGAGTGTTGTGGCAAAAGGGCAATTTGGTGAGTCACCAATGTTGAATTTCTTAATATGCAATGAAACAAGTCACCTAAGGCTAAGGGATGTGTTTGATTGATTTCTCCTTTCTCTCTGTTTTTTTTTTTTTTTCATAATTGTTTCTCGAAACAATTTTTAAGAATGTTGGCATTTGAAAAGAAAGAAAAACCTGTTTGATAACGTGATTTAGATAGTTGTTTCTGCTACCTTAACCTCAGAGGCCAGAGCCAGTGACTCCAAAATGGTGGTCTTCTCAATGTTCCTCCATAGTCCAAACCATTCACATCCAAAGCAAGTCATAGCACGACCCGTCTGTGAAGTGTTATTACAAGCAGCAACTATGATTTACAAAGATGTGGATTCTTATCGAAGGTTTTGAAAAATAACCCTTTTCAAACAGGGATTCAATAGTTTTCTATAACAATAACACAGGCCTTAGCACTGCACACTCCTCTGTTCAGGCATGGCACACAAAAGTAAAATGTAAGTTGCAATCATCAATTCCCTCATAATCATCGTCATTTAAACGAATTAACATATCAACCGAAGAAAGAGGGAACCCTAGGGTTTGCCGCATTTAAACAAATATGTGAGGATATAGGGTTTATCCATTTTGAAACAACATTATTCCATCCTTCCAAACAAGAATATAAAAAAGAATTGAAATGACAAATGAAACAACACGATCATTTTATAATAATTACGGATTGTCATTCGAAGTTACATTCCAGAAGGAACAAAAAAGAAAAAGAAAAAGAAAAAGAATAGAGAAAAAAAAAGGGAGAGATCAGATGAGATTACGGTGGGGGGAGTCAGAGAGGGAGGTCGGCGACGTCGTTTGTGTTGGTAGACGGAGGAGGACGAGGAGAGGCGGCTTCAGAGAAATGGAGGGAATCGGAGGGAAGGATGGGAAGAGCATCGTCATGGTCGTCAGAGGTGGAAAGATTGATGCAAGAACAGCGTTCGAGGGAAGCGAAGAAAGCGGAAGCCAAGTTCATTCCAATCCAGCTGGCCATGCCATTCCAGCACGCACCTCCTGCGTCTTCTTCTTCTCCTCTCTCCCTCTCCATCTCTTTTCCTTTCTCTTTCTCAGCAGATGGATTCGGTTGCTTTTTGTTCGCTTCTTCAGAACAGAAAAAGTTACAAAGTCTTGGGGAGGAAGAATGGTCAAAATCAAAACTTACAGGGTAAGATATTATTAGTGAGTTATGATAATTACCATATGCCCCGCATTCAATTGAGCTGGCCCATTTACTTGCGCTCAATTTAACAGCCCATATTCTTGACCTTCATAGATCAAGTTTTTTTTTTTTATATATCTTGTTGACCAAAAAAGGTCTTTCTTATATCTTTGTTATTTGTTGACCAAAAAAATATATCTTTGTTATTTAGTTTTGAGAAATGGTATTTGTTCAATCAACTTATACAACATTTTCATGCCACGTTTTCATACAACATTTTCATTTAATTAAAGTTATTTAACGGTAGAGTATTCAGGTGTAATTATTTGACTAAAGAGGTTGATGGCAAATGTATAAAGAACTTAATTCAATAATATTTTTAATATAACTAATAAGAATTCTATGTATTTCATAGTATATTTAAAATTAAAAGATCATTTTAAAAAATTAGAAAAG
Source organism: Sesbania bispinosa (assembly GCA_026901365.1). Taxonomy (NCBI): domain Eukaryota; kingdom Viridiplantae; phylum Streptophyta; class Magnoliopsida; order Fabales; family Fabaceae; genus Sesbania; species Sesbania bispinosa. The sequence continues at coordinate 524,951 of QLOH01000523.1, read as the reverse complement.
AATATTTAAACTTGTAAAGGAGATATACAAAAATTGTGAAAATAAACTTTTTAAAATTGAGAAAATTTAAATTAATTTGATAAGGTGAGTCAAAATTTAAATTAATGAATTTTGAATTTGTAGTTATAAAAAATTTTGATATTCATAATAGAAAAAATATGTGGCAAACTAAAGTTATATAGTAGTATTTAAGAGAAATAAAAAAAGGCTTAAATAAGTTTTTCGTTCTCTACATTAGCGCCATTTTGATTTTAGTTTCTACCAATATTTTTTTGTTTTTGTCACTATTTAATTTTCTGTCAATAAAATTAAACCCTCCTAATAAGTGTGCAGTATTAAGTGCTGACATGGATGGCCCAATCAAGAGTTGACATGGCCTACTCAGTGTCAGCTCAGCCAAGCCAAGTCATTTATGTGCCATATTAGACTCGGTTTAAAATGTTGGGTTTTTTGCATCGTGCATCGTTATTATTCTTCTTCTTCGTGAAAAATAAGGGAAGCAAGGTGAAAGGGCTAAGATATGAAAAAGGATGGAAGCAACACTGTGGAGACTTCCTTGTCCACTTCTCTTCGCTGCAGAGTGTGTCATTGCGGCTTAAATGCTATGATGCTCAACTCTAATAGTTTGAAAAATCACAGAAGGAGGTTTTTCTAGTGCCCTAACTTGAAGGTTTACCACCAGTTTGATTTTTATGTTTATATTTTTCAACTTGAGATTCAAATCTTCAACTCAATCACATGTTATTTTTGTATTTCTAAACTTTCAAAATTATATTTTAAACTCTAGTAATTGGTCTCTCTTTTATTTTTATCTCTTTCCACATTCATTTTGAGTCTTGACACTTTCCTAATGTTGTCATTTTTTCATCGTCATTTATCCAATTTTGTCGATATATTATGGTCAAAAAGGTTAATTATGAGATATACAGAAATATAATTATAAAAAAATAAATCTCAATCAAATATAATATTAATGTATGGAATTAATTTAATTCCTCTCTAAAGGTACATGAGTAGAGAGCGAGAATTTAACGAGAAAAGGCTATCACCAATATGTGAGATTTCATTATGAATCAGAATGAGTATATAATGCAAAGAACTAGTATATATACACACTATACAGTGAGAAGAGATAAAGTTGATAGGAAAACTGTAACTGACTAACAGAACCATTCAGTTAATAACTAATAACATAAAACTAACTTAACTATTAACTAGTCTGTTGTCCTTTACACACCCTCAAACTCAAAGGGTTGAGAATCTGAACCTTGAATTTGGATCTACAAATATCAAATGATGCTTGAGGTAAAGCCTTGGTTAAAACATTAGTTGTTTGTTCAACTGAAGGTATGTGATGAATTAGAAGAGATCCTTGCTGAACTTTGTCCCTGACAAAGTAAAGATCTAGCTTAAAATTCTTAGTGCGAGAATGATGAATGGGATTAGTTGATAGCATACAAACACTGAGGTTATCACAATAAATGAAAGGTTGAGAGCGGAAAGGAAAATGAAGTTCAACAAGTAAAGCCTAAAGCCAAGAGATTTTAGCAGTAACAGTTGCAATGCTCCTATATTATGCCTCAGTGGTAGACTTGGAAGCAACATGTTAACTCTTTTAAGACCAGGAGATAGGATTATAGTCATAGAAGACACAATAGCCAGTTGTGGATTTTCTGTCATCTGGGTTAACACCCCAATCGGAGTCACAAAACGTCGTGAGAGCAAGGGAATTGGACCTGGATAAAGTCAATCCATGAGTTAAGGAACCATTGAGATACCTTAGATTTCTCTTACCAACCTACCAGTGACAATTCCAATGGTTGTGCATGAATTGAGCAAATTTGTTGACAACAAAGGAGATCTTAGGCGGAGTCGTGGTGATATACTAAAGACCACCTATAATGGATCTGTAAAACTAAGGATCTGTAATAGGATCATCAATAGTAAAATAGAGTTTGAGACCTTGGCTCATTGGAATGGCCATTGGTTTTTACATTGAGCATATTAGCCTTTTGCAGAAGATCATTGATATATTTTGTTTGAGAGAGATAAAGTTGTCCATGTGCCGAAGAGTCTACCTAAATCCCCAAGAAATAGTGGAGATTACCAAGGTCTTTGAGAGGAAAAATGTTGTTCAAATGAGAAATTAAATCTTCAATGGCAGTGGCTGAATCTCCTGTGATGATTATATCATCCACATAAACTAGCATTAGAATTATATGACCAATGAACCTTTTGATGAAAAGAGAGCAATATGATTTTGTTGAACAAAAACCAAGGGAAAGAATAGTGTGATGGAGTTTAGCAAACCAGGCACGAGGGGCTTGCTGTAATCCATAAATAGTCTTGTTGAGCTTAAATACAAGGTTGATATTACTATGAGTGAAACCTTAAGGTTGGGTCATGTAAACTTCCTCAGCTAGATCTCCATTTGAGAAGGATTTCTTAATGACAGTTTATCTTAGTTTCGAACTATGTGAGAAAGCTAAGGTAAGAACTTCTGATAGTTGCAAGCTTGACAACAGGACTAAAGGTTTCAAAGTAATTAAAACCTTCGTGTTGGTGAAATCCCTTGGTAACAAGCCTACCTTTGTGCTTATTGAGAGGACCATCTCCATTCCTTTTGATTTTGAAGGCCCATTTACATTTTATGGGAAGCCTATTTGGTGGTAGAGGAACCAAAGTCCAAGTGTTGTTGTTGAGAAAAGCTTCACACTCAACTTGCATAACTGAAAACCAATAAGGAGAGGCCAATATTGCTGCAACAGATTTGGGTTATGTGTCTATGTTAGGGGTGGTAGCAAGAAAATTTTGTTTGGTTTATGAATGCCAGCTTTACTTCTTGTGGTCATAAGATGATGATTAAGTGTAGATAATGTCTCTTAAGCTGAAATTAGAGAAGAAGTATCTTGCTGAAGTGTAGGTGAGTCATGTTGATCAACAGTAGGTGTCTCCAATGGAACAAAACTAGTAGGACAAGTAGAGGCAGATGAAATAGTGGTATCAATAACAGGTATAGATGGAGTAAGTAGAGAACTATCAAAAGTAGATACAGATGTTGCACAACTGCTTAGAAATTTATCATTACATTGAAAAGGAAAATTAATTAATCAGATTGAACATTTTTGGAGAAAAATTTTCCCAGCTGAAGAAAGACATAAGTATTAAGTAATCTTTTGTAGTTTAAACTGTATCTCAAGAATTCATTAAGTAATCTTTTATAGTTTAAACTGTATCTCAAGAATTCACACTTCCCAGATCTAAAATTAAATGTATGTTTTTTGCATGGTCGAAGTAGTGGATAACATGCAAGCCAAAAGTTCTAAGTTGTGTGTAATAAGGAGTTTTGTGAAAAAAAGAACCTCAAGAGTAGTTGTTGGCAATCTGTTGATGAGGAAGACAATTGTCTAAAAAGCATAACCCCAATATTTTTAAAGGCATCTTTGCATTAGCAAGTAAAGTCAACCAGTTTTGGTAATGTCCTAATTTCTAAATCCAAGAATAATGTATGTTGGGAGCATATTCCGGAATTTCCGAAATTATTTCGCGTATTATGAATATCGATTAAACAGATAATGTCGCTTAGGTAATTCAACAATTACTTAACCATAATGTAATTACATGCATACAATTAATGAGTACATCTTCAGTGGTTCTACTACAAAATATTTAATCTCTATAGGCATGATGGGATACTCTTGTACATGTGCCCTGGAATACTAAAACATCCCCTTCGGTATCACATGTACCCGAATATCTCATCAAAAGAATACATCACTAATGCCTATACAAAAGAAATCTAAGTTCATCAATAACTTAGGCCAACATGGCCCCAGAAAAGTCTTGTAACTTCAGTCAAGCTCCAGGTTGAGAACCCTGCACATCTAAAGAATCCACAAAGCGTGTGGTGAGACTAAGTCCCAGTGAGAGTGGTTATGCATACAATGTGGTAAACAGGCAATGAGGAATGCACAACAAGATACATATTCATATAAATGATTACATAACATTATTTCTCAACCAACATCACCAATTACACAATATTATCAATATAAGCCTCTTAGTGATTTACCCATCACCATGGGGTCTTTTCTCTTATAACCTCTGGTCAGAATCGAGCACAGTCTGTACAAGGAACGTCTTCCTTGTATCCTTTTCCTCCTGTCTTAATTAACAATCAGGGGTTCCTTTTACTCTTACATATTTCCTCAAGGCTTAACAGCCAAAAATTCCTCTCATACCAAGGTATGCAACAATGATCATAATGTAAGAGTCATTCAACCTTCACACACGTATCCTTAATCGTATGCTATGTAGTACCAAGAATATCAAATCAAATCATGTACTACCACACATTTTTATTCTTCAAACATGAAAAGAAAACATGTACACATCAAGAATCAAGAAAGGGAAGAGAGAATAGGGTTCATACAAGAAATACACACATGATGTAGTGATTGGGTGAACCACACTCACCTCAAAGAGTACCCAAGGGAAGGATTGAAAGGGGTGAAGAGGTAGGACTTGGTGGTTGATGAATCCTCTTCTTCTTCAAGAAATGCCCCAAGCTTCTCCTTCTCTCTCTAACCTCTCTCTAGAAATGGGAAAAAACTCAATAAATTCCCTAAGTGGGTTTTAAAAAAACTAATTCGCGCGTTCTCACTCAAGCGAGAAATTATTGATTGAGCGAGAGAAATAAGGAAATGCTATTTTCGGTTTCTCACTCAAGCGAGAGGCTTCTCGCTTGAGCGAGAATGCTCTAGAGAGCACCCCCTCTCTGGATGATTTTCTTGAGCGAGGCCCTCCTCGCTTAAGTGAAAATCTTCTAAAGAGTATCCCTCTCTCTGGATGATTCTCGCTTGAGTGAGGCCCTTCTCGCTCAAGCGAAAATCTTCTAGAGAGCACCCTTAACTTCCCTTGTTTCTCGCTTGAGCGAGAACCTTCTCGTTCAAGCGAGAATAACAGAAACCAAAATCCTCATTTTTACTGGTTTTCTCGCTCAAGCAAGCTCCTTCTCGCTTGAGCGAGAGTGCTCAAGAATGAAAATCGCAACATCCCAAAATTAGGGCCTAGAAACTGTGGTGGGAATTTTAAGCTGTGGATCCAACCAAGAAAAAGGAAGTTGGAAGTGGCATGAAAACTTGGGGGTTATGATGTGAATTTAGACAAAAATCAGGTGAATAAACTAAAAGTCTCGAGTTTTGAGAGATTTTGGAAAAATAACCAAGCGTTAAGTGAAATAGCTGTAGGTAGAACTCAGAAGCAATCTCACCCTAAGTCACAGAGAGTTATAATGGTATAAGGATGAGAAAAGGAGATTAGATGAAGAAGAACTAAGTGGGAAGGGTATGTTATTAGAAGGAGTTAGGGAGAAGTGAGTCACCCTATGTTTTAGTCATTAGGTGTGTTGAAATAGCAATGGAATAGGCTTTAGGAACAAAGGAGTTGATTTTGCAAAGATTAGAGTAGGGAGAGATTGGATGAGGAAAAACTATGTTAGAAAGAGGTTTTAGGGAAAGGAATTAGGTTTGAGTGGAAGAGAATTGAGTTAGAATCAAAGATAGGTAAAAATCAAGTTTTAGGGGCTAATATGCTCGCTCGGTCTGCGCTTAAGCGCAACCTGAGCAAGGATGTCAGTAATAAGGGGAAATTCCAATCTGGTTTTCTAGCTCAGGTTGGGCTCGAGCTTAGCCTGAGCACAGAAAATAGAGAGGAATTGAGTGAAATTCGGCTCATCTTAAGCTTGAGCTCAGCTGAGCGCAGAAAATAGAGAAGAATTGAGTTAATTCAGCTCAGGCTGAGCTCGAGCGTAGCCTGAGCGTAGGCACACTAGTGGGAATTTTATTCTCCCGCTTATAGCTCGTCCAAGCGCACTCTGAGCGGGACCTCGTCATTAGAACCCTTTAAAAACACATTTTTAGGATTCTTGCTCATTCTTTTCCCTTCTCCAACCTTTTAGAGAGAGAGAGAGAGAGATTTCTAGAGAGAAAAGGGTAGATTGAAGGAGGAATCATGGATTGGAGCCACTCACACCGTTCAAGGAGCTTGGATCTTCATCCTCATCCCTCCATTCTTCTCTATTTCCTCCATTAGAGGTGAGTGTGGTTCACCCACTCACTTTCATTTTGATTGAACTCCCATGTATGCTCCATAATCTCTCTTCCCTTGCTTACATTGACGATTGTGGTTGATTATAGTTGAATCTAGGGTTGTTGATTGGAATGATTTGGTTGTATGTCTTATGGCTCGAACCCTAGGTTAAAGGATTTGGGGATTTTGTGCAAATGTGGATTGTTGATGTTGAAACCTTGGTAATATTGTATATCCATACACATGCTCATGCTCGTGCTCATAGAGTTATTGTCATTTCTCATATCACCATCCACTCATGTTTTGAAATGAGGAAGGTTTGGGTCTTAGGACCTTATGTAAATGTTTTGGGTCTTAAGACTAGGGATGTCAACGAGACGGGGTGAGGGGCGGGTAGTGCATACTCGTATACATACCCGCTAAAATTAACGGTACACATGCGGGTAACGGGTATCCGCGGGTATTCACGGGTATCCATTAATGTTAAGAATTTAAATTTTATAAAAAGAAAGAGAGGAGATGTTATATATAATATATTATAATATCATATTATATATATAAACAATCATTATATAATACCATTACATGTTAATATATTAAAAATATCATAAAAAAATAATATAAAATAAATTATATCTCATTATAAAATAATAAAAAATCCTAATATTCAAATATATTTAATAGAAAAAAATATGTTTTAATGAGTATGCGGGTACCCGCAGGGCGGGTAGTATAATATCCGTCCCCACCCATTTAATAAATATGCGGGTATCCATTGGGTATATCCACGGGTGCGGGTTTTTTTGACATCCCTACTTAAGACCTCATGTAAAGGTTTTGGGTCTTTAGACCTCATGTCAAATAATCAGATTCTTGGTCCATGGACTTCATGTCCCAAGACTACGTCTTTGGTCCTTGGACTTCATGTTTAAAAGAGGAAAATCATGTTTGAATCTATCATGTTTAAGGGTAAGGTCTTAGGCCTTCAGGAATGACGATTCCTGTTAGTCTGAGCTCAGTCTAGCCTCATGTAAAATGGAAAGACCCCTTGGGTGTTGGGTAAAACACTTCAGGACTAACCTTGCATTATTGCCTTCATGTATGTATTATACTTCGGTTTAGTTCAATGTAAATATTGTATATCATTTGCTTGCCTTACCTACATTGCATGCATGACCACATTCATCGGGACGCTAGTCTCACCGCACGTTGTGGCAAATATGTTCAGATGTGCAGCTTATTGTTTGGATGCTAGACTGGAGAGTTGAGGACTCACTTGAATGGATTGTTGAAGACTTATCATTGCAGTCATTTTGATTTGGAATTGTGATGTAGTGGATAGGATGAGATGTAGTGGACAGGATAAGAAATTGTAAAGTTATGGTAAGCTATTGAGTGACATTTTAACTGTAATTCATTGAGTTGTGTATGGATGGCTTATGCTTAGGTAACGGTTGGGTTATCTAAGCGTTGTGATGTATTATTTGTCGATATCGATAATGCGCGAAATAATTTCAAGAATTTGGTGATAGTGCTCCCAACATGCATTATTTCTGATTTCAGGAATTAGGACGTTACAAAAATCCTATGTTTCCATCCCAAGCCTTCTCTACTATCCTTTACATTTTTTTTCTAGTTCATTTTAATCAACACACTGCCCTATACTCATTTCTTATAGAATTGAATTATAAAATTGGGATGTTATAGTTTCAATGATGTGTCTATGTTTCCTTTTTGCAGATCCATTTTGTTCATATGTATAGGGACAACTAAATATGTGAGTTATACCATAAGAATTTAGAAAATCATAGAATGTTACATATTCTTTACCACCATCTATTTGAAATGCTTTGATTTGCAACCCAAGTTGATTTTCAATCATATTTTTGAATTGGTTAAAGACTAGTAGCGCTTGAGATTTTCTTTGAAGAAGATATATCCAAGAAAACTTAGAGTAGGCATGAATGAAATAAATGTAATATCAGCTCCGATTTGAGAAGGGGATTGGTGTAGGACTCTATGTATTTGAGTATATAAGTTGCAAAGGTTGAGTGTATGTAGTGATTGAATTAGAAAATGGAAGGAGGAATCAAATATAAAAGGTAGTCTAGGTGTTGGAAAGGGAACATTGAATTTCTTTAAGACATAAGAAACAATGGTTGGTGAAGCATGGCCAGATCTGGCATTCCAAGTGAGAAAAATAGAATCTATTATTTCTCAAAAAGTTATGTCTTTTATTATTTATCAATGAATCTGTACAATTACAAGTGTAAGCTGAATTACAAATAAAATGAGAATTGTGAGAACTAAAAGCAGAAGTTATAACACTGATATTATCAAAAGCATATAAGTCCTTCTTAGTCATGCCTTCTTGAAGAGTTTCCTTTTATAGCCTGAGATTTAACATAGCATTTGTCAGGATGAAATTCAAAATAGAATTTGTTGTCTCTTGAAAACTAAGATACACTAAGCACGTTCTTTGATATCCTAGGGACATGAAGTAAATCATGTAAAAATAATGGCTTGGAATTTGGGGTTAGAAAAAAAATACTTACCAACATATTAGATGTTAGTTGTTGCTCCATTTTCCATCTTGAGTTTATTGTCACCAGTGCAAGGAGATTTAGTCATTAGATTGCTGGAATTAGGAGTTACATGGTCGATTGACCTTAAATTAGGGTACCAAGAAGGATCATAGACAATTTCAGGAACAACCATTATTGTTGTATTGATGGAGCCATGGTCATTAATGAACTTAACCTCACTATTCATTACAGTGATGTGTCCTTTATCATATGTTATTGATCGTAGCGATGGAGTGTCATCTTGATACCGAGTATCAAATTTATTATAGCAGTTCAAGGCAATGTGACCAAGTTTGCCACAGACTTGAGACCGATGTTTGATACTGTTTCTTCTAGCATTCTAAAAATTAAACCTCCCTCTTCCTCTGCTGGTTCTAAATTAAAATTTTCCTCCTCTTTTGAACGATCCACCTCTTCCTCTATTATTAAAATGTGACTAAGCTAAATTTTCCTATAAATTCTGCATTGTAAAAGCATAAGTGTCTATCTTTCTCTTTTCAAACCTTTGTTCTTGAGACATGAGGAATGCTTCAACTTCTTTGAAATTGTAGGGATTTTTTCTTGAAAGAATGGTGTTAATAAAAGAATCAAACTCTTCTAGAAGTCCATCAAGGATTGCTTCAATTTGTTCTTCATCATTCAATGGTGACCCAGCATCTGCAAGCATGTCAGTTATTTCTTTTATGGAAAGCAAATATTCACTGATTGTTCATGTCTTCTTGATGCTCTTCAACTGAACCTTCAATTGTTTAATCTTTGCTCTAGTTTGTGACATGAAGAAGATTTCAAGCTTTTTCCATATTTGATGAGCATACTCACATCTAACAACTTTGGTTGTAAGACATTTGGACAGTGAGGCAAGTAGCCATGAAGTCAGAAGTTGATCTTGTTGTTCCTAATTGACAAACTCAATATTCAGATTTTAAAATTCTTTATCTTTATCAGTCAAGGACTTTCTTGGCATTCCTCCATTTTCTTTGATGAACTTTTGTAGCCTGTAGCCTTTAATGGGGTTGATGACTTGTTATTTCCATATATAGAAAATCATTTTTGTCGGGTTTATTTGATACTGGATTAGAGAATGTTTGGGGAACAAATCTTGGGGTGTCTCCTGCCATTGATGGATAGAGAAAGCTCTAATACCGTAAAGGTATATGAGAAGTGGCAAAGAAAAAGAAAGAGAGCGAGAATTTAGAGAGAAAAGGCTATCACCAATATGTGTGATTTCATTATGAATTAAAATGAGTATACAATGCAAAGAACTAGTGTATATATATATATATATATATATATATATATATATATATATATATATACATATAACTATATAGTGAGAAGAGATAAAGTTGATAGGAAACTGTAACTGACTAATAGAACCATTCAATTAATAACTAATAACAGAAAATTAACTTAACTATTAACTAATTTGTTATCCTTTACACTATCTAGAATTATAGGATAACAAAATTTAATATTTAATGTATAGTGATATAAAGTTCAAAGGTTTAGATAAAAAAAAAACGAGATAATATGCAAGGAAAAAATGTTGAAAATATATCATTTTTTACCTTAATTATCTGAATCAAATTAAGTTAGTTTTAATGGGTTTGATTTGGTTTAAGCTAATTAAAAGAGAATATGAAAATCAAAACAAATCAATCCAATTGAATTTGATTGGTTTTTTTTACCTTAGACTCAAACCAAACCAATCCTACGACCAACCTAACACAAACTTAATTATAACTTTTAAGAATTTAACCGCAATTTTTTTAAACTATAAACATATAAAAAATATTAATAAATTTATAAAAGCCTAAAGACTAGTTTAAACCTAATAACTGTATCATACATTTGCTCTCCCATCCTTTCTAAAGTTATCAATTCTAAGCAGAACTCTTGTTATCATGAGATGGGTAAATTATAACACAAGAAGACACCCATATAAATAGTAAACGCCTTGTTTTTTTTTCTAAATAATGATGTATGATGACTAATGACATATCTTAACGTCATAAAGTTTTGGATTTAGCTAGTAGGTCTCAGATCGGTGAACAACTCGGCACCTCACATCTTAGGGGATTTAGCTAATAGGTCTCAGATCGGTGAACAACTCAGCACCTCACGTTTTAACTACGACATAACCTCAAGGTCGAGGCATGAGTGGTCGAGTCACATCCAATTTTAATCCCCCGTGCTTGATCAAGTCACACTTCCTACCTATGACATAATCACACACCTCGATCTAATGATATATGATGATTAATCATGACATATCATCACAATGTCATATAGTTCTAGAGTTTTCTCCGTGACCTGAGTTATTTAAGTGATTCTAGAGGACCTAGTTAGCATGTCTCAGATTGGTTCACAACCCGGCACCATGACGCCTTAAATTAGGACGCCTCCTCAAGATCAAGGCGTAAGTTTGTATAACCTCCAATTTAAATCTCCCATGCTTGAGCAAGTCACACCTCTTATAATATAATCACATACCACCCATATTATGGTTGTATACTCTTCTCCCCGTCTTGTTTGTAGCACTTTATAGAAGTAGTAATTGGTGTGTGATTAAAATAATAGCATTTTATGGAAGTAGTTAGACAACTAACATTTTATATTTCTCTTTTATTTCACACTTATTTATCATAAATCAGACAACCTATAAATCTTCTAAATCTTTTTCCATTTCTCTCTTTCTTATTTTCTACTCCTTAATTTCTTTCATTTTACCAAACATAGTGCTAAGTGTAATTATTCTTAAAGGAGTTTAATAAAAAAAATGTGAACAAATAAACAGACACTGTCCACTAGTATAAATAAATAAAGTCTACAAAAATTCATCCAATTTAAATATTATTTAATACTTTAACAAATAATTTTATTTTAATATATAAAATATTTTTTGAAATATAAGAAAATATTGATTATAAGATTACGTATTTAGAATTGTCTGATTTATCTCAAACTTGATAAATATATGATCAATATGTTAATATATCATATTATTTTAATAGTTATATTTATTAAATTTATATTTTATAATAAGTTATCAAACAAAGTAACTTTTAATCGGAGTTAGTCTTGAATTAACTTTGTCACCCATTAATAATTAGTAATACAATTTTCTAACATGTATAATATTATGCATGATAATAAATTAAAAGTGAAAGATTTTATTGAAAAATATAATATTTATTATTACCAATGCATTGAATATTGTAATTGTTACATTTTTCAATAAAATTTTTCCAATTTTAATATATTATCTGTGAAATACACGAGTTAGAAAAATCCTAATTAATAATCAATATCAATATATTATATAAAACACAGTTGCTGTCAGGTCCTATTATGTGACGTGTCACTCTCTTGTGATGTCAGTTTCCCTCCAAAAGTTCAAGTCTTATCTTCTCTTTCTTCCTGATCAATTATAATTCACATTTTTTTAAATTATTTTTAATTAAGAAATCATTCTTTTACCCTCACTCTTTATTATGGTGTATTGTTATTTGTTCCCTTCTCTGACCATTAAATATATCATGTTTTTTAATTTATTTTAATTAAGAAATCCTTATTTTATTCTCCCTCTTTATGGTGTATTGTTATTTGTTACCTTCTCTCACCATTAAATGTATTCCACATTTTTTATAACAAATTCAAATTTAAAATATTCAGTTTCTGAATACATCACGTTTTTAATTTTGTTTTAATTAAAAAATCCATTTTATCATCATTAATTGTATTCTCCATTTTTCATTATCATTTTGAATTTTAAATTTTAAATTTCCAATGTTATATTACGCTTCCATTTTTTTCATACCGTCTATTCACATTCTTTGGTACCATTTTATTATTCCTTTTTTTTGTATTTACACTATTCCTTTCAGTTTCTATTCCTGCAACGTTTCCTCTCCCCGTTTCTTTTATTCTTCTTCTTCTCGGCTCTACTTTCTCTCTTTTTCTTTGATAATTTTTTTGCAGATTTTTTGTTTTTTTCAGCTAATGGTCTTCCATGTTTAGGATTTTATGACCTTATTTACCGTTTCTATATTTTTCTTTGTTATATTTTTTAAGGTTTTTTTTTTCTTCTGACTTTGATTAAATTATTCCGCATTATTTTTCGGTTCTTTTTAATGTTTTTGGTTCGATCATCCTCAACCACTTTTATTTTTTGCAGGGTATCTTTCTTTTTCTTTCTCTAAACTCATTTGTGGCTTCTTCATCTTGGTTCCCAACACAAAATTGGTCTCTTGCAGGTTCTGAATATTTTTTCCTATGGCCTATTATTTGTCTAGAACACGCTTCCTTTTCTCGGGTTTTCATCTTCGTGATTCTCTAGGAAGGATTTCATCTTCACCTCATTTTTAATTACCCAGTTTTGAATCACAGATAAGTTTCTTTGCGTTTGTACTGTGTTTTGATGTTTAATAGGATCATTTTTAACAGGATCATTTTGTTTGCAGCTGAACAATTTCAGTCCGGGTCTAAAACATTTTCCTTTTATTAGCTCAATTTCATCAATTCAAATGTTTTGTTTTTTGTTCGGTGAGTCGTTTTTCATAATTCTTTTTTCCATGTTGTTGTTCTCCCACGGGGCCATCTTGATCTCCCAAGCTTTGGACACATCTTCCAATTTGGGATTTCTTCTGGAATATAATGCAATCGGGTTCTATATAATTTGTTAGAGTTTATTCTTTAATCGTGTTTTTTTTGGCAAATTTCCAGTTCTTTAATTTAGTGTTTAATCGTGTTCTGTATAATAGTTCGCTCCTTTGAGTGTTTAATCAATCCTGATCAGGTAGTTGAGAGAACTTTTCCCAACAAAATTTTTCACTCTGTTAATTGTTTATAACTTTGTGTCCTAAATATGTTTGGTCATCATGGTTGGGACAAGTTTTCTATTGAAAATGATATATATATATATATCATCTGAAAATTGTCTGAGATTTATGTTTGGCATTAATAGTTCGTATTATTTGTATATGGGTATTAATATGTAAACCATACTGGTGCAGAAGGCATGGATTTTGCAGAAAAAATTACTGTTTCTGTTGAGTTTTTAATTTTTTTTCTTGCATTTGTGTGTCAATTTTAGGTATTTGCATGTTATTTGTTAAAAGTTGAAATGTTAATTTAATAATTTATAACCGCATTTCAATTTGTTCTTTTGATCTCATTGTTTGGTTCCATATATATGATATTTTGTCACTTTTTAATTCCATATTTAAGGATTTCAAAGCTTTACATAGAGTGGTTTTGCTCTTTTTATCATAGTCTTAGATGAAATGAGTTGAGGATTTGTTATTTTGCCTAATTGATTTATTTTATCATTTTAAACTGTTTGGTCGTTGTTATGAGTATCTTCATTTTTTTTATTTTCTGCTCAGTATTTTTTAAAGTGATCATTTATTAATACGTGGTGATGTACTGAGACGAAGTGATATCTTTAATATTCCTTTAACCACTCAATGTCGGTGTGATGTATTGTTTTAGAGTAATGTTTTAGTTCCAGATTTTCCATATATAGTTAGCGCAATGTATTGTTGTACTTGGATAACGAGGAGATTTCTTTTGTCCATTTAATTAGTTGTCCAATTTCCAAAATCCCGTTATATTTCATTAAAATTGATCAAGTTTCAATATATTTGTTACCAAAGGTTTCATTTTCAAGATACATGTTTCAAGATATTTTGTTGAATGTATAAACTCCTATCATGCAATCAATTATAATAACTCAAATTTATATTAAAATTTTTAATTCATCCGAGAAGGTTGTGTTGAACTCTTATTTTTCCACTCTTTTTAATGACATTTTTGTTAATAGTTTGAAAACTCTATTCGGTTACTGTGTTACAGATTCATTCATTAACTCTCTCTCACTCTCTCATCTTCTTATTTCAATTTTTGAAAACCTCTCTGCCTTCACAATCCTCCATTTTTTCCTATTCCTTCTATTTCCAGAGCAACTCATTAATGACTTCAATCTCTCTTTCCATGCGACTCTTTGGTTCCACCATCTACAGCCCTTCAACCAATTTCATTTTCCCATTTAATACACCTCCCCTCTAAACTCGATCCCCTGTGAGTGCTTACTCTTCACATGGGTAAGTCTTCTTTCCTCTTCTTTTTTTTTTCCTCACCCAAACCTTAAGTCTTCTTTCCTCTTCTTTCTTTTTCTCAACTGACTACTTTCCATCTGCATGTAGGTGATTGTGGAATCGTTTAAGATTTTCTGGACATACGCTTTCAAGGTGTGGTTTTACTGTTTGTGCACTCTATTTGTAAAGCTTTCGATTTTATGCTTTCATGGATTTCCTTCTTTTGGTTTCGCTATTAGGGTCTATTGAGGGTAGTAATGGTAAGGGTTTTTGAAGTCTCTTCTCCCCATTTTCTTTTTCCTGATTTTTCATACATCCTCTTTTTTTGATTCTTCAGTTAATTTGCGATGCAGCGTTGTTGGGCATTGGAACGATTGAAATTATTCTTTGCACATTTTCCATCGAAAAAGGTTATGATTTTAACTCCCTGATTTCCATGATGAGCGTAAATTAGGGCTTTAGGTTCTATTTAATTTCTTCTTCTCTTGATTTCTTAATTTCATCTTCCACAGCCTGCAGAAAGTTGACGACTTGGTGATGCAGCGAGCTAGCTACAAGGTCTGGATGTGTGATTGGAGGACGTGGTGGGCACGACCGTGTAAGGGTTGTTCTTTCCCCTGTTCATTCCCTTTCCTTTTTTTTTGCAACATACTTCCTCCATCTAATTATTTTCCGCATTTCATTCTTTGCACTTCATCCTGTTGCTTTTTTTTTTTTAGAT
Organism: Sesbania bispinosa; assembly: GCA_026901365.1. Lineage (NCBI taxonomy): Eukaryota > Viridiplantae > Streptophyta > Magnoliopsida > Fabales > Fabaceae > Sesbania > Sesbania bispinosa. The sequence continues at coordinate 509,457 of QLOH01000523.1, read as the reverse complement.
TCTCATATCTGTGGTGATTCTGTGTTGCACAAAGATAATAGTTTCTGCCTTTGTTATGTTTAGGACTGTTTTCCCCCTTTTTTATCTTTTTTTTTTAATTTCCCTTCCTCTTATTTTTTTTTGCATGTGTTATTAGTTCTAATTTTGTGTGGTTCACAATAGATTTTATCATATTGAGGATAGGAAGTGAACCATTTCCATCGGAGGAAGTGAAGGTTCGGGACTCTTAAGATTTCTTTTCACTGTTCAAATGATTAAAATTGTTTTGTTCTGCTCATATTTTTGGTCTGAATGAAAGGTAAGGGCAATTTTAATTTCTATATGTAAGCCTAAGGTCCCATATGCACTCCTATTTTGTCCCAATCATATGCACTACTAAAATTATAGGGTATATTTGGCAAGCACAATTCGAATGGATGCACCGGGTTCAGTTTTGGTTCAAGAAGATCAATATATCATAGGGTATATTTGGCGTCTCTTATTCAAACATGTTTTGATGTGAACTGATTGTATTATAAGCATTTTAATTTTGTTTTGATTTTGAATCTATTTTGATTTGAATATAGATAGATAGTTGTTCTAATTCTGATTTGCTTCTAAATTTTTATTATAATAAATTAAAATCAATGATTCCATTTGAATATAGACATATTTACTTTTTATAAAATGTGTATAAACCCGCTCTGATTCTAAATTTGATTTTATTTGAATATAGATAGATAGGTTTTCTAAATATGATTTGATTCTAAACTTGATTCGATTTGAATATAGATAGATGTTCTAAATTTGATTCTAAAATTGATTTGATTCTAAATTTGTATTATAATAAATTAAAATCAATGATTTGATTTAAATATAGATATGTTTGCTTTTAATTTATGCGTATAAACCTGTTCTGATTCTAAATATGAATTTATTTGTATATAGATAGATAGATTTTCCGAATCTGATTTGATTTGAATATAGAGTGAAGAATGTGTACGATGATGAGTAAGAAAAGCACATGGTGGATGGTGGATGAATAAAGAATGTGTACGATGATGAGTAAGGAATTGGGTGTCCATTTTCACTATTTCAGGTATTATTAATTATAATTGTAGTTTTGAACTTTTCTTTTGTAGTTTTAAAATTTACTTATAATGGTAAAGCTGCAATTATTTAAGGTCTTCAAGCTACAAAGCTGGGAAGGATTGGCATATGATATTTCAAATACAAATTTTACTAGCAAACTAAGTTTATAAGGACTTTTGTGGTTTGGGGTTGCTTTTCATATAGCAATTTTACCTTAAGGACTTAAGGGTCTGTTGTTTATTCTGAATTTAACCTTTGAAGTTATGGTGATGACATCCTAGATGAAGCCCACAAAGGCTTTCTAGGCTGCAAATTGATGTTAGCAGAAAAGTTAACTCTTAAATGTCTGTTCATTATGTTTTGTCCTTTTGTTAATACATGGAATCATGAATATAGTAGGTAGAAGTGATAACATTTAAGGCTCATGTTATTTTTCTAAAATTTGGAGATCTTATTATCTAATTTTGTGAATTAAGTATTTTTTCTTGCAAATCCATACAGTTCTAAATTAATTTGGCAAGTTGTCTTCTTTGACTATTCTCATATGAATGCAAATTTTATTTCCGTGTTAATGTATGGTATGGCAAGGTTTTGTGTTGTAATATTTGACAAAATAACAAACAATATATGCTCATAAAAAGTGTGTGCAAAGTACTAGGTTTTGTGTTGTAATATTTGACAAAATGACATGACTGCCATGCGGCCTTGACTTTAACTTGAACTTTTCTTATGTTCTGATGGATTGTACAGTGTTCTGATACATTGTTTGTTATTCGCCCTATGTAATTTACCTCTTCTTCTAAAATTGTACAGTGTTCTATTTCTGCTAACATGGCTGATAGGTATTATTATTGATATTATTGTTTGAAGATTATGCTAATTAAATAGATCTCCCTCGGTTCACTTGACTTGGCAAACTAAACATAGGATCAGTTTCATGCTTTCTTATCATATGTGGTTTAAGCTTTTATGCTTTTGACATTTCATATTTGAATATTTGAGAATTCATTGCAGGAAATCCTATCTGATCTGCTAAAACAAGCAAAATTAGATGTTATGTACTGTTAATATTTTCCTTATCCTTTTTGTATGCACAAGGGCTTGCACGGTTGTGTTTAAGAGATGTGTTTTTCTTAACTTACCCCAGGGTAGATATGGAGGTATGTCTATCAACGAAACCTTTTTTTCCTGTATCCTCTGTGATCTTTTATGCTGTCCTCAATTCTACAAATTCATTGGGCTTGGTAATATGTCTATATATACAGAAGATAAATAATTCCTTTAATTAATTTGATACTTTAAAGTCTAAATTTTTGTATTTCATTAATACTATTATTGTTTTTTGTTTCAAAATATATGAATCCTTTGCTTAAAGCTTCGTTCTATATACATCCCAACTCAAAATAGGTTAGTATCTAAAAGGGAAATGTACAACTTTATATTAACATAAACTGTTGAGGTTTTTCATCTGAGAATTGATAATTTACTGGAATATTTTTGTCATGGGTTTTTAACTTTACCCGTTTAACTTATAAATTTTAAAAGAGAATATTGAAATGATAGATTTACTAGCAAATTTGATCATTTGGCATTTATTGTAATTCTTCATTGTTCCAGGCGGTGTATGTCTCCCTATTGATCCAAAATGGTGTATTGACTTTGATCATCAAATAGTACCCAGCCTTCCACAGGTAATCTTATTATGCAATGATAATTTTCAAATATTCCATGTGAGAGAGAAAGAAGGTTCCCTTGGGCTCAATTGTTTGCTCAGTTTTCAATAGGCATATTTTTCATTTATAGTTTGGAGTAGCAAGCACTTGCATAAAAACACATGTACTCTTTTAACAACTTCTAATACGGGGTAAAGTTAAATTGACATACCTAAAGGTGGGTATTATATTGGCTTATATGCCCTGGCTGTATTTTCTTACCATGTGACTAAATGATGTTTACTACCTGGTATAAAGATAAAATAAACTCTACCAATGTATGGATTTGTAACTGTAGTAGCTATAGGGAAGTGTGAGAGTTCTTAACATGTAAATTTTGATGCATGCTTTGAAATGACCAAGAAAAGATAGAATTCTCCATTTGTTAAAAGTGATCTGACTAATTTTTTTGGTTACTATATTTTGTGCCTTCTTTCTTAGACTACATTTATGAATTATAGAATGGATGAAGATTATGCTTTGAAAGTTCTGTTGTAAGAAGTGATATGCCAATCAAGGTACAACAAGGTAGGACCTTATAGGGAAGTTTATTTTTAATATATTGTCAAGCATGCATCTGCACTTATATTGCCTTTCTTCAAATTTCAAAGCAATTTTAGCTTGACTTTAAAGATAAAGGAAGAGCAGGACTTAAAATGTAACTATCAGTTTAAAATTTTCAATTGGATTTAGAGGTATGATAAAAGTGTTTTGACCATTTCTCTTGGTGTTGGTGGGAAATAATGTTTTAATTCTTTCCTGTTTATTAAACTAACATCTTGGTCTTTTCCCCCCAAATATGGTTTTGTACTGCATATGCCTGTGTTATGGTCATGCATGTTTCTGAATTTGTTGATGTTTGTAACCTTAAGTAAATTACTACGCAAGTTTGCTAAATGAGTTATTCTCACATCTCATACCATTAGTTATTTTGTCTACCCTGCCAAGGTTGCTTCTTACTTTGTAGCCGCTGCAATAGTGAGACTGCAAGAATGCTTGGACCCAATTCACGTGGGAGCCTTATGCCTCAATTGGACTCTTACAAAAGTTCATAAACTTGGTTTGGTGGATATTATTATTCATTCTGATTGCCAACTAATGGTTTAAAGGAAAAGACTCTCTTATCTAGACAAGATACTGGTAGATGCTAAGAGAGTTAGTATAACTTTTACCACGTTGAATTTCTTTTATTCTTAGGAAGTTTAATGTCATAGCTAATACAATGGCCATTTTTTTCATGATGACCACTTGTGTGGGTCGATTTAATTCTATAACAAATTAGATTGTATTTTACAGAGGTTTCTCCTCTGTTTCTTCATCTCAATAAATTTTGATTTACTCTAAAAAAGGACAATCTATTATGTATATTATGATATAATACCTAGATTGATGATATTTTCTTGCTGGTAATGTTTTCAGAATTGATGCAGTGAGTTCTAATCTGTATTGCAACTTGCAAGTTTTTTAATCAATGATAATGGAATATTAATATTTCTATGTTCAAAGTCTTCAATTTATTATTATGTTAGTGAATTTTTTAAGCGTCCGTGTGATAATTGATCATCATGATGACATGACTAAAGGAGAAAATTACATCAATATCTTTTACGCTACAGCTATAGACACGAGCAAGTATTTATTTGTTTAAGTAGTTGGTTAAATTTAAATTCAATCCGACAATTTAATTGTAAAATAGTTGCACAAGTTACGAACATGAACTGTGAAATAATCTATCTATATAATATTACAATTCAGTAGATTTTTTTTTCTATTGTTTATTGGGAAAGTTTTCTTTTTTTGTATTCACGATGTTTATAGATTAGGATATAGAATAGTATTTAGAGTTATTTTTTTAATACACGTGAAAATATATTTGGTGTTCACAATGGATGGTTTATATATAGATTAGGAGGTACATTAGTTTTCTATGAGAAAGGTTGATATAGTAATACATTGTTCCTAATGATTATTTTTATATTTTAATTTGACAAAAAAGGAAACAAGAGATAGAAAAAAATTAGGTATGAAAAAAAAGTAAAAATAAATTAGTGTGAAAAAATTAAGAGAAATAAAATGAAAAATGTGGTAATTTATGTGATAGAAAAGGAATAAAGAGGTAAGAAATGGTGTGTGAAATAGAGTGTAAAACTGTGATACTCAATGTTAGGGTGTGGTAAAGGTAGAAAAACTATTAAAATATTTTAAAAAATGTATTAATACACATCTTATTTTTGGGTGTGATAAGTGTATGAAAGAGAAATAGAGATGAAAAATGAAAATGTGATAATTGATATGATAGAGAGATAGAAAAAAATGATGTATGAAAGAAAGTGTAAAACTTTTATACCTCATTTTTGTGTGTGAGAAGTGTAGGAAAGAAAACGAATAGAAATAAGCTAAAAAGTGATATGAAAGAAAAAGAGAGATATAAGTAAAATTAAAGTGTGAAAGGAAATGTAAAATAAAAAATTGTGAAAAATCATTATTTTTTTTTAAAGTGTTAAACTTTGACAACCCATTTTTAGCGTGTGAGAAGTATACGCGAAAGATAGATAAAAAATTATTAAAAAAAAAATCATTTGAAAATCTATATTTTAAAATATTTAATAAATTGATTTAACTATTAAAAAATTATTTTACTAATAATTTGTTCCAATGCATTTATTTATCATTCATTTATATTTTTCTCTTTGAATTTTAAAATTAAATTATTCTTATTAAAAATAAAAATCAATTAAAACATGTGTAAAATTAATAGAACTGATAAAAAATTATTTTAATTTCAATACAAATAAATTAAAATATAAAAAGATAATAATTAAAGGATAATTAATAAAAAAATTTTGTATGTTTTATGTTATTTTTTATATTAGTTATTATGTAAAATATGGCTATTTAAAATTTGATAGGCCAGAAGTGTAAGAGATAAAAATACTAATAAATATATCAGTATATAAACATAATGAAATATAGATACAATAAATAAAATATTAATACTTTCTTTGATTAAATATACTTTTAATCATAAAAAATATATTGTTTGGAATTATTTTTCTATAAATTTTTTACTTTAGTCCTTATTTTTAGGAAAAATATAATGCTTCTTTAGTTTCATTTCAGTATGCCTTTAAGGTATTTCAAATATGAAAAATTAAAAAAATTTAAAAATATTATTTGTAAAAAACATAATATTTTTAAAGGTAAGAAATATATTCAAATTTAATTTTTTCTTACAGTTTCATTATTTAATGATAACAATTACTATAATATTTAAATTATATATAAAAATTTTTTAAAAAAAACTACTTACATGTGCACTAAAGGTCATTACATCTCTTTGTGTTAATCTTTTTTTTTTGTTTGTGCTAATCTTATTTTAATAATAATATTTGTATTAATATTTATAGATCGTGTTACAATATTCTATTTTAATTTTTTATTATTTTTCTTAGTTACATAAGATTTTGTGATACATCTTTCCGATGCTTCTTTTTTCTAATGGTACTTTTTTTTATAATAAATGGCATACAAGTTTTATCTTGAAATGAAAGAGTCATGGTCAATGTTAAACTTTTACAATTGTATTCGCAATTAAAAACTATTTATATATTTATATACATATCAAGTAAGAGGCAATAAATTAACAACAAAATAGTTTGGTAATTATATGTACCTATTTATTTATTGATGGGTGATAATTTTGTTATTCTTTTAATCACCACATTAAATTTTAAGTACTAAAATTTGATAAATATCTCATTTTAATTTGAAATAATTTTGAAATGCAATATAAGAAATGAACCTTTAATTTTATATTTATATATATTATTATATTTATAGTAAAAGATATTACATATTATATTAATGTTAACATGAATTATTAATGATGCATAAAAAGTATTTTGAAATGGAATATAAGACCCGTGCATCGCACGAGATCCATACTACAGAATCTTTACAATTAATATTAATTATTATTATTAATTTTTAATGTATTCTTAGCTAAATTTAGTATTCCACCCTCTATCATTTCTCTAATATTCTCGCCCCGTGCATCGCACGGGTTCTCCACTAGTATTATATAAAACACAGTTGTTGTCAGGTCCTATTATGTGACGTGTCACTTTCTTGTGATTTCAGTTTCCCTCCAAAAGTTCAAGTCTTATCTTCTCTTTCTTCTTGACCAATTATAATTCATGTTTTTTTAATTTTTTATTAAGAAATCATTATTTTACTCCAACTCTTTATGATGTATTGTTATTTGTTCCCTTCTCTCATCATTAAATATATATTAAATATATAGGAGTATTTCTTTGGTTTAATTTTTTTATCTTTGCATTAAAAAATAAAGGTCAAGTTTTTCCAAATCATTAGCCTACCTTATTATGTTAATTTCCTTTAATTAAGATGCTGATTTTGTTCTCAATTTTGTAATCTTGAATGCTTTTAAATATATTTCTTTTTAATGTATTTGAATCTCTTTTCTACTTTTTTCCTTTCTAAGTTTCTTTTGCTCAAATAATTTGATGATCTTTTGGAATCCGATCTGAGTTACCCTTTTTCTTCCATGTTCTACTTTTTTCCTTATTCATAATGTTATTTATTTATTTATTATGAAAGTGAGTTCTTTAGCTCACTCAAGTTTATTATGTTATTCATTTTGACTCTGTTTTTTTTTTCTTTCTTTCTTTTGCATGTTTTGGACTTCTAACTGGAGTGAGGAGTAACAAGTATGTGTTGTTTGATAGAAGTTCATATGTGACCCTTAGCCTTTTAAGAACGTTTGTTTCTTGATTCATTTTAATGGGAATATTTTTTATTTTTTAAAGTTCTTTGTTCTTTTTATGTTGGTTGTGTATTTAAATAGCTTTAGCCACATTTTTGCTTTTACTGTTTTGGTTAAATTTTTAATGAATTCTTTTGCTTATGGTCTATTAGAGGAAATTTGAAAGTCATTTATCGGCGGTTTTGGTATTTTTATTCCTGTCTTACCATTGGTTTTTCTTTATCTCTTGCTTATAAAAAGTTTGTTTTATTCTAATTGATAATTAGAGCTTGGCTTTGTGTTTCCTTTTAGTCCTTTTTTGTGTTTTCTTTGTATTTATGCCTTATTTGATTCATCCCTGTTTTAAGTGATTAAAGTATGTTTATTTGATGATGCTTTATTTGCTTGAATCGTGTTTTATGTGATTTTAGTGAAGTTAAAATTGTGTCTTTTGGTGTTTTGTTAGTATTATGTCGCTTACAAACTGAATTTAGTGCACTAAAGTCATTGATTGCTAAAGACAGTTTGTTGTGCACAAAAAGCTATTTTGAAATAGGTAGTCTAATAATGGATTGAAATGTTTGTTTAGCTAAGGTGTCCTCTTTTGTGAGAGGAGGTTCTATGATTGATTTATTTGATAAATGTTTATTTGACAATTGTTGAAGATGTACAATTTGGTTATCATGTACACTGTGCGGGTTGACAGGTGTTCCAAACTGCATTTATACTCTCAAAATTGACCAAAGACCAATTTACAGGTGCCCAGTAGTGTTTTATCTTCTTGATTCAACAGATGTATGGCTGTTACGTACCAAATTTGCAGCTTAGTTGTGTGTAGGAAGTGGACCGAGGTCATAAGAAGATCTATACTTCATGTAGGATTTGCTAGATACTGATTATAGCTGGCCTGTTACCATATTATAAATTGTATAGACCTTAGAATTTAGAAAACTGCTTGCTTGCAAAATTGTTTATTTGTTGTTTCTAGATTTAGATGTGATAGCTACTGGAAAAAGAAGTTGCACCTCTCAAATAGAAATGAATGGATATATAGAAAATAATGATTCATTGGGATTTCCTTAGACTCCATAATAAAAGTTATTTATTATTAATTAATTATATAAATTTCAATATTTTTTGGTTTGAACTGCATGTTTCCTCCATCGGAGGAAAACTTGCTTGAGCCGAGAACATCACATCATGGTGAGACTAGCTCTCCTCACGGGGACATTTTTCATCTACAAGACTTGAACCCGATACCTTGCTTGAGAGGAATAAAACATGTACTATTTGAACCAACTTCTGTTGGTATATAGTCTTCAATATAATTCACTTGAGAATGAAAGGGGTAAATGCTTTTACGTCGCAATATGTCCAGTCACATCCATCCAGTCACATCCATCCCGTAGTGATTTTAAAATACTTATTTGTAATTATTAAAACAATGATTAAACGACTACTTCTGAAGCAATTTATAAAAAAAGTTTTCCAGAATTTAATGGGTATATAGTGTACTTATTATTTTATAAGTGCATACTTATCGAAAAAAAATATATTCAATGCAATTTTGATTGTGCAGATTTTACAAGAGTTTGGTTAACTTCATTTTTTTATCATACAATTGTTCAACTATTAAGACAGACATTATTGTATAAAGTAAACTATTACTATGATTTCTTTATTAAATTGCATAAGTTCATGTATGATTTTAATATTATATCTATTATAAGTAATTTTGATTTTCTTTTTTCTTTTTTTTTTATGAAGGTCTACGTACAATAACTCATATTTCATATCGTGTTTGTTAATTTTTTTGGGTGTGATAAGTGTATGAAAGAGAAATAGAGATGAAAAATGAAAACGATGAAAATGTGATAATTGATATGATAGAGAGATAGAAAAAAATGATGTATAAATAGATAGTGTAAAACTTCTATACCTCATTTTAGTGTCTGAGAAGTGTATGAAAGAAAACGAAGAGAAATAAGGTGAAAAATTGATACGAGAAAAAAAGAGAGATATAAGTAAAATTAAAGTGTGAAAGAAAATGTAAAATAAAGAATTGTGAAAACATCATTAGTTTTTTTAAAAGTGTTAAACATTGATAACCCATTTTTAGGGTGTGAGAAGTATATGGAAAGAGAGATAAAAAAATTATTAAAAAATTAAATCATTTTAAAATTTATATTTTAAAATATTTAATAAATTCATTTAACTATTAAAAAATTATTTTACCAATAATTTGTTCCAATGTATTTATTTATCATTCATTTATATTTTTCTATTTGAATTTTAAAATTAAATTATTCTGATTAAAAAAAATCAATTAAAACATGTGTAAAACTAATAGAATTGATAAAAAATTATTTTAATTTCAATACAAATAAATTAAAATATAAAAAGATAAGAATTAAAGAATAATTAATAAAAAAAATTATTGTATGTGTTATGTTATTTTTTACATTAGTTATTATGTAAAAAATGGCTATTTAAAATTTGATAGGCCATAAGTGTAAGAGAAAAAAAATACTAATAAATATATCAAAATATTAACATAATAAAATATAGATACAAAAAATAAAATATTAATAGTTTTTTGGTTAAATATATTTTTAATCATTGAAAATATATTTTTTGGAATTATTTTTCTATAATTTTTTTACTATAGTCCTTATTTTTAAGAAAAATATAATGCATCTTTAGTCTCATTTCAGTATGTCTTTAAGGTATTTCAAATATGAAAAATTAAAAAAATTTAAAAATATTATTTGAAAAAATCATAATAATTTTAAAGGTAAGAAATATATTCAAATTTATTTATTTTTTCTTAAATTTTCATTATTTAATGATAATAATTACTATAATATTTAAATTATATTTAAATATTTAAAAACAAAACTACATTACATGTGCAATTGTGCATCAAAGTCATTACATCTCTTTGTGTTAATCTTATTTTAATAATAATATCTGTATTAATATTTATAAATCGTGTTACAATATTCTATTTTATTATTTTTATTATTTTTCTTAGTTACATAAAATTTTGTGATATATCTTTCCAATGCTTCTTTTTTCTAATGGTACTTTTTTTTTATAATAAATGGTATACAAGTTTTAACTTGAAATGAAAGAGTCTTGGTCAATATTAAACTTTTACAATTATATTCACAATTAAAAACTATATATATATATATATATCAAGTAATTAAGAGATATCTTAAACGATAAATTAATAACAAAATAGTTTGGTAATTATATGTACCTATTTATTTATTGTTGGGTTATAATTTTGTTACTCTTTTAAAGTTTGAATCACCACATTAAATTTTAAGTACTTAAAATTGATAAATATTCTATTTTTATTTTGAAATGCAATATATGAAATGAACCTTTAATTTTATATTTATATATATTATTATATTTATAGTAAAAGATATTACATATCATATTAATGTTAACGTGAATTATTAATGATATATAAAAAGTATTTTGAAATAGAATATAAGACCCATAGATGCACGAGATTAATACTAGGAAAACTTTACTATTATTATTATTATTATTATTATTTTTCAATGTATTTTTTTTATGAGAACTAATAATTATTTTTTGATGTATTCTTAACTAAATCTAATACTCTACTCTATCATTTTCCTTATATTCCCGCCGCGTCACGGGTTCCCCACTAGTTATCAATATAAAGGTCCCAAGGAAATGAGCAATAGTGAAATGCCACGTGTCATGCCAGGTAACATATTTATCCGCAGATAAGCGACGGTGGAGTGGTTCTGGAAGTTCCAAAACCAAAGTGAAGAGAGAACAATGGCCAATGTTTCAATTCCACTCCCGCGAAACGGTTTGTCCATACGCAATTACTCAACGAAACGCCCCCGTTTCACCACTTCAGCTTCAACACTCAGAATTTCTTGCTCTGGTCTGATTCTTTCTTTCTCTTATGTGATTGACTGATTGTTAATACTTTCCCTTAATCTTGGCATGAAAGTTAGATAATGATATTTGTTTTGTTAATAAAAAGATTAGTGTGACCAACATTTTCTAGGGTGAATTGTAGGAGTAGCTGAGTCAGATGGATCTGAGAACAAGGGAAGCTTACTTAATTTCAACGGAATCAAGGGCGTGGCCTGTGGTATTCTTGCAGCTTGCACTCTTACTTCTGCTGCATTTCCCGTTATTGCTGCTACCCAGGTTCAAACGGAGCTTAAATATTAACAGTCATAACTAAACTACCATTCTCTGCAATGTATTTGCTAGGAAATAGGAATCTTATTTTCATACATATTTTGATCTATGAAATTCAATACCAAAAAAAATCATATAATTAATACCACTGTTTGGCGTGTGGTTCCCTGTATGTATATGTGGTGTTTGATTAGGAAATCTATTACAAGATTGGTTGAAAAATTAGTCTGTTTAGAAACATTTCTTTCGTCATTTAATTCAGATGGACATTTGGGTAAATCCTAATTCCTAAGACCATATCCCATCTCCCTTTGAAGGGAGATGCTACTTGAGTTCTTGAAATTAATAACGTCACCCCCAATTGGAAAGAGATGACATGGAAGTAAATTGCTTAAATTTAAGGATTGAGTTGCTTAATTAAGCAATTGGATCTTATGGAAATTGTGGGGTCAAATAACATTTTAAATTGAAATAAAATTTAAAATAATGAATGTGGGGTAGATTGTGGGATCCATTTAAGAGTTATTGTAGAATTGGTCTGTTAAAGTGTATAATTGCTTAAAAAGTAAGAAGAGATGATGTGTATATGTACTACCCACGTAAAATTATTAAAATAAACTATAAGCAATTTGCAAGGCTTTCTCTATTGGAGATGCTTTAAGAGCCTACTAAGATGTCCTTCACAGCTTTGCAGATATGACCTGCCCTGGTCTAGCTCATGGCCTATTTTCCCCCAAGGGTAGTAGTGCATATTTCATGATATATTATTCTTTTCTTCTGATAAAGTGTGCAAACTGTTCAGTTTTTGTGATGTATCAGTATCATGTCAATTATAAATGTTTTTATTAGTTTAAATTTGTGAAAGCAGTATGTGATTTTACACTTATTCTCTAAATTGAGAAGTAGTTGAGGAGAGATTCCAACACCCAATATGTTTTCCTTGCAGAGGCTGCCCCCATTGTCAACTGAACCCAATCGCTGTGAGCGTGCATTTGTTGGCAACACAATCGGTCAGGCAAATGGTGTATATGACAAACCATTAGATCTCCGACTTTGTGATTTCACAAATGAAAAATCCAACCTCAAGGGGAAGTCCCTGTCTGCAGCACTCATGTCAGATGCTAAGTTTGATGGTGCTGACATGTCAGAAGTTGTAATGTCAAAGGCTTATGCTGTTGGTGCCAGCTTTAAAGGTAACATTTTTTACTTGTGCAAAATCAACTGAATGTTAGCTTGAAGGTTTGTCAGCCTTCATATTTGACTTGACCAAATACATTTCTCTACAATCTCATTCATTATTATTCTGTACATTTGATCACCATAAACTTTTATTTATGAAGAGTAATTTTATGTTGAGAGACGTCTACTGAGCTTGAATGGTATAAAGATATTATGGCCTGAAAATTACTTCAGATATTATTCATCTTTCACAAAACCAGACTATTTGCTTGATTAAGAGATGTTCTGCTAATAATCATGAAGCTCATCATGCCAACCTGTGGAATGACTTGTGTATATTCATTTTTTGAAGTGTTCAACCTCATGCAAATTGTCGTTTATACTATTTGGTTTTTGCCATATAGACAAGACAATGACCCAGAGAACTTTTTCAGGAGTGGACTTCTCAAATGCAGTCTTGGACCGTGTTAATTTTGGGAAAGCTGATCTTCAAGGAGCTGTATTTAAGAACACAGTATTGTCCGGCTCCACCTTTGATGATGCTAAGCTGGAAAATGCAGTTTTCGAGGACACAATCATTGGTTACATTGATCTTCAAAAGCTATGCACAAATAAGACCATCGGTGATGAAGGTAGAGCTGAACTAGGATGTCGATGACAAGCAATGTCTTCACTCTGTAGTATTTCTTGTAAGCTGTTATGCCATGACAATGACATGACAGATATTTTGGTGAGGGGGTAACTAGTAGATATATGCTACATCGAAAAGTAAATTGAATTTTTTGCTTTTCCTATCTAATGTTGTGTTATTCCATTTGATTTCAACTTAAAAAATGGGAAGACATTGGTATAATTAATTATTTGTATTTCTTAAATGTCTAGATTATTCTTTCTAACTCTGTTAACTTTTCAGTTTCCGCCACAAGCGAGGGTGTGAAATCAATTAACTTCATTTTTAACTATTACTGATATCAAATTCAAATTCAAGAATTTAGAATGCATCATTTAAATTAAATGACAGGCTACTAATTTAAAAGGACCAGTTTGGTTGTCTACTACTAGGCGCATCTGGTGTAGTGGTATCATAGTACCCTCCCACGGTACTGACCGGGGTTCGATTCCCCGGATGCGCATATATATTTCGTTAAATGTTAACAGTATCTTTTTTTTTTTGAGTAAATTACTCTAACCTCCCCTCTATTTTGCACTTTCAACACAAAACCACCCCCTTTATTTTAAAAACCTACACCAAAACCCTCCAATTTTAAAAGTACATTACACTTAAACCCAACTTTTTATGATACATTTAATAAAAATTTTAGTCAACAGTCAACAATTATATTTTATATTAAATTGATCAAAATACCCTTATAAACTATGAATTTTTCTTTACCATATAAAAATCCCTCAATTTTTAAGCCTTATATAGACTACTTATATTTTATAAATATACTATTCTTTTTCTTTTGTGTCGGTGAATAAAAGGAAAGGCAAAAAAAAATAACAGCATACAAATTTTTTTAAAAATATTATTTTGAATAACAAAAATCACTGTTTCATACAAGCAAAATAAATAAATTTATTTTAAAAATTTTCATAATGAAAATTTAATTAAAAACTCAAAAACTAATAAATTGAACCAAAATAATTTATTAAGATTAATTTCGGAAGTATTAATAGGTTAAAAAATAAATTTACTAAAATGGATCTTAATAAAAAAAAATTCATAAATTATCAAAAAACATAATATGTAAAATAATAAACGTTAGGGTAGCGAGAAAGAAGGAGAATGAGAAAAATGAATTTTGCGCGAGAAAGACATAAATTTTCACATTAGGGTTTTATTACATTTATCAATTCTGATAATTCAATTAAAAAGGAAGGGGTCTTAAGGGTAATGTTGGGTTTTTTAAAAAATATTTTTTAATAAATTATAAAAAATTATATTAATTAGGATTTTGTGTAGGTTTTCAAAATAGATGGGATTTTGTGTAGGTTTTTAAAATAGAGGGGGTTTTGTGTTGGAAATGTAAAATAGAGGGGAGGTTGGAGTAATTTACTCTTATTTTTTTCCTTAAATATTTTGGCCTAGGCCTACAATCCTAAATAATACTACATGTTGCTTTGGATAACCATATGACATAATAGCATGGAACATGATTCATGGGATTGCTTTGCACAATGACAATGTCATTCTTGTTTATTTTTTTCACTGGTTAAATTGGGGTTGTTTGGTTTAATTTTAATTTTCTTTTTCTCATTTTAATAAAAAATACTTTTAGTTTTAATTATGAAAATGTCATATCACTTTCATTTTATTCTTTATTTTCAAAATTTTGAATAAAAAATCGTAAAAATAATTTTATATTGTCTTCATTGTTTATCGAGTAATTCTTATATGTACAGAAATCTAACACGTCATATTTAAACACAACCTATCAAATATTTATAACAAATAAAATAAAAATAAATAAAATACGGGATGTAAGTAGTGCTTGTAATAATTCTAAGCAATGAGAAAATGTATCTCTTCTCTGTATTGAATTCTCCAGAGCAAATATTTTTCAGCAAATACTTTTATGGTATCTAGAGCCTTTGAGTTTCAAAGCATTCTGCCTTCATGACTAGAGGGAGCGTGAGCAATCCTCCACCACCTCCTCCCCCACCACAGGACCCAGCCTTGAACCCTTTAAGCGTCTACTATATCCATCCCAGTGAAATAACTTCCACACCTTTGGTGTCTCTTCTTCTTAATGTCAAAAACTATCATAGTTGGGCCTGATCAATAAAAAGATCTTTAATCTCCAAGAACAAATTCAAAGTTTGTCAATGGATCTCTCCCCATGCCTGATTCCTTTCATCCCAGTTTTGATGCCTGGGAGCGTTGTAATAACCTTGTCCTGACTTGGATTTTCAATTCCGTTGAACCTGCTATTGCACAAAGCATAGTGTATCTTGAAGTTGCTGCTGCTGCATGGACTCTGTTGAGAAAACGTTTTGCCCAGGGAGATCGAGTCAGAATTTTTGAGCTCCAAGAAAAAATTGCTTCACTGAAACAAGGTACCAATTTTGTGACTCAATATTTTACAGAAATCACCACCTTATGGCAAGAACTTGAGAACTTTCGTCCTTTCACTGGCTGCATATGTACGGTTAAGTGTGTTTGTGATGCTAATCATCAAAGTCAGAGCTATAGGTCAAAAGATTGTATAATGAAATTTTTGAGTGGGTTGAATGATGATTTTGAAGTAGTTATGACTCAAATTCTGATGATGGATCCATTCCCTGACATTGATAAGGTTTTTTCACTAGTAATTCAGCATGAAAGGAGAGTGAACCTTCTAGTTTTTTATCTGCTAATGATGATGCACAAGTTTTTGTTAATTCAACTGAAATCAAGAGGAATTTTGGTAGAGGAAGAGCTTACTCTTTTGGTTGGGGAAATGTCAAGGTTTGTAGCTATTGTGGCAAAAATGGCCATACGGTTGATGTATGATATAAAAAGCATGGATACCCTACCGGGTTTCGTGGTAGGAACACTGTCTCAGCCAATCAAGTCATTGGAGAACCTGAAGATTCAGCAACAATTGTTAGTCAACCTTTAGGTGATGACACAGAACCAGGACACAATGTTTCACTAACTCCAGAACAATATCAAGCCTTCATGTCTCTTATCAAGCCCTCAGGTGTAGTTGGCTCTTCTGCATCAACTCAAGTGTCTGTTGTGTTCACTTATGCTTCCCTTGGTAATCCTAAAATATCCAATTCATTCTCAGGTAATCACACTGGTTTTTCTGCTAACCTTATCACCAATACCACTTGGATCATTGACTCTGGTGCTACAGATCATATCTGTTGCATCAAATCTGTTTTCACTACTTTTCATAAGATCACTAATCATTCCGTCAGTGTGAAATTATCAAATGGAAATGCCACCTTGGCCACACATGTTGGAACAGTGCAAATTAATCATTTTCTTACCCTTACACAGGTTCTATATTTGCCATATTTTTCAATTAACCTCATCTCAGTCTCAAAACTTGTTTCCACTTTGAATTGTGGTTTATTCTTCTCACCTTCCTATTGTTTTATACAGGACTTGAGCAATTTGAGGATGATTGGTTCAGCCAATCAGGTTGAAGGATTGTACTACCTACAAGCCACTACACTTCCATCAAATCCAACACAATTTCAAGCCCTTAGTGTTTCTACTTCATCTGCTTCTTTTCCTCTTTCAGCCTTATGGCATTATAGGTTGGGGCATTTGTCTTCTTCAAGGATGTCCTTGTTAATTGGTTTGTATCCATTTCTGAAACAATATAATGAAAGACATATTTGTGACACATGTCATTTTTCCAAGCAAAAGAAACTACCATTTACTTTAAGTCAACATAATGCTACACAACCTTTTGAATTAATCCACTTAGACATTTGAGGGCCTTGCAGATTTCCCACCATTCATAAGCAAAAATACTTTCTGACAGTGTTAGATGACTATAGCAGACACTTATGGGTAATCTTTCTTAAAAATAAATCAAAAACAAGGGAACACATTAAAAGCTCTATTGCTATGGTTGAAACTCAATTTGGAACCAAAGTTAAGTCCATTAGATCTGACAATGGCCCAGAGTTCATTCTCACAGAATTTTACTAACAAAAGGGCATTTTACATCAAAGATCCTGTGTTGAAACTCCCCAACAGAATGAGAGAGTTGAAAGAAAAACCAACACCTCCTTAATGTAGCTAAAACACTACTTTTTCAGTCACACTTATCTAAACCCTTTTGGGGATTAGCTGTTGCACATGTTGTGAACCTCATCAACCGAATCCCATCTCCCATTTTACATTCTAAATCTCCTTTTCAGCCACTTTATGGATCTCTGCCTGACTTATTCAATTTGAAGGTTTTTGGATGTTTATGCTATGTTTCCACTTTTAGCTCAACTAGATCTAAATTGGACCATAGGAGTCACAAAGGGATTTTTGTTTGTTTCAAATCTGGCACAAAAGGTTTTTTGGTTTTTGACTTGCATACAAAACAATTAACTTTATCCATACATGTTCTCTTTGAAGAAAGAATTTTTCCCTGGCCTATACAGTCTACATCTCCTCCTTCTCCTCACTGTCTCTTAGACCCTCAAACAAACCATCCACAGGTCATAAATAATGAACCCTCTACCTTCACAGATTCCTTTCCACCACATACAACATTATCACCACCTCCTTCACTTGTATCCTCGAATGGCACAACTCACCCTTCACCACATACAACACCATCATCATCTCCTTCACTTGTACCCTCACCTAACACAGCTCATCCTTCACCACTCCCTATAGTAAGAAAATCCACTAGACCTAAACATAAACCTTCTTACCTAAAGGATTTTGAATGCAATTCTTCTAAGCTGGGCCAATCAAGTACTCATTCTGTTTCAAGTTCTGTTATTCCTTTTGCACAATTCCCTTCTTCTCACATTGCATACAACATAGCCCTTGATCAGATCTAGGAACCAACCACTTATGCAGAAGCCAGCAAGCTTGATTGTTGGAATAGAGCCATGGCTGCTGAAATACAGGCTTTAGAACTCAATGGAACTTGGACCCTGGTTGATTTTCCACCCGGTATGATCCCAATTGGCAGCAAATGGGTCTACAAAGTTAAAAGGAAGGCAGATGGGAGCATTGACAGATATAAATCCAGACTTATGGCTAGGGGCTGCAATCAAATTGAAGGTCTTGATTACTTGGATATTTTCTCCCCAGTAGCCAAGCTTACCACCATCAAAGTCATCCTTGCATTGGCAACTACTCACAATTGGCACTTACATCAGCTTGATGTTAATAATGCCTTCCTCCATGGGGACCTTCAGGAGGATATATACTTGTGCATTCCTCAAGGTATGACAGTTTCCTCACCTTCTCAAGTCTGTACATTGACCAAATCTTTGTATGGTTTGAAGCAGGCCAGCCGGCAATGGTATGCCAAATTATATCACTATTTACTTGACCTTGGCTATCAACAAGCCCACTCAGATCACTCTCTCTTCCTCAAATTCAAAGCTTCCAGCTTCACTACCCTCTTGATCTATGTAGATGATGTTTTGTTATTTGGTAACCATGTTTCTGATTTTGATTTGTTCAAGACATAGCTGCACCAAGCTTTTGGGATCAAGGACCTGGGCCTGCTTAAATACTTCCTGGGAATTGAAATCCAACATTCTTCTTTGGGTATCTCCCTTTCTCAAAGAAAATATTGCATGGAGCTCTTGACTGATGCCTCTTTTTTGGACTGCAAACCTGCTTCTACTCCTCTTGACCCAACAATTAAACTTCATCAAGATACAGGAAAGCCATTTTCAGATGCTGCTTCATACAGAAGATTGGTTGGACGTCTCCTTTACTTAACTGCCACAAGACCAGACATTACTTTTGCCACTCAACAAATCAGTCAGTTCATGAATTCACCCACTCAAACTCATCATAAGGCTGCTCTTAGAATCCTTCGATACTTGAGAGGGAATCTTGACCAAGGCCTCTTCTTCCCTCGCCAATCTAGCTATCAACTTCAAGGGTTTTCTGATGCTGATTGGGGTGGTTGTCTTGACTCCCGCAGGCCAATCTCAGGGTATTGCTTCTTCCTTGGATCCTCTCTTGTCAGCTGGCGCTCCAAGAAACAAACTACAGTTGCTAGATCATCTGTAGAGGCTGAGTATAGGGCACTGGCTGCTGCAACATGTGAGTTGCAATGGCTACTTTATCTCCTACAGGATCTTCATCTCTCTTGTGACAAACTTCCTATTTTCTTTTGCGATAATCAAAGTACTCTCCACATTTCACATAATCATGTCTTCCATGAGCGCACCAAACATCTAGAAATTGATTGCCATGTGGTTCGGAACAAGCTCAATTTTGGTCTCATGCGTTATCTGCCAATATCATCTCCTGACTAGATTGCAGATTTTTTTACCAAAGCCTTGTTGCCTAAGACTTTCAATCATTTACTTTCCAGGCTTGGAGTGTTGACATTTCATCACCCTCCAGCTTGTGGGGGGCTAAAAGAAATAAAATCAAAGGATGCATAAGCAGAGGAATGTAGTCCCACATGACTAATTGCTATATGGAGTCCCACATCGTGCATGCACCTGATGAGCTCTTTATTCTCCTAACAGTTTTTATTCCTTTTATTCTTTTTCTTATGGCTGTTATCAATTCTGTTAGTCATGCACCTTGCTTCCGATTCAGTTTTGATTCTTTTTTATTCCTTTCTTCTCTCATTCCTTCTCTATATAAGGAGTGCTTGTAATAATTCGAAGCAATGAGAAAATGTATCTCTTCTCTGTATTGAATTCTCCATAGCAAATATTTTTCAGCAAATACTTTTACCAACTAGCACCATGGATTCACCATGTCATGTAGCCATCGCAACAAAACATAAGAATCCTCATCATTCCCTGCAAAGCGGCGGAGACTGTGACCACAAAACATCACACTTGTTGTCGTTGTTCGCCCACCGCGACCTCCCTCCATCTCGATCGCTTTCATAACCAGGCCCATTGACAACTCCAGCCACACCTCCAGCCACTTTCTCTACACCATTCCTATCTCCTCTTAAGAATATCAATGCAAGCTAATCATCTTACTTTTTTCTAACTAATCGTTTTATAATTTGGAAATAATTTGGAATGTGAATAATGTTTACCAAGACAGTGTGAATAATGTGGAGCGAGATATAACTGCAATTATAAATATTAAAATGGGTCAAAGTAGAAAATTTTTTAAAAGTGTATAAAGCTCCTTTCTACTGCATAGATCCGGGCCCTTGAATAAAAATAATAATAAATCTAAGGCGAAGACACATTGGTGCCATAGACCAAAAAAAATTGGGGCCTATCCTAGAAACCACCACCTTTCATTTCCGCATCACGGCTTCTTCGATTTTTCCCCGGATCAGTTTCTTATATTAACAATCAAACTCCATTTTTCACGATCAATCACGTTTTCCTATTCTAAATTGGTGCTTGGCTTTTTAATCTTGGTGTTTTGGTTCCATTATCCCTAGATAGAGAGAGAGAGAGAAAGTATTCCATGGAAAACCAACAATGACCAACAAAGCACTTCGCAATAACCCACAATTTTTCTTTTTGATATATTTCCACTCAACACTCATCATTTTGATTCTTTCTGAAGTCCCAAAATCTAAAATTTCAATTTCACTAATGACACTATTGTTATATTTATATAATTATTCTC
Source organism: Sesbania bispinosa (assembly GCA_026901365.1). Lineage (NCBI taxonomy): Eukaryota > Viridiplantae > Streptophyta > Magnoliopsida > Fabales > Fabaceae > Sesbania > Sesbania bispinosa. The sequence goes on along the minus strand of QLOH01000523.1, from coordinate 488,276 downwards.
TATTATTATTATTATTATTATTATTATTATTATTTTGGTGTGAACCACAGGTATCTTTCACGGGAGACAATCCTGTTCGAGCCGGGAACATCTACATTCTGGTGGGACTAACTCTCTCAACGAGGATTTTTTCCATCCACAAGACTCGAACCCGAGACCTTGCTCAAGGGGAAACAAGCATGTACCACTTGAAATAACCTTCGTTGGTTATTATTATTATTATGGATTAACATTAATTAATAAATTATATTTATATGTTAATGTCAATTATATTGCACCTTATTATTAATTTATGGATAATATATATTAGGCTTTTGATGAATTGTCCGTGATGGGTTGGACGGTTCAGTAGCTTGTTGAGAGGTCCCTGGTCTCTACTAGTAAGGATATAGAACTCGTACCCCATTAGTCAATTCATACGACATATACCTTCTCGTATTCTGTCTTTTTCAACGCTACCAAGAAGAGAGTAGTCTTCTCTCACGTTATTCAAGAATGCCACAGATGGATCCCTCATTGATTCCGGGTACACAATTCTTTTTTAACTTTCCCTGAACATGCTATAATATTGTATCTTATTGATTATTGTCTGGATTATTGCAATGTATATTTAACAATTGGTATCAAAGCCTTATAAGATATAGATTATGGTTGTTATGGATTATAGAATTAGTATCCTATGAACCCTACAATTATATTGATAAAATTATTCACTAATTGTGCATAAAAAATTAGGGATTTTCGTTGTAGGATATCTGTTGTACTGTGTACATGCTGTGTGGGATATTGTGAATAATAGAAACCGATTTTTCTTCTCCGTTTCGGAAAGCGTTCGACATGGCAACTTGATTTTTTCCCATTAATTGGACAAATTGTTAATGGGGTTCTTATTCTGCATATATTTCGAATCATGCATAATATAATTTTATTATATTTTGTCAAGCATGAGTAATATAGTTATATATGATTGTGAGCTCACCCACCGTGGGTACAATTATATGATATTTGTGTGAATGAAATAATTTAATTATTTTTCTAATTAATTTTATATTACATTAATGATAATTATGTCGTATCGGTATTTTGTTTGTTTGATACAATGCGCTTTTAATTTTGTCTTATGTCAATTATTTTTTAAGTACCCTATCGGTATTAGATTTCTTTTGACATGAGTTGTGCATTGTATTTTATATTTCTAATTTATTATGGTTTGGGACTCTTAGGCGGGATCATAGTGAATGAGAAATTTTATATTGCATTATAGTCATGCATATTAAATGTTTCTTTGTTGTTTTGATACCAGCTTCTTTGCCTATGCAATTGATTTTGATCAAAACTTTGAATGAGACAAATTTCGAGGACCGGAAAGAATCTCTGGATTTATATCTGGAAATTACTAATATGGACCTTTCTTTGAGAGAGGAAGAGCCTCCCGTTCTTACTCCTCAATCCGCTGTTGTCCAGAGAGCTTCTCATAAGAAGTGGGAACACTCTAACAGGGTGTGTCTGATGGTGATGAAACACACCATGGAGATGTCCATTCAACAGAGCATTCCAGAAAATGATAAGGCTAAGGATTTTCTGAGGTCAGTTGGTGAGAAATTTAATACTTTTGACAAAGCTCAGAAGGGTCAGTATTTGTCTCTTCTTGAGAAGACCAAATATGATGGTGTCAGTGGTGTTCGTGAGCATATGATGAAGCTTGTACACTATTATAACAAGCTCAAGTCTCTAAAGGTGGAGCTTGGTGAGAGTTATTTGATTTGGCTGGTTTTGGAATCTCTTTCTTCTCACTTTGATGTATTGAAGACTTCTTACAACACACAGAAGGAGGAGTGAACAATTGATGAGATGATAGCCATTGTTTCCCAATTGAGGAAACATCATTTAAAAAGACCAAGTCTCATGGTGTGTAGTTTATTGCTTCTACTTCTGGCACTAAACATATGAAGAAAGGTTTCAAAGGCAAGTCCCGTTTTGAAAAGGGGAACATAGGGAAAGCACCAATGCATTTGGAGCCCACGAAGAAGCATTTCAAGGGGAATTGTGCCTATTGCAAGAAATTTAGGCATAAGATAGATGACTATTATCTTCTTAAGAAGAAGAATACTGACAAAGAAGGTATACTCTTATTTGCTCTAGCTTGTTTTGAATCTAATGTGGTTGATGTTCCTCCCAATTCTTGGTGGTTAGACTCGGGTGCCACTATTCATGTTGTGAATTCTTTACACGGGTTCATGAGCCTGAGAAAACTAAGTGATGTCGAGTCCAAGGTTATCATGAGAGATGGAGCTAGAGCGTCTGTTGAAGATATATGAGTAGTGTCTTTATGTTTACCTTCTGGACATGTTTTATTATTAAAAGATGTTGTTTATGTACCTTCCATGAAAAGGAATTTGATTTCAGTTTCAGCTTTGGATAAATGTTGCTAAACTTTTGAATTTGGTAGTGGTAAACTTGTTATTTGTTTCAATTCCATTACTGTTGGTTCAGGAGTTTATATGATGGGCTTTATATGTTGAATCTGAATGACATGTCAATTAATTCTGTTTTTGGGCATAAACGTAGTATAGTTGATGAAAATTCCTCTATGTTGTGGCATAGACGTCTAGGGCATATTTCTAGACCTTAGATTGAGAGGTTGATTAAAGAGGGCATTTTTCATGATCTGTATTTTTCTGATTTTGACACTTGTTTTGATAGCAATAAGGGCAAGCTTACTGCAAAAGTCAGAAATAGAGATGCAAACAGGTGTGATGATGTGTTGCAACTTATCCATACTGATATGTGTGGACCTATTACACCCACTGCCGTGGGTGGATATAGGTATTTTATCACTTTTATAGATGATTATTCCAGATTTGGATGGATAGATCTCATTCAAGAAAAATCAAGTTTCTTGGATTCCTTTAAATCTTTCAAAGCTGCTATTGAGTTGAAAACATGAAAGAAGATCAAATGTGTGAAGTCTGATAGAGGTGGAGAGTATTATGGCAGGTATGAAGAGACTGGTAGAAATCCTGGACCCTTTGATAGATTTCTTGATGAATGTGGGATTGAAGCTCAGTACACTATGCCTGGTCCTCCTCATCAAAATAGAGTTTCAAAAAGGAGGAATTGCACACTTTTAGAAATGTTGAGGTGTATGTTGAGCCATTCCTTTTTTCCAGATTTTCTTTGGGGAGATGCCTTGAGAACTGTTGTGTACATTCTTAATCAAGTACCTAGAAAATTTGTTTTTAAGACTCCCTATGAGCTTATGTCTAGGAAGAAGCCAAGTTTGAGACATTTCCATGTGTGGGGTTGTAAGGTAGAGGTGAGACCTTATAATCCTTAGCTGAAAAAGCTTGATCCTAAGACCGTCAGAGGCTTCTTCATTGGTTACTGTGTGGGTTCTCATGGTAGCAGGTTTTATTGTCATTCTCACTCCATGCGGGTTATTGAATCTGATCGTGCGGTATTCTTTGAGGATGATTTGGACAGTGGGAGCATTACACCACAACTAGTCACTCTTAGAGAAGACTGTGTTATTGTTCCTATGCCACCTATTTCATTTCTTGCAGATACTATAATTCATGTTATCCATGATGGCAATGAAACTGTTCCAGATAATATTGATGTCCCAACACCTGTGGTAGATAAACAAATACATGATGATGTTGTTGGAGAGGTTCCTCTGAGGAGATCTCAAAGAGTACGCAGGTCTTCTATACCTGATGATTATCTAGTGTATCTTCAAGAGCATGAATTTGATCTTAGTGATGTTGATGATCCTACCACTTTTAGAGAGGCTATCTCTAGTTCTCATGCTCCTGATTGGTTAAATGCTATGCATGATGAGTTAGCTTCTATGGCTCATAATGATGTTTGGGATCTTGTGGATTTACCAGTTGGGTGTAAATGGGTCTTCAAAACTAAGCGTAGTCCATATGGTAAAGTTGAGAGGTATAAAGCCAGACTTGTAGCAAAAGGCTATAGTTAGAGAGAAGGCATTGATTATAAGGAGACTTTCTCACTGGTCTCTACTAAGGATGTTTTCCATGTTGTTATGGATTTAGTAGCTCATTTTGATTTGGAGCTTCACCAGATGGATGTCAAAATGACTTTTCTGAATGGAGATTTATTTGAGAAAGTCTATATGGTTCAACCTGATGGCTTTGCTAAAATAGGCAAGGAACATTTGGTTTGCAGGTTGAAGAAGTCTATTTATGGGCTGAGACAAGCTTTAGACAATGGTATTTGAAATTTGATCAGGTGGTCACTTCTTTTGGTTTCAAGGAAAATACCTCAGATTAGTGCATTTCCTTGAAGACTAGTGGGAGCCATTTCATCATTCTTGTCTTATATGTTTATGATATTCTTCTTGCTAGTAGCAGTGTTGAACTTTTGACGTAGACAAAATTTATGTTAAATAGCCACTTTGATATGAAGGACCTCGATGATGCCCCTGTTGTTCTAGGCATTCAGATTTTTCGTGATAGGTCACATGACATTCTTGGATTGTCTCACAGAGGGTATATTGATAAAGTCCTCAAACAATTTAACATGCATTCTTGCTCTCCATGTGTTGCACCTATTCAATAAGATGACAAACTCTCAAATCTCAATGTCCTCAAAATGATAATGACAGAGTTGAAATGGAGAAGATGCTTCCGTTGTTGGTAGTTTGATGTATGCTCAAGTTTGTACTCGTCCCGATATTGCTTTTGCTGTTAATGCTTTAGGGAGATACTTGAGTGACCCAGGTTTGGGTCATTGGAAAGCCGTTAAAATGGTCTTTAGATATTTGCAGGGAACCAAGAATCATATGTTAACCTATAAGAAGTCTGGTCAACTTCAGGTCATTGGTTATTCTAATTCTGATTTTGTTGGTTTTCCTTGACGACCGAAAATCTACTTCCAACTTTATTTTTATGATGACTGGAGGAGATATTTCTTGGAAGAGTATTAAACAGACTTTTACAACTACTTCTACAATGGAGGCAGGGTATGTCGCTTGTTATGAGGCTACTTGTCAAGCTGCGTGGCTTAAAAATTTGATTTATAGCTTTCACATTTTTGAAATTATTTCTAGGCCACTTGTGATATATTGCGACAATATTACTGTTGTGCATTTCTCTCAAAACAACAAAATTTCTACTCACTCAAAGCATTTTGATATAAAAGTTCTATTTGTTAGAGAGAAAATTTTGGATTTTCAAACTCGGATTGAGCATGCTGCTACAGAAAATATGTTAGCAGATCCACTGATTAAAGGCTTAGCTATTTTTTTTTTCAAAATCATGTAACTTATATGGGTGTGTTTAAGTCTTTTGATGTATTGGGTTAGCGGGAGTATGAAATTTACATTTTCTATTATTATGGTTTTCATGAGATGTGAATTTAACAATGACGTCATTTTCATTACATCTTTTTTAGCATATAAAATGCTTGGACCATTTTTGGATCACATATTTATTATGTTTTTCGTTATCCATTATTTATGAAATATAAGCATAAGGTATGTATCCCTATCGGATACTATCTTTATGGTTAATGTTTGTATTTCTTACACTGTTAGTTGATATATGTGCTTTTATTGTAATTGGTATATTTAATTTATTACTGTGTCTTAATACATGAAGTTTGGTGTAAAATTCCCTTTGTGTTATAGAATTATGTCATGGCAAATTCTAGTCCATTATCACTTCTAATGGCTTTAATATTTATGTTAAACTGAGTGAGAACCATAGCATAAAAATTCTGGATCAGGGTCCTAGTTTCAGCCATAGACTTCATGAGAAAAACCCAAGCATATCTACTAAAATCATCAACAATAGTAAGAAAATATATATGTCCATGTATAGATGTAACAGGGAGAGGTCCCCAAATGTCCATGTCGACTAAATCAAAGCAAGAATCTGAATTAGTTAAGCTAACATGATAAGGTAGTCTGGATTGCTTGGCAAAATGACAATGTTCACAAACATTATTATTTGAATGTGATTTCACATAAGGAAAATGACTATTTATTTGATAAAAAACAGTAGTAGAAGGATGTCCTTCTCTGAAATGTTAATGATCAAAAGAATTAACAAGGTTCTTAGAAACATTAATAAGAGAAACATTTGTATCAATGGCTGGAGTCTTTGAAAGACTTGGTTTGTAGAGGATGTAAAGGTTGCCTTGAGTCTTAGCAAGACCAATCATCTCCTGAGTATTGAGGTCTTGTATAAGACATGAGGATTTATCAAAAGTAAGTTTACAGTTTAGGGAATCAGTTAATCTTTTGATGGAAATGAGGTTGTACTTAAATTCAGGTATTAATAAAACATCATGAAGATAAAATTTGTTAGAAAAAGCAATAGTTCCAGTAACTTTAGCTTGAGCAATGTTTCCATTGGGAAGCTTCACTTTAATAGGATCTATGTTTCTGTAGGTAATAAAATGAGATAAATCTTGATTGACATGGTCAGTAGCACCGCTATCAAGAATCCAAATGCTTGTGCTCCATTTGGATTCTTGTTGAGTTTAAAGAATTTTACTCGGTTCTTGGTGGAACTGACTGATGGTGTGAAAATTTTCATCAAAATTAGATTTTCTGAGCAACTCCATCAGTTGATTATATTGTTCATTGGTGTTATTGTTTTGGGATTCATTTTGATCCATACTTAGTGTCTTACCAGCACTTACATTGTTGGAACCAGTTGAACTAGTAGAGTTAACAACAACATTGGCACTCTTGCTTCTGAATTTGAAGTTGGGTGGAAATCCATGTTTAAAGTAACATTTCTCAATAGTGTGACCTTCTTTCCCACAAAAAGAACAAACTTTCTGGCTAGTGTTTGTGTAATTCTTGAAATTTGGTCTTCCTCTTCCTCTTCCTCTTCCTTTTCTTGCAGCTCGTATTCCCCCAAAAGTGTTTCTTGGATTGGTGAAATTAGCAATGTGGCCAGATTCTTGGACTAGTGATCCTGTGATTTGCCTTTCTTGTTGTATGACCATGGAAAATGTCTGGTTGATGCTTGGTAGTGGCTCCATGATTAAAATTTGACTTTTGATGGAATTGTATTGGTCATTGAGTCCCTTTAGGAAGCATATGACATACTCATTCTCTTTGTACTTCTTGATGGTGCTGACTAACTCACATGATCATTTGATAGTGCAAGAACGTGAAGGAATTGGCCTTAAGGTGTCCAATTCCTCCATTAAAATTTTTAAATCAGTAAAATAGGTAGAGATATTTCTTTCACTTTGTTTGATTAAGTGGATATCTTGCAGAAGATCGGAAACTAGAAAATGGTCTCCCTTGGAGAATCTTTCTTTCAGATTATTCCAAAGGTCTTGGGGATTGTCAATGTAGACAATGCTTTGGTCAATCTGTGTGGAAAGAGTCCTAGTTATCCAAGAAATGACGGTGGTATTACATCTTACCCAAGAATTGCTTAGGGGATCAGTGAGAATTGGTTTTTTGATGGTTCCATCTACAAACTGGAACTTGTTATTGGAGAGAAGAGGTCTCATCATCGCCCTGCTCCAAGCATGATAATTGCTATCATCAAGAGAGGGACTAGAGACGATGGCTCCTGGATTTTCTCCCTTGATGATTGGTAAAGTTTCTTCTTCCTTTTTGACTTCTCCTTCAGCCATGATGAGTAGGCCCAACAGAGCTCTCTGGATGAGAGCTCTGATACCATAAAACCAAAACGAAAGAAAGAAAAAGAAAAGATGAGAAGAGAGAAAACTAGAAGAGAATGTGAACTATACTTTTGTGAATATGCATCTGTGTGTATTGAAAAGAATATGTATACAAGAATATATATATAACCTAAACCAACTAACTAACAGCTAAGGAAAACTAACAGAAACAACTAACTCTAACTAACAACTAACTAAAGGCCTGTTTGAGGTGGTTTTTAGTTTCCAGTTTTGAAAATTTTAAAAACCAAAACCAGTTTTCAGTTTAAAAAATTTTAAAACTAAAAACCAGTTTTCAGTTTCAATTTTATGGTTTTCAGTTTCAGTTTTTTAATATCGATTTTTAGTTCTATGCATTACAGGAATAATTTTTTCATAAATCATGTGAAAAAATTATTACACGAGCACTAATAATAAAAAAAATTAAAATTAATAACAACAATAGCAGCAATAATAATTCCATAATCCATATTTTTTTAGTACATATTAAGTAGACATTACAAATGAGAAATATTAATAAAGATAGAAAATAAAAAAAGACATAATTGAAAAAATAATCATGTCGTATTTGTTGCATTCCATAACCGTTGAGCCAATCGATCTCGAAATGCATCATCAACTATCATGCATTTCAAAATTGTTTAATTTTTATTTTGTAATTTACACTCATCCTATCCTAATGGCCAACAATTTGAATGTATAAAACTCATCAATTTACACTTATCCTATCCTAATTTGAATGTAAAAAACTCATCAATTTCTCTCTCCTCTCTCTCCTCCGTTCCTCTCTCCTCTCTCCTTTGTTTCTCTCCGGTCTCTCTCTCCTCTCTCTCCTCGCTCCCCTGTTTCTCTACCGTCTCTCTCTCCTCTCTCTCCCCTGTTTCCCTGTTGAATTTATACCTCAATTTCACCATTCTTAGCTTAAATTGTGGTTCTTGTATTTATTGGAATTAAATCTGAACTTGATGCTATTTTGATGAAGAATCTGTTGATTTTTACAGATAAAAAGCTAAGGTACAAATGAAGCATCAAGAGAACAGTGAGCATGGACATGAACAACATAGAACAAGCTTCAAAAGGGGACAATTCAGAGGAACCAGTTGCTGTTTCCTGCGCTCCACCTGCGCTGAGCGCATAATGCCTGTTCAGTTACTGTTTCCTACGCTTCACCTGCGTTGAGCGTAGGCAAAGCGCAGGAAACGTAACCTAATTTTTAATGGGCCACAAGCAGAGTCTAAAAAGCCCGTCAGAACAGTTTATAAAGGGACTTTTTGGGATGAAGATGACATTCAGAGAATACGGAGTCATTGAGCAGCCACAGAGTTAGGAGAAAAGTGTGACAATCTCTGGAGTGTAATAGCTACCATGAGTAGCTAAATCTCTCTTTAGGATTGAATGTAGTCGATTCAATCCCCAATTGTATTTTGGATTTTCTTTTCTATTTAAGGATCTCTATTTTTATAATATTGGTGTTTTTATTCTGTTCTTAATGCTTAACTTCCGTCTTTGTACCAGAGTTATGATCTGATTTATTGAATTAGCTGGGAGGCAGTTTTCTAAGTCTGATTTGGATAAAAACACTCAATAGGTTGAATACACTAGGAATAAGGTTCAATTTATTGATATCTTTAACAACTGATCTTAAAGCTGGGGCAATTTATAATTGTGGGAACCAATATGAATTGTTCTAAGAATTTCATTGTTGTGGGAACCAATATGAATGAATTTTATTTGTGCTTCAATATTTATAATTATAAATTCCTAGATATCATTGATTTTCAAAATACAAGAGGGGTGCGATAGACGAAGTTCAATCCTAGTTTCTCTTTATTGCTCAATTTCATACTTGTTTCTCTCTGTCTCATATTTTATTTTATTTTACTATTATAATCTTCACAAACAAACAACCCTTTCACAATCTTTCTTACTCAATAAGTATGAGCACTAAGAATTTGAGTTGTACCGTTCCTCGTGGGTACGATAACCCTTACTCTTATAGGGCCGACCCAATGGTAAGGCAGCCCAAGCCCTTGCTTTAGACTCCTAATTGCTAGTAACATCCTTTATAAAATATATAAGCATATATCATTATTATTAGGTCTAACACATTGGTTTAGAAATTGTTATCTCATCTCAAAGTCAAGAGTTCAATCCTTGGTAATTGAATTTTAACTTTTAAGGCCCTATTTTTTTCACCTCATATTTTTAAAAAAGACCCTAATATGAAAGTTTGCTTGAGGCCTCCCAACATGTTGGGCCGGCCCTGGTCTCTTAAACTATTATTCTGCTGCGATATTGATACGCTTGCCAAGATCTCAACAATGGGACGGGCTGGGCTGACCCTAAATGAAAAACGAACGAAAAATGTCAGCCCAACCCATATTTGAGCAGGCTGAATGGGCCAACGGGCCAACCCTTATGTTGGTTGTCATTCATGAATCTTCACCTAGAAATTTAAGCTTTTAGGAGAGTTGACCCTTGACATAGTAAATGGTGGAATCTGGTATAGAGCGATTTCACCCCAGAAAGTGCTCTAGCAGTGTAACATATTTTAGAGCACTGCTATAGTGAATAAATCAGACAAAGGATTTCCTAAGCCTGTTTAGAAAATTAGATAATAAGTTGGGGACTTTCCGAAATAAGTAGCATCGAAGATATAAAATACAGAATTATAATACAGGAAACAATCGACACTTGGAACATGATATGGACTTATGATTGTATGCACACTTAGAATCATAGATATCAAGAACAGAGAACCATACAACCATTTAAACTTGCTGCTGCTACTGCCAACAGTGTGGCAGAGAACAGAGAGCTACTCGTTGAGTTGCTGCCAGTGGCAAGGAACAAATTGAGAGCCATGGGTTCCTGGAGATAGCAAGAGAGAGCACAAACGCGAACGCGGAGGATCTACTACTGGACCAGCAAACGACGTCGAGCGGTAGAGAAGGACGGGCCTGCTTGACCGGAGACAGAGCTATGCGCGGAGGACAGACCTGCTCGACCGGAGACGGACTGTATGCACGGATAAGGACGCTGTCGCCTGTCGCTGTGTGTAAAGGACGAAGGCACGAAGGACGAAGACACGAAGGGAGGACGGAGGCGCTCTCTGTCTCTCTTTCACTCTGTGTGTCAAATGAGGAAGAGAAGTGGCTGAATGAAAAGTGAAATCAAATGAGAAGGGAACCCTAAAACCCCCCAAGGCCCATGGCCCACTGTGCCATTTTTTTTAAAAAAAGTATCAGCCATATGGGCTGGCCCGGCCCGAATACTCCTTCAGCCTGTTTTTTAACGGGTCAGAACGGGACGGGTTAGACGGGCCAAGGGGTTGAAAGTCCCAACACAGCCCTATAAATTTGACGGGTAGGGCCGGGCTGGCCCGTCGGGCCAAGCCCGTTTTGCCATCCCTACCACCATGATGTGAATGTTCCCGGGTCGAACATAATTGCCTCCCATGGAGGATACCTGTGATTTAAAAAAAAACACATAGTTTAACTATATTTATATTTTAAAATGTCATTTTATTTACCATTCAAACAAAATTTATTCTTTTAATGTTACTTTCATAATATAATTCCTAAATATAAATCACTTTTACCAAAATGCACCGGACCAAAATTAATTCTACTAAAAGATATTCTATAAAACAAATTTACCCGGATCCTAAATCACCCAAAAAAAAAAAAAAGGATCCTTGTTTAGTTTAGATTTGTGCATTTATTCTTGTTTACTTATCTAATGAATTAATGTTAAGTTGATATCGGGGCCTTTGTTGACAACATCACAGATTCACAATGGAATTCGCATAAAATAAAAAGAAACTACCATCACGGCATCACCGTGTGGTCCGTCGCACTAAAAAAGAGAAAAAGCAAAATTGGTCCAAAGATCATCTTTTTCCCCAACGAACATCACCGATCGTCGGTGGGCATACACCACGACTCGTTACACGTGTCGCAGTTTCAATGATGCTGTTGTAAAATACAGCTTCTCCTCGAAGCACCGGATAACTGCCCCAGGCGCCAACCCACAGAGAAACTCCCCTCTCCCTTCCTTCTCGGTGCATGGATCTTTCTGAAAATTCTTCCTCAATTTCGTCTATTCAACTGATCTCTTTATCTTTCTCTTTCTCTCTCACCAGATGAACAATTTCTTTCTAGGGTTTTAGCTCATTGGTACAAACCACCCACTCAATTTCTTTCTAGGGTATTTTTTAACCTTTTTTCTAGGGTTTCATTGACCAACATGGTTGAGTGGCAGTCCCTTTTGCAATCCATTTTCGTTGGTCTCATTTTCTCTTACCTTCTTGCAAAGCTCATTTCCATCGTCGTTTCCTTCAAAGACGACAATCTCACCATTACACGTACCACCACCACCAACACCAACACCACCACCGCCACCGCCACAGAAACCGATGCCAAACACGACGCTGCCGTGCCCGATGCTGCCCACCGCTTCGAGGCTGAGTCGGTCATGGCCGAGCAGGGTAGCGTCAGGAACGAGAGCATCGACGGTGGCGATGATGACTATGACGACGACGATTGGGAAGGGGTGGAAGCCACCGAATTAGACGAGGCCTTCAGTGCCGCCACGGCTTTCGTCGCTTCCGCCGCCGCTGATCGCCTTTCGCAGAAAGTCTCCACCGATGTGCAGCTCCAGCTTTACGGGTTGTACAAGATTGCCACCGAAGGTCCCTGTAACACGCCCCAACCTTCGGCCCTCAAAATGACGGCACGAGCCAAATGGTATTCACTTTTCTTGTAGACATTGCTTTTCCTAAAATTGTTCTTGTAGACGACAAGCAAAAGAAAGGGAAAGAGCTTTAACAGTACGCAATGTGATTTTCAAGTAGCAAACTTTTGGCGATTATTGGGCGTTTTTTAGTCTTTTGGATGTATTTGTAGTTTGCACTATTAAAGCTGAGATTGACACTGAGGCAGTAAATCATTTTTTGTTCTTTTCTTGAATTTCATATTGTGCTATTATTGACTATTGTATGCAGCCATTATTTCCTAGCTGATCAAATAATACTCCTTTCTTTCCCTGTATCAAAAGGAAAAGAAGTTTTGTACAATATCTGTTTGCTTTGGGGCTAATATCTCCCCCTCCATTTTGTAGGCAAGCGTGGCAGAAACTGGGTGCTATGCCTCCTGAAGATGCAATGCAGAAGTACATTGATATTGTGACTGAGCTATATCCTTCTTGGCTTGATGGTTCATCTTTGGTGAGCTAATAAGCCATTTCTTGTGCTCTGGATGGATGAATCACTACTTCTTTCATCCAAAGGACGAAAATTTATATTTCAAATGAAAGTAGTATGTTTGCTTACATTCTTTGTGTGTGTAATTTTTGTCTCGCCTCTACCTACCTAACTCCCACTTGTGTCTGTAACAGAGGAGCAAAAGTGGCGATGGTGGTGGCGCTAGTTCAGAGGCCAGGGGAACAATGGGACCAGTATTCAGCACTTTTGTTTATGAAGAGGAATATGGCAGTGACGCGTAAGATTCGGAAAACTTCAAACTGTATGAGTTTTGGTGCATAAATCTAGATGACAATGTATCACTAATTTGTTATACATTTATATATGGGGCCATAAATATAATTACAATAATGTTCCCTTATGTCTTTCCAGTAATTAGAATTGGTGGGATGTCTTGAAAGGGCGATTCTAATGGTTTTTATTCTTTACTCATTTCTTTTTGGGTCATACAAGGCTTCTTGAACTATTTGGAGTGGTACTAATCCTTGCTTGGGGTACTAAGGCTCCTCTACCCTTCTTTAATCATGTTTATGTTGACAGGATCTTTAAAGATTTTTATGTGATCCTGGGCAGTTCGCACTTATTATCTTTGGTCTTTCTATATTGTACATTTATACCTTTGTTATCTATTATTTATTATTACTTCTCTAAATAATAAAATTAAAAAAACAAAGTGCATTAATATGAATGTACATTTTGCTGCTTCTTTTGAGACAGCTTTGTTCATAGGTTGCTGTGCCTAGGATACATTTGGGGAGAAAATATTGTATTGTGGGTTGGTAGTGTTGGAAATGATCATATTAGATCAAGTGCAACTTCCAGGGATTAAAACAACCTTCTATAACTTTTTTAATTTAATATTTTTTTGGAGTTGAGAAACTAATATTCATATAAGTACATTCATTGGTTAAGTTCCCACTGTGTCTCCCAACAAAGTCACCTCTATCTTAGGATGCAATAAAATTTTGGATTTAGATTTATATGGTTTTGATACTTTGTTTCCTATAAGTGTACAACTAATCAGCCCAATTACTGTGTATGGAGTTCTCTTGTTGAAAAATTTGGTCACTTATTTGTCATGAGTAATAATAGAAAAACTTGGCATTTACTTTTGTTTTACAACAATTAGTATCACAAAATGGAAGTAGCATATGGTGCAATTTTGGAATGTTTGGAATCTTTATGAAATACAGTTTGTGTTTGAGTATGGAAGGAAGAAGTATTGAACTTAGAAAATCATTCTTGTAGTGTTGTTAACTTTGAAGCTTATAAGCATAGGATCTCTGCATTGGTTCTCTATCCTTTGCTTGATAATACTAATATAAATCCTTATGAATCTGTCTGCTTGTCATGTCTTATGTCCTCGTTCTTTTGCATCACCTTCTTGTCTTTGCACAAATCATCAATCCTCACCTATTTTGGACAATTTTTTTCCCTTAAAGTTATTGACATTTAGGAGGATTTTATAGGCTGATCACAAGGCTATTTTTAAGTTATAAATTAGCAAACTTAAGGATTTAACTGACATATTTCAATATACTAAGTACCAAGGATATGCTATGAATAACATTTGAACAACAATAAAAATCAGAAATCAGGAAGTTTCATCATCAAAAGGGTACAATTTCTGGAGAGAACAAAACATTGGTAGATATTGATGTTTCTTCATCTTTCTTTACAGGAAAATGGATGCCATTCATGGATTTGCTAGAGAAGGGGATATGGATAATCTGTTCAAGTGTATCGAAAATGGTGTTTCGGTTAATTTGAAGGGTAAGTTATTTTTAGCTGTTTGCTTTTCAAAATGTATACATTATTCACAAGTGTGCTGCAGGTTGTCAATAGACAATAGCTTTATTTTATTTTATTCTATTTTTGGATTTTAAATGGACCAAGCTCCTCATTAACAGCTTGTTCTCAGCATTAAGAAGTACAATTACTGTTTAGTAAGACAACAACTACCTGAATTTTAGCAGCATTGCTTGACAAGCCTAACACAAACATTTGTGCTTCGCTTCACTCTGTTAGAATTGTTTAAAACTAAGGCAGGTGCTATGTTTTTGTCAACAAGCCTAAGTAACTTGTTTGAAGTCCTATTCAAAGATAGAAAGTTGACTTATTACTGATGTGACATGAAAATAAATAAATATTGTGGGACATGGCTTTTATAAATTTTATTTCAGTTATTAAAATTTAGCTGAAGTGAAGAAATCTGTTCTGTCACATGGAATTTTCATTTTACTTTTCATTCCCACTTGATCTCTCTGGAGCCTATGCTTTTAGGGAGGAGTACAACAGTGATTCAACATTGTTTTTAAAAATGGGAAATTTTGATGCATAGTGAGGGAAGTAGCTATAATGAGATAATTGAATGGCCAATATGGCATGAGAGAATGAATACAGGGAGATTTATTCTTTATTATTTTACTGGTGGAGGGGATACAGCAAGATTAGTCATCACATGATATTGGGAATTTGAGATTGTAGAAAAAAATTTTTCTTTTCTTGATTACCAATGAAGTCCTAAAAAGATCCTCAATGCTGTTATTGTGATTGATATTTCTGTCTCATGCCACATTGGTTTATCACATTAATATTTGCTTTTGAGTACTTTATTTTCTTTATCAACATGCATTTTGAAATGCATGCAGACAGTGAGGGCCGGACACCATTGCACTGGGCTGTGGATCGTGGCCACCTTGATGTCACAGAGCTGCTCATTGGCAGGAATGCTGATGTAAATCCCAAGGTATTCATCAATATATGTTTTATCTCAACCCTTCAGGGGCTGTCTGTATGCTTAAAACAGGACAGAACCTTGATTGGATTTTGAATATTCCTCACTGCATAAGTTGCATAATGTCAAAGTTTAGCTTAGGCTTTTGGAGATGCGTTTATGCATCTTTTAATTTTTGGCGCTGTTTTTAAATTTGCTGCTTTTTGTTGATATTATGTTTTCTTTTTGGAAGGATAATGATGGACAAACTCCATTGCATTACGCTGTCATGTGTGAGAGAGAGGCCATAGCTGAGTATTTAGTGAAGCATAATGCAGACGTAGATTCAAAGGATAATGATGGGAGTTCCCCGCGTGACCTCTGTAAGTCAAACTGGCCGTGCATGCAGCATGTGGGGGAAGTAAATTGATTGTTTGTTTTCTTTGTTGCTGCTTTTGGCTAATGCAACCTTACCCAAAGTCCTTCAGGATGTACGTGTCTATATAACTCAATTTTTTTTTTGTCCCACTCCTTACTCTTGGTGTATACACCCTCTTTACTGTAGTCTACTACACCTATGCAGTATGCAGACGCACCGCTTAGGTTATGGTTAATCAAGTATATTCTGTTCTGTTATTTGTTTCCTCCGCTCGACTCCTAATTTAGGTCCTTATTTCTTTATTATTGGTGGAGAAAGATATGCATGAAAACTAGCAGCAGTAACAAGGAAAGGGAATAATTACTGATATCCTTCCCCTGCCCTCTTCTCAAAATCCCCTCCCATTGATTCGGTTCTGTTGAAGGTGATATACAATATTATACAGAGCTTTTTCGGTCCACAAATGGGAATACTAATTGGTGTAAAATCATTGATTGATCATTCTGTCACAAGTATATTAGATTTTGTGGGTGGGGGAATATTGTTGCCCTTCTAAGATTTTGATCATACGGCTGGCAAATGTGTGCTGGTCTAGGAACGGGGACTATTAGGTCTCGAGGTTAAAAAAGAGTACCGCTATATCTATCTATTTTTATTTTATGGTGACTTCAACGATCTAGTCACAACCTCTATTTTCATATTATTTAACCAACTAGCTTTTTGTACTGAGTTATCATCTTATTGACTAATTTTCTAGTTTCTATCCATTTTAAGTTATGTCTTTTGAACAACTAAAGAAAAATTAAGGAAATTAAAATTATGAATAGACTATAATAGAGAAACTAAAAGTGGAGATTAACATCATTAAATGTTCCTTATATACTTACATTCCTTTATCAAAATCTATTTCTAAATAACGATTCCACCCATTTGATAGGACAAAACACTAATATTGAAAATCATTTTTTTAATTTAAGGCAAATGAAAAATTGGATGTTTGCAAGCGTATATTATATTTTTTTTCCATCTCTTTTTTTTTTATTTGTAAAAGTTTAGGGTGTGGGAAAGATGTCTTAATTCAAAACAGGGAAAACTGTATGGTTCAAAGAGCATTTACAAAAGAGATTTCTCTCTAGCGCCACATAGGAAAACCTTAGCTCCCTTGGGCTTCCTCCCTCTATGAAGGGTTTTCTACCCATTCTAGGTGGGTTAATCTCTTTCAGTGAGAGTTTTTATTTTATTTTTTCTCTCTCTATATCCTTCTTCTTCCTTCCCAACACTGCCTCTCCCTTCTCTTTTCTGACATCCACCTCCATAACCTCTAGCCTCTTAGCATTTTGCAGCACTGTTTTAAGTTGATCTGCTACCTTTATACACTTCTACAACTAAAGCTCCATTTTACAATACTCATTTAGTGTATGTTTGGATTGTTGTTTGCAATCTCAAATGTGCGTTTGCAAACGCAAAATGCTTTTTTTTAGTATGTTTGGTTTTCCGTTGGAAATTGCATTTAAGTACAATTTACATATTGAATCCACGTTCAAACTGTTAGAACCACAGGAAACACTAGAAGGGGGGTTGAATAGTGTTTTAAGCTTTTCGTGTCAATCTTGAAAATCTTTTGTTTAAATCATGAAGATGAATAATGTTTAAAATGAATCTTAAGATCAGATATAATTAAAACGTGCGGAAGATAAGAAATATAAAGTTTCTTTTAAGTCTTAAGATTATTTTAAACAGATACTTCTCAAGATATCTTCTGAAGATTATTACATTGAATGTTTTTCAAAACTGTTTCTGAAATACTTCAGATGACTATAGGTTGTCTGAAGTCTGTTCCAGATTTCTGAACTGAGGTCTTTCCAGACTCACTTCAGATAATTGTTTCAGAAGTAATTCAAAAGACATTTTTTGTAATGCTTCAAATGATGTGAGAAACATCTCATGTTTTGTTCTTATGAAAGATCATTTTATTGAAATCGTTGTGTTAAGTTTGTTATGAAAATAACTTTTCAATCCCCAACATAAATAAGAAAACTGTAAATAGAGAAGTTAAGGGAAAGAAGACTTAGTCACAAAGTTTATCCTGGTTCACCCACAAATTCGTGAGCTACATCCAGTCCCAATGGCAAACAACCACTGGATTTCCACTATATGAATATTCAGATTACAAGCTCAAATAAGAGTACAGTCTCTCTAGACACAACGAGTACAGTCTCTCCAGACACAACGAGTACAGTCTATCCAGACATCACGAGTACAGTCTCTCCAGACATCACGAGTACAGTCTCTCCAAACATCACGAGTACAGTCTCTCCAGACATCACGAGTACAGTCTCTCTAGACATCACGAGTACAGTCTCTCCAGACTCAAGTATTCTTTTTTCCACCAAGCCTCTCCAGGCTCTCAGACACATAAAGTGTTGAGTAGTTTCACTACTCAATCCAAGTTAGATGTTCTCCAGAACCTCTAAACTTAGATTCTACTTGTACATAGAGTTTACTGAGTACACACTCAGGATACAGACATTACAAACTAAGTACAAGGATAGACAATGATACAAGTGTTTGAATTAAGTACAATCCCTGTCTTTCTATGAGGAATACATCCTCTGAGAGTAGGCTAACTAAGATGTGAAATGATGCTCTAGCCTTGTTCTCAAACCATTAGTTTCCACGGGCTACATTCTCACCCATATCATAGGAACACCAAGGTATATCAAAGCTTCAAACCGTACCCAGTTTGATAGTCATTTGTTCAGCATGATTGCCTTTCGAACAATCAACTCACTTGATCAAACAGAC
Organism: Sesbania bispinosa; assembly: GCA_026901365.1. Classification (NCBI taxonomy): domain Eukaryota; kingdom Viridiplantae; phylum Streptophyta; class Magnoliopsida; order Fabales; family Fabaceae; genus Sesbania; species Sesbania bispinosa. The sequence goes on along the minus strand of QLOH01000523.1, from coordinate 469,436 downwards.
CAACTGAACAACCTAACTAACTGACCAGCTAGTCAGTAGCCTGATTGAGAACCAACTCTCTGATCAAACTTCGTTGACATCTTCATGATCCACTTAAGCTCAAGTCAACTCTTGTTAACCATAAGGCATTCAGCCTGATTAACTAGTTTGATTCTGTTGATCAACAATTTTGTCTGACTGACCAATAGGTCAGCAGCATCTTCAAATTCAATCTTGAGGCTATTTATATGTTCTGATGAAATATAGCCGTTTGAAGATGATTCATAATACCGTTGAGATGTTGATGATGTGGCTCATATAGCCGTTGTGTAATAGCTTCTCAAACGGTTGCTTCTCCTTAAGCGAATGAGTGTTCAGACGATCCCGTTCTGACACTTGATATTTTCTTCTTCATGAGAGATGTTTCTTGATATAATTCTGCGAATACTCTCTCTTGAATCTGCTTCTTTCTGCTTTCATCTGTTTTCTTCTGCTTTCCTCTGTTTTCTTTTAGGAGTGTCTCTTTAGGAGATATCCGTTGAATTTGTCCTTTTGCCGATTCTGTATATACTCCTTTTTCATTTGCTCCTGACATCATATCTTCTTTAGGTGTGATGTCTTGTTCAATGGCTGTTGCTTGCAGATGATAAAATATGTTTGAATTAAAATATTTCATTCAAACATTTTTCTTTGTTGCTTTTGCTTAGTCTCCTGAGCTTTTCTTCTGCTTTCTTTCGGATTGGTGATGATGATATTTCCGTTGTGATACCACCGTTTAGAGATAGCATTGAATGCTATTCAATCCGTTGTGAGACACGCTTCTGGGTGTTCTGACAATTCTGACAAAGTACAACGTTGGTGCTGCTATAAAGCTGCCACCGTTGTTGCTGCAATTTTTGCGTTGCAGAGATTTCCTCAGTGGTGTATGAACTTCAAAGGTACCAAGAAAGGTCTCTGTGACTTTGCCGATTTAAGCTTTGAAAGTGTTGCGTGTTTGTAGAGAACGACTTTTCTTCAGCATACTTCAGAGAGCAAAAGTCTTCGTTGTCTTCAGTGAGTGTGCCACGTCGGATCTCAGACGGTTTCAATATTTCAGACGAATATTGACACTTCAGATAGCTTCTAGTCTTTCAGACAGCTCCGTTGCTTCAGACAGCTTCTTTGCTTCAGACAGCTTCTTTGCTTCAGACAGCTTCTTTGCTTTAGACAGTTTCTTTTGCTTTCGCCAAGATGAAACTTCAGAGTACTTCTTTCTTCTGATAAGAAGATTGTAGTTTCATTCTTCTTAGTATTTCTTCTTCTTCTTTCTTCTTCATCTTCTTTTTCTTCTTGTATCTTGTATCTTCTTCTTCTTACATGTAGATAAAGATGTTGAATTGTATGTACTTTATTCAATCATCTTTCTTGCTTGCTTCTGTTCGGTCTTCTATCATTTTCTGATTGGCAGCAGGTGTGGATGCAGTAGGTCTGCTTATACAAATCCTTTTGTTGCAGGCATTGTGGAAAGTCTTTGCAATATTTCCTTATTTATGCAAGACTTTAATCGATGTAGAAAAGCATGTCTAGCTTTATCTACTGAGTGAGTGATCTTCATGTGCTTTACACTTTGCAATGTCTTCAAGAAGTCATTTCTTGATTCTGATATGTTCAATCTTCAGACTGCTTCATGTTGTCTTCATTTCTTCAAATGATGGCTGCACTTCAAATAGGTGTATCTTTGAGTCTTCACTTCTTCGAGTCTTTAAGTCGTCTTCTATTCTTCAACTCTTTTCAGATAGCCTTCGAGTCTTCAACTTGGTTGTGGATTACTCTTCTTCGGATTCTGCACTTTGTTCTTTTGATTCTGATCCCCTGATTCAGATTCTTCTTTTGATGTGTTCTTCTACTCTTCTTCTTCAGATAGTGAATATTCCATCCTGAAACATAATCAACAAACCAATACCTTTCTCAGTAGAACCTGTTAATATAATATAATCTTATTTGTTAATCATTAATATAATCTTATAATCTTATTTGTTAATCATTAAAACTTAAGGATGCTAAGTCTTATAATCATGTTTAAATACTTAAACCGATTTATAGACTTCACACAAACCAACACAACTCCATGTTGCTTTTGCAAACTAAAGTTTGCAGACGTAAGTTATGTTTAAACTTATGTTTGCAAACTTTAATCCAAACACACTATTATCAGATTGGTTGTTGATGTTGTGGTTTTTTTATTTGAGTGGATGCTGGTAATGTGTCGATCCAAAAGGAATTTAATAAAAAAAGAAGAAAAGTCCAAGGTTTTAATCCTTGGAAAATTTATCTTTTTTTATTTTATCCTTATAAAATATTTAAACTATTTTTATTCCTTGTTGATTCTATTGTTAATTGCGGAAGCCTCAAACGCCCATCATAGTCAACAATTCTATATGCAGTACCCTGACACATTATACCGTCGTGTTAGTCTCCTTCAACTCATTTAGAGATTGATTGTGATATATAAGAAGGATGAAGTGTACAAAGACTTTCAGTTTGACTCTTTAAATGAGTTCAAGTAGGCTAACACTCTTATATAATATGTCAGGGTATTTCTTAAGTATTAGTAACTATTATGGGAGTTCAATATATCCACAATTAATAGTAGAATCAACACCAGAGACTAAAAAATAACTTATATATTTTATAAGGATGATATAAAATAGAAATAATTTCAGGAAAGAAAATCAAAACTCGGGTATTTTATAAGGACGAAAAAACTATTTTACCTAATACTATTTTAATGACTCTTATTTTGCAGATGGTTAACCTTCTTCCTACTCAAAACAAAAAATGGAGAAGGAATAAAAAAAATAGAAAGTTTTCAGAATTTTTATTTTCTATGAAACTCCTCACTTTCTCTCATTCTCTTTCTTTCTCCAAATCATTTTCTCCTCCACCCACTTCGTCACATGAGGTAGGCTTCTTCTTCTTGTATTATGATTTCTCTCACCTTTCTTGGCTTATTCTGTTTCTTGTCTTCCTCATCTTTCTTGGCGACGTTTACCATGGTCCACTTCGTCACACGACGTTTACCATGCTACTAGCTCAATTGGTAGTGGGTTTGAGGAATCTAAGACTATATCCCTGAGGTCTTGGGTTCGAAACCCACAGAGGTTCCCTGAGAGGGGGAATAAGGCACTTCAGGGGGTGCCAAAGCTAAAGTGTAGTAACATGCTCAGTAAAGTCCTGGGCCCTGAGAGGGGGTGCCAGGAGAGGGCTGGGGTGTTACAAATGTCATGGAATTTCTTTTTAGCATACATATAACATGTTTACATGTCACAAATCATGCTTTCATGTTTTTGAAACCCTAATCATGTATCATGTTCTCATGGGCCTTGGGCCAAGAGATTAATCAGACAATCAGGGGTCTTCGGACCAAATCAAGGGTCTTCGGACCAAATCAGGGGTCTTCGGACCAATCATGTACAAGAGAGGTAATTCTCATTTGCTCCACGACGAAGGGGCTAAATGTAACGTCCTAATTCCTAGATTTGAGGATTTAGCTCGTTGGAAGCAAAACCCCAAATCCATGAAATTATTTCACGCCATTTTAAATATCGAATACGGCCACAACATAATTGTTTAAGCAACCAACGATAACTTGAACAATATATGAAGTGAATACATACATAATTGCCTCAAGGCTACAATCATCCCACATACAACAAGTTAAGGATACCCTCGTACATGTGTCCTACAACGGAGAACTAAGGAACCCACATGTACAGTCATATCCTCCCAAAATAGGTGCCGATACATAATCATAAAATCAAAAGGGCTAACATTGCCCAAACAATAAGTCTGCCACAAAACACTATACAGCTTCAGCTTCTAGCTCAAGGGCCCGTGCGTGGAAGTACCTGCGCATCTAAAATGTGTCCACAAAACGTGTTGTGAGAGAAGGTCTCAGTGAATATAGCATGCAACAGACAGTGTAAGGAAACAGACAGATGCAATGCACATATAATAAGGTAAGGTAGTGCATATAAACTCCATCATAGTCATTATAATTTGATTACCTTTGGTGTTATGCATGAACTGCATTTCCCGGCAGTACGGGTTTTTATCTCTATCTCTGGGGCTAGACCTGAGCTCAGACTACAAGGAACGTCTTCCTTGGGGATGAATCCCACCATTACTCTGGGGACTGAAGTCCAAGTTTTACTCTGGGGACCGAAGTCCAATTACTCTGGGGACTGAAGTCCGTTATCTCTTTCTTAAACTTTGGGGCTAAAGCCCAAGTATTTTGTTAATCCTTAACATATATACAGTACCATCATAATACAGGGTATTTAGAGGGGGAAATAACGTAAAGAGGAAAAGTCCCATATTGAAACCCTAACATCAATTTCTAATAAAAATCATGCCAAATCCTCATACCTTAGCTATCACGAGTATATAATCACACAACAATCACATACAATTATTAGAAAGGGGAAGATAAGAGTTAGGGTTCATGAAGAAAGACATTCACCAAAAGAAGTGAAAGTGTGTGAGCTCTACTCACCACAAGGGAGCCTCAAAGGTTGAGAAGGGAGGTTGGGGAAGGATTGGAGTTGAGTCTCTTGACTTGGAAACCCTCCTTCAAGCTTGAAATGCCTCTTTCTCACTCTGGAACCGGACCCTCTCTCTAGAATAAAAGAGGAAGGAGAAACATCCGTAAAAATGGTGCCCTAATTAATGGTTTTAAACCTATAAGTGGGTTCTCGCTCAAGCGAGACATTCTCGCTTGAGCGAAAGGGTCGGGGAAAACTTTCTCATCACATTCTCGCTCAAGCGAGAGGCTTCTCGCTTGGGCGAGAGCGGACCAAAAATTACCCACTCTCTGGAAGATTCTCGCTTAGGCGAGCCCGTCTCGCTCAAGCGAAAAATGTCCAGAGAGCCACCAAAAACTACCCTGTATCTCGCTTAAGCGAGCTGTTCTCGCTCAAGCGAGATATGCAGAAACTCGTTTTTCACATTTTTGCTGCATAACTCGCGCAAGCGAGATATGCTCACTTGGGCGAGAATGCTGAACTTCCAAACTTAGTTTTTATTCTAGTTCTTTCTTCTTATATCATTTTTACCCTTTACTTAATATCATTCTTGAAAATCATTATCCTATTCTCTTAATTAGTCTTAATTATCGGGATGTTACACTAAATGGGGGTTCCTTAACTAAAAATGAAATTCATGTTTGCTTGCTAATAAAACTTAATCAGGGTGGCCCTGGACGATGGTCCTTGGTCACATGGCCGAGCGCTCAAATCATGTAACAATGAAAAGAACCCTGGGTGTTTGGATTAAAACACTTCAGACTAACCCTGCATTTGTTGTTTTGCATGTATGACTTATGATCATTACTCTGACTATGATGTGCATTATCTGACTTTTTGTAGTTGATGATTTGTGTACCAAGATGTATCTAGGTGTAACTTGATACTCATGCTATTGTCTGCTTATCCCCACACTGCACACACCGTTATCACACTCACTGGGATATAGTCTCATCCCACGTTGCGGGATATTACTTTCATTGTGCAGGTTGCTATCCACAGGCTTGGCGGAAGAAAATAGAAGTTAGTTAGGTAGGATAATGTGATATTGTTAATGTAATTGAAACTTTTGAATTTTGTGGCTGTGCATAGGCCATGATCTTTAAGGGAGGGATGTTATGACATTTTGGGGAACTATAATGTATTGTTATGAATATAAATGTGTATGTTTATGCGTGAATGTTGTATTGGCTGGATTTTTCTGGATTTTAGGTTGAGTTGAACTTTCTGGAAGTATCCAGTTTTCAGGGGAGACTGCCGGATTTCCGGAAAGAATTTCCTAGACCATAACATTCCAACCATGTTATAGTTGTAGCCACCAAGTGACATATTAAGTTATGTACTTAAGTTTTCATGTTTTGTCTTCCGCTTATGTAAACGTTGGATTACCTAAGCATGCATATGTGATTGTTTGAGTGTCGATACCGATAATGGCGCGAAATAATTTCATAAACTTAGAAATGTGTCTCCAACGGGCACTATTTCTAGGTTCACGAAATTAGGACGTTACATCATACATCATTCACAATTCATGAAATTAAATTACATTTTGAGTTTAAATAATTTACAACACTCCTGCCGGAAATTCGACAGAGCCTCCCCTATAAACTGGACCTTTCCCAAAAATCCAATTCAACCTGAAACTCAGAAAATCCAGCTAGTCCAACATATATATATATATGTGTGTGTGTGTGTGTGTACATATATCATTACAAGGCATATACCATATGGTTTCCTAGAACATCATAACATCCCTTCCCCTAACATTCATATCCTAGGCACAACCCCACAACCCATGAGACATTTACGAATACAAGTTTTAACACTCAACTTCAATTGTGTCCTCAACTCTCCCGCCAAGAACCTGAACAGCGACCTGCACAACTAAAACATAATTCCCACATCGTAGAATGAGACTACGTCCCAGTGAGTGAGATAACAGTGTGTGCGGTGTGGGGGGTCAGCCAAATGAATTGCAACAAGAATACACATTCATTAAGAGTAAGATGTATGATGGCAAGTAAGCATAATAAAAAATTCTAGCACTTATACAATGTTTATGATGTAATGCAACATGTCTGTGAAGTGTTGTTACCCGACACCCGGGGTCTTTCCACTGTAACGTAACTGTGATTGAGCGCTCGACCATGTGACGAAGGACCATCGTCCAGGGCTACCTCTGATTAATTTTTATTAAGCATGTATGGATCATGTCTGTAATTATTTTTAGGGTGAGGATCCCCCATCTTCCCCTTGGCCGAGAGGTCGATGAGTTCACCTCGTCTTTCTTAAACATGATTGCCCGAAGGCCTGTGATGGTTCAGAGACCCTGTAATAGCCCGAAGGCCCTGTAATGGTCCGAAGACCCTGTAATAGCCCGAAGGCCCTGTAATAGCCCGAAGGCCCTGTGATGGTTCGAAGACCCTGTAATAACCCAAAGGCCCTATAATATGTTCAATGGTGGCCAAAGACCCATGAATGCTTAAGAGTATAGTTAATAGTTTAACAAGTCAAAAATACCCAAATCTACTACCCTAGGGTTTGGAATCCAAGCACGTACAGTTAATCCATTCAACAATCCACCCTAAGCATGTTTATAATAATTCAAATCAACAATAATAGAAAGGGGAGAATGAATAGGGAGCATACATAGGATAGCAACCAAGAATACAAGTGAGTGAGAACCACACTCACCTCAATAGACGCTCTAAGAGAAGGGGAAGAAGGTTGGGGAGGGTTATGGTTGGAGATCCTTGGCCTTGATCCTCGTAATCCAAGCTCCCAAGGAGTCCCTCTCTCTAGAAATCTCTATTCCTCTCTCTAAAATGAAAAGGAACGGAGAAGGAATGAGGGAGAAATCCCTAAATCTGTTTTAAAGAACCAGACGCGTTCCTGCGCTCAAGCTGCGCTCCGAGCACAGCTGGAGCGCAAGAGATTCATTCCTGCGCTCGAGCGTAGCTTGAGCGCAATTTCTCTCCTAAACTTTCTGTTTTCTGCGCTCAAGCTGCGCTCGACAAATTGGAATTCCTCTATTTCTCGACAGCTTTCTCACTTGAGCGAGAATACACCTGTTTGGGGTGCAAATGAGCTCGGAATACTATTGTATAGCATATCAAACTGAAGCCCTGGATCTTAGCTTTCGAATCCAAGTGGAACCACCTCAATTGGACACCTTCAACTCTAGATATTTGCAATTTAGTGCACCAAGGTCATTAGGCTTAAATCCCGAAATCAAGCAACAACCTTGGTTTTTGCCCCTCTTTGATTTCCAATTCAATTATCTCCTTCTCAAACCTAATTCCTCTCCACAAAAACCTTCTTCTAACTTAGTTCTTCTCATCCAAACCCTTCCCCACTCTAATTCTTGATAAATCAATTCCCTTGACCACAAAGCTTATTCTTCCAGACTTAATGGCTAAATCTCGGGTAGAAAATGTAAGGACCAAGTAAGAATCCTCTAATGATGTTTTAACAATGATAAGCGCTCAAAATTCACTTGCTGTAATTCTGATTAAAAAGGAACTAATGATTTCACTTGAGTTGTGTCAAGAAGATACAGTCAGGGAACTTCCAGAAGATAACATTGAGACTCTTGAAAAGACATTCAGCAGAAGAATCACTTCAACAACCTTCTGATAAGAGAAGTTCTGCAAGAAGTTTCCATGTTAAAAGATTACTATAATTATAGAAGAAAGCAAGAAAGCCGTTGAGGAGTTGCATTACAAGCTTTCTGACAAACTAGCAAGAAGTTCCCCTTCACAGAATAAGCAAACAAAGATTAAAGAACAATTTTATTTGACAAGGTCACAACAGAACTGAATTGAAAAAGGGAAGATATTCAGAAGAATAGTACAAAATGATTACAAAAGATTAGAAGGAAGATTCATTAACAGGAATCCTGCAGACGAAGCATATTCCTACACATTCATCCTCCCAAAGCTTCTCTGAGATTGCAGCTGGTAAAACTAAGCCCAGAATCACTTCCTAAATCTTTTGTTGGGTAAAATAAAACTTCTTAGAAGAAAGAATGATCAATTTGCAGAAGAATCCTTTAACAGTATAGCTGCAGAAGAAGCAAAACCTACTTAAGCTTCTATTTTTATTCTTTTGAGATTGCAGCTGGTTCAAAATCATTAATACCACTTTATGTGTGTTTGATGAAAGCCCACAAATATGCTTGAAGAAAAACTACGCTTAAAAAATACAGAAGTTTCTGTCTGCAGAAGAAACCTCTCAAAAGATAAGACCAGTCAACATATGACAACTGTATAACTGTACTTGGATAGCTGGAATGGCTTTCCCCTTTTCCAAGCTTTCCCCAACGGCTAGTTTCTGTCTTTGCCTATAAAAGAAGAGGTTCTCTTCAGTTCTAGACACACAGAACAGATTAGAAAGTCCAGAAAAAGCACCAGACTTCAAAATTACATTCTCCATCTTCTGGAAATTTTCTCTCTTTTCAGAAACTCTGATATCTTGCTTATTAAAGCTTAGTAAGAGACAGTTGGCTCAACATCTTCCTGCTGTGCTATATTTGTATTTGTTTTGAGCCTTGTTTTAATCATTTCACTACTTATATTTTCTGTAATCTCTCAAGGAGGCTTTAAGAGTGTTAGTGCCTCTTGAGAAGGTGTGTAACAGTTGCAGTAAACTACTGCATAATTGTAGTGAGGTCTTCTGAGTTGTAAAACTTGCAGAAAAGGTTCTGTAGATTGCTTTTGAGCCTGCACAGTCTGCAGAAGAAGCTGCAGTATCTGTAAAGGCTTCAGAAGAAGTGTGTGAAGAGCCTGAAGAGGTTGCATAAGAATACTAGTGGTAAGGTGTACCCAAGGAATCTGTAAAAGCAAGTATTGATCAAGAAAATCCTACTGAACATCTTTTCCTACTAGTGGTAAGGTGTACCCAAGGGTTCTAAACATCTTTTGCCATCATATAAAAAAGAGATAGCAACAAAAGTTATTCTTCTAATTCTAAGGAACATCATACATGAAAGAGGAAGCCTACTACAGAAAAGCAAATAATGGTCAGAGATAGGTTAGCTCTTCTGTACACCTACTACTGAACCATCTCTGCAACACGCTATCAGAAGTCTGAATCCTTGCAAGAAGAAAAGTAGAAATTATCAAGGATGAAAGAGAAGCTCAACGGCTAAAATCATCATCATCTGAGCAAATATACTATTGTATTTCAGATTGTGAAAGATTGGAAGTTATCATCTGAAGGTTTCAGATCGTCTAAAGATCAACTTTGTCTCAAGAACGGTTATCATATCAAGACTTGAAGTTCATCTGAAGCATTCTGTGCATCTGAAGGCTGAAGGTATCAGAATCAAAGTTTCACCTTATGAAGAACGTTGCTGATTGAGAAGAACGTTCATCCCAATGGTATAACTCATTTCAACATAAGAGTCAGAGTCGCTTTTTAACCTCGTTCGAATGTTTAGCATGTTTAAGGAAACTCTGCAACTCTGTTGTACCTGTCATAAAGCATTGTGCGCAGATCTGCTTAGAGCTTTTTTGGACCGGATGAGTCACAACGTCTTCTGCAACATTTAAAGCTATTTGACAATGGGCATTAATCTCTCAAAGAAATATTCAGAAGCAAGATTATCATATTATCTGCAGTGTGTCAGAACTAATCTATCTACACACCTAATCTGCTTAATCTCAGAAGCTACCGCATAAGAAGGTTACTCTCACAACGGCTCGTAGAGCATCACTCATATTCTCTCAATGGTAAAGTTAAACATTTCTCAACGACTATATTTCATCAGAACATATAAATAGCCTGATATATGAAATTGAAAAAAAGTGGAGAGGAGGTTGTCGAGAAGAAGAGACATTGCCCGAGCTTACAAGATGCATCTCTAAAGTGCCAATAAAAAACAGAAGAGACAGTCATGCATTCCTGAATTCTATCCCTCATCATGGTTTGTCATCAACCTTCACAGAAGAAAGTGGCCAAGCTCAATACAGATCATATCAAGCCAACTTTCTGATCCTACAGAGATGAATTAGAGCTTAGAATTGTACACTTATATCTCTGTCATTCCTTGTACTTAGAATGTAACCTTTGTATCCTGAGTAGTACTAAGTAAACCCTTAGTCCAGGAAAATTATAAGTTTAAGTTTCAAGGAAACTTAAACATAGGCTTAATTGTAAACACAATAAGTGTCTGAGAGCCTAGAGAGGCTTGGTGGAAGAAATAATACTCTAAGAGCCTGAAGAGGCTTGGAGAAAGAATACTCTGGAGAGCCTGGAGAGGCTTGGAGGAAGAAAGAATACTCTGGTAGAGCCTGGAGAGGCTTGATAGAAAAGAATACTTGTGCGCCTGGAGAGGCTGCGTGCAAAAGAATACTGCATGAGTTTCCTGGAGAGGCAGTTGAAAAGCAAAGAATACTTGTGTGCCCGGAGAGCCTGTGTGCAAAAGAATACTCACTGAGTAGCCTGGAAAGGCAGTTGATAAGCAAAGAATACTCATTAAGTTGCCTGAAGAGGCAGTTGAAAACAAAGAATACTTGTATCTGTGTTCAGATAGTGGATAAATCCAGGGAGTTTGCCCTGGGAATGGATGTAGCTCACTAAGTTAGTGGGTGAACCAGGATAAATTTTTGGCTGAGTCTTCTCAAGCCCTTAAACTATTTCAATTCAGTTTTCATCTAACAAAGAGGATTGAAATGTATTTAAGTGAGAACTTTACTTCTGAATTAAACTCTTTTTCAAACTTCTTTGAGTCAGAACCCAGTTCAGAAGGTGATCAAAACTTCAGACTGAAACTCATCGACTGAATATTTTCAGAAGCTATTCTCTCTAACCTTAACTCTTTACTTTCTGTTTATATCTATTTTTTACTAACCAAGGATGGGTTTGATTAGTAAACTTATTTTATCAAACCAACACTTTAAATGTTTAAACAAATCATTTTGAAAAGAGCACTTACTGAACCTTCTCAAGTGGTTAAGGAAGTTCTTCAATAACTTAATTTTCAGCAAGTAACCATATCAGTAGGATAAAAATGAAAAATATTTTTGAACTAATAGTTTATGTTTTGAATATAGTTTTCCAAACTTTCTGAAGTGTTAACAGAACACTTAACTGTTTTATCAAAGTCAGCAAGTTTCTGAAAAACGACTGCTTATAGCTTCTGCACAACTCTGATAATCTTGATTATCTTTCATCTGAGTTTTTCACGATAACTTGCAGAAGTTCATCTGTTGTCTTTTACGAAAAGGTTTTCGAAAATTAGCATGAAGTTTTAAAACACTATTCAACCCCCCTTCTAGTGTTTCCTGTGGTTCTAACATGAACGGTATAAAAATTGTGTATGCAATTTTCTTTCCCTTACTCTCATCTCAGTTTTCAGTTTCATGTGCATAAAATTATTTTAAAAACTACCTAATACCTAAGTAAATTGCATCAACTAGAGAGTTCCTTTAAAGGAATTATAATTTCAGCATACTATACATGCCTTAACATTCACTTTTGAGTTTCATCTTCTAATACTTAGCCAAGAATAACTTGAGCAGAAATAGTATTAGAAGAAATTGCAAAAATTTTAAAAGATCACAATTCAACCCCCCTTCTTGTGATTGGAATTTCTACTTCAATTGGTACCAGAGCTTGACTCTAGGGTTGAACTCACTTAACAGTGAGAGAGAAAAATATCAAGGGAAGATGGCAAATCATGGTGTAGGAATGTTAATTCCAGAAGGATCCTCCACAAATAGACCTCATGCATTTGATGGGAAGGATTACTACTATTGGAAAGATAGAATGAAATTTTTTCTAGAATCCCAAGACATTGATCTTTGGGATATCATTGAAAAAGGAAACTTCATTCCTGTAACCAGAAGAACAAGAATTCTGGTTCCTCCTAAAGAAGGAGAATCTGAAGTTCAAGAAGAACCACCACAGCCAAAATCCAGAGAAGAATGGACTTCAGAAGATAAGCAGAAATATCTTGTGAACTCCAAGGCTATGTTCTTTCTTCTGTGCTCTTGGCAGAGGAGAATATGATAAGGTTGCTGACTGTGCCACTACTATAGAAATCTGGGATACTCTCAAAATTTCCCATGAAGGAACTGATCAAGTAAAAGAGTCAAAAATAAATATTTTGATTCATCAATATGAGATGTTCAATATGGCTGAACATGAGTCTATTAATGAGATGTTTAGTAGATTCACAATCATCATGAATGACTTAAAATCTCTTGGTAAAAGCTACATTAACCAAGGGCAATTCAGGAAAATACTTAGAAGTCTTCTAAAAATTTGGAGACCAAAGGTAACAGCCATCCAAGAAGCCAAGGATCTTGCAGTTCTAAAGTTAGATGAGCTTCTTGGTTCCCTAAAAGTTCATGAACAAGCAATCATGGATGAATTACCACCAAGGAGAGGAAAAACAATTGCTCTCAAGGCTAGTACATCAAGAGAAGAAAAGATTCCTGAAGAAGAAGAATCATCTTCTGAAAATGATGATGAGCTTGCCTTCATATCTAAAAGAATTCAAAGGCTGATCAGAAGAAAAGGCAGAGGAAAAAGATTCTTCCCCAAGAAGGAAGGACAGAAATCTGAAGGATCCAAGGCTCAAATCATCTGTTTTGAGTGCAATAAGCCAGGCCACATAAAGGCAGATTGTCCTCAATTAAAAAGGGACTTAAGAAACTTCCAGAAGAAGAAAAAGGCCATGATGGAAACTTGGGATGACTCAGAAAGTTCTTCAGAAGAAGATGCAAAAGAAGAGTCAGAAAACTTGTGTCTCATGGCTGGAAAGGAAGATGAAGAAGATGAGGTAAATGATTCTAACTCTCTTACATATAAAGAACTAGAAGATACATTTGAAAACCTATTATCTGATTCACATACACTAGCTCAAAAATGTGCTTTACTTAAAGAACAATTAATCAAATCTAAAGAAGAAAATGGAAAATTAAAAGAGGATAATGAAAGATTGTTTAAAACTAATCAATGTTTATAGCAATCTCATTTCAAATTATCAGAACAAATAAAATTACTCAAGTCAGATTTTGCAGAAGATAACAAAACTGAAACTCTGCAAAAGGAAAATGATCTTCTGAAAAAGAAAGTTGATGAATTGCATCAAGACATAAGTAAATTTGTAAATGGTACAAATAACCTTAAAAAACTTATAGTTAATGGAAAGGAAACTTCTGATAGAACATGATTAGGATACAATCAATCTCAAAATTCAAAATTCTGTAAAACTGTATTTGTACCTGCCAAAAGGCAACCTCCAAAATGTTCTTGGTGTAACAAAATTGGACATATTGTCCACAACTGTTACAAGAGAAAAAGGAGCTTTAGAAGAAAGGCATCTAACCATTCAGGACCCAACAAAATTTGGGTACCTAAATCTCTACTGTCTTATGATGTAGGAACAAGCAAGAACCATCAAGAAGAAAGGGCAATTGTTCTTGGACAGTGGCTGCTCAAGACATATGACTGGAGACAAAGACAAATTCATCCAGTTACACAAAATAGAAGGTGGAACAGTAACTTTTGGAGACAACAACAAGGCACACATCAAAGGTATTGGAAAGGTAGGTATAAGGAATTCTACCCAAATTAATAATGTCTATTATGTGAAAGGTTTAAAACATAATCTTCTTAGCATAAGTCAACTCTGTGACAGTTAGGGGTGTAAACGGGTTCGGGTCGACCCAACTCGGTCCAAACAGAAATTGATGGGTTGGTTTGAGTATAAGTTCGGGTCTGGTAAATGTGAAAGGAAACCGATGAACCTCGGTTCGGGTCTTGGGTCCTGGAAATTTGAAACCGAGCTACCCAACCCGAACCGAGGGGGAAGCTCTTAAAAAACTTTCGTGCGAGGGAGACGGGGAACATTCACATTTTCTTTCACACATTCACTCATTTGTTCAGAAAATTTTCCCCTTTGCTGTGTGCCCTAGCCGATCCCCTCCCCACACCGTTGCGCGCCGCTGTTCATTGGTTTCCCTCCGCTCGTTGCCACCGCTCGTTGCGCCATCGTCACTGGTGTCTTTTCTTCCCCGAGGCTGAGGATCGTTATCAGGTAAGGGTTTTTTCCCCAAATTCGACCTATTCCCTTTATTCTTCTGGTTTGTTATAGTGATGCACTGATGTATACGAGTTTAGGGTTCTTTTCTGAGTGTGATTTTCTTCAAATTGTATTTCTGAGTTTGCTTTTCTTTTCTGTTTTGTGTTGTAAGAAATTTTTCTGATTTGTGGTTTAGGGTTCTATTCTAAGTTTGATTTAATTCTTATCGTATTTCTGAGTTTGATTTTGTTTTCTGTGTTGGTCTGTTGGTCTATTTTGCAGGTATCATTTGCTATTTGCTGGAGTTATATTCCTTCGGTCATCTCTGTTGATCTTCATTACAAGGTATATTTATTTATACTCAAACTGGTCTTTCTTCTGGTGCTGCTGGATGAACTTTTCCTGATTCTATTTCTGAAAGCGTGTCTCTCATTTTGTGCTTCATCTACCTGATGTGCTTCACACCTTGTTCTTTTCTTTGATGTTTCTGCATAGTTTTTGCTTCATTTCAACCGCCTTAAATTATAATATTGTCAAATGTAAAAAGTACAATGCATCAGCTTAATTAATTTCAAATGTTTATCCCATACCTTCTCCATTCGTTTTTCATAGAAAGAAAAGGCAGTATAACTTGTGGACCATGTTATTGGTGCTCTATATTGAGGTGTTACAAACAGAGTGAATGTTTAGATTCTGTTTGTTTATAGTTATACATCATACCTTTTAGTGATTCTTTCATCAATTTAGATTATGTTTGTTTTTAGTAATTCTTTCATCAGTTTGGGTTTACATCACTGTCCTGCATATAGATGGGTTCCTGTGCAATAAAACTGAATTATTCTTGTCCTTTTGAATTGTAAATTAATAGAACAATATATCACTGACTTTGAACTTTTAGTTCTGTTTTATCTTTTTATCTGTTGTGCAATCCTTTTGATGCTTAAAATTAATTGCCTTAGGCACTGCTATTGTTGCTCTTCAAGTGATGCCATCATGAATTTCTATGAAGTTTTATCTCTTTATCCGCTGTTGTCTCCTTTTTCACTTTATTAGTTTGCTGGCTATCTCACTATTATAGCCTTTTCAATTTAACAATTTCTGCCTGACTCGTTTTTTTTAATTCATTCAGAATTGAAGGGGAAGAGATTTTAGCCACACTTGGAACTCAAAAATCAAGTGGAACTCAAGTAGGAAGTGCTCCATCCCCATCTCCAACAACAAATATTGGAGGAGTTGAACAAGAGAAGGTCTAGAGGCACCAATAGAAGGTCTCTATAGCAGGGATGTTAATTGTATTTTTTTATTTTTGTCCATGATGTTTGCATGGTATTATGGAACCTGTTACAAGCATTGCTGTTAGTGGGTTAGATATGTCAAGGAGCTTGAAATGGTGATCAATTTTGATGTTCATAACCATTACAGAGATTTTGTATATAATTGTCTTAGTACGAATTTCTGCAACTGTACCAAATCAGAACATATTACACAAATTTTCCATTTAATGGGTATCTTTTCCTTTTACCTGGCTTGTTTGCAGGAAGCCAAGAACTCTGAATTCTATTTTGATGTTGCCATTAACTTTAGTTTTAACATATTTAATTTTTTAGGGCATTTTGATAAAAAAAACTGCAGGTGATCTAAGCCTTATTGGCCTATTTCTAATGAAAAAATAATAACTCAGATTTTTCCTTATTTTTTTCAGAAATTTTCACATTTTTTTAGTAATTTGGAAAAAATATTATTTTTTTATTCCAAACCCGAGACCCGACCCAAACCAACCCGTTGAATGTCTGGTTGGTTCGGTTTAGGTTGCATAGTGAAAATAGGGGGATGGGTGGGTTGGAGTAGGCCCAACCCAATTAGATGTTTAAATAGGGGAAAGGTTATCTATTTCACCTTATCCTTTCTTCAAACGTCAGACAACCAAACCCTAGGAATGAGAGAAGCGACTCCACAAGGAGAAAGTGCCGCAGAGTAGATCGTCAAGGGAATCGTCATCTCTAAGGTACGAGGGGGAAGGGGTGCTGCTATATGTGTATGCTGGAGTGCTTGGGTAGTGAGGGCAACCATAAGTCCCTCTAGGATTCTAAAATTTTAAATTATGAATGATGAATTGTCTATAATATGATGAAATTCGTGATTGTTGTGATGATTACTGTCATGTTCTTGTTGGAATTGAGAGTAGGAAGCGAGATTGTCGAAAGGGGTCAAATTAGGATTTGGGAGAGAGATTTCATAAATTGATTTGATTGTTGATTTAACTGAAATCTATTGATATAATTGATGAATTGATTGATTTTAATCGGTAAAAACGAGTCTAATTAAGTTAGGGACTTAAAGATTTGAGTAGGGATTGAAGACAGGGTTGAAAAGGGGTAAAATCGTAGGTACAGTCGTAGGTACCATAGTGTAAATTGGCACCAGAGGCTTCTGGTAATCGATTACAGCTGTCTGGTAATCAATTACCAGGCCAAAAATGAGTTTAGAGAGTGTTGCTTATGTGATGTTGTGATCTCTTACTTATATGGTGTTAATTATATGAATCGTTGTGGAATTGATTGATTGAATTGGATGTATAGAGTTTATTAACTGTGACATGAAGTATTGTGGTGTGAGTATCTTATGTGATGTTCTATGTGTATAATATTTGTTATGTGATGTGGAGTGATTAGAGTAGAAGAGATTGTATAAGATGTATGTGAAATGATGATGATGCATTGAGTATAGAGATTGTATGAGATATATGTGAAATGATGATGATGCATTGAGCATAGAGATTGTGTGAGAGATATGTGAAATGATGATGCATTGAGCATGATCATATGATGTATGAGACACATGAGATACATGAGTAGCCAGACATGGCGAAAAGTACCCTAGCCCACAAAGGGGGCAACGAGCTGGGTGGAGACCATGATGGGAGACATCCGATGCATAAATCCAAGAGGGAGTGTTTTATAATGCGACTCACCTAGCCTATAAGAGGTGGGTGATGGTGGGAGGGAGCGGGTGTCTTTGCACGGGCCCATCGAGGGGGTGCAACCTATCGGCCAAGAGGGAATTTAACGGTAGGGCCATCATTGGTAACAACTAAGGGGATTGATGAGGTGCGCCCATTGTGCGGAGTTCCAAATCATGACTCTTAGGAAGAAGCATTGTGCATGAGCATAGAGTGAGCATACTTGTCATTTTATGATTGTTTGAGAAGTGTGAATTATATATTGTGTGAAATTAATGTGCTGAATGTAAAGAGTGTGGATGGAGATGAATGATGATATGTATGGTGATGGGTTAATGTGCTGAATATAAGAGTGTGGATTGAGATGAATGATGATATGTATGGTGATGGGTGGGAATAAGGGTAGCCTTCTGTATTGCATGTATATGTATGTATTCTTTTCCTCATCGTACTCTTCTGTGATTTTTATAGGTGATGAAGATGGCACTCAATGTGCCGAATTTTGAAGAGACAGGGTCTCGCTCTGATACTTGTGACATCGGGGCTTAGTGTTTAGGAGCTTGTTCTTTCATTTTGATATGTAGAGATTTAGAAAGATGGTTTTTAAGGGCATTACATGACCAAGACATATTTTTATTATAATTGATGATTTAGTTTTGAAAACCTTGATTTTACCTTTTATGGAAATTTAGTTTGATTTGGATGAAGTATTTGTTTAAAAGAGGATTGTGAACCTTTTTACCTCAACGTTGACTATAATTTTCCTTATATTTCAATTTGATGATTGTATTAGTATTTGGGGTAGAAGGGTGTCGCAATTTTCGCTTAAGCGAGAATTGTCCTGAGAGAGGGCTTTTTCTGGATCATTCTCGCTTGAGCGAGACAGTTCGCTTGAGCGGGAATGTGAAGAAAAAACATGCAACCGACACGCTCGCCCAAGCGAGAAGTTAGAGAGTTTAGAGAGAGGAAGGGAATTTCTTGTAAGGAATGGGTGTTTTGGAGCTTGAAAGCTTGGAAAGGGACCTTGGATCTTCACTTCAAGCTCTCTTCAACTCCAATTGCCTTCTCTTTGAGTACCTTTGAGGTGAGTGCAACTCACCCACTTTCACCTTCTTTGTTTATATGCTTAATCATGATCCCTACTCCCTAATTCCCTTTCCTATGATTGTAAATTGTGTTTATTAAAGACTAGGTATGATTTGTAATCCATGGATGGAAAATGTATGCTTTCTTATAGAATTTAGGTTATGAAATTTAGGGAAGTTAGGGTTTCATTCTTGTATTAAGTGTTGAGTTTGTAATTAATATGATTAGAAGCATGAATATAGAAATTATGTTGATATATATGTTATTATGGAATTAGTATCTCATTAACATAGTTTCATGTGCATTGAATATGAGTGTTATGTAAGATCACATGATTCTTATATTGAGCATTATAACATCTTAAGCCAGTTTCGACCGTGAGTAATTCAAGCCGGCCTCGGCCGTGAGTTAAAATTAAGTAATTATGTTAAAACACGACTTCGGTCTAGTAAGGGTGGGATTCGTCCCCGGGAAAGACGTTTCCCGTAGTCTGAGCTCAGTTCTAACCATAGAAAGTGATAAGATCATGCCTGTTGAGCACATCAGTGAGTGCATCATGAATTGCATCATTTCTATGTTCATGTTAAGTGAGTTGCATTATGTTGTTAGTTTATTATTAATTATCTGTTAATGTGTTTTAAGTGTTGCTTGTCGCATGATTGTTTGTTTCCCACACGCTATACATGTTTAGTTGTATTCGTTGAGACTGTAGTCTCACCCCACGTTTCGGGGATATACTTTAGTTGTTCAGGTGATCCCAGGTGATGATAAAGCAGGGAAAGGAATGGTGAAGCTGAGTATTACTTCCAGTGGAAAACTCAGTTAGTAGAATTAGTTTTTATGTAATGATAGGTAGTTAAATATCGATGTATATGTGTATGTATATTCTGCTCTGGCCACGGAGGCCCGATTATGATATTAGTGAATTCATGTTATTAAACTGTGTTGGTGTTTTTACTGAGTTTCAGGTTAAGTTTGGAATTGGTATACCTCCAGTTTTATGGGAGATTCTGTCGGACTTCCAGTATGAGTCTTATGAACCACAACACTCCAAGTGTATTCTTTCCCTAAGTTTAATTAAGATTTTCAGTTTGTATGAGTTTGTGATATATGTATTAGTAACAACTTAAGCATATCGTTGGAAAGCCTAAGCTTTTGTTTGACGATATCGAAATTGAACGAAATAATTTCAGAAATTCGGGAATGGTGTTTCCAACGGACACTATTCTAGAGTTGAGAAATTAGGACGTTACACATGTGTTAAAGGCAAACACACTCATTCTAGTTTTCATCCGAAGAATGAAGTAACCTCTAAAAGAATATTAGAATTATTGCATATTGACTTATTTGGACCTACTAAAACTCCTAGTCTAGGAGGAAAAAAATATGGCTTAGTCATAGTATTACTCTAGATTCACATGGGTTTTGTTTCTCACCACTAAAGGTGAGTCATTTGATACTTTCAAAATCTTCTCCAAGAAGATACAAAATGAAAGTGTTCAGAATATTGCTTCTGTAAAAAGTGACCATGGAGGGGAATTTGAAAATTTCTCATTTAAAAAATTCTTTGATGAAAATGGAATTTCTTACAATTTTTCTTGTCCTAGAACTCCACAACAAAATGGAGTTGTAGAAAGAAAAAATAGAACCCTCCAAGAAATGGCCAGAACTATGTTAAGTGATAGTGGAATTCAAAAATACTTTTGGGCTGAAGTAGTAGCTACATCATGCTATATACTTAACAGAGTTACCATCAGAAGCATTCTTAACAAAACTCCATATGAAATATGGAAAGGGAGAAAACCCTGTTGAGTCTCAAAATATTATTAAGGAATTTGGCTAAAGGATTATTTTTATAAGAACAGTTTCACTTGAAGGTATCTTGTTTAAATGTTTCAGCAAATCCTTCTGAAGAGCAATCCTCTGATATAATCCAACTCTTCGAAGTTGAACCTGCTGATATGAGGAACTCTCTGAAGAGCTAAGACCTGCTGAAGACTACTCTACCTTCTGAAGTGTTACAATATCTGAAATAAAGAAGAACTACTGAAGACCTACAACGTAGCATTTGACTAGTGTGTGAAGGCTTTCTGCTTAAAGACTTTAATGCATCCTCAAACGTCTTCTGCAAGTTTGATCCAGTTAAGGAATGTTTTCAGAAACCCTTTATGCTGTCAAAATCACATTACCTTAAAAGGGAACTTGTTGTACGTGTCAGAACTGTGTCACAGACTGCACACCTGCAACACAAAGTCAGAAGCTCTTTAGGAGATTGTTTCATAACGGTCTTAACATTTAATGCTATCTCACAACGGTGGTTAAGCAATCTTCAACGAATTAAATTCTGGACTCTGTAAATTGCTTCATGAAAGACTTTGAAGATGTGGCCAAGATGAAAAAGGAATATACAATATCAAGCCAACATGCTGCAAAAATTTAGCTGCAACTCTCTGATATTTTGTACTTAGAATATTTCTTTTGTATCCTGAGTTTTTACTCAGTTATCCTTTGTACAAGATTTCTCTGTTTAACTTTTTCAGAAACTTAAATTAATTTTCTTTGTAAACACTGAAAAGTGTCTGAGAGCCTAAAGAGGCTTGGAGAAACAAACAATATTTGGTTGTTTAGCCTGGAGAGGCTGTGTCCAAACAATACTTGGTGTTTAGCCTGAAGAGGTTGGGGTCAAAGAATACTTGTAACTAATCAGTTAGTTGAAAATCCATTGTTTGTTGGCATTGAGACTGGACGTAGCTCACTGTGTTGGTGGGTGAACCAGGATAAATTCTTGGCTAAGTCTTCTCAACCCTTATCTCTTTATATTTGTTATTTGAGCTAACAAGAAGGGTTAGGATTTTAGTAAGTTGAACTGTTTGAACATAAGCTTTTCATGAATACGTTTCAAAACTATTTAAGAAATTAGTTTTATTAAACCTGCTGAAAGATTTTCAGCAAGTACTTACTCCAGTTTCAGAAAGTTGCTTACATCCTTTATGAAAACTCTGTTTGTGAAAAAGGTTTCCAAGAAAATCTGTTTAAAACAATTAAAACACTATTCAACCCCCTTCTAGTGTTTCCTGTGGTTTCTACAAACCTAACATTGCATATTTTCATGTTTTTGGGTGTGATTGCTACATTTTGAACAACAAAGAAAATCTTGAAAAAATTGATGCTAAATCTGAAAAGGGAATTTTTCTTGGATACTCCACTACTTCAAAAGCCTATAGAGTATATAATGTTAAAAACCAGACTATAGAAGAAAGCATGCATGTTATTTTCAATGATACTAACCTTTCTTCTCAAGGAAAATACAAAAGTGATTCAGAAGATGAATCAAACAAGCATCAGAAGATGCCTTCTGAATGAAAAAATCCCTCAGAAGATACAGCAAAAAGGGAAAATCATACTAACAACTTTACAGAAGAAATATGCACAGAAAGAGAAGAACTTCCAAAGAGCTGGAGATTAATTACAGCTCATCCACATGAACAAATAATTGGAAGTACGGCAGAAGAAGTTAAAACCAGATCCCAATTGAGAAAAGAAGAAAGTAGTGTAGCTTTGCTATCCCAAATTGAACCCAAAAATATAAATAAAGCCCTTGAAGATGATTCATGGATATATGCCATGAAAGAAGAATCGGATCAATTTGAGAGAAACAAAGTATGGACACTTGTTCCTCTCCAGAAGATCATACCATCATTGGCACAAAATGGGTATTCAGAAACGAGATGGATGAAAAAGGCAATGTAATCAGAAACAAAGCAATGTTAGTAGCTCAAGGCTATAACCAACAAGAAGGTATTGACTTTGATGAAACTTTTGCTCCTGTAGCTAGATTAGAAGCAATTAGAATTCTTCTTGCATTTGCAGCATATAAAAACTTTAAGTTATATCAAATGGATGTTAAAAGTGCTTTTCTCAATGGCTACATAAATGAGGAAGTGTTTGTACACCAACCTCCTAATTTTGAAAATAAAAAACATCCAGATCATGTTTTTAAATTAACAAAAGCATTATATGGATTAAAGCAAGCTCTCAGAGCTTGGTATGAAAGATTAAGTAACTTTCTTCTTAATAATGATTTCACAAGAGGCAAAATTGATACTACACTATTTAGAAAAATACTTAAGAAGGATTTACTAATTGTACAAATTTATATTGATGATGTAATTTTTGGATCCTCAAATGAAAATATGTGCCAAGATTTCTCTGAATTAATGAAAGGTGAATTTGAAGTGAGTCTCATGGGTGAACTAAAGTTCTTTTGGGGCCAACAAATCAGGCAAGAAGATGCCGAAATCTTCATTTGCCAAGAAAAATATACAAAAGATCTTCTCAGAAGATTTAAAATGGAAGGATCAAAACCCATGACTACTTCAATGCACCCTTCCACAATTTTGAACTCTGATGAAAATGGAAAACCTATTTCTGAAAAGGAATATAGAGGAATTGTAACATCCAGTAATTTAGAACTTTCATAATTTTATAAGATTAAGATAGGGAATTGTATGCTTAATAACTGAGAAAAGAAGGTTTAGAAATTAGGAGATAAGACTTAGGCTAAAAACCAAGCTTTTAGAAGTTTCAGTATTCTCGCTCAAGCGAGAATATCTCGCTTGAGCGAATTATGCAGCAGAATGTGAAAAAATGAGTTTCTGCATATCTCGCTTGAGCGAACGCAGCTCGCTTAAGCGAGAAACGAGGGACATTTGGGAGGCTCTCTGGACAATTTTCGCTTAAGCGAGAAGAGCTCGCTTGAGCGAGAATCATCCAGAGAGGAGGTATTTTCTAGATCATTCTCGCTTGAGCGAGACAGTTTCGCTTGAGCGAGAATGTGAAGGAAAAGCATGCAACCGACACTCTCACTCAAGCGAGAATATCTCGCTTGAGTGAGAATTCACTTAAAGGCCCTAAATCCCTAATTTAGAATCAGAATTTTACTTTCTTCCTCCTTCTTCTTTAGTTTAGAGAGAGACTCAGAGTTTTAGAGAAAGGGAGCTTAGATTGAAGCTTGAAAAGGGTTTTTGGAACAAGGGATCTTCAAGTGTTGGATCTTCATCCATTCTCCTTCCTTCAAATTTCGAGTTTCGAGTATAGGTGAGTACAACTCACACACTATTACTCTCTATGGTTGTGATTCTTGAGCATGATCCCAATTCTTTCTCAATTCCCCTTCTTTATGCCTAAAAATTTAATTGTTAAGGATTGAGTGTATTAGGTGAATTAGGAAGGATTGTCTTTTGATTATGGAAACCTTAGGTTACGAAACTTACCAAATGTGATGTTATTGTCATATAATCATTATCAATTGTTAATTCATTACGATTATGTGCATTGAGTAATTTAAGTCGGTTTTGACCGTGAGTTAATATAAACCGGCTTCGGCCGTGAGTTAAAATAAGTAATTATGTGAAAACTTGACTTCGGTCCAGTAATGGGTGGGATTCGTCTCTGGAGATCTGAGCTCAGTTCTAACTCCAGTTTCAGTGATAAGATCATGCCTGCTGGGCACAGCAGTGAGTTGCATCATAAGTTACATATACTTGAGTTGAATGTCATTTATCTGCTTATGTTATAACTGTTGCATATTATTGGATTGTAATTCCTACACTGCATTTGCATAAGTTGTGATTCACTGAGACAATTGTCTCACCACATGTTTCGTGGATACAATTTAGGTGTGCAGGTACCTCCTCGCACTGATTCTTGAGTCGAGAGCAGGAGCATGCTTCAGGCTGGAGTTTTAGTTTTTAGTTGTTGGGTTGTATATATATATATATATATATATATATATATATATATATATAGGCTAACTCTTATTTTGAAATGTCAACTTTGTAGCCTTAATGGTATATGATGTACATATATATGTATATAGTTTGAGTTTTCACAAATTGTTTATGCAACACCCTCATCCCATGATGGGTATTACACGACTAACTCGATTGCGATTTGGTTAAATTATCTCGTAATAAAAATGAGGAAAATTGGTAATTATATTTTTTCTAAAGCATATTATTAAATTATGTTTGGGATAAAACAAGAAGAAGTACATTGGTATTAAACATATCATTTCGTTACTATTCAAAATTACGATGGACATGACGTACACCTAGGATGGGATTTTAACATACTACGCCACATAAGCAGTGAATCCTCTATTTGACTACAACCTTAGACACTACCATTTGACTTAAACGAGATCCGGTTCGACCTGAACACCACGCTCTTCTTCAGAACAACGTGCATCCTTCCAGAGTCCATGCCCTTTTAGGTTCCAAAATAATAACAGACAACAAAAGAAGACAAGGGGGTGAGAACACTTTAAATGAACTCACTTAACGCAGGATATGATAACTAAAGCAGACAGACACGGGAAATTCGCATAATTCATACAACAATCAGTCCAACCATTCACATAGAAAGTTACAACATCATGAAATGATGTGATATGCTTATGCAATGCAAATAACCTCGTCCTTCACCAAGGACCTCAAGCAACTACTATGTACCATGCAATGCATGAGGGTCCGGGGAAACATCACCATCCGCAGAGCACAATAGCAACTGCCCGACCATATATGTACAACGTATCAGGAGTTAGAGTCTGTACTAGCGCGGTACTTATATTTTCTTTTGGCCAATTTTATCCGTCTTCCAGACAATCTCAACTGACCCTGAAAACTTGAGAGCGACAGGATAGTCAAGCCTGTACCCCATTTACTCGACAGTAGGGAGCGAGCCTACGTCACCTGAGCCATTTTGGGACCTGACTATCCTCAGGGCTGGCATCCCCCCTTGAGGACCCGCTGGCGTTCTTTACAAAACCCAGTGCACCCGTCCCTACCAGTTTCACACTGTACCGAGTGTCACTGCCATATAGGTCGCAAGGTTTTCAACCTTGATCATCAACAATGCGTTATGATGCATGTCACACAACAATGCCTACAACATTCACATCCTTTCAGGCAAAGCTCATCGAATCATTCAACGTCACCACTTACCCGTGGTACGGCCCGAGTCAATGTCTTTCCTTCAAGGAAAACCAGACAATGCTTTCTCAGCATACACAATCCCTACAGGCAAAGCCCATCGAATCATTCAATGTCACCACTTACCCGTGGTACGGCCCGAGTCAATGTCTTTCCTTCAAGGAAAACCAGACAATGCTTTCTCAGCATACACAATCCTTACAGGCAAAGCCCATCGAATCATTCAACGTCACCATTTACCCGTGGTACGGCCCGATTCAATGTCTTTCCTTCAAGGAAAACCGAACCCTATCTTGGGTTGGAACCGCACTCTCTCACTAAGCTTCTCAAGTCTTATGCAGAAAGAGTGTGTTGGTTATAATCTTTTAAGGTAGTTTGCACTAATGTTCCTCTTTGAATCAGTATTCATTTCCACTTGAATCCTATAACTTACTAAGACTTATGATTGTGTCTTATGGATAGCATTACTTCCCCTAATTAAGATTAGGTTTAACCCTCAATTATAATTAGTCTTCATTAATTGAACTATGATTAATCTTAATCCTTACTTAAAGTCCCAGTTAATTCCCAAATATCCCTTAATCTCTTCCATAATCTTGGATTAAGCTTTTAACTATATTTGATTAAGGTTAATCATAATTAATAAGTTCTTAATCATCATTAAGGCTTAATTACTTAATTAATACTTCCTTAAGGTTAATTAACTTTATCCTTAATTAATTTTACTTAATTATCTTAAGTAGATTAGATTAATTAACTTAGATAATTAATTTAGTTAAGCTCACTAATTAATTTCTAAGTTTTAATCTTTAAAAATCTTGGATTAGAGTTGAAGTCCAACTCTAATTTAAGCCCAATTCCATAAATTATTTTTGGTTGACTTTAATGAGTCTTTGACTCTTTTTTTTTGAAGATTCTGGGCCTGAACCAAAGGCCCAAAGGTTTGATGACTCATAGGAGCCCATTCTTACTCATGACAAGTCAAAATGTTGACTTTTAATTGGATTACACTTGGAATCCGAAATTAATTCCTTTTATATTTTCCAAAATTTATTAATTAAATTAAAACCCTTTTGGTAAATTTAGTGTTTTAACCTATTGGACCATTTTGGCCCAAAAACATGTTTTTCATTTTCACTTGAACTTTTCAAGATCAAAAAGCATTCTTGATGAGTTTCGTCAAGAACAACCTCAAGAACATCAAGAACACCTTGAATGTTCATCAAACACCAATTTTTCCAACAACATCCAAACTTTACCAAATTTCAACACAATCATCAACAAGCATCATAAACAACAAATATCATGCTCATTCATCCAAAATCATCCATACACATATTCAAGTTCATAACTTTATTTCTAAGCTCATAAACATCATTTTTCAAGAATCAATCATCCAAAACAATTTCATAAATTCAAACAACTTCATGCATGTTCATAAATCCATCATCAAAACACATTTCCAACATCAAATAAAATTTTAAAAACATGCAGCCCCATTAAATCAAAATAGTCGAACCATATAGGAGAAAAATGGAGAATCTCTTTCAAGCAAAAACATGGTTTGCATGCAACTCAAAACATCATCCAAGCATTTTTTAAGCATCATAAACCAATCAAAATCACCATGCAAGGCTATGGTGAAATAGCCGAACCATATCTCACATGAGATAGGTTCCAACAACTCATTTTTCAAGGGAAAAACAAGAATAAAGACAAGGATCAAGGGCAATCCTTGACTCTAGTCACCAATCCTACTAGAGTTCAAGTTCTCCCCCCCTTACCTAAGGAATTTCTTCAAAATAAGGTGCAGCAACAGCCCTTGAAACAGCTCCCAAAACAGCCTAAAAAATCCTTCCTTTGGTCACCAACAAGAGTTTTGCAAGGCTAGAAGGCAAAGTGTTTAAGCTTAGGTTCAAAGGTGGAACCTTGGCTTTGAATGTGTTGGAAGAAAAAAAAATGGAGATTGAGAGAAATTGGAGAGGGAGTTCACGACTTCTTCTTAGAGAAAAAGAGAAATGAGAGAAAGAAATGGAGACCTTGCATGTTAGGAAAGGAAAAATGAATAAATGTCTTAATGTTTAATACCATAATTTTCCTAAGCTAGACACTTGTCTTGGAAGGAAGGAAGGAAGAGACAAGTGTCTTCCATGCAACACACACACACATGCACGGTTTCTAGAAGGAGGAAAGGAAGGGTTGTGCAAATTTTCTGGCCCGGATCAAGAGTATTTGGGTCCGGTTCCAAAAAGAGTAGAGTAAAAATGGAAATTTTGCATCGAAATTTTCCAAAAATTCTAGAAAAATTCTTATAATTTCTAAAACCTATTTTAAGCCTAAAAATGTGATTAGAACCCACTTCTCACTTAAATTTTCTTATTTCCCAATTTTCCCAGTTTTTGCACACAACAGTCAAATTTTTATAAGAGCTAGCGGGTAGAAGATTATAGTTTTACATACAAAAATTCTATAAAGTTATAAATATCATTTTCAAATCCATTTTTAAGGTTCAAAGTATATTGTCCATATTATTCCACAAATTTTCATATGTTGATTAGGGTTACACTGCTAACTAGGGGCATTTTGGTCCTTTTTGCCTAAAAGTGCCAGAAAATTCTGAATAAATTTCTAAAATTCATTATTAATTTTATTAAGACTATTTCGACTAAAATATAGATCCCTTTATGTTTTTGTTATTTTTCATAATTAAATCTATATTTTCCTTAACCGCATAATTACTAAGGGTATCCTAGGTCATTTTCTCAAACACCTCTCTAAAAATAAATCATTTATAATTATGGTTTGAAATTCCAAAAATATAATTTTTGATTGTTTATCAATAGTTCCTAAATGCCTCATATTTAATTTATTATTATTATTATTTTAACTTTCTCTATTTTATTTATATACCGATAGGGGAAATTGTGGGTGTTACAGTTTAAGTTATCGTTGGTTCCTTAACAAGTTGTGAATGTTTTCGATATTCAAAATGACACGGTTAATTTTCGAAATTCGGGGTTTGGTTTCCAACGGACTAAATCCTGAATTAGAAAATTAGGGCATTACAGGAATGATAGGATCATTGCTATATTTAACGGTAAGTGACCAGATATTCTATTTTCTGTTGGATTATGTGCTAGATTCCAATCTTCTCCAAAAGAATCACATGTAGCTGCAGTGAAAAGAATTTTTAGGTATCTTGTTGGAACTACTGATCTTGGTCTTTGGTTCAAGAAAGGTACAAATTTTGATCTTATAGGATATTGTGATGCTGATTATGCTTGAGATAGATTAGATAGAAAAAGCACAGGTGGAGGATGTCAATTCCTTGGAGAATCACTTATATCTTGGTCATGTAAGAAGCAGCCCACAATTGCTTTGTCAACTGTAGAAGCAGAATATGTTTCTGATGCTAGTTGCTGCTCACAAATGCTTTGGATAAAGCATCAGATGGAGGATTACTGTTTAAGGTATTGACAGGGATCGAACCTGCACAAAATTATACTTGTAATTATCCGATCTGCAAACTACTTGTAATAGAATGGTATAAACCGGGTCGAACCCTGAAGATCCACTCAAATTAATCCTTCTTTGGGGGGGGGGGTTTGATTGATTGGAATAAACTGAAGAAAATAAAAGATCAAGTTAAAAGCAAAGGTTGAATCAATTCAAGACAATATCAATCCAAGGAATTCAGAGGCTATTTTCATGGTAAATCATTGGTTATTAATAACATGCATTCAAGAGATTAAATCTGTCAACTTAGAATCATGTGGAACCCCTACAATGATCCCGGATTCACTACTGAAATAATTTCCAGAATTCAATTGATTAAGATTAACAGGATCAAATAACCATAAAATCTTATGTTAGATCCAAGTCAATTTTATAAACGAAACCCAATTGAAGTAAATAATTAAATGAGAACCTTTAATTTAATTGCTTACTATATGTTTTTCAATCATTGTATGATGATTAACCAATCAAGAGTACAACATACATCAATAACAAATTTCATAACCAAAACATGTTAACCAATCAAGCTTTGATAAAAGAAATATGGAATTGAAGCAAGTGGAGTAGAAAAGCATGGTAGATGTAATTCAATCAGCATGTAAATGAAGATCAAACCTCAAAACCAAGATGAAAATAAGCTTGACTCCTTGAATTGAATAAAAATTTAGTCTTCCATGAAGACTTTACAAAAAGATGAACAAAAGTAAATGAAACTCTTAGTAATTTCTACTACAACTTGGATGCTCTTCTCCCTAGCAAGCCCTCCTATTTATAGGAGGGGAAAAGATGCCATTCCAAACATGATCACTCAGCCATGACTAAGCATGTTTTGTCCACAAATAGACTTATTGATCAATTACCTAATGCATTTGTCCATTACATTGAATTATTCACCTACTCTAGCTATCACTCACCTACTTGTCTCCCACTTGCACCGAGCATATCATCCTCAATCTGGCAGAATTCAAGAGCGTTGTCTTCATATGAAATCAAGCTATGGATCTTAGCTTTCAAATGCCGCTGGGTTGAGCCCAAAAGGAGGTTTCTAGCCCAAGTTATGGCTCAATCATTGAGTGTTGGTCAGGTTTCCATACGATGCTGACTATTCGGTCTTCCAAGCCTATTTCGACTCACTAGCCATCCGATTTAGCTTTTGGGTTCTTCATCAAGGTTGTAGGGCTTTCTTTTATCTTTCCTGCAATATAAAGAACAGAATTTTTAGATGTCTACAACTCAAGTTATGCTTGAAATACGAAAGCAGTTTAATGCTGAAAAATGTAATTGAGCCCAATATGAACCTGAATTGGCATAATATGCTTATGACTTGTTAATTAAGCATAAAAAATGCATTAAAAGGTTAAATTTGAGGGATGATTAATGTGTATAATTTTTATTTATCAGGTATTCCAAAATCCCTATCTTCTGAGATAATACAAGTGCTATCAACTTGTCCAACAATCCTATCCAACATTCTAGATCAAAGCACATTGATATTAAACATCACTTTATATGAGATCATGTTCAGAAGAATGAAATTGAACTAAAATTCATTGAAACCAAATTTCAAATTGCTGACATTTTTACTAAGCCACTTGTAGAAGATAGGTTCAATTTTATAAGAGATAAATTGTATATGTGCAAGCTGTAATTATGTGCTATGAAAAGACAAAAAGGGAAAAAAGCCCTTCTTCTGGAAATGCCCAGAGAATTTGATTTCTTCTGGAGATAAAACTGCATCTTCAGGAAACATATGCAGTCAAAAGTATCTCCCTTTTTGATCTGTCAGAAAAACCGTCTTTCTCCAAGGTACTAGGAAATGTCATTTTCCTTTTCACCATAATCAATAAAGTCATTCTAATAGAAAAAAATGTATGTTTCTCTTAAGGGTCAACCTCGAAAGGGACTCCATATGGACAACTAGTCTACAAAATGAAACAATGTAAAGTTGTCTTTTGTCACTTGCATCAGAAAATAACAGTTATTGCACAAAAACTGCAATTAAAATTCTGACCGTTGGAAGCACCAACTGCTTCCCTAAAAAACTGAGCTTGTGTCTTCACCTTCTTCTCTCTTCTAGCTTCTCAAACAACTAGTTAGGATTAGCATTATAGACTTTCGAAGACTGGGAATTGCTCTTCTCATTCGTTCCTTATCCCTCGCAAAATATAGAGACTTAGTTTCAGGATTAAACTCTACTCTCTGTTTTCTTCATTCTATCTAAAACTCAATCATGAGGATCAAATCCATTTCCAACAAGAAGAATGCTTCATCTCCTAATGCATCAGAATGATCCTACAGTAGCCACGAGGACTTTCCCCAACCTGAAATGCAGATTATTCCTTTTACAGAGGTTCTTGATGTACAATCTCTGTCTGCAACACCTCCTCCTCCTTCCAAACCATCTTCTTCCTCAACTCCTTCTACCTCAAAAGCTCAAAACCCTGACCCTATTCCTATTGTTCAAATAAGAAGATCAGGAAGACTAAGAGTTGGAGTTGGAATAACTTCACACTCTACTGAAAATAAACTTGATAATCCCATTGGTCTAGATTCACCCTCTCCTAAATCTCACAGAGATTCTCAGTCATCTAGCAATACAAAAAATGTGTCCAGTAAGTCTAGTGAAGAGAGTAGCTCAGAAAGTGATCATTCTGAAGCATCAGAAGATGCTAACAGAGATCTTTTAACAATGAAGAGCTTCTGAAGATATTTTATGACAAATGGGAGTGGAAGAATGTCATTCCTGGAAGAGTATTTCTTCTAAAAGAAATAAGAAAAGAAGGATGGGATGTAGGACATTTTCTGCAGAAGCAAGGCAGGAATGACTTCCTCTTGATTAGGGAACCCATTTATCCAAGGTTGGTAAAAGGTTTCTTTGCCTCAGCTAGTTAGTACAGAAGTGATGAAAATTCCCTTATTGTGGAATTGAAAGGCTCAACAATTATTCTCACTCCTGAATCCATAGAAGAAGCCCTAGGAATTCCCTCTTGCCCAGATCATCTCTTTGATGAAACCCGGTATGCCTCTGCAGGCATTACCAGAGAAGAATTCATTAAAAAGGTTCTCAGCCAACCTGATTCTAAGCTTTAGTCAAGTCAATTGATTCCAATATGCAGATTGTTTCATAAAATTTGCTGCTACTACTCCATTCTTCCAAGGGCAGGAACCTTAGAAAGAGTCATTGACCAGGATCTTCTGATCATGCATCATCTGCTAAGTGGTACACCCTTTTCCCTCTGCTATCTTATCCTCAGAGAGTCTATGCCAGTCTTCCATATGGAATGGTGCTGACTAGAATTTTCAAGCATCATCAAGTAGACCTTGAAGGAGAGGCGTGCATAGAAGCCTTCACCTTTTTTGATAGGAGTAATGTAAGAGAGATGCATATAAGTAAAACTCAACCATCACAATTTATACATAGTGACTCTGATGATGATGAAACCCCTCATGAAGCCCCTAGTGATCAAGAACAAAGTTGAAGAAGAAGGAAGTACTTCAAACCTTCTCTAGAAAAAGGAAGGGTATCCAGAAGAAGTTTTCTGCTTCTGCTGAAGAAGGTGGACCCAGCAAGGTGCAGAAAACTGGGATCTCTGGAGAAGATAAAAAAGAATCCTCCATTCCTGAACCTCCTGATTCATTCACCTATGAAGAGGATAAGAAAGATTCCCCCTGAAGGAAGAGGGGAAGAAGAAGTCTCTCAGCTGCAAGTTCCTTCTGGAAATTCCCCTGAAGAAGAAGTTGAAGAAGGAAGGGATATTTCCATGGAAGGTGCTGAGAATGCCTCTGTAGAAGAAGCTAGAGAAGCTTCTTTGGAAGGTACTGATATTGGTTTTGCAGAAGGTATGGCTGCAAATACCCTGGCCATGCTTGCCAAAAGTTATTCAGAAACCCCTTCCTTTGACACCTCCTAACCAATACTCCAAGTTCAATCTCCTACAAGACCTGAAGGTATTGCAGAGGATATTGCAAAAGATGCACACAACTCTCAGTCTCCTGTTAGAACAGAAGAACTTCATCTGACAGATGAAGAGGAAGAGCCTAAGCGAGAAGCTCAATTTGTTCCTTCTATAGGAACTTTTGGCACTGATATGGTAAATCAATTCCTTGCCTCCCTATCATTGATTCAACTCTTCCTTCTTCTGCACCTATCAGAGACAATATTCCCAACATCTCTACAACTCTGCCCTCCATGGAGACTTACCTCTAGCAGCTTAGCACTAAAAAGGAGCAGATTCCTTCTTCTGCTCATCCTGAAAAGGTTAATGAAGCTTCTGAGAAACCAGACGATCCAGCAGAACCCTCATCCTCCAACTCCATTGAAAGACAAATGAGGAAAATCAAGGATGACATTAAGAAGCTCTTTTCAAATGTAAATGTCTTACAGAACTCTGTCAATGAGATGATTAAGAGGTTCACTCAACATTAATTTTGGTTTAATACCTTTGTGCTTCCTGCCATTGCACCACAGGCTCCTCCAATGCCCTTTGTGCCCTTCCAACCTCCTCAGAACATACTTCAACCTACTACTTCATGATCTTCTGACCATTCCTCTCCTTCCAAATAGAGGGTGGTGATTCTGCTTCTCCTTGAGCATATGGCTATTTTGTTTTTTGATTGATGACAAAGGGGGAGAAGTAGCAAATTTAGTAGTAATATTTAGTAGAAATAGGGGGAGTAGAAGGTTGCAATTTAAGTTATGATTTCTGATGTTTCTTTTGATTAATGTATTACTGTAAAATTCACACTGAAATGAATTGATCTTGTTTGCAGCATTTACTTGAATCTCATTTGCAATATCTACATGAATTGCTTGCTAAAAATTCTGTTGATAACTGATTGCAACATCTACATGATTTAAAACTGATATACATAATGTTTGGAACCCTAGTATAAATTCAGGGGGAGTTTTTGATATATGTTTACCAAAAAGTCAGAATCATACAAGCTAAATTTTGAGAAGTTGTCATCTTCAAAAAAGGGGAGATTGTAAGGACCAAGAATCCTCTAATGACGTTTTAATAATGACAAGCTCTCAAATTCACTTGTTGTAATTCTGATTAAAAAGGAACTAATGATTTCACTTGAGTTGTGTCAAGAAGATACAGTCAGGGAACTTCCAGAAGATAACATTGAGACTCTTGAAAAGACATTCAACAGAAGATTCACTTCAACAACCTTCTGATAAGAAAAGTTCTGCAAGAAGTTTCTATATTAAAAGATTACTATAATTATAGAAGAAAGCAAGAAAGTCATTGAGAAGTTGCATAACAAGCTTTCTGATAAACTAGCAAGAAGTTCCCCTTCACAGAATAAGCAAACAAAGATTAAAGAACAATTTTATTTGACAAGGTCACAACAGAATTGAATTGAAAAAGGGAAGATATTCAGAAGAATAGTATAAAAGGATTACAAAAGATTAGAAGGAAGATTCATTAACAGGAATCCTGCAGAAGAAGCATATTCCTACACATTCATGCTCCCAAAGCTTCTCTGAGATTCCAGCTAGTAAAACTAAGCCCAGAATCACTTCCTGAATCTTTTGTTGGGTAAAATAAATCTTCTCAGAAGAAAGAAAGATCAATCTGCAGAAGAATACTTTAACAGTACAGATGCAGAAGAAGCAAAACCTACTTGAGCTTCTATTTTATTCTTCTGAGATTGCAGGTGGTTCAAAATCATTAATACCACTTTATATGTGTTTGATAAAAGCCCACAAATATGCTTGAAGAAAAACTTCTTAAAAAATACAGAAGGTTTTGTCTGCAGAAGAAACCTCTCAGAAGATAAGACCAACCAACATATGACAGTTGTATAACTGTACTTGGACAGCTGGAATGGCTTTCCCCTTTTCCAAGCTTTCCCCAACGGCTAGTTTCTGTCTTTGCCTATAAAAGAAGAGGTTCTCTTCAGTTCTAGACACACAGAACAGATTAGAAAGTCCAGAAGAAGCACCAGACTTCAAAATTACATTCCCCATCTTCTGGAAATTTTCTCTCTTTTAAAAAAACTCTAATATTCTGCTTCCTAAAGCTTAGTAAGAGAGAGTTGGCTCAACATCTTCCTGCTGTTCTATATTTGTATTTGTTTTGAGCCTTGTTTTAATCATTTCGCTACTTATATTTTCTTTAATCTCTCAAGGAGGCTTTAAGAGTGTTAGTTCCTCTTGGGAAGGTGTGTAACAGTTGCAGTAAACTATTGCATAATTATAGTGAGTTGTTCTGAGTTGTAAAACTTGCAGAAAAGGTTCTGCAGTTTGCTTTTGAGCCTGCACAGTCTGTAGAAGAAGCTTCAGTATCTGTAAAGGCTTTAGAAGAAGTGTGTGAAGAGCCTGAAGAGGCTGCATAAGAATACTAGTGGTAAGGTGTACCCAAGGAATCTGTAAAAGCAAGTATTGATCAAGAAAATCCTTCTGAAAGTAGGGACTGGATGTAGCCTCAGGTTGGAAGAGGTGAATCAGTATAAAAATTGTGTGTGCAATTTTCTTACCCTTACTCTCATCTCAGTTTTCAGTTTCATGTGCATAAAATGACAAAGTAAAGAATATTACAATCATAGTCATAGGCATGATTAAGATTTAGCAACATATAAGTAGAAAGTGATTGAAAACAAATGAGTCAATGTACAATCCACATGAAAACTAAAATGTCATGAACTAATAGTGCTCGCATTTCAAGTTTCAGATACACAAGCGATTGAAACTTACATAGTAGAAAGCAAAATAAAAATAATCAAATTAAAGTGAGTTCATTCTAGATGGATGGTGAAGCAT
The DNA here is from genome assembly GCA_026901365.1 of Sesbania bispinosa. Classification (NCBI taxonomy): domain Eukaryota; kingdom Viridiplantae; phylum Streptophyta; class Magnoliopsida; order Fabales; family Fabaceae; genus Sesbania; species Sesbania bispinosa. The sequence continues at coordinate 433,540 of QLOH01000523.1, read as the reverse complement.
TCGCAAAAGAAGAAATAAAAGAGTTATAGATGGATTGGAAATTGAGAGTGGACGTAGCTCACCGTCATTTCCGCATGTTGAAGAACTTAACACAGATTTTGCAGTAATGAACGAAGGCTTGGAACAGAATATTTCGTTCCAAATCTAATTAAATTGATGTTGATTGTGTTCCCTTCTAGATACCTAATCGGATTGATTTCCCTCTAAACTAATCAAACTAAAATTGAGAAAAAAATACAAAAAGAAGAAGAAATCAAAGGAAAACCAGAGAAAACAGAAGGAAACGAATATCGCCATTCAGAAATCAACATTGTGTTCTCCAATTGGTGAAGAAGGAACTGAGAGTGAAAAATCATGAAAAAAAATGAGAAGAACCCTAGAGTTGAGAGCGAAAGCGAGACCAAGAGCAGGGTGTGGAATATGAGTATGTGTTTTCATCTTTTATGTTTTTCAAAAATGAAAACCTATAAAGTGAAAAATAAAATTGGGTCGGTAACATTTTAGTGGAAAAAATAGGTAACATCTAATTAAAAACTATTGCAATATAATGACACTAGTATCTAACCTGTGCGATGCACGGATTTATTATTCAAATAAATATTTAATTTTGAATTTTAATAATATATTTAACATGTTTAATATATGTAAACATTAATTCATAAGATTTATTAATGTTTAATATTTAATTTGATACTTTTTAGTAGATTAAGAAAATGATGTTAGTTTAAATTTGTAAATAAGCATTGAGAAATAAAATTCCATTAGTTTAAAAATATGAAATACCATAAAATAATAAATTTATAATAAAGAAGTTTATTAATTAATAAATACATATAATTTTATTAAAAAATATCAAAATTTGTAAGGAAAATATGCAAAAAAAAAATTATTGTGATGTGTGATTAGTAATAGGTTTTAACTTAATCGTTTGAAAAATAATGTGTAGTAATGATAACTCTTAAAATATGCATTCATAATGTGATAAAACGAAATTAACATAAGACAAGCTTTTTTTTTTCATCATAGCTTTCATTAATCTCAAACTAGACAGATACATTTTTACCTGGATTCAAATTTATTATTATATATAACCATAAACATCAGCCAACCAACACGATCCTATAGAGTTGCAGTGAGAGATTTCTTAGACATTTCCATGTTAGCTAGAATTGTTTGTTCTCAAATTGTGCAAGAATCTCAGTAGAAAACTTGGCTTATAAAGGGTTTGTTTTTAGTACGAGGTTTGAAAATGTTGGTAGCAAATAAGCATGCCAGCAAAGAAATGTGAAAAAAGGAAGGATGTACGGAATAAAGTAAGTGCATCGAGATCATAAAAGCAGAAGAAAAAAGGTGCAAAACAAATGTTGCAATTACTTTGATACCTAAAAATAGGTGTAGAATGAGAGATAGAAAGAATGGGAAAAAGGAAAAAAGTAGAAGTGAAATGTGAGACAAGTGACGTAAAAGAGGAGAGAAAGAATAGTGGATATGTGTGTGTGTATGGGGAAGGATCAAATTACACCAATGTAACTTACACCAAATCTTACACTGTTGATAACTCTAGATTGAATATGATTTTTATTAATCCAATTGTTGTTATATTTACTCATAATCTTGATTATTTGTATAAAAATTCATAAAATTTGAATGCTGATAATCAAATGGTTGTTGTTTTCACATATTTCAAATGTATATATGACATTAATTTTGAGACATCTCAATGACATACCAAACAATTTAGGATTACTGTAAAATTATATATATATGATCTATATGATAGTAACTTTCAATCCAACAGTGGATCCACTGAGTGATGGATCTATTACTGCTCCAAATATTAAATTAGCAGTAGGGTCTACAAGGTGTTATATAACCTCTGCAGCAACATTCTCCTGTAAATGATTATGTTAAAAACCATAGCATACAAAAGGGTATCACACATAGCAAGCCTGCAAGAGCATGATGAAGTCAATAGAGAGAAGATAACAAATAACAAATATTCTGCAAACAAGTATTAGCTCAATTAAAAACCCAAGTTAGCAAAATACTCACCTGAAAAGCAACACTATGGAATTATAGTAAGAGGACACAGTTGGATTGTCCTTTTAAGAAGGAATTTATATGCATCAGATGTTGCTCTCTTAACTAAATATCATATAATTCATACAAATTTTGAAATATAAATGATGCAAGACACTATTCCAAATTCCAATGGAAAATGGCATTGTGCAGGAAAAAATATTAACATTTGAGTATCATGTATCTCCTAGCAACTTCCCATAGCCCTTAGATGATCCAATTTAGAAATGAGCCAAGGCAAAAGGAAGCCAAAAACCACAACAACAAGAGAAGGAAGAAAAAACATCATGAGCACTACTGAAATATATATTTAGCAAAGATTAACTATAAGAGCCAGAAGGATAGGTAGCCACCTCAAACAAGGTCAGATCACTCCCACCAGTTATGTTCCATACAATTCCAGTAGCCATCTCTATACTAATATCTAGTAAAGGTGACTGGATCGCATTAAATGCAGCATCTCTTGCCCTTGTTTTCCCTTAAATACAAAAAGAATCCATAAGATAAGTTTCAGTAATATATGTCGCTCAAAATTTAAAATACATTCATAATCCTGAGCCAAAAATAGCAGAAAGGAGCCTTAATCAAAGGTTAATAAAACAAAAAATAAAAAATAGAAAATGGTAAGGTGATATATACAACTATCTGACATATATAATTTGAGTATCACACATTCACACTACCTCTCAACACATTATACAATTTTTAGTAAGCAAACCTGAGGATCAAGAGCTCCTTCTGATTCCAATCATTGCATAATTATTTGAGTCAAATGGAAGATCCAGACTTGGGGGCTACATTTGCTGTTTTCATGTATACTAGTTGCAATTGCTATACCCATCAGTGAAGAACTAGCATTGGCCATTATAACTCGAACATCAGCAAAATCTACGTTAACCAACCCTGGTATCTACAATCAATCATTAAAATCAATGAGCATAAATGATTTTATAGAAAGATACCATCAATTTTAAGCCATGGGTAAAAAAATAAATAATATACAATCAGGATGTCCTACTAGTAATAGATAAGGATAAGACAATGACTGCAATATAAAAACAGGATAGCAAAAAACTAGAAGTTGTAAAAAAGAGTTACCCTGCACCTGATGATGCACTACGCGGGGGTCACACTTCCTCCTATTAGTGGGAGATCAAATCCTCACATGAGAATGGATGGCACAAGAAACACAATATAACATGTGATATTTTTATTAAATTAAAAAATAAAATGACAAAGTAAAGAATATTACGGTCATAGTCATAGACATGATTAAGATTTAGCAACATATGAGTAGAAAGTGATTGAACACAAATGAGTCAATGTACAATCCACATGAAAACTAAAATGTCATGAACTAATAGTGCTTGCATTTCAAGTTTCAGATACACAAGCCAATGAAACTTACATAGTAGAAAGCAAAATATAAATAATCAAATCAAAGTGAGTTCACTCTAGATGGATGGTGAAGCGTTCGCAAGAGAAGAAACAAAAGAGTTATAGATGGATTGGAAATTGAGAGTGGACGTAGTTCACCATCATTTCCGCATGTTGAAGAACTTAACAAAGATTTTGCAGTAATGAACGAAGGCTTGGAAGAGAATAGCTCGCTCCATATCTAATTAAATTGATGTTGATTGTGTTCCCTTCTAGATACCTAATCGGATTGATTTCCCTCTAATATAATCAAACTAAAATTGAGAAAAAAAAAAACAAAAAGAAGAAGAAATCAAAGGAAAACCAGAGAAAACAGAAGGAAACGAAGATCGCCATTCAGAAATCAACATTGTGTTCTCCAATTGGTGAAGAAGGAACTGAGAGTGAAAAATCATGAAAAAAAATGAGAAGAACCCTAGAGTTGAGATCTGGAGTTGAGAGCGAACGCGAGACCAAGAGCGGGGGTGGAGAGTGAGTATGTGTTTTCATCTTTTATGTTTTTCTAAAATGAAAACCTATAAAGTGAAAAAAAAAATTGGGTCGGTAACATTTTAGTGGAAAAAATAGGCAACATCTAATTAAAAACTATTGCAATATAATGACATTAGTTTCTAACCTGTGCGATGCACAGATTTATTATTCAAATAAATATTTAATTTTCAATTTTAATAATATATTTAACATGATTAATATATGTAAATATTAATTCATAAGATTTATTAATGTTTAATATTTAATTTGATACTTGTTAGTAGATTAAGAAAATGATGTTAGTTTAAATTTGTAAATAAGCATTGAGAAATAAAATTCCATTAGTTTTAAAATATGAAATACCATAAAATAATAAATTTATAAAAAGAAGTTTATTAATTAATAAATACATATAATTTTATTAAAAAATAACTAAATTTGTAAGGAAAATATGCAAAAAAAAAATTATTGTGATGTGTGATTAGTAATAGGTTTTAACTTAATCATTTGAAAAATAATCTATAGTAATGATAATTTTTAAAATATGCATTCATAATGTGATAGAACGAATTTAACATAAGACAAGTTTTTTTTTCCATCATAGCTTTCATTAATCTCAGACTAGACAGATACATTTTTACTTGGATTCAAATGTATTATTATGTATAACCATAAACATCAGCCAACCAACACGATCCTATAGAGTTGCAGCGAGAGATTTCTTAGACATTTCCATGTTAGCTAGAATTGTTTGTTCTCAAATTGTGCAAGAATCTCAGTAGAAAACTTGGCTTATAAATGGTTTGTTTTTAGTACAAGGTTTGAAAATGTTGGTAGCAAATAAGCGTGCCAACAAAGAAATGTGAAAAAAGGAAGGATGTACGGAATATAGTAAGTGCATCGGGATCATAAAAGCAGAAGAAAAAAGGTGCAAAACAAATGTTGCAATTACTTTGATACCTAAAAATTGGTGTAGAATGAGAGATAAAAAGAATGGGATAAAGGAAAAAAGTAGAAGCGAAATGTGAGACAAGTGACGTAAAGAGGAGAGAAAGAATAGTGGATATGTGTGCGTGTGTGTATGGGGAAGGATCAAATTACACCAATGTAACTTACACCAAATCTTACACTGTTGATAACTCTAGATTGAATATGATTTTTATTAATCCAATTGTTGTTATATTTACTCATAATCTTGATTATTTGTGTAAAATTTCATAAAATTTGAATGCTGATAATCAAATGGTTGTTGTTTTCACATATTTTAAATGTATATATGACATTAATTTTGAGACATCTCAATGACATACCAAACAATTTAGGATTACTGTAAAATTATATATATATATATATATGATCTATATGATTGTAACTTTCAATCCAACAGTGGATCCACTGAGTGATGGATCTATTACTGCTCCACATATTAAATTAGCAGTAGGGTCTACAAGGTGTTATATAACCTCTGCAACAACATTCTCCTGTAAATGATTATGTTAAAAACCATAGCATACAAAAGGGTATCACACATAGCAAGCCTGCAAGAGCATGATGAATTCAATAGATAGAAGATAACAAATAACAAATATTCTGCAAACAAGTATTTGCTCAATTAAAAACCCAAGTTAGCAAAATACTCACCTGAAAAGCAACACTATGGAATTATAGTAACAGGACACAGGTGAATTGTCCTTTTAAGAAGGAATTTATATGCATCAGATGTTGCTCTCTTAACTAAATATCATATAATTCATACAAATTTTGAAATATAAATGATGCAAGACACTATTCCAAATTCCAATGGAAAATGGCATTGTGCAGGAAAAAATATTAACATTTGAGTATCATGTATCTCCTAGCAACTTCCCATAGCCCTTAGATGATCCAATTTAGAAATGAGCCAAGGCAAAAGGAAGCCAAAAACCACAACAACAAGAGAAGGAAGACAAAACATCATGAGCACTACTGAAATATATATTTAGCAAAGATGAACTATAAGAGCCAGAAGGATAGGTAGTCCACTCAAACAAGGTCAGATCACTCCCACCAGTTATGTTCCATACAATTCCAGTAGCCATCTCTATACTAGTATCTAGTAAAGGTGACTGGATCGCATTAAATGCAGCATCTCTTGCCCTTGTTTTCCCTTAAATACAAAAAGAATCCATAAGATAAGTTTCAGTAATATATGTCGCTCAAAATTTAAAATACATTCATAATCCTGAGCCAAAAATAGCAGAAAGGAGCCTTAATCAAAGGTTAATAAAACCAAAAATAAAAAATAGAAAATGGTAAGGTGATATATACAACTATCTGACATATATAATTTGAGAATCACACATTCACACAACCTCTCAACACATTATACAATTTTTAGTAAGCAAACCTGAGGATCAAGAGCTCCTTCTGATTCCAATCATTGCATAACTATTTGAGTCAAATTGAAGATCCAGACTTGGGGGCGACATTTGCTGTTTTCATGTATACTAGTTGCAATTCCTATACCCATCAGTGAAGAACTAGCATTGGCCATTATAACTCGAACATCAGCAAAATCTACATTAACCAACCCTGGTATCTGCAATCAATCACTAAAATCAATGAGCATAAATGATTTTATAGAAAGATACCATCAATTTTAAGCCATGGGAAAAAAAATGAATAATATACAATCAGGATATCCTACTAGTAACAGATAAGGATAAGACAATGACTGCAAAAAAAAAAAAAAACAGGAATGCAAAAAAACTGGAAGTTGTAAAAATTTTTTACCCTGCACCAGATGAAGCACTACGCGGGGGTCACGCTTCCTCCTATCAGTGGGAGATCAAATCCTCACATGAGAATGGATGGCACAAGAAACACAGTATAACATGTGATATTTTTATTAAATTAAAAAATAAAATGACAAAGTAAAGAATATTACGGTCATAGTCATAGACATGATTAAGATTTAGCAACATATGAGTAGAAAGTGATTGAAAACAAATGAGTCAATGTACAATCCACATGAAAACTAAAATGTCATGAACTAATAGTGCTTGCATTTCAAGTTTCAGATACACAAGCGATTGAAACTTACATAGAAAGCAAAATAAAAATGATCAAATCAAAGTGAGTTCACTCTAGATGGATGGTGAAGCGTTCGCAAGAGAAGAAACAAAAGAGTTATAGATGGATTGGAAATTGAGAGTGGACGTAGCTCACCGTCATTTCCGCATGTTGAAGAACTTACTAACACAGATTTTGCAGCAATGAACGAAGGCTTGGAAGAGAATAGCTCGCTCCAAATCTAATTAAATTGATGTTGATTGTGTTCCCTTCTAGATACCTAATCGGATTGATTTCCCTCTAATCTAATCAAACTAAAATTGAGAAAAAAAAAACACAAAAAGAAGAAGAAATCGAAGGAAAACCAGAGAAAATAGATGGAAACGAAGATAGCCATTCAGAAATCAACATTGTGTTCTCCAATTGGTGAAGAAGGAATTGAGAATGAAAAATCATGAAAAAAAATGAGAAGAACCCTAGAGTTGAGATCTGGAGTTGAGAGCGAAAGTGAGACCAAGAGCGAGGGTGGATTATGATTATGAGTATGTGTTTTCATCTTTTATGTTTTTCTAAAATGAAAACCTATAAAGTGAAAAAAAAAATTGGGCCGGTAACATTTTAGTGGAAAAAATAGGCAACATGTAATTAAAAACTATTGCAATATAATCACACAAGTATCTAACCCGTGCGATACACAGATTTATTATTCAAATAAATATTTAATTTTGAATTTTAATAATATATTTAACATGTTTAATATATGTAAATATTAAATCATAAGATTAATTAATTTTTAATATTTAATTTGATACTTGTTAGTAGATTAAGAAAATGATGCTAGTTTAAATTTGTAAATAAGTATTGAGAAATAAAATTCCATTAGTTTTAAAATATGTAATTCCATAAAATAATAAATTTATAATAAAGAAGTTTATTAATTAATAAATACATATAATTGTATAAAAAAATATCTAAATTTGTAAGGAAAATATGCAAAAAAAAAAAAATTATTGTGATGTGTAATTAGTAATAGGTTTTAACTTAATCGTTTGAAAAATAATGTGTAATAATGATACATTTTAAAATATGCATTCATAATGTGATAGAACGAAATTAACATAAGACAAGCTTTTTTTTTCATCATAGCTTTCATTAATCTCAAACTAGACAGATACATTTTTACCTGGATTCAAATTTATTATTATATATAACCATAAACATCAGCCAACCAACACGATCCTATAGAGTTGCAGCGAGAGATTTCTTAGACATTTCCATGTTAGCTAGAATTGTTTGTTCTCAAATTGTGCAAGAATCTCAGTAGAAAACTTGGCTTATAAAGGGTTTGTTTTTAGTACGAGGTTTGAAAATGTTGGTAGCAAATAAGCATGCCAGCAAAGAAATGTGAAAAAAGGAAGGATGTACGGAATAAAGTAAGTGCATCGAGATCATAAAAGCAGAAGAAAAAAGGTGCAAAACAAATGTTGCAATTACTTTGATACCTAAAAATAGGTGTAGAATGAGAGATAGAAAGAATGGGAAAAAGGAAAAAAGTAGAAGTGAAATGTGAGACAAGTAACGTAAAAGAGGAGAGAAAGAATAGTGGATATGTGTGTGTGTATGGGGAAGGATCAAATTACACCAATGTAACTTACACCAAATCTTACACTGTTGATAACTCTAGATTGAATATGATTTTTATTAATCCAATTGTTGTTATATTTACTCATAATCTTGATTATTTGTGTAATATTTCATAAAATTTGAATGCTGATAATCAAATGGTTGTTGTTTTCACATATTTCAAATGTATATATGACATTAATTTTGAGACATCTCAATGACATACCAAACAATTTAGGATTACTGTAAAATTATATATATATGATCTATATGATAGTAACTTTCAATCCAACAGTGGATCCACTGAGTGATGGATCTATTACTGCTCCAAATATTAAATTAGCAGTAGGGTCTACAAGGTGTTATATAACCTCTGCAGCAACATTCTCCTGTAAATGATTATGTTAAAAACCATAGCATACAAAAGGGTATCACACATAGCAAGCCTGCAAGAGCATGATGAAGTCAATAGAGAGAAGATAACAAATAACAAATATTCTGCAAACAAGTATTAGCTCAATTAAAAACCCAAGTTAGCAAAATACTCACCTGAAAAGCAACACTATGGAATTATAGTATGAGGACACAGGTTGATTGTCCTTTTAAGAAGGAATTTATATGCATAAGATGTTGCTCTCTTAACTAAATTTCATATAATTCATACAAATTTTGAAATATAAATGATGCAAGACACTATTCCAAATTCCAATGGAAAATGGCATTGTGCAGGAAAAAATATTAACATTTGAGTATCATGTATCTCCTAGCAACTTCCCATAGCCCTTAGATGATCCAATTTAGAAATGAGCCAAGGCAAAAGGAAGCCAAAAACCACAACAACAAGAGAAGGAAGAAAAAACATCATGAGCACTACTGAAATATATATTTAGCAAAGATTAACTATAAGAGCCAGAAGGATAGGTAGCCACCTCAAACAAGGTCAGATCACTCCCACCAGTTATGTTCCATACAATTCCAGTAGCCATCTCTATACTAATATCTAGTAAAGGTGACTGGATCGCATTAAATGCAGCATCTCTTGCCCTTGTTTTCCCTTAAATACAAAAAGAATCCATAAGATAAGTTTCAGTAATATATGTCGCTCAAAATTTAAAATACATTCATAATCCTGAGCCAAAAATAGCAGAAAGGAGCCTTAATCAAAGGTTAATAAAACAAAAAATAAAAAATAGAAAATGGTAAGGTGATATATACAACTATCTGACATATATAATTTGAGTATCACACATTCACACTACCTCTCAACACATTATACAATTTTTAGTAAGCAAACCTGAGGATCAAGAGCTCCTTCTGATTCCAATCATTGCATAATTATTTGAGTCAAATGGAAGATCCAGACTTGGGGGCTACATTTGCTGTTTTCATGTATACTAGTTGCAATTGCTATACCCATCAGTGAAGAACTAGCATTGGCCATTATAACTCGAACATCAGCAAAATCTACGTTAACCAACCCTGGTATCTACAATCAATCATTAAAATCAATGAGCATAAATGATTTTATAGAAAGATACCATCAATTTTAAGCCATGGGTAAAAAAATAAATAATATACAATCAGGATGTCCTACTAGTAACAGATAAGGATAAGACAATGACTGCAATATAAAAACAGGATAGCAAAAAACTAGAAGTTGTAAAAAAGAGTTACCCTGCACCTGATGATGCACTACGCGGGGGTCACACTTCCTCCTATTAGTGGGAGATCAAATCCTCACATGAGAATGGATGGCACAAGAAACACAATATAACATGTGATATTTTTATTAAATTAAAAAATAAAATGACAAAGTAAAGAATATTACGGTCATAGTCATAGACATGATTAAGATTTAGCAACATATGAGTAGAAAGTGATTGAACACAAATGAGTCAATGTACAATCCACATGAAAACTAAAATGTCATGAACTAATAGTGCTTGCATTTCAAGTTTCAGATACACAAGCCAATGAAACTTACATAGTAGAAAGCAAAATATAAATAATCAAATCAAAGTGAGTTCACTCTAGATGGATGGTGAAGCGTTCGCAAGAGAAGAAACAAAAGAGTTATAGATGGATTGGAAATTGAGAGTGGACGTAGTTCACCATCATTTCCGCATGTTGAAGAACTTAACAAAGATTTTGCAGTAATGAACGAAGGCTTGGAAGAGAATAGCTCGCTCCATATCTAATTAAATTGATGTTGATTGTGTTCCCTTCTAGATACCTAATCGGATTGATTTCCCTCTAATATAATCAAACTAAAATTGAGAAAAAAAAACAAAAAGAAGAAGAAATCGAAGGAAAACCAGAGAAAACAGAAGGAAACGAAGATCGCCATTCAGAAATCAACATTGTGTTCTCCAATTGGTGAAGAAGGAACTGAGAGTGAAAAATCATGAAAAAAAATGAGAAGAACCCTAGAGTTGAGATCTGGAGTTGAGAGCGAACGCGAGACCAAGAGCGGGGGTGGAGAGTGAGTATGTGTTTTCATCTTTTATGTTTTTCTAAAATGAAAACCTATAAAGTGAAAAAAAAAATTGGGTCGGTAACATTTTAGTGGAAAAAATAGGCAACATCTAATTAAAAACTATTGCAATATAATGACATTAGTTTCTAACCTGTGCGATGCACGGATTTATTATTCAAATAAATATTTAATTTTGAATTTTAATAATATATTTAACATGATTAATATATGTAAATATTAATTCATAAGATTTATTAATGTTTAATATTTAATTTGATACTTGTTAGTAGATTAAGAAAATGATGTTAGTTTAAATTTGTAAATAAGCATTGAGAAATAAAATTCCATTAGTTTTAAAATATGAAATACCATAAAATAATAAATTTATAAAAAGAAGTTTATTAATTAATAAATACATATAATTTTATTAAAAAATAACTAAATTTGTAAGGAAAATATGCAAAAAAAAAATTATTGTGATGTGTGATTAGTAATAGGTTTTAACTTAATCATTTGAAAAATAATCTATAGTAATGATAATTTTTAAAATATGCATTCATAATGTGATAGAACGAATTTAACATAAGACAAGTTTTTTTTTCCATCATAGCTTTCATTAATCTCAGACTAGACAGATACATTTTTACTTGGATTCAAATGTATTATTATGTATAACCATAAACATCAGCCAACCAACACGATCCTATAGAGTTGCAGCGAGAGATTTCTTAGACATTTCCATGTTAGCTAGAATTGTTTGTTCTCAAATTGTGCAAGAATCTCAGTAGAAAACTTGGCTTATAAATGGTTTGTTTTTAGTACAAGGTTTGAAAATGTTGGTAGCAAATAAGCGTGCCAACAAAGAAATGTGAAAAAAGGAAGGATGTACGGAATAAAGTAAGTGCATCGGGATCATAAAAGCAGAAGAAAAAAGGTGCAAAACAAATGTTGCAATTACTTTGATACCTAAAAATTGGTGTAGAATGAGAGATAAAAAGAATGGGATAAAGGAAAAAAGTAGAAGCGAAATGTGAGACAAGTGACGTAAAAGAGGAGAGAAAGAATAGTGGATATGTGTGCGTGTGTGTGTATGGGGAAGGATCAAATTACACCAATGTAACTTACACCAAATCTTACACTGTTGATAACTCTAGATTGAATATGATTTTTATTAATCCAATTGTTGTTATATTTACTCATAATCTTGATTATTTGTGTAAAATTTCATAAAATTTGAATGCTGATAATCAAATGGTTGTTGTTTTCACATATTTTAAATGTATATATGACATTAATTTTGAGACATCTCAATGACATACCAAACAATTTAGGATTACTGTAAAATTATATATATACATATGATCTATATGATTGTAACTTTCAATCCAACAGTGGATCCACTGAGTGATGGATCTATTACTGCTCCAAATATTAAATTAGCTGTAGGGTCTACAAGGTGTTATATAACCTCTGCAACAACATTCTCCTGTAAATGATTATGTTAAAAACCATAGCATACAAAAGGGTATCACACATAGCAAGCCTGCAAGAGCATGATGAATTCAATAGAGAGAAGATAACAAATAACAAATATTCTGCAAACAAGTATTAGCTCAATTAAAAACCCAAGTTAGCAAAATACTCACCTGAAAAGCAACACTATGGAATTATAGTAACAGGACACAGGTGAATTGTCCTTTTAAGAAGGAATTTATATGCATCAGATGTTGCTCTCTTAACTAAATATCATATAATTCATACAAATTTTGAAATATAAATGATGCAAGACACTATTCCAAATTCCAATGGAAAATGGCATTGTGCAGGAAAAAATATTAACATTTGAGTATCATGTATCTCCTAGCAACTTCCCATAGCCCTTAGATGATCCAATTTAGAAATGAGCCAAGGCAAAAGGAAGCCAAAAACCACAACAACAAGAGAAGGAAGAAAAAACATCATGAGCACTACTGAAATATATATTTAGCAAAGATAAACTATAAGAGCCAGAAGGATAGGTAGTCCACTCAAACAAGGTCAGATCACTCCCACCAGTTATGTTCCATACAATTCCAGTAGCCATCTCTATACCAATATCTAGTAAAGGTGACTGGATCGCATTTAATGCAGCATCTCTTGCCCTTGTTTTCCCTTAAATACAAAAAGAATCCATAAGATAAGTTTCAGTAATATATGTCGCTCAAAATTTAAAATACATTCATAATCCTGAGCCAAAAATAGCAGAAAGGAGCCTTAATCAAAGGTTAATAAAACAAAAAATAAAAAATAGAAAATGGTAAGGTGATATATACAACTATCTGACATATATAATTTGAGTATCACACATTCACACTACCTCTGAACACATTATACAGATTTTAGTAAGCAAACCTGAGGATCAAGAGCTCCTTCTGATTCCAATCATTGCATAATTATTTGAGTCAAACGGAAGATCCAGACTTGGGGACTACATTTGCTGTTTTCATGTATACTAGTTGCAATTCCTATACCTATCAGTGAAGAACTAGCATTGGACATTATAACTCGAACATCAGCAAAATCTACACTAACCAACCCTGGTATCTACAATCAATCATTAAAATCAATGAGCATAAATGATTTTATAGAAAGATACCATCAATTTTAAGCCATGGGTAAAAAAATAAATAATATACAATCAGGATATCCTACTAGTAACAGATAGCAAAATAAAAACAGGATAGCAAAAATCTGGAAGTTGTAAAAAAGAGTTACCCTGCACCTGATGATGCACTACGCGGGGGGTCACACTTCCTCCTATTAGTGGGAGATCAAATCCTCACATGAGAATGGATTGCACAAGAAACACAGTATAACATGTGATATTTTTATTAAATTAAAAAATAAAATGACAAAGTAAAGAATATTACGGTCATAGTCATAGACATGATTAAGATTTAGCAACATATGAGTAGAAAGTGATTGAAAACAAATGAGTCAATGTACAATCCACATGAAAACTAAAATGTCATGAACTAATAGTGCTTGCATTTCAAGTTTCAGATACACAAGCGATTGAAACTTACATAGAAAACAAAATAAAAATAATCAAATCAAAGTGAGTTCACTCTAGATGGATGGTGAAGCGTTCGCAAGAGAAGAAACAAAAGAGTTATAGATGGATTGGAAATTGAGAGTGGACGTAGCTCACCGTCATTTCCGCATGTTGAAGAACTTATTAACACAGATTTTGCAGCAATGAACGAAGGCTTGGAAGAGAATAGCTCGCTCCAAATCTAATTAAATTGATGTTGATTGTGTTCCCTTCTAGATACCTAATCGGATTGATTTCCCTCTAATCTAATCAAACTAAAATTGAGAAAAAAAAAAAACAAAAAGAAGAAGAAATCGAAGGAAAACCAGAGAAAACAGAAGGAAACGAAGATCGCCATTCAGAAATCAACATTGTGTTCTCCAATTGGTGAAGAAGGAACTGAGAGTGAAAAATCATGAAAAAAAATGAGAAGAACCCTAGAGTTGAGATCTGGAGTTGAGAGCGAACGCGAGACCAAGAGCGGGGGTGGAGAGTGAGTATGTGTTTTCATCTTTTATGTTTTTCTAAAATGAAAACCTATAAAGTGAAAAAAAAAATTGGGTCGGTAACATTTTAGTGGAAAAAATAGGCAACATCTAATTAAAAACTATTGCAATATAATGACATTAGTTTCTAACCTGTGCGATGCACGGATTTATTATTCAAATAAATATTTAATTTTGAATTTTAATAATATATTTAACATGATTAATATATGCAAATATTAATTCATAAGATTTATTAATGTTTAATATTTAATTTGATACTTGTTAGTAGATTAAGAAAATGATGTTAGTTTAAATTTGTAAATAAGCATTGAGAAATAAAATTCCATTAGTTTTAAAATATGAAATACCATAAAATAATAAATTTATAATAAAGAAGTTTATTAATTAATAAATACATATAATTTTATTAAAAAATAACTAAATTTGTAAGGAAAATATGCAAAAAAAAAATTATTGTGATGTGTGATTAGTAATAGGTTTTAACTTAATCATTTGAAAAATAATCTATAGTAATGATAATTTTTAAAATATGCATCCATAATGTGATAGAACGAATTTAACATAAGACAAGTTTTTTTTTCCATCATAGCTTTCATTAATCTCAGACTAGACAGATACATTTTTACTTGGATTCAAATGTATTATTATGTATAACCATAAACATCAGCCAACCAACACGATCCTATAGAGTTGCAGCGAGAGATTTCTTAGACATTTCCATGTTAGCTAGAATTGTTTGTTCTCAAATTGTGCAAGAATCTCAGTAGAAAACTTGGGTTATAAAGGGTTTGTTTTTAGTACGAGGTTTGAAAATGTTGGTAGCAAATAAGCATGCCTGCAAAGAAATGTGAAAAAAGGAAGGATGTACGGAATAAAGTAAGTGCATCGAGATCATAAAAGCAGAAGAAAAAAGGTGCAAAACAAATGTTGCAATTACTTTGATACCTAAAAATAGGTGTAGAATGAGAGATAGAAAGAATGGGAAAAAGGAAAAAAGTAGAAGTGAAATGTGAGACAAGTGACGTAAAAGAGGAGAGAAAGAATAGTGGATATGTGTGTGTGTGTGTATGGGGAGGGATCAAATTACACCAGTTTAACTTACACCAAATCTTACACTGTTGATAACTCTAGATTGAATATGATTTTTATTAATCTAATCGTTGTTATATTTACTCATAATCTTGATTATTTGTGTAAAATTTCATAAAATGTGAATGTTGATAATCAAATGGTTGTTGTTTTCACATATTTCAAATGTATATATGACATTAATTTTGAGACATCTCAATGTCATACCAAACAATTTAGGATTACTGTAAAATTGTATATATAAATATATCATCTATATGATAGTAACTTTCAATCCAACAGTGGATCCACTAATTGATGGATCTATTACTGCTCCAAATATTAAATTAGCAGTAGGGTCTACAAGGTCATATATAACCTCTGCAGCACCATTCACCCGTAAATGATTATGTTAAAAACCATAGCATACAAAAGGGTATCATACATAGCAAGCCTGCAAGAGCATGATGAATTCAATAGAGAGAAGATAACAAATAACAAATATTCTTCAAACAAGTATTAGCTCAATTAAAAACCCAAGTTAGCAAAATAATCACCTGAAAAGCAACATTATGGAATTACAGTAACAAGACACAGGTGGATTGTCTTTTTAAGAAGGAATTTATATGCATTAGATGTTGCTGTCTTAACTAAATATCATATAATTCATACAAATATTGCAATATAAATGATGCAAGACACTATTCCAAATTCCAATGGAAAATGGCACTGTGCAGGAAAAAATATTAACATTTGAGTATCATGTATCTCCTAGCAACTTCCCATAGCCCTTAGATGATCAAATTTAGAAAGGAGCCAAGGAAAAAGGAAGCCAAAAACCACAACAACAAGAGAAGGAAGAAAAAACATCATGAGGACTATTGAAATATATATTTAGCAAAGATTAACTATAAGAGCTAGAAGGATAGGTAGCCACCGCAAACAAGGTCAGATCACTCCCACCAGTTATGTTCCATACAATTCAATTAGCCATCTCTATACCAATATCTAGTAAAGGTGACTGGATAGCATTTAATGCAGCATCTCTTTCCCTTGTTTTCTCTTAAATACAAAAAGAATCCATAAGATAAGTTTCAGTAATATATGTAGCTCAAAAATTAAAATACATTCATAATCTTGAACCAAAAATAGCAGAAAGGGGCCTTAATCAAAATATAATACAACAAAAAATAAAAATTAAAAACAGAAAATGGTAAGGTGATATATACAACTATCTGACATATATAATTTGAGTATCACACATTCACACTACCTCTCAACACATTATACAATTTTTAGTAAGCAAACGATATGATCAAGAGCTCCTTCTGATTCCAATCATTGCATAATTATTTGAGTCAAATGGATGATCCAAACTTGGGGGCTACATTTGCTGTTTTCATGCATACTAGTTGCAATTCCTATACCCATCAGTGAAGAACTAGCATTGGCCATTATAACTCGAACATCAGCAAAATCTACATTAACCAACCTTGGTATCTGCAATCAATCATTAAAATCAATGAGCATAAATGATTTTATAGAAAGATACCATCAATTTTAAGCCATGGGTAAAAAAATAAATAACATACAATCAAGATATCCTACTAGTAACAGATAAAGATAAGACAATGACTGCAAAATAAAAACAGGAAAGCAAACAAATTGGAAGTTGTAAAAAAGAGTTACCCTGCACCTGATGAAGCACTATGCGAGGGTCACGCTTCTTCCTATCAGTGGGAGATCAAATCCTCACATGAGAATGGATGGCACAAGAAACACAGTATAACATGTGATATTTTTATTAAATTAAAAAATAAAATGACAAAGTAAAGAATATTACGGTCATAGTCATAGACATGATTAAGATTTAGCAACATATGAGTAGAAAGTGATTGAAAACAAATGAATCAATGTACAATCCACATGAAAACTAAAATGTCATGAACTAATAGTGCTTGCATTTCAAGTTTCAGATACACAAACGATTGAAACTTACATAGTAGAAAGCAAAATAAAAATAATCAAATCAAAGTGAGTTCACTCTAGATGGATGGTGAAGCGTTCGCAAGAGAAGAAACAAAAGAGTTATAGATGGATTGGAAATTGAGAGAGGACGTAGCTCACCGTCATTTCCGCCTGTTGAAGAACTTAACACAGATTTTGCAGCAATGAACGAAGGCTTGGAAGAGAATAGCTCGCTCCAAATCTAATTAAATTGATGTTGATTGTGTTCCCTTCTAGATACCTAATCGGATTGATTTCCCTCTAATCTAATGAAACTAAATTGAGAAAAAAAAACAAAAAGAAGTAGAAATAGAAGGAAAACCAGAGAAAATAGAAGGAAACGAAGACCGCCATTCAGAAATCAACATTGTGTTCTCCAATTGGTGAAGATGGAACTGAGAGTGAAAAATCATGAAAAAAAAATGAGAAGAACCCTAGAGTTGAGATCTGGAGTTGAGAGCGAAAGCGAGACCAAGAGCGGGGGTGGAGTATGAGTATGTGTTTTCATCTTTTATGTTTTTCTAAAATGAAAACCTATAAAGTGAAAAAAAAATTGGGCCGGTAACATTTTAGTGGAAAAAATAGGCAACATCAAATTAAAAACCATTGCAATATAATCACACTAGTATCTAACCCGTGCAATGCACGAATTTATTATTCAAATAAATATTTAATTTTGAATTTTAATAATATATATAACATGTTTAATATATGTAAATATTAAATCATAAGATTAATTAATTTGTAATATTTAATTTGATACTTGTTAGTAGATTAAGAATATAACAAATTAACAAAGTAAAATGGATTTGCAAATATGAAATAGTCACATCTAATAATTACAAATAAACACTTTTAGCAATATTGCTTCATTTAAATTTTTTGAAACACTTTCTTGTAGACAATATTTTTTTGTAACATTACAATACTTAAAGTTATCGTCACATATAAGAATTCTAAGTCTTTGTTGAGACTTAACCCTAGATACAACAACATATAATTGACCATGAGAGAACACAGACCTTGGTAAATACGCACCAATATGTGGCAATGTCTGGCCTTGACTTTTATGGTCATAGAAAAGCAACGAAAAATGGAAATTGTCTTTGTTGAAATTTTAATGGGGTGAGATTTTTAGATGGAATTAAATTCATTTGATGAATAAATACCTTTGTTCCCAAATATGTTCCCGTAATAATGGTTTCTCCAATAACATTAGAACCTAACTAATCAACTATTAATCTAGTTTCATTGCAAAGTCTAAAGGATATATCAAGATTCGTCATTAGCATAACAATCACTTCAATCTTTAACACCAACTTATGGTCATGGTGTTAGTACCACAGGAAACACTAGAAGGGGGGTTGAATAGTGTTTTAAAATCTTTGTAGATTTTCTTGAAAACCTTTCGAAACAAGCAAAACTAATTTGAAAGAATTTTATCAACCTTCTGAAACTAGGAAGTACAACAACTTGCTGATGCAACTCAGAAGGTTGAGTGAAAGTCTTTTGAAAGTATTTTCTCTTAAAGAAAAGATTGTTTTTCTGCTCAGATTAATAAAACAACTTTTCTTTATCCCTCCTTGGTTAGTAATAAACAGATATCAGTGGAAAGTAAAGAGTTAAGGGAAGAGAAAACACAGCCAAAGAATTTATCCTGGTTCACCTACCAACCCAGTGAGCTATGTCCAGTCTGTTAGAACCACAGGAAACACTAGAAGGGGGGTTGAATAGTGTTTTAAACTTTTTTAAACAATTTTTGGAAATCTTGAAATAAATAACAGATGAATCAAAACAAGTTATTATGAAAAACTTTATTTCAGAGTTATTAGAAAAGAGCGGAAGATGAGAAATATAAATTTGATAAACTTTCTAACAATACTTAAGAAGGTTTTAAATAAACATACAATTAACTTAGTTTCTTATTTAAAACTGAGTTATTTAAAAACATCTCAAAGTACCTTCTGAAGGATATTACAGAAAATCTTTTCAGAACTGTTTCTGAACTACTTCAGATGATTGGTGATCGTCTGAAGTCTGTTTCTAACTTCTGAATTGAGTTCTTTTCAGACTCACTTCAGAGGGTTATTTCAGAGGTTCTTCAAAGTGCATTTCCTGTAATACTTCAAATGATATGAGATTGTCTGAAGTTTGTTTATCTATAAAAACTGTTTTATTGAAATTGTTGAATTAGAGTTTTGATATAAAAATACTTTTGAATCCCCTTCGAAAATATAAAGCTAAAAATAAAAGAGTTTAAGGGAAAGAGAACTTAGCCAAGAATTTATCCTGGTTCACTCACCAACCCAGTGAGCTACATCAAGTCCCAGGGCAAACCACCACTGGATTTTCCACTATCTGAACTCAAATACAAGTATTCTTTTACCATAGCCTCTTCAGGCTTAACAACAAGTATTCTTTTGTTTTCAACTGCCTCTCCAGGAAACATATGCAGTATGATTTTACAGACAAGCCTCTCCAGGCTCAACAACAAGTATTCTTTCTTCCACCAAGCCTCTTCAGGCTCTCAGACACATATAGTGTTTACAACATACACTAAGTTTAAGTTTCTAAGAAACATAAACTCAGATTCTTCTTGTACAAAGGGATTACTGAGTCTAACTCAGGATACATGAAATGAATTCTAAGTACAAGGAAACAACAGAGATACAAGTGTTTGACTTACAATAGGCTTAAATTCATCTCTGTGTGATGGATAACTTCTTTTGAAAGATGGCTTGATAGGATATTGGATTTGATATATAGCCGATTCTTTCTTGGGTATATTTCCAGCCTTGAGCTTCAATACAACCCTTTTTGGTCGACATCTTGTGGATGTGTTGCTGAGAAATTTGGTCGACTGACTGACTTCTTCAAACTCTTTCTTGAGGCTATTTATATGTTCTGATAAAATATAGCCGTTTGAAGATTGCTTGGTTACCATTGAGAAGAAGTGATTTGGCTCAAATAGCCGTTGTGAAATAACTTCTTAAGCGGTTGCTTCTTCTTAAGCAGAATAGGTGTGCAGATAGCTTAGCTCTGAAACACTTTTAGATGAGTTCTTTAACCTTGAGAGATTTTCCTTTAACAGGTAGATACTTCTTTTCTCTTTCTGCATCTTATTTTCTTTCACCTTTCTTTTCTGTGAGTGTGAGGAGATATCCGTTAGATTTGTCCTTTTGCTCAATTTGTGCTATCTTCATTTTTGCTTAGCTTTTGAGCTTCTGACGTTTTCTCTTTTTTCTCTCTTAAGAATATTTGAATAATATTCTAGCTATTGAACATATGGTCTTTGCCTTTGTTGAGACTTCCCGTAGTTTGAGATTTGTCCACGTAGTCAGATTTGAAAGTCTTCATGTCTTCAGATAGTCTGATATAACTCATCATCTTGTTCAGAGAGTATGTGTTCAGAAGGTTTTAATCTTCACATACTTTCAGAAGATTAGTGAGCTTTCAGATGGTTGCATTGTTTAAGCTTGATGTTGTCAGTTTCAACAAATGCTTATCTCAGATGATTGTTTCAAGCATTTCTTAGTTCTTCACACTAAGAACGCTTTCAGCAAGTTCTTTTCTTCTAGCAAAAATTACTTCTTCTTTTCTTCAGATGATCACAACTCTGTTCTTCTTTGTCTCTTCCTATGCTTTTGTGATTCAGATCGATAATGATATTGAATTAAATAATCTTAATTCAAATAGCTTTCTTGTCACTTTCTTGTTCAGTCTTCTGATCTGTTCTGGGCAGCAGTAGATACAGTAGGTTTGCGCACGCAATGCTTTTTCGTTGCAGGTGCAGCAGGCGTTGCAGAATTTCCTTATTTGTGCAAAACTTTTGATCGAGGCAAGAAAGTACTTCTGACTCTTATGCTGAAATAAGTAATTCATTGGGTAGAGTGTTCTTCACACTTAGAAACGTCTTCAAGAGGTCAATCCTTGATTCTGACACGTTCAGCCTTCAGATACACATAGTGCTTTAGATCAGCTTCAATTCTTCAGATGATAGTCACTTCTTCAGATGGAGTCAAGTCTTTGCTTTTGACTTCTAGTCTTCAGACGACAGTCAAGTCTTCATTTTTTGTCTTCAAGTCTTCAGACGATGAATATGCTTCAGATAGACGAGCCTTCTCTCCCCTTCAGATTTTGAGTCTTTTCTTTTTCTTCTCTTCAGTTTCTGTGCTGTTCTTTTTCTTCTCTTTAGATTTTCTTCGTCTTCTTTGTGGATTTCTTCTTTTCATGTTGTCTTCTAGGCTTCAAATGATTACTACATCCTGAAATACAATCTACAAAGCAATACCTTTCTTAGTAGAACCTGCTTATATGATCTTATTTGTTAATCATTAAAACCTAAGGATACTGAGTCTTAAGTTAAGTTTGAATACTCAAATTAATTCTGAGACTCAACATTCTCCCCCTTTTTAATGATGACAAATAAGATAGATATATATATCTAACAAAAATGTATAAAGGAAATGAAATGAAAGATGATACATGATTTAGTTTGCTCCCCCTGTCTATATTACTCCTCCTTAGAAAAACATTAAATCTTTAAATGCCAATTGTTAACCTTTTAGATACCAATTGTTAACTGTTAACTTTTAGTTATACCAATTGTTATAGCCTTTATGTTTTAATCAGACACCAATCGATATCACACCAATAATTATCTATATGCTTCTGATATTACTTGTTATCTTCTGAATTGCTTGACTTTAGTAAACTTGAATTTCTTGACTTAAGATATTTTGTTAGTTATATATTTCTCCCCATTTTGTCATTAATTAAAAAGGTTTAGTTAGTTCTTTAATTCTTGATACCAAATATTAATAAGAGATTCTGAAACATATAACAGAAACTTACAGATACATGTAGAAACACAGGGAAACACTAGAAGGGGGGTTGAATAGTGTTTCTTAAATAACTTATGAAAGCTTTTCGCAAACAGCTTTTATAATGAAATTTCAGACAGGTTAAAGGGGCTGTCTGAAGTTTCTTAAGACAGGTTCTGAAAATATGTTTTAAAATGTTTCTTGCTTTTATAAATTATCAGAACAGTTTTTCAACACCCTTTGATTAGAATAAACGAATTGACAAGAGATAAGGGTAAGAAAACTTAGCCATAGAATTTATCCTGGTTCACTCACTAACACTGTGAGCTACGTCCAGTCCCAATGCCTACTAGCACGGGATTTTCTCTTAATCTCAACCAGATTACAAGTATTCTTTTACAGTCAAGCCTCTTCAGGCTCTACAACCAAGTATTCTTTTTCAGTCAAGCCTCTCCAGGCTCTACAACCAAGTATTCTTTATACAACAAGCCTCTCCAGGCTCAAACAAACAAGTTTTCTTTAGACAACAAGCCTCTCCAGGCACAAAAACAGTTTTACAGAGAAAAGATTGTTTAAGCTCTAAAACTAAACCAGTTTGAAGCTTAAACTGTTACAATGTACAAATAACTGAGGTATACTCAGAATATATGAAATGATGTACAAAGAATTTTATCAGAGTATGTTTTACAGAGTAAAACTAGCAGCGTTTTGTTTCTCTTGAAATGTAATCTCTTGTTGTTCTCTGTTCGTTGTTGTTCTGTTCTACGATGATCTTCAGATGAAGGGTATTTATACCCAGTCTTCAATCCGTTGAAAATTCACCGTTTAGAGATAAAATTTAATGCTTTTTAGTCCGTTGTGAGACATGCTCCTGAGCATTCTGTGCGTTCTGAAACTTTTCTGACAACGTCCAAGGTTGCTGCTGACAAAAGCTGCCATAGTTGTTGCTGCAAAAACTGCGCTACAGAGATTTCCCAAATGGTGTATGAAATTCAAACAACCCAGGAAAGGTCTCTGTGTCTTTGCCAAAATAAGCCCTGAAAAGTTGCGTGCAGTAGAGAGAGATTTGACTCTTCAGAACTTCAGACAAGTCTTCTCACAACTTCAGCAAGATGTGCCACGTCATAAATACGACTACAGACGGCTTCAACACTTCAGACAGGTTGAACCTTCAGACGGCTTCAACACTTTAGACAGGTTGAACCTTCAGACGGCTTCAACACTTCAGACAGGTTGAACCTTCAGACGGCTTCAACACTTCAGACAGGTTGAACCTTCAGACAGTCTTTATTAAGATTAAAGTGGCTTGCTGAAATCATAGATAAAACATTAAAAATATATGTATCCATGATAATTCTTTTAACCAAATTTGTTAAACATTAAAACTTAGGGATTGAGCTGTCTTAAATTATCATAATCTTCCTTATGATATTTTTGAGACTCAACATTCTCCCCCTTTTTAATGATGAAAAATTTGCTTAAAATAAATAAATCTGAAAGGAGTTTTAAATTATCATAAGTGTAATATAAGTATAACTCCCCCTCAGATAAATACTTCTCAGGTCTAACAGTTTCTGATATTTCTCAAATACTCCCCCTGAGACCTGTAACCACTTCAGATTCAGATTTGTTAGATTTTAATACTCCCCCTTTTGTCATCAATCAAAAGGGAAATTCAGAGCAATAATCACAAATCAAGATCAAGAATAACAATCAGATCAAACAATATAATCAAACCAATCAGAGCTTATAAAAACAAATGATACCAACAACTGATTGTATAAAAGCAATGTTCAGACAAACAAAAACAATATAGAATGTGAAAATTAACACAAAACTGAAATAACATCAGACTGGCTACACATCATAGACTATCCATTATTCTTCTTAAGCAAGGCTGCTATCAGTAAAGCAGAAATCTCTTCTTTAGCCTTGTCAATCTGAGAGATAATAGTAGCCTTCAGTTCTTCTTGCCCAGTTCTGATCTGCAACTGTTCTTGGAGAATCTGATCCTGTTTAGCAACCAGATCAGCATTCTTTTTCTCTAACCTCTTGACTTGCAGTTTCAGTCTTCTGTTCTCTTCTTCAGGGTCCTTCTCAACCTCATATAGCATAATCTGGATGCACTCATGATAGAATCTGAAAACCCTGAACCCTTGTGGCAGATGATAGTCTTCAGGATGGCTGACAGGAAAGTAGAACTTATGAATTGGAATCATGACAGGCCAATCCTCTGTGAAAGAAGACATAGGGAATCTGCCTCTGACATACTGATAATCTACAAGAGTAGAGGCACCAGGATATGTCATGGAGTCTTCATCCTGTCCTGAAGTACCAGAAGAAGATCCAGCACCTCTAATATTCCAGTAGGATGACCACATCCAATCCCTGGAAGAATGATCTAAGCCTCCACCTTGTTTCTTGATCATTGCAGGGAATTTCTTATTCTAGGCAGCTTCAGACAAGAACTCATACATCTGCAGATAATTAGGATAAGTCTTGAGCTCCTTAAACTTGTCTTCAGGGCCTTCCTCCAGGGGATACCTGGGAATGATTCTATCAGGTTGCACTAAGATCTTTGTGGATGGCCTGATGGAAATTGCCCTTGGGGGCCTGTACCCTCTCATGCCTACCAGCTTCAGATAGTCCCTTTCAAAGAACTCAGCCTCTGTTGATAGTTGCCTAGCAAAGCTCCAATCCTCATTGGACAGCTTCAAAGAGTCAGCAGAAAAATGGTTAAGAGGAGCCCACTTATGAGCAGGGCCTTTACCCTTTCTGAGCTTCTCCAGCTGACCATAATATGCCACATCTGAACTTCCTTGGTACTTTGCTCTTACTTCAGCTGTAGTCTGCTTGATAAGACCTTGATGCAGAGAGATAGGGGGCTCATCTCTGAAGTACTGAAGCTCTTCAAATAGATTAGGGAATTCGGGAACCCTTTCCCTTTCAGTAAATAGGCCTTCATACCTGATGTGTGGAACTTCAGAGGCTAACTCAAAATGCCAATTAGTAAGGGCCCATGCATAGGGGTCAGAAGTAGGTTCTGTGAAGAAATCCCTACTTTTAGGACCTAGCCTCAGCTGCTCAGGCAACATACCTCCCTTCCAGACTTGTGAATGGCCTTCTTCATGTTGATCTTCTAAGAAATCTTCAGACTGTGTAGCTTCTGAAGATGATGGGGATGATGATGGTGGTGATGGTGGTGATGGTGCAGATTCTTCTTCCTGAATCTCTGAGTCCTTCTTCTCAGGTTCAGTTACAACCTTCTCTTCTTCCTTCTTCTCCTCTTTCTTCTCAGGTGAGGATGGTGGAGATGGTGTAACATTGTCAAACCTCACTTTGAGCCTTTTACAGGAGGCTTCACCACCTCAGATTCCTTTTCTTTTTCTTCTCTTCTCCTCTTGAAAAAGAGGTTTGCTTTAACGAAATTTTGGTACTTACTAGCTTCATCCATTTCCTCAAGCTGGCTGGCAGTGCTCCTTGTTACTCTGGCAGGTGGTGCAGGGGCTGTCTGAAACAACTTTGTCCTTGCACTCTTCCTTTGCTGAGCACTTGATCTTTTCCTTTTCTTAGATGCTTGAGCTATAGTAGCTAGCCTATCATCTTCAGCAATAACAAGCTGAGAGGCCACAACTATAGCATAGTCAGATTTTTCTTGTTCTGCCTTCTTTTCCAACTCTTCTTGCTCTAATGCAGTAGCAAGAGCTGCTACCTGAATCAGTTCAGGATCTGATGGACATGCAACTAAGGGTAATGCTGGTACTGCCTCAGAGTCAGCAATCTCAGCCATCTCTTGAGCCTTTCCTTCTGGTTCAGAAGTAGGCTTAGGAGACAGAGGCTTAACAACTTCAGATGTCTGACCCACAATTTCAGACGACTCTGTCAGAGCCTTCTGAACAGGTTCAGATCCCTGAGTCTGTAAAGCTTCTAGAGAAACTTTTGCTGAGCTCCTCACAGGGAGTTTCTTTCTCTTCTGCTGGGGGGAAGGCTTGAACTCCTTCTTCCTTATATCTCCTTGAAGCTCATCCTCAAGGACTTCTAAGGTGTTCTCCTCCTTGCAGCTTTCTCAGACAGAATGCTCTCTTTCAAAGAGGGAGATGGAGGCCTTGGAGTCAGCTTTATCTGCATGCTCTTCAGGTTGTTCTCTCCAAAGAAAGCTGGGCCTTTGTGATCAAACAACCTTTCTATGGGAACCTTGAAGTGCAGAAGGATTCTTGTGATGAGAGTGTTGTGGGGAAGACTGGATGCAGAATCTCTGATCTTCTTTTGCATGTGAAACAGAAGGATGCTGGGAAGATTCATCTTCTTTTTCTTGATCAGGTTTATCAGACATAACCTCTCCAGTTCTGAAACATGATCCCTGCTTCCACTCTTAGGGATTATGGTGTTCCCCAAGATAGCATGAAAAAACCCTGACTTTCTCCAGCATGTATTTTGCATTCATGCTCTCTGGTTCTTCTGTTCCATACAGCAACTTGGTGAACTCCTTGTGCCCACCTTTCTTCACCTCCCAGCCTGGAGTGAAGGTAACACCTTCAGCTTTCACACCCAGAATGGTGGAAAGAATCCCTTCATCAACGAACACAGGGATACCAAGCACAGTAGACTTGATGCTGGTATATACTCCCTTAGAGTTGGGAATACCTCTAGCATAAGTCCAGAACTCCACCACACTTTGTTCATGCCAACCAGTGTAGATGTTCTCAAAGAATGGAGTCCATCCTGCTCCATCAAACTCACCAATCAAGTCCATACCAAGGTCTTGAAGCTCCTCTAGGTTAACACCCTTGGTTCTGACCACATTTCTTGCAGAAGATGCCTTAGGTGCCATTGTTGTTGCAGAGAAAAAGCTTCGAGAGAGAGAGAAAACTTTCTTGACCGTTAAAGAGAGAGAGAGATAGTGTGAGAGCTGTAAAAACTTCCTCGACACACTTACTGCTGTATTTATAGACCCACGTTGCAATGATTCTCTGTACCGGCTGCGCAGACTTCGGGTAACGTGCGAAGTGGAAGAGACAAAACTTTAAAATAATGGAAATCAATCGTCTTAGATAGCCACGTCAGCAGTTATTTCAGACATATGAGAATTTCAGACACCCACACAAAGTTCAGACAAGCTATAAGTTCAGACACACTTAATATATCAGACAACAACATATTTCAGACAATCATTTAGAAAATGCATGTATGTTCAGATTATTGCGTATGAACTTAAATCCATCTTCAGCTAGGGGTTTTGTGAATATGTCAGCCCATTGATGCTCTGTGTCAATGAACTGAATATCAAAAACACCTTTCTGAACATAGTCTCTAATGAAATGATGCTTGATTTCTATATGCTTTTCCCTAGAATGTTGGATGGGGTTCTTGGACAGATTAATAGCACATGTATTATCACAAAGAACAGGTATAGCAGAGATAGGAATGTTAAAATCCTCAAGCTGATACTTCACCCATAGCAGTTGTGAACAATAACTGGCTGTTGAGATGTATTCTGCTTCTGCTGTTGATAAAGCAATGGTGCTTTGCCTTTTGCTTGACCAGCTGATCATGTTATTTCCAAAGAAATGACATCCTCCACTGGTGCTCTTTCTTTCCATTCTATCTCCAGCAAAGTCAACATCACAATATCCTATTAACCTGCAATCTTTGCTCTTCTTATAGAACAAACCAAGATTAGTAGTATCTTTCAGATACCTAAAAATTCTCTTTACAGCTTTGTAATGAGTAATTCTTGGATCTGATTGAAATCTAGCACAGAGACAAACACTGAACATTATGTCAGGTCTGCTTGCAGTTAGATACAACAGAGAGCCAATCATTCCTCTGTATAAAGTTTGATTCACTGGTTCTTCCTTTTCATCTTTGCTCAAAGATGCAGAGGGATGCATAGGAGTTGACATGGGTTTGCAATCACTCATGTTGAACTTCTTAAGCATTTCTTTTGTATACTTTTCCTGGTGGATCCATATACAATCAGAATCTTGCTTAATCTGAAGCCCTAAGAAAATTTTTAATTCTCCCATTAAACTCATTTCAAACTCTGATTGCATCAACTCAGAAAACTCCCTACATAGGGAAGAATCAGTTGAACCAAATATAATATCATCAACATATATCTGAACAAGTATAAAGTCTTTGTTAGACTGTTTTCTGAAAAGGGTTGTGTCTACTTTTCCTCTTTCAAAACCATTTTTGATAAGAAAGTTGCTCAGTCTGTCATACCATGCTCTGGGAGCTTGTTTCAGACCATAAAGAGCCATTTTCAGTTTGAAAACATAATCAGGAAAAGCAGTATCTTCAGAACCAGGAGGTTGTCTAAGAAAAAACTTCTTCTTCAATGAACCCATTGAGGAAGGCACTTTTAACGTCCATTTGATATAGTTTGATGCCATTATTTACAGCATAAGATAGAAGAATTCTAATTGCTTCTAACCTGGCAACTGGAGCAAAGGTTTCAGTGAAGTCAATACCTTCTTGTTGATTGTATCCTTGAGCCACCAATCTTGCCTTGTTTCTGATCACTTTACCTTCTTCTGACAACTTGTTTCTGAACACCCATTTGGTTCCAATAATAGTTTTCCCATGGAGTTTAGGAACAAGAGTCCATACATCACTTTGCATCAAATTTACCAAGATCATCCTTAGTGTTGAGTATAAAACACTCACATCCAAAAGGATGAAAATATGATATGTTGGGTTTTCTTCCTTTCCACAATTCATAAGGAGTCTTTTTCAGAATTGGTCTTACCAATATTCTATTCTGAAGATAGCAAGCTGTATTAATAGCTTCTGCCCAGAAGGATCTTGGTAGATTGCAAGAGTTGAGCATGGTTCTTCCCATTTCTTGCAAGCTTCTGTTCTTTCTCTCAACAACCCCATTTTAATGATGTGTTCTAGCCACAGAGAAATTGTGTGAGATCCCATTCTCATCACAGAACAATTGGAAGTTTGCATTTTCAAACTCTCCACCATGATCACTTCTGATGACAGATATACATAATCCTTTTTCATTATGTACCTTCTTGCAGAATATTGTGAAATTCCTGAAAGTCTCATCCTTGCTTCTTAGGAATAACACCCATGTAAATCTAGAATAGTCATCAACAATGACCAAACCATATTTCTTACCACTAATGTTTTCTGTTCTAATAGGACCAAACAAGTCAATATGTAACAGTTCTAAAGGTCTGCTAGTGGAAACAACATTCTTACTCTGAAAAGAGTGTCTTGTTTGTTTCCCTTAAACATATTAATAGGAATGAAAAAAAGAAAATGAATGTGTGATTCACATAAAATGTCAGATTTGTAAGAAAGCTTAGGCAGTCCTTTAACAAGGTTGTGTTTTGCTAACTTTGAGATTAATCTCAAGCTGGCATGCCCAAGTCTTTGATGTCAAATCTGTTTTTCATCTTCAACAGAGATAAAACATTTTACATTTTGACTTGCTAGCTCCTCTAGATCAATTTTGTACACATTACTGTGTCTTTTAGCAGTAAAAAGGATTTGATCAAGAGAGTCTTTGACTATGCATCCTTCTTTAGTAAAGGAGACCACATATCCACTGTCACATAATTGACTTATGCTCAGTAAATTTTGTTGCAGTCCCTCAACCAGAAGAATATTCTTAATGAGGGAGAGAGGAGACATACCTATAGTCCCTATTCCTGTGATCTTCCCTTGCTGGTTTCCACCAAAGGTGACCACACCTCCTGCTCTGGGCCTAAGGTTTTGGAACAAAGACCTTTCTCCTGTCTTGTGTCGTGAGCATCCACTGTCCAGGTACCATTTGTGGGGTTTCTTTTGTCTTGTTAAACACATCTGCAATAGGAATGATCAAGTTTTTAGGTACCCATTTTTTTTTGGTCCTTTCTTGTTAGCTTTGGGCCTTGCTTTTCTCTTGTGTTTGCACTGAGCCACATTGTGTCCAGGCTTGCCACAGTGAGAACACCCAATAACCTTCTTTTTTCCTTTATAAAATTTAAGACAGTAGGAGGTTCAGAGATGTTATGATCACAAAAGCCTAAACCACTTTTGTCAAGGGAATGCCTTTGATTTCTAAGCATTATATTAAGATTTTTTGTTCCTTTGACAAATTTGGCTAAGTCTCTTGTTAGTTCCTCAACCTGTTTATGAAGTTTTTGATTTTCTTCAGACACAGTTTGTGAACTACTATTTTCATATACAAGGATATTCTCCTTGAGCATAATATTTTCTATCTCAAGAGCCTCATATTTACTACACATTTCTGTGTGGGCTTTGGGCAGATTCTTATACTCTTTGAAGAGTTCCTTGGAACTTTCCTTCAGGTCATCATACATCTCTTGAAGGGTTAAAGGAAATACCTCAGATTCTGAGCTGTCTGATAAGGGCAGGCTGGCCATAAGACATAGATTGGCCTCTTCTGAAGTGTCTTCCTCTTCTTCTGAGGTAGACTCATCAAGATCCTCCCATGTTTCCATCAGACTCTTCTTCTTTTTTAAGAACTTCTTCTTCTTGAAGTTATTCTTCTTTAATCTTGGGCATTCTGCCTTCATGTGACCTGGTTGTTTACACTCAAAACATATAATTTTTTCATTGTGTAAATCCTTACCTGATTTACCTGATTTAGAGGTAGAGGATTGGTTCTTTTTGAACTTTCCTCTATTATGCAGCATCCTCTTGATCTTTCTGCTGAGAAGAGCAAGATCATCATCTTCTTCTGAGCTATCTTCAGAGTCTTCATCTGCTTCTGAAGTTTCCTCAGCTTGCATGGCTTTTATGTTCCCATGCCTAGTCTGTCTGGTCCTGGTGTTCAATGCTAGAGATTTAGTTTTGGATTCATCCTCTCCAAGTTCTAACTCATGGACTTTGAGAGAGCCCAATAGTTCCTCCATTTTCAAGGTGTTTAAATCTTTAGCCTATTGAATGGCAGTAACCTTGGGTCTCCAAGCCTTGGGAAGGCTTCTCAGAATCTTTCGATTATTATCTCCAGATTCATAAGATCTTCCCAAAGATCTCAGTCCATTTGTTATTGTCTGAAACCTACCAAACATTTGGTCAATAGTTTCAAACTCATGCATCTTGAAAATCTCATATTGATGAACAAGCATGCTTATCTTGGATTGTTTGACATTATCAGTTCCCTCATGGGCTTATGCCAATGTATCCCAGATTTCCTTGGCAGAAGAGCATCCATGAACTTTCTCATACTCTACTTTGTTCAAAGAACATACCAGGTAGAGTTTTGCCTTAGCATTTAATTGAACCTGAGCTCTCTGCTCCATGGACCATTCAGACCTAGGAATGGGTTCATTACCACGCATGGGAATATAGTCACCTTCAGTTACTATATCCCCAGAGACTGATGTTGCTGCTTTCAATGAACAACTTGATGCGATCTCTCTAGTAATGGTAGTCTACACCATTAAAAGCTGGAGGCCTTGTCACAGAGGCTCCTTCTGTGATGTAGTGGTTGCTGTTTGGTTGTGCTTCCATCTGGATCTTTAAACCTCAACACTTGTTAGGTGCTCAACCCTGAGTTAAGCTCTGGTACCAACTGTAGAAACACAGGGAAACACTAGAAGGGGGGGTTGAATAGTGTTTCTTAAATAACTTATGAAAGCTTTTCGCAAACAGCTTTTATAATGAAATTTCAGATAGGTTAAAGGGGCTGTCTGAAGTTTCTTAAGACAGGTTCTGAAAATATGTTTTAAAATGTTTCTTGCTTTTATAAATTATCAAAACAGTTTTTCAACACCCTTTGATTAGAATAAACGAATTGACAAGAGATAATGGTAAGAAAACTTAGCCACAGAATTTATCCTGGTTCACTCACTACCACTGTGAGCTACGTCCAGTCCCAATGCCAACTAGCACTTGGATTTTCTCTTAATCTCAACCAGATTACAAGTATTCTTTTACAGTCAAGCCTCTTCAGGCTCTACAACCAAGTATTCTTTTTCAGTCAAGCCTCTCTAGGCTCTACAACCAAGTATTCTTTAGACAACAAGCCTCTCCAGGCTCAAACAAACAAGTATTCTTTAGACAACAAGCCTCTCCAGGATCAAAAACAGTTTTACAGAGAAAAGATTGTTTAAGCTCTAAAACTAAACCAGTTTGAAGCTTAAACTGTTACAATGTACAAATAACTGAGGTATACTCAGAATATATGAAATGATGTACAAAGAATTTTATCAGAGTATGTTTTACAGAGTAAAACTAGCAGCGTTTTGTTTCTCTTGAAATGTAATCTCTTGTTCTTCTCTATTCGTTGTTGTTCTGTTCTACGATGATCTTCAGATGAAGGGTATTTATACCCAGTCTTCAATCCGTTGAAAATTCACCGTTTAGAGATAGCATTTAATGCTTTTTAATCCGTTGTGAGACATGCTCCTGAGCATTCTGTGCGTTCTGAAACTTTTCTGACAACGTCCAAGGTTGCTGCTGACAAAAGCTGCCACAGTTGTTGCTGCAAAAACTGCGCTGCAGAGATTTCCCAAATGGTGTATGAAATTCAAACAACCCAGGAAAGGTCTCTGTGTCTTTGCCAAAATAAGCCTTGAAAAGTTGCGTGCAGCAGAGAGAGATTTGACTCTTCAGAACTTCAAACAAGTCTTCTCACAACTTCAGCAAGATGTGCCACGTCATAAAATACGACTTCAGATGGCTTCAACACTTCAGACAGGTTGAACCTTCAGACGGATTCAACACTTCAGACAGGTTGAACCTTCATACGACTTCAACACTTCAGACAGGTTGAACCTTCAGACGGCTTCAACACTTCAGACAGGTTGAACCTTCAGACAATCTTTATTAAGATGAAAGTGGCTTGCTGAAATCATAGATAAAACATTAAAAATATATGTATCCATGATAATTCTTTTAACCAAATTTGTTAAACATTAAAACTTAGGGATTGAGCTGTCTTAAATCATCATAATCTTCCTTATGATATTTTTGAGACTCAACAATACATACAGATACATACGGATTCATACAGACACATACAGTGAAACTTATTTCAGAAGAAAGAAAGGAGATACATATAGCAAAAAGAAATTACACAGAGAAACAATCTTCAGAAAGATTTCATAAACATACAGATAAACACAAGTATGGAGAATTTTTATTAGAAAATCTTTTGAAAAACTGAAAATACATTTATCACCGCTAACTCTCTTGATTCCTATGATAGGCTGAGGCATAGCCTTATCAGCAACTTCCCTCTCTTTCAAAGCTACCACTACTTCTTTGGCTAAAAAGCCTCAGAAGTGCCTCTTGAGCCTGTATTCTCTTCCGAACTGTGCGTTCCGCACGCAATCTCCCTTTGAGGACTGGAATGGTGGAGGTGCATCATTTAACACAGTATTTCGACCACCGACAACAATCTTTATCATCAGGGCCACATTTGAAGTGGTTCCCTTCATAAGATTGGATATTCTGGGTTCTCCCAGTGGTATTCTAGTGTGCTTGTGATGCAACCAGATCTCCATGGTCCAAGTATAGAGAAACAGGTTTTCAGATGAAGTCTTTCCCGTACTTATCATTCAACACATCATCCATGATGACTTGATCTTCTCCTCATAGTGTTCTAGAACTCCTTCTTCTGTTTTCCTTTGCTTTTTCATCGTCCTTCAGAGAGCGATACACTCATACCCCTTTTCAAAGTTTGTAGAGAACTTTGAAGTGATGAGTATGAGTCAAGAGCTCTTGATTATTTATAGGACTTTGAAATAAGAGATAGAAGAGAGAAGTGAAGAGATTGAATCCTTTGGATTGTTGTTCACGAAATACATAAGGGCTTAGATAGCATTAATGATGACAATTCAGACCTTGGGAGTACCGAAACGTACATCATTGATTGGTCATAGGTGAAGCGCTATTAGTCATAGGGAATCGAGTCATCAGTGTTGATTAAAAAGATAGAAAAAAAATTTAATAAGAAAAACGTTTCAGCTGGTAAAAATATACGTTTTATTAAAGGTTGAAAAGAAAAACATTTTTGAAATTCGTTTTGGAAGAAAGAGAAAAGTAAGTACAGAGATAACATTTTGAAAGAAAAACAACAGTAATAACAAAAACAAAGAAAATATTTTATAAAATAACCAAAAGAAATTTTCAGACACAAAATTTTAAAAAGATGTTATTGCTTTCAGACAGATTGATTAAATTCTTTTAACAGAAATTCCCTTTCTAAAGAGTTCAGAATGTTTCAGCAAATATTCACACATTAGCAGAATGCACTGTTGACATAAACATAGATTTCCAAGTTATAAGTTAGAACAATGTTACCATTAAAGATACTTATTGATCTTGAGTTGAAGAAACACATCTGCTGAGACTCAATCTTGTCTTCAAATACAGTTTTGTCCTTTCCATCTTCTGAGATAGCTTTGTTGTTCGTTGATAGCGTAATCTTTGATTTTCTTGCTTTATAACTTCTCTGGTTTCTTCTTTATTAGAAGCAGCATTCAAGATCTGACTCTCAAGATTTTAGATAGACTTTAGTGACTTGAGTATCAATCACCTCAGCATTTCTGACCCACAATTTCAGTAAATTCGTGGAGAACCTTCTGAAGAGGTTCAGAGAATTGGGATGGTACTAAGTCAGAATTGTCTTCTCAAGAATTGAGGTAGGCTTAGTGCATAGAGTATCAATCACCTAAACATTTTAACCCACAATTTCAGTAAGTTCATTGAGAACTTTCTGAACAGGTTCTGAGAATGGGGATGATATCATACTAGCCATCCTTCAGACAATGTTGCCTTGATTCACCCTTTCAGACGGTATTGCCTTCTGATGATCATCTTAATATTATCTTCAAGACCTATTTCCTTAAACAAAAAAAAACCTTTCAATAGCATCTGATTTTACTCAATTTGAATTTGTCAATCATCAGAGAAATATTAATGATTTTAATTTTACTAAACATACTTCAATTAGATAGTTATTTTTGTTGTTGAGGAATATTATCATAATGTGAACGACACATATAAGCGAAAATAATATAAAATAACATAGATAAGAAGATACTTGAAACTTAATTAATCCAGAAAGTTTAAATTTATATATATAGAAAAAAAAGAAACAAATTATAACAGGTGATGACAAGGCACTTTTAACAAATTAATGGTTATCAGTAGATGGGTCCTCATTGGCATTAGCAATCTCCTTTTCTGATTTCAGCTTCTGTAACTCCTTCTCAGTTACCTTCAGCCTCTTTTCAAGCCGTTTCACCCTCTTGTGCACCTTTTTCAGATGATATGCACCGAACACCATCCTTGACCTTCCATGAGCACTCAGATGAACTGAAACACATTTCTCTTTGGCTTGGGATGCAAAGAGAGAAGGGATAGCCACCTGGTTCTCTGGAGCTTCTTTTCTTTCAGATAAGGTCCGGTCTAACTCCACATGCATTCCCGGAGTGAAGAAGTAAGGAGGCGGTTGGTCGAAGAGACTATCCATAGGAAAGCCCTTGTGCATTAAAATTTTCATAATCAGGGTGTTGTGGGGATAGAGGTTCTCATTGCCCAATGCTTGCCTGAACATCATCTGATACAGCAGAACAAAAGGAAGACTGATTCTCCTCTTCATCAACAGATCACCCAGCACAAACCTTTCTAGCTGACTGATCACCAAGTTATTGCTTCCTTTTGGAAGGATGCAGCAGTTCAGCGCAGCAAGGAGAGTTCTGGGGATATCCAGAAGTTGAGAATGCTTATAAGGAACAAGGCATCTTCTGCCAAACAATTGTTCATCATAGACAACTGTTCCTCCATTCAGTGATTCCCATCTCTCAAAGAAGTTGTCCCCTCTTGCAGGAACACCAATCACTTCAGCCAACAAATTGGTGTTAACAAATAGAGTTCTTCCCTGCACCGTCGTCTTAATTCCAGTACGACCAGGTTCAGACACTACCTCGGAGTTGTTCCAGAATTCTAGAACACTTTCCTCGTGCCATGGGGAGGAGATGTTGTTGAAGAAGGGAGTCCATCCAACTGCGTCAAAATACTCAGATATTTTATGACTATCTTCGTCGAAATCAGAGAGTTTAACAAACTTTGTAGTAATGATTCTCTCATTGATTGATGAAGGATTAGAGCCATTTGATGAAGACATGTTAGCCATTTGAGTATAATTGAACTGAGAGATTAAGGGCTTGGAGAAAATATTCTTTAGCTCTTGAGGATTGATCGAATGAAGTGTAGTTCTCAGGATGATCTTCCAAGTCTTATAAATAGGCAACAGAAGGCGTGCTTGATGCATTGATGATGACGGTTACATGCACTGAGCAGACATGGAGAGTTGTTCATCGTGCCAATAATGAGAAACCGGTTGATGATCCATTAATTTACGTAGTGCCGTATCATGTTTTTTTATAAAATGTTTGAGTTTTTCAAAGACTTTTCAACTTCTTAACATATGAAGGAAGAAAAATAAACTAATAAATCATTTTTCAGCAATTAAACATATACCACATAAGCATTTATTAGCAAATCTATTTCGCAGCAACAGAAACTATATGCAATTTTAAAATTAGTTTCAAATATATCAAATAATTATATTTAGATTAAGATACGAAAGATGTTACCAGTGAGTGATTTGGAATGAGAGTACTTTCCTTCTTTTATTAAGCACCTTTGATCATTTGTTCTCAGAGTTGCTTCAGTTTGGTGAGGTTTCCATCTTATGAGGATCTACTCCTTCTGCATTTGTTAGATGCTCAACCCGAAGGTGAGCTCTGATACCAACTGTTAGAACCACAGGAAACACTAGAAGGGGGGTTCAATAGTGTTTTAAACTTTTTAAACAATTTTTGGAAATCTTGAAATAAATAACAGATGAATCAAAACAAGTTATTATGAAAAACTTTATTTCAGAGTTATTAGAAAAGAGCGGAAGATGAGAAAGATAAATTTGATAAACTTTCTAACAATACTTAAGAAGGTTTTAAATAAACATCCAATTAACTTAGTTTCTTATTTAAAACTGAGTTATTTAAAAACATCTCAACGTACCTTCTGAAGGATATTACAAACAATCTTTTCAGAACTGTTTCTGAACTACTTCAGATGGTTGGTGATCGTCTGAAGTTTGTTTCTAACTTCTGAACTGAGTTCTTTTCAGACTCACTTCAGATAGTTATTTCAGAGGTTCTTCAAAGTGCCTTTTCTGTAATACTTCAATTGATATGAGATTGTCTGAAGATTGTTTATCTATAAAAACTGTTTTATTGAAATTGTTGAATTATAGTTTTGATATAAAAATACTTTTGAATCCCCTTCGAAAATATAAAGCTAAAAATAAAAGATTTTAAGGGAAAAAGAACTTGGCCAAGAATTTATCCTGGTTCACTCACCAACCCAATGAGCTACATCCAGTCCCAGGGCAAACCACCACTGGATTTTCCACTATCTGAACTAAGATACAAGTATTCTTTTACCATAGCCTCTTCAGGCTTAACAAAAAGTATTCTTTTGTTTTCAACTGCCTCTCCAGACAACATATGCAGTATTATTTTACAGACAAGCCTCTCCAGGCTCAACAACAAGTATTCTTTCTTCCACCAAGCCTCTTCAGGCTCTCAGACACATATAGTGTTTACATCATACACTAAGTTTAAGTTTCTAAGAAACATAAACTCAAATTCTTCTTGTTCAAAGGGATTACTGAGTCTAACTCAGGATGCATGAAATGAATTCTAAGTACAAGGAAACAACAGAGATACAAGTGTTTGAATTACAATAGGCTTAAATTCATCTCTGTGTGATGGATAACTTCTTTTGAAAGATGGCTTGATAGGATATTGGATTTGATATATAGCCGATTCTTTCTTGGGTATATTTCCAGCCTTGAGCTTTAATACAATCCCTTTTTGGTCGACATCTTGTGGATGTGTTGCTGAGAAATTTGGTCGACTGACCGACTGACCAACTTCTTCAAACTCTTTCTTGAGGCTATTTATATGTTCTGATAAAATATAGTCGTTTGAAGATTGCTTGGTTACCGTTGAGAAGAAGTGATTTGGCTCAAATAGCCGTTGTGAAATAACTTCTTAAACGGTTGCTTCTTCTTAAGCAGAATAGGTGTGCAGATAGCTTAGCTCTGACACACTTTTAGATTAGTTCATTAACCTTGAGAGATTTTCCTTTAACAGGTAGATACTTCTTTTCTCTCTCTGCATCTTATTTTCTTTCACCTTTCTTTTCCGTGAGTGTGAGGAGATATCCGTTAGATTTGTCCTTTTGCTCAATTTGTGCTATCTTCATTTTTGCTTAGCTTATGAGCTTCTGACGTTTTCTCCTTTTTCTCTCTTAAGAATATTTGAATAATATTCTAGCTGTTGAACATATGGTCTTTGCCTTTGTTGAGACTTCCCGTAGTTTAAGATTTGTCCACGTAGTCAGATTTGAAAGTCTTCATGTCTTCAGATAGTCTGATATAACTCATCATCTTGTTCAGAGAGTATGTGTTCAGAAGGTTTTAATCTTCACATACTTTCAGAAGATTAGTGAGCTTTCAGATGGTTGCATTGTTTAAGCTTGATGTTGTCAGTTTCAACAAATGCTTATCTCAGATGATTGTTTCAAGCATTTCTTAGTTCTTCACACTAAGAACGCTTTTCAGCAAGTTCTTTTCTTCTAGCAAAAATTACTTCTTCTTTTCTTCAGATGATCACAACTATGTTCTTCTTTGTCTCTTCCTATAC
Organism: Sesbania bispinosa; assembly: GCA_026901365.1. Lineage (NCBI taxonomy): Eukaryota > Viridiplantae > Streptophyta > Magnoliopsida > Fabales > Fabaceae > Sesbania > Sesbania bispinosa. Next base: position 394,232 of record QLOH01000523.1, on the reverse strand, counting down.
TTCTGTGATTCAGATCGATAATGATATTGAATTAAATAATCTTAAGTCAAATAGCTTTCTTGTCACTTTCTTGTTCAGTCTTCTGATCCGTTCTGGGCAGCAGTAGATGCAGTAGGTCTGAGCACGCAATGCTTTTTCGTTGCAGGTGCAGCAGGCGTTGCAGAATTTCCTTATTTGTGCAAAACTTTTGATCAAGGGCAAGAAAGTAGTTCTGACTCTTATGCTGAAATAAGTAATTCATTGGGTAGAGTGTTCTTCACACTTAGCAACGTCTTCAAGAGGTCAATCCTTGATTCTGACACGTTCAGCCTTCAGATACACAAAGTGCTTTAGATCAGCTTCAATTCTTCAGATGATAGTCACTTCTTCAGACAGAGTCAAGTTTTGCTTTTTGTCTTCTAGTCTTCAGACGATAGTCAAGTCTTCATTTTTTGTCTTCAAGTCTTCAGACGATGAATATGCTTTAGATAGACGAACCTTCTCTCCTCTTCAGATTCTGAGTCTTTTCTTTTTCTTCTCTTCAGTTTATGTGCTATTTTTTCTCTTCTCTTCAGATTTACTTCATCTTCTTTTCTTGCTGTATTCTAGGCTTCAGATGATTACTACATCCTGAAATACAATCTACAAAGCAATACCTTTTTTAGTAGAACCTGCTTATATGATCTATTCGTTAATCATTAAAACCTAAGGATACTGAGTCTTAAGTTAAGTTTGAATACTCAAATTAATTCTGAGACTCAACACAGTCCTAGGGCAAACCACCACTGGATTTTCCACTATCTGAACTCAGATACAAGTATTATTTTACCACATCCTCTCCAGGCTTAACATCAAGTATTCTTTGTTTTCAACTGCCTCTTCAAGTAACTCATGCAGTATTCTTTGCACACCTGGCCTCTCCAGGCCCAACCAAGTATTCTTTTACAGACAAGCATCTCCAGGCTCAACCAAGTATTCTTTGTACACCCAGCCTCTCCAGGCTGAACCGAGTATTCTTTGTTCCACCAAGCCTCTCCAGGCTCTCAGACACTTAATAGTGTTTACAATAAAGAATAGGTTAAGTTTCTAAGAAACTTAAGCTTAGGTTCTCTTGTACAAAGGGATAACTGAGTCAAAGTCAGGATACAAAAGGTAAATCTAGGTACAAGGATATAACAGAGATATAACAAAGTGTTTTGGATTGAAAGGATTTTCTCTTAATGTGGCTAATTCACTCTTTTTGTTGATCTTCTTCTCTTTTCTTCTCTGCGATGGGCTTTTCTAGCTTTTTGTTCTTTCTTAATCTTTTCTCTTTGGCAGCCCCTTTTTCTCTCTTGTTGGTCAGCAGCTTTAAAATATATATTTTAAGAATATGGCCGACACCTTCAAGGGCTTGTGAGAAGCTATTTATAGCATCCAGAGAAATAGCCGTTGAGAAAGTAGTCGTTGAGAGATAGGCTTGTAGCTCTTTGATAGCCTTTAACTTGAACAGAGTAGGTGTGCAGACACTGTATCGTTCTAACACACAACAGGCATAAAAGTTCTTTTTCATGTACTAAGTTTCAGTAAGCGCAGAAAGAACTTTGTAGAGAGTCTTCTAACTTTGGCAGTATTTGCATAGAGCGTCTTCAGTAGGTCCTCTCAGATGATGCAAACTCTTCAGAAGGTTAGACAAATTTTTTCAGTAAGTCCAAATACTTCAGAGAGTCTATTATTTTAGTCGACTTGACTTGCCACGTCATCAAGTGATATTTCAGGGAGTATGTGTTCAGTAGCTTCCAATACAACACACACATACTTTCAGCAAGTTGACCATTCTTCAGGTAGTTGATTCAATTCTTCATATGTTTGCATCGGCATGAAGATGTGTTCTTTTTAGAGTACCTAAAACATCAAAGATAAACTACCTTTCTTAGCAGCATCTATTTCTTTTGCAATCAAATTTGTTAATCATTAAAACCAAGCGTAATGAGTCTTGAATTTAAATTGAATACTTAAATTATATTTAGACTTAACACATGGAGCCCAGAGCACCTAATATCATTTAAGAATTCAGTTGTCAACCAATCAGCTTCAATATTGACTTCCTCATCCACCTTCCCTATAGTATATATCAGAACTCAAGTATATCCTTTTTTCTCCTGGAAATAATGTCATGACATTTTCATTGATGCAGTAAACAACATCCAATGTAGGAGCAAAAGTTGCTTTATCTTGAAACAATTCTATGTTTTCAAAAATTGATAGCGAATTAGAATAGGCAAAGGAAACTATATCTCCAGTTGTATTACCTGTAGACTTTATCAGTAAAGCCTCTGGTATTTCAATATCAGTTTGACCATCAATAATTCATATCAATATTAATATGACATGTAATCTTGTTCAATATAAATTTAATACTACATTTAGATGTAAAATTAAAGGTTTATTTCATCTATCACATTTTAAAATTATTTTAATATAGAAATGAGATATTCATCCATTTAGAGTGCTTAGAGTTTAATACGATGTCTAAAAGAATAAAAAATTATATTCCAATAATAAATAAATTGATAAAAATAATTGCAAAGTAATCTTTTCGTTAATTTATCATCTAACATGTTTCTTACTTGATATGTATATAATGATTTTTAATTGTGACCACAATTGTAAAGGTTTGACATTAAACTCAACTGATTCATTTCAAGTTAAAGCTCGTATGACATTTATTAATTACAAAATAATAAATAAATTGATAAAAATGTGATATGTGTACTAAGTGAAAAAATTTAATATAGAGTAGATGGAATAAATAAGAGAGATAATAAATGAAAACATTAATGAATAAAATAGAGAGATAATTATTTTAATATAATATAAAAGAAAATGAAAATGTGATAAAAATAAAAATAAAAATAAAAGAAAACGGTTGGAGAATGATTGCCTCACATGGAAGATAGTTGTATGGTTCGCAAAAAAACCACTTTAATGTATTCTAATAAAAAAACTAATGAAACGCAAGTGAGAAAACATGACACGTGTTATGGATGGGAATTTTAATATAGAGTAAATAGATAAATAGAATAAATAAGTGAGATAATAAATGAAAACATTAATGAATAAAATAAAGACATAAATGATATATTGAAATATCATGTTAAATTAATGTAAATCAATATATTTATTGTATTGTTTAATGTGAGTTTTCATGCAACGAAATAGATAAATATGAATAAATAATGAGAGAAATTATTTTAAGATAATAATAATAAAAAAGAAAATTAAATTGTGATAAAAAAGGAAAAAATGTAGGAGGAAAAATATTTCACATGGAGGATAGTGGATACCCATGGCTTATAAAAATATTACTTTTATAATGAAGCAAATTAATATTAACGGATAAAGAGAGGAAATATTTTAATATAATAATAATAATAATAAATTTAATTGGTGAAAAAAACAAAAAAGAAAAAGAAAAAAATAACACGAGCAAAACTCTCTGTCGTGAAGGATAATTGTGATTCATAAAAATATCACTTTACAGAAAAGAGAATGAAAAACTTGAGAAAACACAGATGAAAAAAATTAAATAACACGTGTATTGTGGGAATAATTTTAATATAAAGTAAATGGAAGTAAATTGAAAGATAGGATACATAAGAGAGATACTAAGTGAAACATTAATTAATAAAATAGAGAGATAAATAATATATTGAAAAAAATACATTAAAATTGATTGTAAATAAACTCATATCGTATTTCTTTATGTGAGTTTTTATGTAATAAAATAGATAAACATAAATGGATAATGAGAAACTTGTTTCAATATAATAATTATAAAAAAAAATTAAAGTGTGACTAAAAAAAAAAGGTAAAAAAGACAGGAACTGGACTGCTTCTTGTGGTGCATAAAAAATTATTTTACTGAATTGAGAATAGATAATAATGAATAATGAGAGAAACTATTTTAATATAATAATAAAAAAATTAAAGTCTGATAAAAAAGAAAAAAAAAGAAAATTGTATGTGCAAGAATATCTCCCGTAAACGATACCCATGATTTATAGAAAAAAAATCACTTCTGTGATGAAAAATATTAATATGAGCAAATAATGAAGAAAATATATTAATATAATAACAAAATAGAAAATTAAAAGTGAGATAAATATGAATTTTAATATAGATTAAAAAGATAAATAGAATATATGAGTGAGATAATAAATGAAAACATTAATGAACAAAATAGAAAGATAAATGATATATTGAAATATTATGTCAAAAGTAATGTAAATCAACACATTTATTGTATTACTTAATGTTAGTTTTTATATAATGAAACAGATAAATAGGAATAAATAATGAGAAATTATTTTAATATAATAATAAAAAAGAAAACTAAAGTATAAAAAAAGAAAAAAATGTAGGATCAAAACTGCTTCACGTGGAGGATGCTCATGGTTTATAAAATATCACTTTTAGAATAAAACAAAATAATATGAACGAATAATGAGAGAAAATATTTAATATAATAACAATAAAAGATGAAATTGTGAAAAGAAACAAAAATAAAAAAAAATAAAACAATATGAGCAAGATTGCCTCCCGTGAAGGATAAATGTGGTTTATAAAAAAAATAACTTTACGAAAAAAGAGAATAAAAAATTTTGAAAAATGAAAATGGGTACATGTTAATAAGACGGTCTCCCGTAAAGGGTACATGTAATTCATAAAGTCATTACCAACATCGTATATGAATCAGTCCAAATGTAAATGTACAACCCGATAAAAAAGTCCACTATTAAAAAAGTCAATGTCACACAGTTGGTTTTAACTAGAGCCGGCAAAATGGGCTAGCCCGACCGGGCCGGCCCGCAAAAATGTAGGGCTCAGGCATCTATTTTAGAAGCCCGAATAACTCCCGGGCATTTTAGCCCAGCCCGATAAAACCCGCTACCCGCAAAAAAGGGTAAGGCTCGGACACCTATTTTAGAAGCCCGAATAACTTCCGGGCTTTTTAGCCCATCCCGATAAAAGCCCGCTATCTGCATCATGGCGAGTCGGGCCGGGTATTCCGAATTGCCACCTCTAGTTTTGACCCAACAAAAAAAAATACAGCCCCCAATGAATAGTAAACAAAAAACTATTCCTATGTAATATTATAAAAAAAATCACTTTTGTAATGAAACATATTAGTATGAACAAATAATGAGAGAAAATATATTAATATAATAACAAAACAGAAAATTAAAAGTGAGATAAATAGGAATTTTAATACAGATTAAAAAGATAAATAGAATATATGAGTGAGATAATAAATGAAAACATTAATGAATAAAATAGAAAGATAAATGATATATTGAAATATTATGTTAAAGTAATGTAAATCAACACATTTATTGTATTACTTAATGTTAGTTTTTATATAATGAAATAGATAAACAGGAATAAAAATGAGAATTATTTTAATATTATAATAAAAAAGAAAACTAAAGTATAAAAAAAGGAAAAAATGTAGGATCAAAACTGCTTCACCTGGAGGATACTCATGATTTATAAAAATATCACTTTATAATGAAACAAAATAATATGAACGAATAATGAGAGAAAATATTTTAATATACTAACAATAAAAGATGAAATTGTGAAAGAAACAAAAATAAAAACAAAAAGAAAACAGTATGAGCAAGTGTAACATCCCGTTAATTCATGATCATAACTAATCAGTATGTAAAGGAAAGATAACTTTTATGAAAAGGGTCTCTATGTAAGATGAGGAATTGTTTAGAGGAAGATTAAAAGACTTAGACAAGTAAAACAAGCTTCAGCATTCTCGCTCATGCGAAATGGCTCGCTTGAGCGAGTTATGTAGCAAAAGGAGATAATGCAATTCTGCATATCTCGCTTAAGCGAGGATCATCTCGGCTCAAGCGAGAAATAGGGGAGTTTGGAGTGCTCTTTGGACGTTTTTCGCTCAAGCGAGATGGCTCTCGCTCAAGCAAGAATCTTCCAGAGAGGGGTCATTTTCTGGTCCATTCTTGCTTAAGCGAGCGTCTCTCGCCCAAGCGAGAATGGGAAGGGAAAACTAATCTCGATCATCTCGCTCAAGCAAGGATAGCTCGCTTGAGCGAGAATCCACTTACAGCTCCTATATGTTCCTGTTAGGGTTCAATTTCATTCATTCTTCTTCCCCTTTCATTCACCATTTAGAGAGAGACGGAGAAATTCTAGAGAGAGGAAGCTCCATTGAAGTTCAAGGAAGGATTCCGGCCCTCAAGATCAAGGCTCCCTTGAGTTTTCTCACTTCCCCAACGTTCTTCTCTTCGCATTCTCACTACCCACTTCAAGGTGAGTGTAACCACACACTCACTTCTAGGTGGAATAGCTCTTGGATGATCCCACTCCCTCCTTCCCTTTCTTTTTCATGTATGATGATGCTTATTGGGTGAATTAGGTGTTCGGGTATGTGAGAAATGATTATTACTCCATTAATTGCCTTAGTTGAACTTAGGGTTTGAAATGGAATGATTTAAATTGCTTTATGATTTTCCTTCATGAATGACATGTATATGATGATATTGCTCAATTCAAGTATGAATCATGTTTAAAGAAATGTTTGGGGTCCTTTGGCCCTTGCTAATGGTTAAGGTCTTTATGGCCTTGGGAATGGTTTTAGGTAAGGTCTCCCGGCCTTCAGGGACGACGGTTCCTGTTAGTCTGAGCTCAGTCTAGCCTAATGAAAAGGTTAAATCCATGGTGCAGAATTTAGTATTTGATGATTATTATTGAGTATTGATGTTATCTTGGCTATGTTTAATGAATTCCTTGTGTTATTTCCCTTATTCATGACATGTATTGTGGTTAATTGCTATGTTGTACTTTGTTACCTTACTGGGACGTTAGTATCACCCCCACGCTGTGGGAGTTTACATTTTAGATGTGCAGGGACCTACACCAGGTCACAGGAGCCAGTAGGAGATTAACGACCATGTTATGGATTTCCCTTTATTTTGTATATGACTATGTAAATAGTACCTGTTGGATATAGACAGGCTTGGTTGTATTTTGAGTAGGATAGAGTAGTACATGTGTACCTTTTGATTGACCTTGTTATCCCGAACGCATGTATAACTATATCCTATCTCTTTTATACTTTAGATGTACTCGAGCTACGTTGTATACTCTTGTGTATATATATATATATATATATATATATATATATATATATATTAAGTAGTATCCTTTATTTTAGTGGATATATAGCTTATGTGTTTGTTGGGCTACGTAAGTTGTTATCTCTTGAGTTATCGATATTGAAATGGGCGAAATAATTTTCAGATTTTGGAAATAGTGCTTCCAACAGGAATTATCTCTAAAATAGAAATTAGGACGTTACATTTTGGTATTAGAGCAGTTGAATCCAATTGGACTGTGGTTATGTGTGTCACTCCTTAAACTAGCAGTTGTCTAAAATACATTATTATGAAATTGATAGACTGATCACCTGGAAAATTTCCTAATAATGTGTGTAGGACATGGCTACTACTGGCAGGAGGGGGCGTCCTCTTGCCAACCCACCCTCTCCCAAGTGGGAGGAATCTCAGGATTCTGTGGCGGCAACCCTTCGGCTGCTTACGCAAATTGTGGGAAATCAGACAGCTTCAAACAATGCAATACTTCAAGCTTTAGAAAGACAATCCAATGGCACATTTCCACAAGGAGCACCTGCGGACCATTCCTCCAAGGACTTGCTTAATAAATTCCGCAAAACATCATCCACCTGCATTCTTGGGAGCTTATGATCCTGTTGCAGCTGATTCATGGCTCAATGCCATGAACAAAATCTTCGAAGTTATGGCATGCACTGATGACTTTAAGGTTAGGTTGGCGACCTACATGCTTCAAGGAGAGGCAGAAAACTAGTGGAAGAGCGTGAAGGCCGCTTTGACTACTCCTAGAACCTTACTTCCTTGGGACACGTTTCAACATGTGTTCCTTGAGAAGTAATTTTCGGACTCGGGCAGAAACAAAAGGAGCTTGAGTTTCTTCAGCTAAAGCAAGGCAAGCATGACGGGGGGCCAATATGTGGCCACATTTGACGAGCTTTCCAAATACCATACACTCCTGTAGGCCCATCCTAACGAGGGTTGGAAGCTTCTCACTTGGAGGCGGGTCTCAAGCCTGAAATTAGGAAGATTGTTGCAGCTTTCCAACTACGGGATTTCGCAGCCTTGGTGACCAAATGTCTAGTCATCGAACAGAGTTTGGTAGAGGAGGCACCTAAGGCTACATCTAGGCCTTGGGTGGAAGGCAAGAGGAAGAGAGAGATGATGCACCGGCGGAAGAAACTTTCGTTCCCAATATCAGGGAGGCAACGACAAGCAGCTAGCCATTCCCTCTGCTCCAGTTTTCTCCTACTTGTCCTAAATGTGGCAGGGGCCACCGAGGTGAATGCTTGGCGGGTCAGCAGAAATGTTTCTACTGTCATGAGGAAGGTCATATGTCTAAGGAGTGCCCAAAGAGGAAGCGAGACACACTTAAACTGCAAGCTACTGGCAGGGTCTTTACCCTCAGCGGGGAGGAGGCGTCTAAGGCCGACAATTTGATGCGAGGTACGTGAACTTTAAATGGAACTTCCTTAACGGTACTGTATGACTCTGGGGCAACCCATTCCTTCATTTCTTATGATTGTGTAAAAAGATTGAATTTGCATGTCACTCCACTACCCTTTTATTTAAATGTTTAAACTTCGGCCAATGAGGCAATTTTCACCTCTTCGGTATGTCTTGAGTGTCCGATCATTATACAGGGGAGGACCTTCGAGGTCAATCTGATTTGCTTACCATTAATTGATATTGATATCATTATGGGTATGAATTGGTTATCTTGTAATCAGGTGATGTTGGATTATTGTAACAAGGAAGTTGTTTTTTCCGATTCTTCCTCTTCCTCCGAGGGAGAAACCATCATACTTATTGTCTTGTACCAGTCAAATTTCTGAATGCTTGATTGATGGGAGTTGTTGTTTTATATTGTTACTTTCCTTTGCTGTAGAGTCAAAACCTGACCTGAGTAGCATATCCACGGTTAGGGAGTATCAAGATGTTTTCCCTAGTGAGGTTACCACTTTACCTCCGGACCGAGAGATTGAGTTTTCCATAGACCTTGTGCCGGGGCACAGGGCCTATTTCTAAGGCCCCTTATAGAATGTCACCCCTAGAGATGAGTGACTCAAGAAACAATTGGAAGAGTTGATAGAGAAGCAGTTATTAGATCCGGTGTATCCCCTTGGGGAGCACCAGTGCTCCTTGTTAAAAAGAAGAATGGTAGCATGAGATTGTGTGTAGATTATAGGCAACTGAACAAGGTCACGATTAAAAACAAATACCCCTTGCCTAGAATAGATGACCTCCTGGACCAACTTAGGGGAGCATCGGTGTTTTCAAAGATAGATTTAAGGTCAGGGTACCATCAGATTAAGATCAAGAGTGAGGACATTCCTAAAACTGCTTTCAGGACAAGGTATGAGCATTATGAGTATTTGGTGATGCCATTTGGTTTGACCAATGCTCCGGCTGTATTCATGGATTACATGAATCCGATTTTCAGGCCCTTTTTGGACAAGTTTGTCGTTGTGTTCATCGACGACATTCTTATCTATTCCCGGACCTTAGAGGAGCATGAGCAACATCTTAGGGCAGTTTTAGGAGTGTTGAGGGAGAAGAGGCTTTTTGCTAACCCCGAGAAGTGCGAGTTTTGGCTGGACAGGGTTCACTTCTTGGGACACATCATATCCAGGGAAGGTGTGTTAGTAGACCCCAGTAAGATAGAAGCTGTGATTGGCTGGAAAAGACCCACGTCAGTCACAGAGGTGAGGAGCTTTTTAGGTTTAGCCGGTTATTACCGGAGATTCATCAATAGATTTCCCAGTTGGTTTACCTCTCACCCGGCTGACCCGAAAGGGGCATGATTTTGTTTGGGATGAGAAGTGTGAGAAGAGTTTTGTGGAACTCAAGGAGAAGCTGACCACCACTTCGTACTGGTGTTATCCGGATCTGGCTAGACCTTTTGAAGTGTATAGTGATGCGTCAGGTAAGGGTTTGGGTTGTGTCTTAATGCAGGATAGGAAAGTGGTAGCCTATGCTTCTAGACAACTTAGACCCCATGAGGAAAACTACCCCACTCATGATTTAGAGTTGGCTGCAATAGTATTTGCCCTTAAGGTGTGGAGGCACTACCTGTATGGAGTGCGGTTTGAGGTTTTTAGTGATCACAAGAGCTTGAAGTACCTCTTTGATCAAAAGGAACTTAATATGAGGCAGAGGAAGTGGATGGAGTTTTTGAAGGACTATGACTTTGAGCTGAGATACCACCCGGGCAAGGCTAATGTAGTGGCTGACGCCTTGAGTAGGAAGTCCTTACATGCATCACCCCATGATGTGCATGAGTTGGGAGTTGATAGAAGAATTAGGAACTTGAAGCTTGAGGTGAGTTTGGAGGGAGGTAGTATGAGGCTCTTTAGGCTTGAGGTAACCAATGAGTTGAGGGGTAGGATTAAGGAGGCACAGGCCTCAGACTTGGGAGCTCCAGTCCCGAAAGGGGCAACCAGGGTTTTCTGAGTCGGGAGATGGGATGATTCTCTTCCAAGGGAGAGTCTGTGTCCCTAAGGGGGGTAGCCTAAAAGAGGAGATTCTAGAGGAAGCTCATAGGAACAAGTTCACGGTACATCCAGGTATCACCAAGATGTACCAATACTTGAAAATCATGTTTTGGTGGACGAAATAAATTGGAAGGTAGCTGAGTTTGTTTCTAGGTGCCTTATATGTCAGCAGGTCAAAATAGAACACCAGAAACCCTCAGGTACACTCCGACCCTTAGAGATTCCTGAATGGAAGTGGGAGGCCATAACTATGGATTTTGTCATGGGGATACCTAAGGTCCCAGCAGGCTTTAGTTCCATCTGGGTTATAGTAGACCGGCTGACCAAGTCAGCTCATTTCCTACCTATCAGGGCAACCTATCCTTTGACCAAGTTAGCAGACCTGTACATCAGGGAGATTGTGAGGCTCCATGGTGTGCCCTCCAGTATAGTGTCACACAGGGATCTTAGGTTCACCTCTAGGTTTTGGAACGCTTTACATAAGGCCTTCGGTACTAAACTCAAGTTTAGCACCACTTACCATCCTCAGACTGATGGACAGTCTGAGAGAACCATCCAGACCCTAGAGGACATGCTTAGGTCATGTGTTTTAAAGGAGAAGGGTAATTGGGATAGGTACCTGCCACTGATAGAATTTGCTTACAATAATAGTTTTCATAGCAGCATAGGTGAAAATAGTGATGCATTTTCTGGTCCATTCTCGCTTAAGCGAGAATCTTCCAGAGAGGGGTCATTTTCTGGTCCATTCTCGCTTAAGCGAGCGTCTCTCGCCCAAGCGAGAATGGGAAGGGAAAACTAATCTCGATCATCTCGCTCAAGCGAGGATAGCTCGCTTGAGCGAGAATCCACTTACAGCTCCTATATGTTCCTGTTAGGGTTCAATTTCATTCATTCTTCTTCCCCTTTCATTCACCATTTAGAGAGAGACGGAGAAATTCTAGAGAGAGGAAGCTCCATTGAAGTTCAAGGAAGGATTCTGGCCCTCAAGATCAAGGCTCCCTTGAGTTTTCTCACTTCCCCAATGTTCTTCTCTTGGCATTCTCACTACCCAATTCAAGGTGAGTGTAACCACACACTAACTTCTAGGTGGAATAACTCTTGGATGATCCCACTCCCTACTTCCCTTTCTTTTTCATGTATGATGATGCTTATTGGGTGAATTAGGTGTTCGGGTATGTGAGAAATGATTATTACTCCATTAATTGCCTTAATTGAACTTAGGGTTTGAAATGGAATGATTTAAATTGCTTTATGATTTTCCTTCATGAATGACATGTATATGATGATATTGCTCAATTCAAGTATGATTCATGTTTAAAGAAATGTTTGGGATCCTTTGGCCCTTGGTAATGGTTAAGGTCTTTATGGCCTTGGGAATGGTTTTAGGTAAGGTCTTCCTGTAACGTCCTAATTTCTCAACTCAAGAATAATGTCCGTTGGAAACACTATACCAGAATTGCTGAAATTATTCGCGCCATTTTCAATATCATCATACAAATCATACAGTTGCTTAGACAATCCAACGTTTGCTTAAGCTTCCACAAGATTCATACACCATTGATCTGATTCCAAAACCAATTATCAAAACCTAGAGAATGAGCCTACACTTGGAGTGTTACGGCTCCAAAAACTCATACCGGAAATCCGGCAGAGTTTCCCTAGAAATTGGACATTTACCAATTCTATCTTGACCTGAAATCCAGCAAAACCACCAGTACAATTTACAATAACACAATACAATCTTAACTACAAGTAGGCCTCCGTGGCCAATCTAAAGTGTCTACTTTATTACATCATTAAACTTTTAATTACATTTAATTAACAACTAAGAATTTCTCTTGACCACTGGGAATGATGAATCCACTCCAAGAGCTCCCTTCCTCTCCTGCACATGAAGCTGGAACACCCTGCACAACTAGAATATATCCCCGAAACATGGGGTGAGACTACAGTCTCAGCGAGCGCGATAAAAGTGTGTGCGGTGTGGGGATTCCGACAATTAAGATGCAACAAACATACTTATATATTTCATAGTTACATCAAGAGTACGCATACTTGAGAGTAAGTAAACATAATCAGAAATTCCAGTACATATACAATGTCTTCGAATGACGTAATATGTCTGTGACGTGTTGTTACCCGACACCCGGGGTCTTTCCACTATAACATAAACTGTGATTGAGCGCTCGACCATGTGACTAAGGACCGTCGTCTATGGCCACCTATGATTAAGTTTTATTAAGCATGTATGGATCATGTCTGTGATTATTTTTTTGGTGAGGATCCCCCATCTTCCCCTTGGCCGAGAGGTCGATGAGGTCACCTCGTCTTTCTTAAACATGATTGCCCGAAGGCCTGTGATGGTCCGGAGACCCTGTAATGGTCCGAAGACCCTGTAATAGCCCGAAAGCTCTATGATAGCCCGAAGGCACTCTGATAGCCCGAAGGCACTTTGATGGTCCAAGGACCCTTGCAATATGTTCAATATGGCCAAAAGCCCATGAATGCTCAAGAGTATAATCAATATATTCACAAGTACAAAATCCCCAAATCCACTAACCTAGGGTTTGGAATCCAAACACATACAATCAATCCATTCAACAATCCACCCTAGGCATGTCTATAATCACTCACAACCAACAATAATAGAAAGGGGAGAAAGAATAGGGGTCATACATGGAGTATCAACAACAATGAAAGTGAGTTAGAATCACACCCACCTTAGGGCAAGGAAGAATGAGGAGAAATGGAGATGAGAGGTTGAGGAGGAAGGATTCCAAGCTTTTGATGTACTGGGGGCTCCAATCCAGGCTCCTCCTCCTTCTTCCTCTCCTTTCCCGAATAGAGATCGAAGAAGATGAAAAACCCCCAAAAACACAGCCATTGTTTGGGCTGGATATCTCCCGACTCAGACCTCGTCTCGACGATCCGACCGTTCCGAATGAAGAATCAGGTGTTCCGAACCACCTGCCAAATTTTCAGCCCGATCCAACGGTAAACGAATCTGCAGTGGTGATTTTTCTGCAACCGCTCTGTGGAAATACGAGAATGGCTCTCTCTCTCTCCTTTTCTCTATCAAAGTGTTTGTGTTCCTCTTTCTTCTTACTCCCCCTATTACTTCTCTTATAAGCTTAAGACCTCTCCCCATGTAGTTAAGTGGAATGTCAAGTGGGCTTCCCAATTTGGGCCTATTCTGTCTTCTCTTTTCCTAGTTACTCTTATGAAATTATTCTCTAGTCCTACTTTGAATTATGAGAGTGATTTATTTTAATTTGTTATCTCTTAAAGATAAACTATATTTATTATGATAACGTGAAATTCATTTATCTTGACTAAAATTAAGGTTTAGATATCATATCTTTATAAAATATATACCTTATTTTATAACTCACTATTTGACCTATTTTCTAACATATTATTATTTTAACCAATATTACTATTATTATAATACAATGTTATTCAATTTCCTTAATTTAATTATTTATAATCCATGATGTTGCACTATTCTTATTTATACGATCCTTATACATACTCAATTTCAAATCTTATAATTATCCTAAATTTTTTATTACCTTCCCTGTAATCTCATCATTCCTAGCCTATTTTAAGATCTTATCTTAAATTAAAATACCAAAACATATACCTCCAACTAATCCCTTCCCTTGGCCGGATTTCCCAGCCCAAGGCTTCCATTACATTTTCCTAGATCCAAATTTTGGGATGTTACACTTCCGGCCTTCAGGGACGATGGTTCCTGTTAGTCTGAGCTCAGTCTAGCCTAAGGAAAAGGTTAAATCCATGGTGCAGAATTCAGTATTTGATGATTGTTATTGAGTATTGATGTTATCCTGGCTATGTTTAATGAATTCCTTGTGTTATTTCCCTTATTCATGACATGTATTGTGGTTAATTTCTATGTTGCACTTTGTTACCTCACTGGGACGTTAGTCTCACCCCAAACTGTGGGAATTTACATTTCAGATGTGTAGGGACCTACACCGGGTCACAGGAGCCAGTAGGAGATTAACGACCATGTTATGGATTTCCCTTTATTTTGTATATGACTATGTAAATAGTACCTGTTGTTAGATTATTCCCAATTTGTATTTTATGGATTAACATTAATCAATTATTTAGAATTATATTTATTGAATTATTAATATCAATTATAGATTAATTATTTAATTATAGCACATAATGTAAAGATGGATTATATATATTGGGCTTTTATTGTGAATAGCCCGTGATGGGTTAGGCTGTTCAGTTCAGTAGCCCGTTGAGAGGTCCCTGGTCTCTACTGGTAAGATATAGAACTGGTAACCCATTAGTCAGTTTATATATATGACAGACTCTTCCCTGTACTCTGTACTCGTGTTCTGTATTTTGGCATCCTACCAGGAAGAGAGCAACATTCTCTCACTCTGTTCAAGACAAACACCATGGATCCTTCTCTGATTTCGGGTACGCAATAACTTCTAATTATTTTATGAACATGCTATATCTTGTATCTATCTGAATTGATCTAGGCAATTTTTGTTTAAATTCAACAATTGGTATCAGAGCCTAATAGATACAGATTATGGTTGTTCTGGGTTAGAATTAGTATCCTATGAACCCTAAATTTATATTGATAAAATTATTTGATAATTATGCATAAAATTTGGGGATTTTTGTTGTTGTTGGATATCTGTCGTATTGTGTTAAACTATGAAGGATATTTTGAATTACAGAATCGTTTTTCTTCTCTGTTTCGCCAAACGCCTGAAATTTTGATTCTCGTTTCTGGCTTTCGAAACATAAAATTGATTTAGGGGTTTTGTTACCCATACAATTTTGAATCATAAGTCAAATTTTGGTTCGATTTCGTTGTATATTTTGTGAGAATTTGTCAGTTTTCTTCTCGGGTTAGAACCTTTAAACCCGTTTTTTGATCTCACAATTGAGCCAATTTTTTTCGAAATTACTTTGGGGGTTTTGTTTGTCTCTAGATTTAATACAAATCTGCACATTTTGAGAACGAACCGTTGGAAAACTATGGAGAATTTTCGTTCTTTTCTTCGCGGGTTCGAACACCTAAAAATGATTTTTTTTTTATCTGTGATTTCTCTCAATGGAACCGATGATTCCCGCAATTGATTGAGGGCTTCACACCGCCGTTTCTCCGCGCCTCTGTGGCCGGAAAATCGTGGCTTGCCGTTGCCGGAAAATGTCGTGCACGAACGGATCTTCTTCTTCGCGGATTCGAAAAGCCCAGCATTTTCGATCTGTAATTGCACAAGAATGGAACGCGTAAACACGAAATTATCTTGGGGCTTCTTGCCGCCATGAAGCCGCGCTTCAATGGCCGGAATTTCGCCACCCGCCGTCGCTGGAAGATGCTGCACGAGTCGGGTCTGTTTGCGGGTTCAGGCGCGACCCGTTTCCTGCAATCCGGGTGAGGGAGATGATGAATAGTGTCACGCGCGCCTGCCCACTCGCGGGGCCAGGCGCGTGGGAGCGCGTGTACTCCCTATTTTTGCCCGAAAAATTTTATTTTTTATACCAAAAATTAATTTATTAATTTTCTGAATTTTTGGTATATTATTTGTAATTTTTGGATGCCTGGAGGTATTTATTTTAATTATTTTGAAAGTAATTTATAATTTTGAAAATGCTACTCTCAGATTTTTGGCCTGAAATTTTTTGTGTATATTTCATATATTATTAGAGATTTTTTGGTATATCTCACTCTCTCTGGTAGTGAGCCAAGTGTTATGAAATAATTTTTGGGCCATTTTGAAATCATATATTGTGTATTTATAATACATATAGTTTGTTAATCATGCAATTTATTTATTTAATTAAATTATGTTTGGCATGATTTTTATATTTTGTATAATTGTGAGCTCGCCTATCGTGGGTACAATTGTGCAAAATTTTATGGAAATTACTTATTTTAAATTATATTTATACTGCACTAATAATAATTATAGCCTATCAGTGTATTATTATTAATGTGATTTGGTTTTATGCAATATATATTGGTGTTTAACTCATGTCAAATTTTTTTATTTGGTACCCTATCGGTATTAGAATTTTGTTTTGGGACATGAAAATTATATATTGTATCATTTTTATTTCTTATTTATTATGATTCGGGACCCTTAGGCGGGATCATTGTAAATAAGAAATTTTGGTTAATGGGCACCTTATTATTTTGGCTAGACACACAGATTCATTTAATTTTGTGTTAGCATAAAATATTATGCATATTAAATGTTTCTTTGTTATATTTTGGTGTTAGCTTCTATGCCCAATCCTGTTAATATTTTGAATAGGACTTATTTAAGAAAATTCTTTTATTGAAATAAGTTTAATTGAATTATGTAAGGTGATGGACATACCCTATCGGTATGACATTGCTTGACATGATCATTGTGTGATAGAGAAAATAATTTTAAATATTTTTTTATATGATTTTCATATTATATGATTTATTTAATTATTTTTCTCTATCAAGTGGGAGAAATCTATATATTAAGTTATGATTTTGTCAAGCAAAATTGTAGTATTTCTTCTCTCTTTAAAAAAATTACATGTTACCCTTTATTGTCAAGATTTTATATTGAGGATATTGTTTGTTAAGTCTCTTTGAGAACATTATAGTTAAACTCCATGTTGTTGTCTTATATTATGGGTACCAGACAATATGTTGATGTCCCAAATTAACTTGTTATTGTTTGAAGAGATTAATTTCTCTATTGCATACCATTAATCTTTCTTATAATCGATGGTATGTCAAACTATAGACTTGTTAAAGCTATTTTGAAATAACAAGTATCATTCTTAAAATTTTGGGATATATGGATGAATTTTGTATATAATACAATATTGTTATCTTGTAATTTTGTAATTATAAGAACAGTGGGAGTTAGAGATTTCTTAAATCTTATTGTATCCTCAATAATAGTCAAGGGTTTTATGCACTTTCGTTTCCGCTTCCGCTAAAGAGTGTTTTGCTATTATTGTTTAAATTGTAACACTTGAGTCATGGGAGTGAGTTGTTGAATTTTTCTATGATCTCATTTTGAAATATGTTAGAGATTATAATCTCACTCATGTTGGCAATTTTTTTTTAAATAGCCATCATATTTTATAAAATTGCGTGTTACAATAATTTTTTAAGGAGATTTTCTATTTTGTAATGTCAAGTGGACATTTATAATTTCCTTCATTTTGTAAGCAAAGTATATGGTTAACTATGAAACTCCTTTGCAAAACCATTATTATGGTTTTATGTTGAGTTTCATATTCTGTAATGTAACCATTTCTGTTGACTTTGCTTCAATATGTTTCTCTCTAATATCAAATTTTGAAGAGAGAAAAATTGTGAGTTTTTAAACTCATAATGAGTACCTTAGCAAAAATTATAATCCCACTATTAGTTATTATAACATTAGAGTATTTAATATTATTTGACTCTAATGAAAATCCTAGTAATATTATATTATTATGGATTAGTGGGAGTACACACAATTAGTTGTCATGAGATAATAGCATTGCTATATATATTTTTGTGTGCACTTTTGTATTAAAATAATATTGTTGAGCTTTCTTGGTTGTCATATGTACGTTATTATGCGTGTTTAATCATATGACATGCTCTTAGAGATTTTGGGAAGAAATCTCATTTCGTATTACTGAGATGTATTCTTGTGCACAAATTGTTGGTATATATATTTTTTATGTGCAATTTTATTGAATCTCTGTAAGGCACACTAAGTGTACGCTAAGGTTATTTTGTTGGTATTGCACATTTGACTTGCAATTTTATTGTGCTTCTCTCTTGACCAACGTTCCACATTTTATAAGGTCACATATTTGCGAGTATCTTATATGAAATTAATACTCCTATCGAGTATGATTTCTTGGATCAATAAGGTACTTGTAAATCTTATTATTTGGACCAGTAAAGTGCTTACTCATTGATGCCATTTTGTATGCCCATTTTGTAATTACTTTGGTTATTGGGTTATGCCCATATGTAATTACTTTAGTTATTTGTTATTGGGCTATTATAGGCACTTGAGTTTATGTGGACTATGTTATTATTATTATTTTGGCCATTGTGTTACGAAGGACACTTTGATTATTTTAGTATGCAACTTTATTGTAATTTTCTTAAACCGATATTCCACGTTTTTCATAAAGTTAAGATGTATGAGTATCTTGCATGTATGATATCAATACTCCTATCGAGTATAATTTTCTGCATTGTTGAGATACTTGTATTCTTTTGTTTGAACCAATTGCTATAAGTGCTTGCTCATGTTGACATTTTTTTGTCTATATTAATCTTGAGTTTTATTTTGTTTAAATTAAGTGTCTATGTTGTTCAAGTGGGAGATTTGTTTAAATTTATTTATTCTATTTGAACATGCATAGTCACTTATATAGTAAAACTAAAACTCGGATTAATTAAATGTCAACTGTTCTCGAGCATTCTTGATTTAGCCCAAGTGTAATTACTTTTGTTATTGGGTTTTTCCCCTATGTAATTACTCTTGATACCGGGCTATTGTGTGCACTTATGCACATGTGGATTGTGTTGGATTTGTGGCCTATTGTGATGGTGAAAGGAGCTGTTTTGAACTAGTGTCGAAAAGACATTAATAGCAACTATCACGTGTGTTGAGCATTTTAGTATATCCACTAACCAAAGACTTGATTATTGGAGTTTTTCATAACTCATGTGTATTTGTATAAGTCTTTTGGTATTTTGGGTTAGTGGGAGTTTGTTTTGTATTTGCTCAATATTATGAGATATGTGTTAGTTTACTTTTATTATCATATCTCTTATAGCATCTAAGATGCTAGGACCATTTTTGGATAGCATATTGTTTCATTGAATTATGTTTTCCATTATCCATCATTTTATGAAATATAAGCACATGGTATGTATCCCTATCGGATGCTATCTTCTATATTGTTAATGCTCTTATTTCTTGGAATTATTAAAAGTTATGTGCATTAGCTATAATTGATACTTTGGTTTTAATAATTCCTAGTAGTTCTGATAATTGACTAATGTTATCCAAGTGGGAGAATGTTAGATTATTCCCAATTTGTATTTTATGGATTAACATTAATCAATTATTTAGAATTATATTTATTGAATTATTAATATCAATTATAGATTAATTATTTAATTATAGCACATAATGTAAAGATGGATTATATATATCGGGCTTTTATTGTGAATAGCCCGTGATGGGTTAGGCTGTTCAGTTCAGTAGCCCGTTGAGAGGTCCCTGGTCTCTACTGGTAAGATATAGAACTGGTAACCCATTAGTCAGTTTATATATATGACAGACTCTTCCCTGTACTCTGTACTCGTGTTCTGTATTTTAGCATCCTACCAGGAAGAGAGCAGCATTCTCTCACTCTGTTCAAGACAAACACCATGGATCCTTCTCTGATTCCGGGTACGCAATAACTTCTAATTATTTTATGAACATGCTATATCTTGTATCTATCTGAATTGATCTAGGCAATTTTTGTTTAAATTCAACACCTGTTGGATATAGATAGGCTCGGTTGTATTTTGAGTAGGATAGAGTAGTACATGTGTACCTTTTTGATTGACCTTGTTATCTCGAACGCATGTATAACTATATCTTATCTCTTTTATACTTTAGATCTACTCGAGCTGCGTTGTATACTCTTGTATGTGTATATATATATATATATATATATATATATATATTAAGTAGCATCCTTTATTTCAGTGGATATACAACTTATGTGTTTGTTGGGCTACGTAAGTTGTTATCTCTTGAGTTATCGATATTGAAATGGGCGAAATAATTTTCAGATTTTGGAAATAGTGCTTCCAACAGGCATTATCTCTAAAATAAAAATTAGGACGATACAACAAGACTACCTCTCGTGAAGGATAAATGTGGTTTATAAAAAAATAACTTTACGAAAAAAGAGAATAAAAATTTTTGAAAATATAAATGAGTACATGAAATGGTACGTGTTAATAAGACAGTCTCTCGTAAAGGGTACATGTAATTCATAAAGTCATTACCAACATCGTATATGAATCGGTCAAATGTAAATGTACAACCCGATAAAAAAGTTCAATATTAAAAAAGTCAATGACACACATTTGGTTTTAACCCAACAAAAAAATAAAGCCCCCAATGAATAGTTAATAAAAAACTATTCTTATGTAATATTATAAATAGATTGTGGATACATGGAGACTAAATATTTCACACGGCCCATAAAAATGAAAGACCCAAAACATGACAAAAAATTTCCAACATTGAGTGAACAGTGAAAAAAAAAATCTTCCAAATTGTAATAGTATAGATTAGCAACATTTTAAAAATTGTGAAGAGTTAAATGTTGTTAAAACCCTCAAGTGTAGTAGTGGGATTACCTAATACAATGATTTATTAAAAAAGTTATTTAACGGTATAAGACTTAATGTGACTTACACAGGTGTAAGTTGAACTCTCTCTATATATAATTCATTTGAGAAAGTATTAATAGCTATATTAATTATTTTAGTTAAACACTTAAAAAACATTTAATGATATATAATATATGTATATTAATAATTAAATGCAAACAACTTATACAAAATTAAAATATTGCATATTATGGCAGCCTCCATGTAACGAAAGAAAACATTGCATATTAAAATTACTTTATGACAATATTAATTATTAGTAATAACTTGACAAAAAAAATCCGGAAGACAATTAAATGATAAGATATACGTTAGTTATCAATATATAATATTTTATATATAAATGTTATTGTAACACATATTTATATTTTATTTATTACATTTAATATTTTTATACAATTTCACTTATATTATATATAATGTTTTTTCAAATTATATATTTAATGGTTAAATTGTAATACATACAATAATATTTTATGGATTTAATGTGTATACACCAACCGTGTAAATAAATTTTATATGGTCATCAAATGATGTGCTACCACATCATTTATTAATTTTAATATCACATAAGGTGTCTGTAGAAACACAGGGAAACAGTAGAAGGGGGTTGAATAGTGTTTCTTAACAATTTATGAAAGCTTTTCGCAAACAGTTAAGTTTACAACAGTTTCAGACAGGTTTAAGATGTTGTCTGAAGTTTCTTAAGAAGGCTTCTGAAAAGATCTTTATAAAGGTTTCTTGCTTTTTAAAATTATCAGAACAGTTTTCAACACCCTTTGGTTAGTATAAATAAATTGACAAGAGATAAGGGATAGAAAACTTAGCCAAGGAATTTATCCTGGTTCACTCACTACCACTGTGAGCTACGTCCAGTCCCAATGCCAACTAGCACTTGGATTTTTCTCTTAATCTTGTCCAAGATTACAAGTATTCTTTTACAGTCAAGCCTCTTCAGGCTCTACAACCAAGTATTCTTTTACAGTCAAGCCTCTTCAGGCTCAAAGACAATTTTTACAAGATAGATATGTCTAAGCTTTTAAACTACACAAGTTAGAAGCTTAAACAGAGACAATGTACAATGAAAACTGAGGTATACTCAGGATATACAAATGATGTACAAAAAGTGTGAAATCAGAGTGTTTTTACAGAGAAAAACTTGCAGCGTAATATCTCTTAGACTTTCTTGTATATGCTTTCTTTTCTTTGATGGTCTTCATGAAGGGCTATTTATAACCAATCTTCAATCCGTTGAAATACCACCGTTTAGAGATAACATTAAATGCTATTTAATCCGTTGTGAGACATGCTTCTGAGAGTTCTGAATATTTCAAACACAAGTACCAGGTTGCTGCTGCCGTAAAGCTGCCACTGTTGTTGCTGCAAAGGTTGCGTTGCAGGGATTTCCTCAGTGGTGTATGAAATTCAAATATACCAGGAAAGGTCTCTGTGTTCCTTGCCATAAATATGTTTGAAAAAGGTACGTGCAGCAGAGAACGCTTGACTTAGCAGAATTTCAAAGATGTCTCCACATACTTCAGCAAAGAGTGCCACGTCATTAAAGAGACTTCAGACAGCTTCAACACTTCAGACAGGTTAAACACTTCAGACGGCTTCAACACTTCAGACAGGTTGAACATTTCAGAAGACTTCAACACTTCAGACAGGTTGAACACTTCAGAAGGCTTTTCCACTTTAGACAGGTTGAAAGCACTTTAGATAGTCTTTATAAGTTCAGAGTGGCTTGCTGAAATCATAGATAAGTTATTACACATTTATGTATCTATGATAAATATTTTAACCCAAATTTGTTAAACATTAAAACTTGAGAGGTGAGCTATCTAAAAACATCATAATTTCCCTTATGATATTTTTGAGACTCAACATGCTCCCCCTTTTTAATGATGACAAATTTGTTTAAAATAAAGAAATCTGAAACTTAAAAAAAATAACTTCCCCTCAGATAAAGATCTCTCAGGATATAAACTCTTATCAAATATTCCTCCTGAGACCTGTAATTACTTCAGATTTTGTTAGTTTTAATACTCCCCCTTTTGTCATCAATCAAAAGGGAATTTCAGAGCACAACAACAAAACAATCATAGTAATATAATCACAACATTGAGATACCAGCATTCATGAGAACAATCAGAATAAAGTATCAATTAAAAAGAGTTCAAATTAAACACCAAACACGAAGTTCACATAACAGAAATTAAATACTCAAAATGAAGTTAACACTAAGCATGGCTAAACATCATAGACTATCCATCTTTCTTCAGAAAGACTTCTTTCAGAAGGGAGAGTAATTCTTCTTTGGCCTTGTCAATCTGAGAAATGACAGCAGTCTTCAATTCTTCTTGCCCATTTCTGATGTGTTGTTGCTCTTGAAGGATTTGATCTTGCTTAGCCACAAGAGTAGCATTTCTTTTCTCCAAGCTCTTCACTTGATGCCTCAGCTTTTTGTTCTCTTCCTCAAGATTCAGTTCTACTTCAAATAAAATAATCTGAATGTGCCTGCAAACGAATCTGAGCTGATTGAATCCTGGATGCAACCCATAGTCTTCTGGATGACTCACAGGAAAGAAGAAAGTTCTGATAGGACAAATTAGCTTCCAGTCCTCATTAAAAGGTTCAGACATGGGGAATCTGCCTCTGATATACTGATACTGCACATTGGTGGAGACACCACAGCCTATGATGGAGTCATCATCCGGTCCTGCAGATCTAGAAGAGGATCCAGCATCCTCTCTGATCTTCCAGTGGGACAACCATACCCTATCCCTGAAGCAGTGATCTAAACCTCCACCTTGTCTGTTGATCCGAGCAGGTAGCTCCTTCCATTCTGTTGAAGTAAAAGGTTTCTGAGGAACTGGATAAGCTTTAGGTTCCTTGAACTTATCAGCAGGGCCTTCTTCCAAGGGGTACCTAGGAACTATCCTGTCAGGTTACACCAGAATCTCTGTGGTTGGCCTGATGGAGATTGTTCTAGGTGGCCTATAGCCTCTCATGCCTACTGACTTCAAGTAGTCCCTCTCAAAGAGTTCAGCTTCCGTAGACAGTTGCCTAACAAAACACCATTCATCATTAGACAACTTGAGAGAGTCACCAGAGAAGGGATTAAGTGGAGCCCACGTATGAGCAGGTGGAACTGCACCCTTTCTGATCTTTTCTATCTAGCCTAAGTAGTACTAATATGAACTGCCTTGATACTTTGCCCTTTCTTCATCAGCAGTGTGCTTGATAAGGCCATGGTGAAGAGAGATGGGGGTTGTATTTCTGAAAAACTGCAACTCTTCAAATAAGTTGGGGAACCTGGGGACTCTGACCCTCTCACTGAAAGGTTCCTCATACTTTTTGTGGGGTATTTTAGCAGCTGCATCAAGTTGGTGCTGAGTGAAAGGAAAGGCATAAGGATCAAATGTAGGCTCTGTGAAGAAGTCCCTACTTTTGGGTCCTAGCCTTAGTTGAGCAGGCAACATGCTTCCTTTCTCTTCTTCTGTTTTCTTCTCAGGTGATGAAGGTGGTGATGGGGTCACATTGTCAAACCTTATCCTGAGCCTTTTCTGAGGAGGTTTGGCTTTTTCAGGTTCCCTCTCCTTTTCTTCTTCAGCTTGCTTCTCTTCTCTTTTTCTTTTGAAAAACAAGTTTGCTTTGACAAAATTTTGGTACTTGCCAGCCTCATCCATTTCCTCCAGCTGACTTGCAATGCTCCTTGTGATCCTAACAGATGGTTCAGGAGCTGGCTGAAATAACTTAGTTTTTGTTCTCCTTCTCTGTTGTGCACTGGATCTTTTTCTTTTCTTGGTCTCTTGAGCAATGGAAGCTAGCCTTTCATCTTCAGCAAGAGCTAGCTGAGAGGCTACTGCAAGAGCATAATCAGTCTTTTCTTGCTCAACCTTCTTCTCCATTTCTTCATTTTCCAATGCTGTAGCAAGGGCTGCTACCTGAATAAGCTCAGGATCAGAAGGACATGCAGCCAGAGGTGCTGCTGCTAAAGCTTCAGGATCAGCAATCTCAGCTACCTCTTCCTCATGAGCCTTTCCTTCTGTTTTAGAAGTAGGCTTAGGAGTAGGAATTCTTACACCTTCAGAACCCTGACCCACAATTTCAGATGGCTTTTGCAAAGCCTTCTGAACAGGTTCAGATGTTTGAGTGTGCAAGTCCATAGCTTTTAGAGACACCTTTGTTGAACTCCTAACAGGGAGCTTCTTCCTTTTCAGATGAGGGGATGGCTTGGAAGGCTTGAACTCATCTTTTCTGATATCCCCCTGAAGCTCTTTCTCAAGAATCTCAAGAGTGGTTCCTCTTCTTGAGGCCTTCTCCAAACACTCTCCTTCAGAGTAGGAGATGGAGGTCGTGGAGTGAGCTTGATTCCCATGCTCTTCAAGTTTGACTCACCAAAGAACACAAGAGATTTATGGTTACATAATCTTTCAACAGGTACCTTAAAATGCATAAGTACCTTCATGATGAGAGTGTTGTGGGGAAGATTTCCAGCAGAGTCTCGAATCTTCTTCTGCATGTGGAACATGATAATGCTTAGGAGATTGACTTTCTTCTTCTGCAGCAGGTGAATCAGACAGAACCTTTCCAATTCTGATACATGGTTTCTGCTTCCGCTCTTAGGGATTATTGCACACCCTAAGATTGCATGAAGAACTCTGACCTTCTCTAGCAAGAACTTGGAATCCAGGCTTTCAGGCTCTTCAGTTCCATACAGCATCTTCGTAAACAGCATGTGCCCACCATTCTTCATCTCCCACCCAGGAGTGAAGGTTGCACCTTCAGCCCTAACATCAGTGATGGTGGAGAGAATGCCTTGATCAACAAAAACTAAAACCCCTAGAACAGAGGCTTTGATGCTTTCATACACTTCTTTAGAGTTAGGTATTCCCCGAGCGGAGGACCAGAAATCCACCACGCTTTGTTCATGCCATTGACAGTTAATGTGGTTGAAGAAGGAGGTCCACCCAGCCGCATCAAATTCCTCAACCAAATCCATGCCAATGTTGTGAAACTCGTCAAGATCCACTCCCTTAGATCTAACTACATTTCCACCAGAACTAGCGGTCTTCTTGGGTGCCATTGTTGAGTTGCAGAGAAACTTTGACAGAATAAGGTTGCTTGAACAGTGAAGAAGATCAAACTGAGTATTGAGGAAAGAGACTGTAAGGCTTCCTCGACACACTTACTCCTGCATTTATAGACCCATGATGCAATGATGCCCAGTACTGACTGGACAGACTTCGGGTAACGTGCGAAGTGGAAGAGACAAAACTTTAAAAGAAGGAATTCAACCGTCTCAGATAGCCACGTCAGCCAGTTACTTCAGATAGGAGAAAATTTCAGACACATAAATAAAATTTCAGATAACCTAAGGTTTCAGACAAGTTACTGTTTCAGACACACTGAAATTTCAGATAACATAATAACATCAAACATAGTTATTTTAAGAGAATGCATGTATATTCAAGTTGTTGCGAATGAACTTAAATCTATCTTCAGCCAGGGGTTTTGTGAATATATCTGCCCATTAATGCTCTGTGTCAATGAACTGAATATCAACAACACCTTTCTGAACATAGTCTTTAATGAAATGATGTTTGATTTCTATATGCTTTGCCCTAGAATGTTGAATGGGATTTTTGGATAAATTAATTGCACTGGTACTATCACAAAGAACAGGTATAGCAGAGATAGGAATATTAAAATCCTCAAGCTGATACTTAACCCATAGCAGTTGTGAACAACAACTGGCTGCAGATATATATTCTGCTTCAGCTGTTGATAAAGCAATGGTGCTTTGCCTTTTGCTTGACCAGCTGATCATGTTATTTCCAAAGAAATGACATCCTCCACTGGTGCTCTTTCTTTCCATTCTATCTCCAGCAAAGTCAGCATCACAGTATCCTATTAACCTGCAATCTTTGCTCCTCTTATAGCATGGACCAAGATTAGTAGTATCTTTCAGACATCTAAATATTCTTTTAACAGCTTTGTAATGAGTAATTCTTGGATCTGATTGAAATCTAGCACAGAGACAAACACTGAACATTATGTCAGGTCTGCTTGCTGTTAGATACAACAAAGAGCCAATCATTCCTCTGTACAAAGTTTGATTCACTGGTTCTTCTTTGTCATCTTTGCTCAAAGATGCAGAGGGATGCATAGGAGTTGACATGGGTTTGCAATCACTCATGTTGAACTTCTTAAGCATTTCTTTTGTATATTTTTCTTGATGGACCCATATACAACCAGAATCTTGCTTAATTTGAAGTCCCAAGAAAAATTTTAGTTCTCCCATTAAACTCATTTCAAATTCTGATTGCATCAACTCAGAGAACTCCTTGCACAGAGAAGAATTAGTTGAACCAAATATAATGTCATCAACATATATATGAACAAGTATAAGATCTTTGTTAGACTGTTTTCTAAAAAGGGTGGTGTCTACTTTTCCTCTTTCAAAACCATTTTTGATAAGAAAACTGCTCAGTCTGTCATACCATGCTCTTGGAGCTTGTTTTAGACCATAAAGAGCCTTTTTCAGTTTGAAAACATGATCAGGAAAAGCAGTGTCTTCAAAACCAGGAGGTTGTCTAACAAAGACTTCTTCTTCAATGAAACCATTGAGGAAGGAACTTTTGACATCCATTTGATATAGTTTGATGCCATTATTTACAGTATAAGAGAGAAGAATCCTAATTGCTTCTAATTTAGCAACAGGGGCAAAGGTTTCAGTGAAGTCAATACCTTCTTGTTGATTGTACCCTTGAGCCACCAATCTTGCTTTGTTTCTGACCACTTTTCCTTCTTTAGACAGCTTGTTTCTGAACACCCATTTGGTTCCAATAATTGTTTTCCCATGGGGTTTAGGAACAAGTGTCCAGACATCACTCCTAGAAAATTAATTTAGCTCATCTTGCATGGCTAGAATCCACCCTTCATCATGCAGAGCTTCATCAATGTTCTTTGGCTCAATTTCAGATAGGAGAGCAAGAGAATATAGATTCTTGAAATTTGATCTTGTTTTAACTCCTTCTGAAGTGTTGCCAATGATTTGCTCTTTTGGATGATGTGATTTATATCTCCAGTCAGGTTTCTAAGGTGATATCAAATCAGTCTGAGACTCAACATTGGTCTGAAGAGGTTCAGTGACAGATGGTGCTTCAGACACCTGTTCATCCTTGATGCTGTCATGATTATTCAGCTCCATTCCTGCAAGGTCATCTTCTAGATCTGATAGTTCCCTATCAGTCTCTTTCTTGTCATTAAATTTAACATGGATTGATTCCTCTACAGTTAAAGTTCTAGAGTTATATACTCTATAGGCTTTAGATGTTTCAGAATATCCTATGAAAATTCCATTGTCAGATTTTGCATCAAATTTTCCAAGATCATCCTTGGTGTTGAGTATAAAACACTCACAACCAAAGGTGTGGAAATATGAAATGTTGGGTTTTCTTCCCTACCACAATTCATAAGGAGTCTTTTTCAGAATTGGTCTTACCAATATTCTGTTTTGAAGGTAGCAGGTTGTGTTAGTTGCTTCTGCCCAGAAAGATCTTGGTAGGTTGCATGAGTTGAGCATGGTTCTTCCCATTTCTTGCAAACTTCTGTTCTTTCTCTCAACAACCCCATTTTGCTGAGGTGTTCTTGCCACAGAGAAATTGTGTGAGATCCTATTCTCATCACAGAACAGTTGAAAGTTTGCATTATCAAACTCTCCACCATGATCACTTCTGATAACAGATATATAGAATCTTTTTCATTCTGTACCTTATTGCAGAATATTGTGAAATTCCTGAAAGTCTCATCCTTGCTTCTTAGGAATAACACCCATGTAAATCTAGAATAGTCATCAACAATGACCAAACCATATTTCTTACCACTAAGGCTTTCTGTTCTAATAGGACCAAACAAGTCAATATGTAACAATTCTAAAGGTCTGTTAGTGGAAACAACATCCTTACTCTTAAAAGAGTGTCTTGCTTATTTTCCTTTCAGACAGCTTTCACATAAAATGTCAGATTTGTAAGAAAGCTTGGGCAGTCCTTTAACAAGGTTGTGTTTTGCTAACTTTGAGATCAATCTCAAGCTGGCATGCCCAAGTCTTTGGTGCCAAATCTGTTTTTCATCTTCAACAGAGAGAAAACATTTTACATTTCGACTTGCCAAATCTTTTAGATCAATTTTATACACATTGCTGTGTCTCTTAGCAGTAAAAAGAATTTGATCACAACAGTCTTTGACTATACATCCTTCTTTAGTAAAGGCAACCACATATCCACTGTCACACAATTGACTTATGCTCAGTAAATTGTGTTGAAGTCCCTCTACTAGAAGAACATTCTTAATAAGGGATAGAGGGGAGATACCTACAGTCCCTATTCCTGTGATCTTCCCTTGCTGATTTCCACCAAAGGTGACCACACCTCCTGCTCTGGGCCTAAGGTTTTGGAACAAAGACCTTTCTCCTGTCATGTGTCGCGAGCACCCACTGTCCAGGTACCATTTGTGGGGTCTCCTTTGTCCTGTTAAACACATCTGCAACAGGAATAATCAAGTTCTTAGGTACCCATATTCTTTTGGGTCATTTCTTGTTAGATTTGGGTATTGCTTTTCTCTTGTGCTTGCACTGAGCCACATTGTGTCCAGGCTTGCCACAGTGAGAACACCCAATAGTTTTCTCTTTACCTTTAGTAAAATTTTTGAAAATATGAGGTTCAGAGGTATCATGATCACAAAAGCCTAATCCACTTTTGTCAAGGGGATCCCTTTGATTGCCGAGCAATCTGTTAAGGTTTTCTATTCCTTTGACAAATTTAGCTAAGTCTTTTGTCAGTTCCTCAACTTGTTTCTGAAGTTTTTTGTTTTCTTCAGAGACAGTTTGTGAACTGCTGCTTTCAGTCACAAGAATTCTCTCCTTGAGCATAATGTTTTCTATCTCAAGAGCCTCATATTTACTGCACATTTCTGTGTGGACCTTGGACAGATTCTTATACTCTTGGAAGAGTTCCTTGGAACTTTCCATCAGGTCATCATACATCTCTTGAAGAGTTAAGGGAAATACCTCAGATTCTAAGCTATCTGACAAGGGCAGGCTGGCCATGAGACACAGGTTGGCCTCTTCTGAAGTGTCTTCCTCTTCTTCTGAGGTAGACTCATCAAGATCCTCCCATGTTGCTATCAGACTCTTCTTCTTCTTAAAGAATTTCTTCTTTTTGAAGTTGTTCTTCTTCAGTCTTGGACATTCAGCCTTTATATGACCTGGCTATTTACACTCATAGCATATAATTTTGTCATTTTGAGAATCCTTACCTAACTTACCTGATTTAGAGGTTGAGGGTTGGTTCTTTCTAAACTTTCCTTTGTTCTGCAGCATCCTCTTGATTTTCCTGCTGAGAAGAGCAAGATCATCATCTTCTGAGCTATCTCCAGAATCTTCATCTGCTTCTGAAGTTTCCTCAGCTTGCATGGCTTTAATGCTGCCATGCCTAGGATGTTTGGCTTTGGAGTTTAATGCCAGAGATTTCTTCTTGATGTCATCTTCCCCAATTTCAAGCTCATGAACTTTGAGAGATCCCAATAGTTCTTCCATTCTAAGAGAGTTTAAGTCTCTGGCCTCTTAAATGGCAGTAACTTTGGGTCTCCAGGACTTTGGCAAACTTCTCAGAATCTTTCTATTATTGTCTCCAGATTCAAAAGTTCTACCCAAAGACCTGAGTCCATTAGTTATAGTCTGAAACCTCCCAAACATTTGATCTATGGTTTCAGATTCTTCCATCTTGAACATCTCATATTGATGTATAAGCATGCTGATTTTGGATTGCTTGACAGTCTCAGTCCCTTCATGGGCGGCTGCAAGTGTATCCCAAATCTCCTTGGCAGATGAACATCCATGAACCTTCTCATATTCTGATTTGTTCACAGAACATATCAAATAGAGTTTGGCTTTAGCATTTAACTGAACTCTAGCCTTCTGCTCCAAGGTTCATTCAGCCTTAGGTATTGGCACTCCGTTAAGTATAGGCACATAGTCTCCATCAGTGACCACATCCCAGACATCAATGTTGTTGCTCTCAATGAACAACTTCATACGATCCCTCCAATAGTGGTAGTCCACTCCATTGAATGTTGGGGGTCTTGTGATAGAGGCTCCTTTAGTGCTGTATTGTCTGTTGTTGGCAGCTTCCATCTGGATCTTTAATCCTCAAACACTTGTAAGGTGCTCAACCCTGAGTTGAGCTCTGATACCAACTGTAGAAACACAGGGAAACACTAGAAGGGGGTTGAATAGTGTTTCTTAACAATTTATGAAAGCTTTTCGCAAACAGTTAAGTTTACAACAGTTTCAGACAGGTTTAAGATGCTATCTGAAGTTTCTTAAGAAGGCTTCTGAGAAGATCTTTAAAAAGGTTTCTTGCTTTTTAAAATTATCAGAACAGTTTTCAACACCCTTTGGTTAGTATAAATAAATTGACAAGAGATAAGGGATAGAAAACTTAGCCAAGGAATTTATCCTGGTTCACTCACTACCATTGTGAGCTACGTCCAGTCCAAATGCCAACTAGCACTTGGATTTTCTCTTAATCTTGTCCAAGATTACAAGTATTCTTTTACAGTCAAACCTCTTCAGGCTCTACAACCAAGTATTCTTTTACAGTCAAGCCTCTTCAGGCTCTACAACCAAATATTCTTTTACAGTCAAGCCTCTTCAGGCTCAAAGACAATTTTGACAAGATAGATATGTCTAAGCTTTTAAACTACACAAGTTAGAAGCTTAAACAGAGACAATGTACAATGAAAACTGAGGTATACTCAGGATATACAAATGATGTACAAAGAGTGTGAAATCAGAGTGTTTTTACAGAGAAAAACTTGCAGCGTAATATCTCTTAGACTTTCTTGTATATGCTTTCTTTTCTTTGATGGTCTTCATGAAGGGCTATTTATAACCAATCTTCAATCCGTTGAAATACCGCCGTTTCGAGATAGCATTAAATGCTATTTAATCCGTTGTGAGACATGCTTCTGAGAGTTCTGAATATTTCTGACACAAGTACCAGGTTGCTGCTGCCGTAAAGCTGCCACTGTTGTTGCTGCAAAGGTTGCGTTGCAGGGATTTCCTCAGTGGTGTATGAAATTCAAATATACTAGGAAAGGTCTTTGTGTTCCTTGCCATAAATATGTTTGAAAAAGGTACGTGCAGTAGATAACGCTTGACTTAGCAGAATTTCAGAGATGTCTCCACATACTTCAGCAAAGAGTGCCACGTCATTAAAGAGACTTCAGATGGCTTCAACACTTCAGACGGCTTCAACACTTCAGACAAGTTGAACACTTCAGACGGCTTCAACACTTCAGACAGATTGAACACTTCAGAAGGCTTCAACACTTCAGACAGGTTGAACACTTCAGAAGGCTTTTCCACTTTAGACAGGTTGAAAGCACTTTAGATAGTCTTTATAAGTTCAGAGTGGCTTGCTGAAATCATAGATAAGTTATTACACATTTATGTATCTATGATAAATATTTTAACCCAAATTTGTTAAATATTAAAACTTGAGAGATGAGCTATCTAAAAACATCATAATTTCCCTTATGATATTTTTGAGACTCAACAGTGTCATAATCATAAAAGAATGTGACAACACATCAATGGATTACAATGTATAATTATTGACAATGTTATACTATATTATATATAACATTTAATACCAACGGGGGTTGGTTCAAGTGGTACATGTTTGATTCCCCTTAAGTAAGGTCTTAAGTTCAAGTCTTGTGAATAGAAAAAATCTTCAATGGGAGAGCTAGCCCCACCAAAGATCCAGACTACAATACAAACAATTATAAGCGACAAAATTATTGCTTTCAGCGGCCATAAAAATGGCTGTAAAAGGTTTTACCAGCAATTAAGCATCTGCTGGCGTACGCATTGTCGATAAAAGTTTTGGTGGCAATTAAATTGAGCACCGGTAAATAACCAAATAATGGTAAGAAAATATATATATTTTCAGCGACAATTGTTACTGGCATTTGTAATGGCCATTGCAATTATATTTTTGTTGGCTTTCGCTACCTATTTATTGGGCTTTCGTAATTGCCACTAAAAGCTTAACAAGAATCTTTTTTCCGGCCATTAGTATTGCTGGGAAAAGTTATGTGTTTTTGCCTATATTAATATGAATAATTTAGTTACGAATTTCTACAAACATTAATATTTGTTCATAGAAAAATTAAATAAACGGGTATATTCCAATAAACAATCCAAAAATGTTTTCTAAAAAAATAATATATTAAACTAAAATCACAATAAAAAACAAAAAATATTAACTATCATGAATTTATGTGTCAAAATATAACAAATATTAATACCATCTAATGTAATACCTAATGTCATTGAGTCTAGTAAGTAATTTAATCACACAGTCACTACACAAAAAATATATAGTCCATAAAAAACTTCAAATATTAATCCTAATGAAGTCTTCCACCATTGGATTTTTGAAATTCAAAATGTATGACCTGAAATTAAAAAAAAAAAGTGTATTGGAGTATACATAATTCATAACATAAGTAAGTAAATAAGAAATGTTCATGTGTAATTCAGATGATAAATTCAATAAACACAATATTCGAATACAAGTGCAATATTTTATCAATTACTATACCATTAATACCACTTCTCACCCAATCAATATTATCATGACTAGTCGTGTACCCGTGCCATGCACGCGTAATAAGAAAAATAAAGAAAGATAGAAAGGTTGCATAATGTATAATATTGAGTAGTAAAATATACAACGCAAGAGAGCTGAGATTAGAGTATATATAGCCTAAGCCATTCAGCAAAAGTGAGGTGGGAATACAAAAGGAAAAAGTAAATTGTTACAACAGAATGAGGAAATGAAAAATGGAATCACAAGAGAAAGTAGTGGAGTCTGTTGTCCTAGCTAGCAGAGGAGGAAAACGAGAAAATCATCTCTTGCTCGATGTGGGACTTGAGGAATCAAGGTGATTGCAATGAGCTTCATCAGAGTGGGCCTCAGTAGAATGGGCTTCAGCTTTTTCTATTCCTTTTAGCCCCTCGCAAGCTGGTGGGTGGAATATATCAAGCACACCTATCTCTAAAATGAAGGAGTTAAAAACCTTGGGAACTTGTGCTTTGGTAAATAAATCAGCCAATTGATCATGTGAAGGTACAAGAAGCATCTTCATAAGACCAGATTAAAGTTTGAAACGTACTAAGTGGCAATCAATTTCCAAGTGTTTGGTTCTTTCATGGAACACTGGATTTTGAGCAATTTGGATGGCACTTTGATTATCACAAAAAAGAATATGGGATTTAGAACACCTTATATGCAGATCTTTGAGAAGAAAATCTAGCCACTATAACTCACAAGTAACAGCACCCAGGGCTCTATAGTTAGCCTCAGTTGAGGATCTAGCAATGGTAGTTTCTTTCTTTGACTTCTAGCTAACTAAGGCAACACCAATGAAGAAAAAATAACCGGAAACAGATCTCAGAGTATCCAAACAACCACCCCAATCTGCATTTGAAAATCCACGAATTTGGCAATGTGAATTCTTGGGGAAGAAAAGGCCAAGGTCGAGTGCCTTCTTCAAATACCTCAGAATGCCCATGGCGGCTTGGTAATGGAATTGAGATGGAGAGTTCATGAATTGACTGACTTGTTGGACTGCAAAAGTGATGCCTGGTCTAGTGGATGTAAGGTAAAACAGTCTACCAATTAATCTTCTATAAGATGGTGCATCTGCAAAGGCTGGTTCTTGGGATTGAGATAAGTGAATGGCTGGGTCAAGTGGGGTAGAGGCAGGTTTACAGTCCAACATGCTAGTATCAGTTAAGAGATCCAAGCAATATTTTCTCTGTGTAACAGAGATCCCAGCAGAAGAATGGCTAAACTCCAATCCTAGGAAGTACTTGAGGAGACCAATATCTTTGATCCCAAAGGAGGAGTTCAGCTGAGTCTTAACATGAGCAAATTCAGTGAGGGAATTACCAAATAGCAAAACATCATCAACATAAATCAACAACCCAGTAAATGAACAGGGAGTGAATTTAAGAAAAAGTGTGTGGTCTGCATGAGATTGTGTGTAACCAAGCTGCAAAAAAAAGTTGGATAACTTCTCAAACCACTGCATGCTTGCTTGCTTCAAACCATACAGTGATTTAACAAGTTTACAGACTTAGTTTGAGCCTTGAATTGCCATCCCTTGTGGTACCTGCATATATATGTCCTCCTTTAAGTCTCCATGGAGAAAAGCACTATTGACATGAAGTTGATGAAGATTCCAATGGTTGATAACTGCCGGAGCCAACACTACCCTGATTGTTGTAATTTTAGCTACTGGAGACAAGGTGTCCAGGTAATCCAAACCCTCAATCTGATTGTATCCCTTTGCCACTAATCTGGTCGTATATCTTTCAACCTTACCATCTGCTTTCCTTTTAATTTTGTACACCCATTTCGATCCAATAGGAACTACACCAGGAGGCAAATCTACAATTGTCCAAGTCTCATTTTGTTCAAGAGCAGATAGTTCAGCTTTCATGGCTTGATTCCAGCAAGCAAGTTTACTAGCTTCAACAAAGGATTTAGGTTCTGTTTCACTTGAAAGATGTGCAATGAAAGAAGCATTGGAAGGGGATGTTGAGTCTCAGAATTAATTTAAGCATTTGAAATTAGATTCAAGACTCATTATCCTTGGTTTTAATGATTAACAAATTAGACTGTATAGAAATAGGTTCTACTGAGAAAGGTATTTTTCTTTGCATTTCAGGAACTCTGTAGAAGCAACATGTAACACCCACAATTTTTCTTACTGGTGTATAAATAGAATAAAGAAAATTTTAAAATAGTAATAATCATTTAATTATAAAGTATTTAGTAGCTTTTAATAGACAGCCAAATTTATAATACCCAACCACAATTATGAGTAAATTTCTCTAGAGAGGCGTTTGAGAAAATAACCTAAGATACCTTTAGTAATTATACAGTTAAGGAAAAAATAGATTTAATTATTAAAAATAGCTAAAACTCTAAGGGATCTATACCTTTATTCAAAATACTCTTAATATAATTAGTGATGAGTTTTAGAAAATTATTTAGAATTTTTCTGGCACTTTTGGGCAACAAGATCAAAATGCCCCCAGTTAACAGTATAACCATAGCCAGCATATGAAAAAAAATTGTAGAAAAATATGAAAAATATATTTTGAACCTTAAAAGATGATTTAAAATGATATTTATAATTCTATACAATCTTTGTAATTAAAACCTTAATTTTCTCTCTCCGCTTACTGTAACGCCCGCTTCTTACCGTTTTACCGCATTTCGTGTTTTATTGAATTGTTAAAATTATTTTTAATCACCAAAATTTATATTTTTGGATTTAGAATTTAATTTCCTATTTTTAGGGAATTTCTGGGAATTTTTGGGGTTTTTCTGTGAAAATGACCTTTTTGCCCCTCCTGTCCCTTGAACCGGGCCCGAATACTCTTGATCCGGGCCAGAAAAATTGCACAAACCTTCCCTTTTTCCTCCTAGAAGGCCGTGCATAGTGCAGCCTTGATGCATGGAAGCCACTTGTATTTTTCTTTCTTTTCTCCAAGACTTGAAAAAGAAGCAAGCCTTTATGGCACATCAACTCACCTTTCTCTCTCACTTTTCCTACATGCAAGCTTAGGAACTCTCTCATTTTCTCTCTTCCTTTTCTCTCTTGGCCGTGAACTCTCCATCAACTTCTCTCAAAAATTTTCATCCTTCCTTAAACACAATCAAGCCAAGGTTCCATCTTTGAACCAAAGCTTCCATTTCTAAGCCTTCTAGCCTTGAAAAATCCTTGTTGGTGACTAAAGGAGGCATCTTTGGGGGCTGTTTTGGGACCAGAATTCTGCACTCGTTTTCTTGGAAATTTGAGGTAAAGGGGGGGAGAACTTGAACTCTAGTAGGATTGGTAACTAGAGTCAAGGATTTGCCCTTAAAATCCTTGTTTTTACTCTTGTTCTCCTTGAAAAAAATCACTTTTTGAGCTTTTCTTTGAGCAAATGTTTTGGATTCTTGGAGCTGGGTTGTTTACATGTTTTTAAGTTTATTTTGATGCTTGGAATGTGCTTGGATTGTGATTGTTGGTGCATGCAAGCCAAGAAACAATTTTGGAAAAATTTTCCCCTTTTTCCTCTAATAGCTCTCGGCCTTGAGGGATTTTGGGGCTGCATGTGTTTCAAAATTTTTTTGGTACTTGGAATGTGTTTGTATGATGAATCTATGAACATGCATGAAGTTGGTTGAAGGTATACAATTGTTTTGGATGATTGATCTTTGAAAAATAGTGTTTATGAGCTTGAAAATGGAGTTATGAACTTTAATGTGTATGTGGATGATTTTGAGTAGATTAGTATGATATTTGGCATTTAGATTGTTTGTTGATGAATGTGTGAAGTTTTGGTGAAGATTGGATGTTGTGAAAAATTTGAAGTTTTGATGAACATTCAAGTTGTTCTTGATGTTCATGAGTTGTTCTTGATGAAACTCATCAAGAATACCTTTTTGATCTTAAAAAGGTCAAGGGTATGTTGAAAACATGTTTATGGGCTTTGGTGGTCCAAAAGGACTAAGAAACAATTTTACAAGTAAAAGGACTAAAGTGCAATTAAGAATAAGTCTTTAAAAATAAATAAAACAAATTCGGATTTCCAATTCCAACCAAGTAAAAGTCAACTTAAAGGTCAATATTTTAGGTTACCATGACTAAAAATAAGTTTCTAAGAGTTATAAAACCTTTAGGCTTTTAATTTAAGTTTAAAACCTTTAAGAAAAGGAGTTAAAGACTCATTAAAAGTCAATCAAGATTAGATTATGAAATTAAAAGTTAGATTGGAGTTGGACTTCAACTCTAATCCAAGTAATTAAAAGTTAAAACTTAGGATTAATTAGTGGGCTTAACTAATTTAATTACCTAAGTTAATCAACCTAATTCACTTAAGTCGATTAAGTAAAGAATGATTAATTAAGTCTAAAGTTAATTAACCTTAATGAAAGTATTAATTAAGTAATTAACTAATAATGATGGTTAAAGACTAATTAATTATGATTAACCTTAATCAAACATAATTAAAATCCTAATCCAAGATTAAGGAAGAGATTAAGGAATGATTAAGAATTAATTAGGATCTTAAGTAAGGATTAAGACTTAATTAAAGAGGATTAAGATTAATTGTAATCCAGTTAATGAAGACTAGTTAAGATTAAAAGTTAAACCTAATCTTAATTAGTCATACAAGGAGAATTAGGATAAGTAATACCATCCATAAGATACAATCATAAGTTTTAGTAAATTATAGGACTTAAGTGGACATGATTATCAAGAACATTAGTACAAACTACCTTAAAAGGCTATAACCAACACACTCTTTCTACATAAAACTTGAGAAGCTTGGCGAGAGAGTGCGGTTTGGCCTTCCTTGTGAAGGAAAGACATTGAATTCGGGCCGTGCCACGGGGATGTGGTGACGTTGAATGGTTCAATGGGTTTTGCCTGTAAGGATGTGAATGTTGTGAGCATTGTTGTGTGACATGCATCATGAAGCGTCGTTGATGTTCGAGGTTGAAAACCTTACGACCTATATAGCAGTAACACTCGGTACAGTGTGAAACTGGTAGGGACTGGGCACTGGGTTTTGCAAAGAACGCCAGAGGGTCCTTGGGTGGGGATGCCAGCCCTGAGGATAGTCAGGTCCCGAAATGGCTCAGGTGACGTAGGCTCGCTCCCTACTGTCGAGCAAACGGGGTACAGGCTTGACTATCCTGTCGCTCTCAAGTTTTCATGGTCAGTTGAGATTGTCTGGAAGTCGAGAAATTTATTTGGCCAAAATGTATGAGCAATGCTCTTTGTACCAATGCTAGTACAGACTCTAACTCCTGACGTGCTGTGTATATATGGTCGGGCAGCTGCTATGTGCTCTGCCTATGGTGATGTTTCCCTGGGCCCGCATGCATTAGATATTGCATTATAATAGTAAAAGTTGCATTCATATGAGTACACCATGATGAGATGTTGTGATTGCTTATTGATTCGACTGTATGGATTGCCTCTGTGTGTGTGCTCTAGTTTGCTGTATCCTACATGCTGTGAGTTCATGCGATGTTCTCACCCTTCTTTTCTATCTCTTCTTTCTATGTTCTTCTCGTCACGTTGATAGTCGGCATCGAGGACTTCCGTCATGACGTCAGTGCAGGTGCGAATCAGATGGTTGCCGAGGGGCACCCGGAGGGTGACGGGTATCCCGTGCAGGTGTGAGTTCTATGGGGGGGAGTCTGTGTCATCATCACGCACCCCGGACTTCCTCTTGTACCTGAGAAGGACTAGGTTGTGTTGAGTCTAGGTAGTACGCAGCTCTGATTTAGGAATCTCTTCTTTTGTATTCTGTTAGAGGTCTCATTTATTTTACTACCGGGACTCATGTTTTAATGTGGTCATGTGGGTATTCGAGAGGTACATCGATGCTACTTAATATGTGTGTATGTAT
The DNA here is from genome assembly GCA_026901365.1 of Sesbania bispinosa. Lineage (NCBI taxonomy): Eukaryota > Viridiplantae > Streptophyta > Magnoliopsida > Fabales > Fabaceae > Sesbania > Sesbania bispinosa. The sequence goes on along the minus strand of QLOH01000523.1, from coordinate 354,596 downwards.
TTATGTCATACTGTTTTATGTTCTCTCGAGGACTTTGACCATGTGTATGTTGTGTATGCGCGTAAGGTGTTAATTCTTTCGACGCTTACAGAAAGATAAGTTTTTGAAAGTGAAGGAAAGGATATTTCATAAGTACTTAAAATAAAGCTAGAGAGGTAATAGGTCAATGACACCTAAACAATTTTCAAAAAAAAAAAAAAATATTTCCGTATTTCGACGATTTTAAAAACAGTAAGTTCGACGGTTACGTGTTATAATGTGATATTCTTAGCGGTATAACTAAGGGTGTCGCACAACACTCTGAAGATGATCAACCTGCTGAGAAAACACAACCTGCTGAACTGAAGGAACCTGCTGAGGAAAGTTGAAGAAAACAATCTGACTAAGAAGAAAAAGGATTCATCTGTGAAAGTTGAAATGAAGACAGACTCAAAGTTTGTGGAAGATCACCAACCAAAGAGCTCATAGAACAATGAGGAGTTGATTTCTAATTGCTACTCTAAAGTAAAACTCACTGAAGAGAGTAATCTGTTTAAGAGAAGCAACCTGCTGAAGAAGTGCAACACACTAAAAGAAGAACAGTGCAACAACCATCTGAAAAGAGTACAACCTACTGAAGAAAAGAACTTGCTGAAGATGGCCAACCTTCTGGAAATGATCAGACTCTCTGAAGGACAGAATCTGCTGAAGCTTAATGAACCTTCTGAAACCAGAGACGTCACGCTACTCTCCGAAGACTTGCGAGTCAATCTGATTGATGCATTAAAAGACTCGAGTCTTAGCAAATATTAATGGTTAAGCTGAATCAATGCAAGGAGAAATAAAGGCTTTATGGTACAACTTTATTACCGACACAAAAGAAGAAACCTACTGCAGAAAAGCAAACAGAGGTCAGAGATAGAGTCAGCGCTGCTGTACACTTACTCCTGTACCGTCTCTGCAATACGCTATCAGAAGCCCGAATCTCAACAAAGAGAAAAGATAACTCACAATGGGATTAAAGAGAAGTCTAACGGACATTTACATTTCAATCTAAATACCAGACTTCTTGTTGTGTAAGAGAAAGAGAGAGGGAACATCAACCTGCTGAAGTATTAGAAATTCTCTCAAGAAAGATTAAGAGCCAAACTGCTGTGTGTCAGAACTAATTCATACCTACACACCTACTCTGCTCAAGACAGAAGATAAGCAAAAGAGAAGCTATCTCACAACGGCTCTGAGAAGGTATACCAAGCCATCTTCAACGGCTACATTTCTCAACGGTATACTAAGCAATCTTCAACAGCTATATTACCAGAACATACAAATAGCCTCACGAAAGACTTTGAAGATTGGTGAACCTTTGGTGAACCCTGGGCTTGAATAAATCTCAAGATAAATAATAGAAAAGCCCAAGAGATATCTGGCAGAAACTCAACATGATATCATATCAAGCCAACTCTCTAAAGAAGAAAATCCTGATACAGAGATGAGATTGAATTTGAATTATACACTTGTATCTCTGTCTATCCTTGTACTTAGATTTACCCTTTGTATCCTGAGTTTTACTCAGTTATCCCTTTGTACAAGAAGAACCTGAGTTTAAGTTTCTCAGAAACACTGTTAAGTGTCTGAGAGCCTGGAGAGGCTTGGAGGAACAAAGAATACTCGTTAGGGCCTGGAGAGGCCAGGTGTGCACAGAATACTCGTTGGGCCGGGAGAGGCCAAGTGTGCAAACAATACTCGTTGTGTAACATCCCAAAAATTTAGAAATCTAGAATTATAATAAAAATAATAATAATAATAATAATAAAAATACTTATAACTGTATTTCGATAATATTGGTTATAAAAAGAAAATTTTTATAATAATAACAGTAACTATTAATAAAATAATATTATAATATTAACGATATAATAATGATACGATAATATGGATACTAAGAGGGAGATATAATATAAGATTGGATTTTAGAAGATATAATAATTGTTATTAATATAACAAAATAATAATAAAATTATTAGAAGATAAATCATATTATTAAGGTTTCAATTAACCTTAATTATTATATTATTAATATTAATATAATAATATCATAATCGTTTGGGATAACCTTAGGAAATAGATATGTTTTAGCATTTTGATTTAAGATCATATTTCAAAATAGGAATGATGACATCACAAGAAGTAGAGATAGGAAAGTAATATCAGTTTTAGGATAATGTTTAACTATAATATTTGGATTTAAATTTGAATGTAGTTGGATAAGGAAAAGCATAAGAGGCAAAAATAAGGATTTGAGATTCTGCATATCTCGCTTGAGCGAGAAGGATCTCGCTCAAGCGAGAATCTTCTAGAGAGGGTGTATTTTCGTGGGCATTCTCGCTCAAGCTAAATGGTCTCACTTGAGCTAGAATGACAATCTCGCTCAAGCGAGACTTGAGCGAGAAGATGGTTACAACGTTTTTTAAAATACGATCACAAGAAGTTTTGCACTCAGTTCCTTACCTTTTCTTCGTTCTTTCAGAGAGAGAAAGAGAGGTTTTAGTGTGAGAGCGCCCAGTGAAGATCAAGAACGGTTTCTACACTCCAAGATCAAGTCTTTCATCAATCTTTTCTCCTTCAAACGCCATTTACTCTCCGTTCTTCGTTTTCCTCGACCATCAGGTGGGTATGATTCTCACTTGTTTGCTATTGTTACTGCCAGAGCATGACCCCCATTCTTCTTCCCTTTCCTTTCATGGAATAATGATGTATGTATGAGATAAACTTAGGAAATATGAATGCATTGATGATTGGATGTATTGATTTGCAAAACCATATGGTAGATGACTTGAATGATTATGTATTATGAATCTTGAATATGTTATTATGGAATCATGGGCCTTTGGCCATCACAGTCATGAATTATGAGTTAAGATATCACATGGCTTATAGCCATCACAGAGCCTCCGGGCTATCACAGGGTCATTGACCGTCACAGGCCTTCGGGCAATCTATTTAAGAAAGACGGGGTAACCACATCGAACTCCTGGCCAAGAGGGAGATAGGGTCCCCAATCACAAAATGAATTATGAATTGAGATACTATTTAAGACTTAATCATAGGTAGCCCTGGACGACGGTCCTTGGTTACATGGCCGAACGCTCATAACAGTCACAGTCACAATCACGTTACAGAGAAAAGACCCCGGGTGTCGGGTAACAACACCTCACAGTCATGCATTGCATCATAAGCATTGATTTAAAGATGATGAATCATGTTTAATTGCCTTTATTTGTGATTCTCTGATTAAATATGTATCTATGTGGTGGTTTTTGGTTGACTCCCCACACCACACACACTTGTCACGCTCACTGGGACGTTGGTCTCACCCCACTCCATGGGAATATATTTCAGATGTGCAGGATACTCCACAAGATAGTGACGAGCAGTAGAAGACTCATTGATGATAATAGCTTAATGTTTTGTTATGTTTGATGTATTTAACATTGCTTAAGACCATACTGATATTACTTAGGATGTTCTTAGGAAATTATATAGTTACTTTAATGCATTGTATTGGAGCCTTGATGGCAACTTTGTATTGGTATTCTTTGATTTAAGTATGTAATGTTTGGAGCTTTAGTAATTGTTGGGTTACTCAAGCAATTGTGTTGTATGACGATACGCGAAATTAATGAATTAATTTCACGAGTTTAGAAATAGTGCTCCCAACAGGCATTATTTCTGAATTTAGAAATTAGGACGTTACACGTTGGGCCTGGAGAGGCCAAGTGTGCAAAGTATACTGCAAGAGTTTCCTGGAGAGGCAGTCGAAGATAAAGAATACTCATTGGGCCTGGAGAGGCCAGGTGTACAAATAATACTCGTTGTAATCTTGCGGGATTAGTGAGAAATCCAGTGGAGTTTTTGCCCTGGGACTGGACGTAGCTCACTTTGTTAGTGGGTGAACCAGTATAAATCTTTGTGTTAAGTTCTCTCTACCCTTAACTCTTTAATTTCCGCTGTTATCTGTTTATTACTAACCAAGGAGGGTTTAAGAAAAGTTGTTTTAATAATCCGAGCAAAAAACAATCTTTTCTTTAAGAGAAAATGGTTTTAAAAAGGCTTTTATGAAACCTTCTGAGTTGCATCAGCAAGTTGCTGAACTTCCCAGTTTCAAGAGGTTGATCAAATAATTTCAAATCAGTTTTGCTTGTTCGAAAGGTTTTCAAAAATCTGTAAAGATTATAAAAACACTTTTCAACCCCCCTTCTAGTGTTTCCTGTGGTCCTAACAGTTGGTATTAGAGCTTAACCCCGGGTTAAGCATCTAACAAATGCTGAGGAAGAAGATCAAGATGGAAACCGAAACAAGCTATGAAGAGAACTTATGAAGCTGACCAACAAAAGCAACAAGAATATCTTTGGAGACAAAGTTGAGTCTCAGCAGTTGCAGATCTTCGAATGCTTAAGTATTTCTACTGGTAACATCTTCTCTTTTTACTGCTTTAATATCTATGAATATTTGAAATTGTTTGAAAAAGTTTTGCACATTGTTTTGTAGTCTCTGACTTTCAGCAAGTTTTGAAGTTGGTTGAACGTCTCTAGAAGGGGGGTTGAATAGAGACATGAAAATATTGTACCTGAAAATATGCACTTAAATTCAAGTTGAGACGTGATCTCAAGTCTAACACTTGGAGTCTCAAATAGGTTAGATGAGATGTAGTCTCAACAATAATTTTGTAATCAAGTAAAGATGATTCGTTAATTAATGAAACTTGATTATCTCTGAATAGATATGATTTATTTTAGCAAACAGATTTGAGATATAATTATCTCAGCAAATGTTAAGACCTTAAAAGAGAATGAGTGAGACTACTGATTGATCTCAAGTTGAGATGGGATCTGAGATGAGATTGACTTGAGATGTGACATGAGATGCAGTGACAGATCATAGTTGTGCAGAGATTTAATCAAATGTAATTTGTTTCAAACAGATAAGTCTCAAGTATTAGAGATGTGCTATGTAAATAAAGAGATAAGGGAGAAGAGATGCACACAAAGATTTATACTGGTTCACCCACAACCTTGGGCTACGTCCAGTCCTCACAACTTGTGAGATTTCCACTATTGACAAACCCGTCAATTACAAGTATTCTTATAGCCTCTTCAGGATGTCCCTCACACCAAGCATAGGCACTCCTACCTTGGCTGAGTCTCAAGTATTCTTTGTTCTCAACTGCCTCTTCAGGCAACTCATGCAGTATTCTTTGTTTTCAACTGCCTCTCCAGGCAACACATGCAGTATTTTTTGTCTTCGACTGCCTCGCCAGGCAACTCAGTGGGTATTCTTATTACAGTGCCTCTCCAGGCTTTACAATCACTCACACTAAGCTCAGGCACCTCCTGACTTAGTTGAGACTTGATGATATGAGATGAGATGTGATTGATCTAGCTTAGACTACATACAAAGTATGGATAAACCGTAAGCTCAACTAGGTATCACGCTCTAAATCACTCAAAGAGTGTATACAAATAGGTACAAAACAAGAGCTAAACCTACTACAAGATATGGCTAAGATAGCATAGGTAGGTAGGTTAAGATTCACTTGAGACTTGGATTTTTCAGAATGTGCAGCAGCATCTATGCTGAGTCTCACCTGTGTCTCTCACACGTCTCATCATAATGAGACTTCCTTTTATAGTCTTCAGAAAACTAGCCGTTAAACTAGCTGTTATACTAGCCGTTAGAAGAGAGAGAGGCTGTTTTTCACTTTCTGACATGAGATCAGTGTTTTTCTGATGCTGTCTCTACCGTGACAGTGTACTTGCGTTGACTTGCTTTTACTGATGGGACTCTGTCTGAGCTGAGTCTCATGACTGCATCTGATCTCTGCGTCTCAAGTCTGAGTCTCATGACTACATCTGATCTCTGCGTCTCAAGTCTGAGTCTCATGACTGCATCTGATCTCTGCGTCTCAAGTCTGAGTCTCATGACTGCATTTGATCTCTGCGTCTCAAGTCTGAGTCTCATGTTTGCATTTGATATCTGCGTCTCATCTCACATTGTGTCTGTATCTCAACATGAGTTGGAATCTGAACTTGAGTCTTCATCTGAACTTGAGAGTGCATCTGTTCTTGAGTCTGCGTCTGAACTTGAGACAGCATCTGATCATGAGCCAGCGTCTCAAGTTGAGTCTGCATCTCAAGCTGACTTTGAATCTCATCTTTGCTTAGTAGATTTTACTCAAGTCTTTTTATCTTGGCTCTTTGATTCTGACTTCTTATGCTTTATATTCTCAAAGATGATCTTTGAGCTTCATTTACTGATCAATATATGCAAAAATAAAGTCTAGGATTTTTGCCACAACTTGAGCACACAGTCAGTAAATAATAAGATGCATCTCAGATGAGTCTAAGTCTCAATTGTATCATATTTGAGTCTCAGTTTTCTTGAGTCTTGAATATTAGTTCATTGTTGAGCTCAGCTTGACTTAGCTTGATGATTGGTGTCTCTAGTAGAGACCCATTCTGATGTGCACCTCTCTCAACTTAGGCTATCTTTAGATTCATCCATTCTAAGCTTCTAAAGACTTTATGATAAAGGATATGTATTGAGGCCTTCTTCTGAAATTACCTTCAGCATATGGAATATTCTAAGCTTTGCCCATTCTCCAAAGACAATTCTGAAGTCTGATGTTTCTTATCATTAGGATTCTGATTTTTTTGAATCTCAGGAAAGACTTGCATTGATTGCTCAATCTCAGGCTGATCTTTTATCTTCATCTTAAGTCTGAGTATTACTACCAATCTCAATATGTGGTTGCCTCTCAATTTCAGTATGAGCTTGGACGTGGTTGATCTTTCTGAGTTCTTCATGAGAATCCTGTCTTTCTAAGATCTCACATACAAAACATCAGTAACTTCAAGAACAGAAAACATTAAGTTTGATCAAAAGGTTTGTTGTCATTAAAACCAAATGATCAAAAGGTTTTTTGTCATTAAAACCAAATCTCAGAGGGTTTTGCACTAACAATCTCCCCCTTTTTGATGACGACAAACCTATTTGAACAAAATTAAGTTTTCATGTATAATAGCACATAAGGGATGATGAGAGTCTATATATTTTTCATAGTATGATCCACTCAAATGAACTCCCCCTGAATTCATGCGTATAACAATCACGAATAACAATGTTTCTCATTTCAATCAATGACATAGCATGATTCATAATTTATATTATTATGCACATGTGTTTCTCATTTCAATCAATGACATAGCATGATTCAGAATTCATATATTATTATGCACATAAACATTTTGTCCTTTCCTATTTCTCCCCCTTTTGGCATCAACAAAAAGATGGAAGAAGAAATATATCAAATCAATACTTCTGTCAAATAACCACTTCCTATTGATTTTCATTTGTACTAATGGCATCAACGACATGGTTTACACTTATCAAGCATATAGGTGATCTTAGCAGAGGGTTTTGAGCAACAGATATATGCAATAATATTCTCAATATCCCAAGAACAATATGATACAGTAATAGACCACACATTTTGTTATAACAATGATCCCAAGAGTTCTAGATAAAGCAATATGATATGGAATTCTCCAACAAGAATAGTTAGAATAAAAGAATCAAAGATTAAGTTAAGAAAAAGAGAAAAAAAAGTAATTTGCTTTCAATTCCAGAATTTTCTTAAACTTCTCTTTGCTTATAGTCTTCTTCAAGAGAACTATTTTCCCATTCTCTTTTCATTTTAACATTTCCTCTAAAAAATAAAGAGTGATTTCTAGAGTTGCAGAGGAAAGAGGTAGATGCATTTCATCAAATTCTATAAAAGATCACTACCTAACTGAGTCAATGTGTAAACAATTTGACTAACTCCCCCTCAAAATGAGATGGTTCTGCTTATATTTCCAAAGTTGCTGGTTTAGCAACTTTTCAATGGCTTATGCAGAAAATTTAACTTTCAGAATGATCATTTGAATAGGGGATGCTGTTAGGATTGATTATTAGAGAACAAAACTCAATCTTAAAACCAGAACAATAATTTATTCTGTTTGCATACTTGATTAGATTATAAGAATTTCATTTGATGCATATTCAAGCAGTAAGAGATCATTCAGCACAAAGATTGGTTCAGCTACTCCCCCTAAGTATGTTACTCACCTTGATTTTTATGCCCATAGTGAGTTAAATTTGTAGAACATGGATAGAGGCATAAAAGGTCAAGATTACAGATTTAGACACCAGGGGAACAGAACAGAAATTCATCAATATGATTCATAATCATTCCATATTTTTCAGCATTGAAAAACTGTTCAGATAACATTTCAAAGATTGAGATATTTCATGTCAAGTTCTTCTTCATATTCATTGATTCACCCAATAATCTAAATCATAATATGCACATTAATTTGATACAACAATTCATATTTGATATACCATAGTCTACCACAGATTTGGGAATCAAGGGGAAATTTTCAAAGGCATCACTTTCAAGAGATCAAGTTTCACTACTTTTCAATCACATAGCCTTAAACATTAAACAAGTGCTGCTCCTAACATAGATTGATCTAGAAATTTATATTCTATCACAATAGACCACATCATGACAATCTTTCCAATGCCACTAAAATCAACTCATTTGGATTGGTACAATTAAAGATATTTTGACTTGAAGCTTCAACACCAAACCAGAAAACATCCATTGACTTAGATACTTTAATCTGAACTTGTGAGTTATTTCTAGTTCATAAAAATATGAGATTTCAACACAATAAACTAGACATCACAAGCTTTCAAATGGTATAAAATTCATTCCATTTGGAGTTTTCTATCAAGATATGAGTGATTAAAGTTTGTAGTTCTATAATAGAGTGCTTACTGTGACAGATAAGGTTTTTCTTTCACTATGATCAATCTATGTATCCAAAAATAGTGAGAATTAATACTGCTAAACCATTGAACAACATCTTTCAAATCCAACTGTTTCATTTGAAAAGGATTTTCCTAGCTCCAGATATAAGCATTATAAACATATGTGTTCAGATTTGATCAAATGAGAGATCAGTCAACTTGAAGTATTTGCTGGGAATTATGCAGATGATGAAAAATTCTGAAAATTTCCAGTCAAATACTTATATGAGCTAGCTTTCATACAGAATTGGTTTCACTCAAAAATCATGTCTGTAGCTCCAGTTATGATCAATTTAAGTGAACAGGTTTCTATGAGCTTTTGTAAAACTGCAGCTGTGTTAGCAGATTTTCTGGCACTTCTGTGCTTAGTGTAACAGCTTCAAACTTTCTAGTTTTTTCATTCTTATAAATTAGCTTTCTAACAAAATTGGCTTTACTCAAAAATCAAATTTGCAGCTCATGTTATGATCATTTTAGTTAGGCTATATCAGAAACATTTTGCATATTGAAGAATAACCTCATTGTCTTCAACTTTCACTTATTTCAAAATCCTTTTATGAGCCTTTAATCTCATAATTTCTTTTCATATCAATTCATTAGAATATTGACTTGATTAAAGAAATGGAGAGCATATAGGCTTGGCTTGTAGAGATGTTTCTCCTAACTAATCAATTCAATCTTTCCAAGTTCTCTTTTCTCAATTTTCATGAAATTGACTCAAGGATATATTTTCTCATAACCAACCAGCTCATGTTTCATCATAGATAAATTTCAAACCCAAATTCTCACATGATGCAAGTTAAGATTCAAAACTGTATTAAGATCATGATAGAAAATCACTGTGAGTTCTAATTATCCAAGCAACATATAATCATTCAAATAAGCATGTTTGCCATTGAAAACTGAATTATAAATTCTACATAGTACCAACATACTTAAATCCTATCTTCAAAATGAGAATAGTAAGATTTATCACATATGCAGCATCAAGGAAGATTAGAGTTTGAGAGTACCCTCATGAAGTATTCCTCAAGTTGTCATTTGATCCACATGACTTTAAAAATTTGCAGCTTGATATATGTAGAGATGAGCTCAGCTTCTGCATTTTCTTTCAAACTAAGTCATTTCTTTGTGCTTTCATCTTTAGAAGCTTCTTTCTCTTTCTCATCTTGTGGGAGATCACTTGCCCTCTTGTGCAGTAGTCATTATCTAAGTTGGCTGTGATTCATGGATTTCCTTCTGTGTTGTCAGAATTAGAGCTGCAGCAGGAGTCTCACTTGACTATTCTTTCTTATATTTTTCCATCTAAGTCTCAGTCTCAGTCTCAACCTGAGACTCAGATGTGTCTTCCCCAAGTGCAGCGACAGATTCTGACTTCTTCTTTTATCTTTTTCATTTCTGAACATTCTTTAGACTTGGATATGCTCTTTTGAAGATTTTCCCATATATTTCTTGTTGAGATCCAAGCATTCCACTTTGTCTATAAATCTGCAAAGCTTTCTCATCTCAAGTGTAGGATTAGTCTTATCAAAATTATCATGTATACTTCTTCTACACATTGAGTAATGATATTGCAGATTCCATAGTTACTTTAAATGTTGTAGAATGTCCAGAAAATATTTAGACTTCAAATTGACTTCTTATTTCAAGGATATAAATATATTAAGCACTTTCCAACAAGAGGATATCTATCATTTGATACTCCAAACTCTAAGTAAGCATATGAGACATTTATACATTCGAAAGAGGGAGTGAAAATATTATTTTGTTTTCTGTTTGAAATTCCAAATAAGAGCAACAGTTCACAAATTATGATCAAACAGATTTTCATGCATGCCTTTTGAAAACTTGGTCTCTACAAGTCTAGCATCCCTGTATATTAAAACACTTACAACCATGATGCAACAAGTAAAGACATGTAAAAGGAGTTATTAATGATTTGATCAAGTATGTTTTAGTTCAAATGCGAGGGATAAGAGATTGATATTACCAATGGGCGTTCCTTGTATGTGTATAAGCAATTTCAACCTCCAGTCTTAATGGCAGTAATGACTTTAATAAAGTGATCAATCCTAAGGATTGCAAGATCTTCAAATCACTAATCAGGAGGCACCAGCTGATTCGTACTTGAATCTTTTATGACATTTCATTTTGGGCTAGAAACTTTTCGGTGGTCTTCTTCTAGGTCCTTTGTTATTTCAGGTACTTAGCAGCACATCTTAGCCCAGGGATATTTCCTACTGTCAAATCAATAGTAATTCCATGGTAGAATTTGCTGCAAGCTCAAAAGCCTTAGGTCCAGTAGGAAGATCATCCATAACCGGCTTATTCAAGACAGGGACATGAAAATCAAATATGATTCATTGATTCTGTTCAGCTTCCCATTTCGAGACAGTAAAGGACACTTGTGCAAGTGGAAGTTAGCTTCTCCAATTTGAACTAGAAGATCACTTTGGAATATCAGCTGAATCATATCAAGAGTTGCTTCTTTGCTGAAATCCTTCTATCTCAATACCATGATTAGTTGAGGTGAGAAGTCCATCCCATATTTCCTTTCTCTTCCTTGACTAGATCAATGTGACAATTTTCTGCATAATCAAATCACTATGGGAACATTTTGGTACCCATTTAAACTTTGGGTCCAAGTGGGTTAGTAATCAAATATTTATCATTTTAGCGCATTTACCAAGTATATGATGTTATTATTATTTTATTATTATATATACATATTTACTATTTCTGTAACATAATAGGAATTTACCATTTCAATGACATTTTTAAGCTTAATTGAGCGCTTTTCAAATTTGATAACGTTGGGAACATTATCAACTCATGATAATAAAAGCAATTTATTAGCATATATACTTATTACCCTCATCTAGCAAGATTCCTTTACCTCCATGCGTCTATCTCCGCATCAACAGTAGCCTAATGATTACTTCCTCTGAAATCTCCAATCTATTTGCCACTATGATGTTGTTCACATCGTTTATGCAAAGAGACGTTCAATGCCTCTGATTCTGGCTGTCCCAAGGAAATGTAAGCAGGTGGCACATAAAGGTGTTGATTCTTCATGTTGATTCTTATTGCTTCATCAATATCAGGAGCAGCTTGAATTGAGTACTTGCTTCTGATTCTTTTCTTCCAGTAGATTCTATTTCCTTGAGCAATGTGACCACTGAGGCTTGCAAGGCTATTTTCTTCTTTATGCTATTTGTTCGCAGCTTTGCTTCTCAGCTTCTTATCAAGAAGAATACTGCTAGTCTTCTACCGCAGTATATTTCGTGGCAGCTCTTTATCTTTGTTCCATGCCACATTTGCAAATTCTATTGTTTGTTTCTTTAATTTCTCCAAGTCTTTGATGTGAGCCATTTTCATTTGCCTCAAAGTCATCTTGAGCATGTTATCCCAGTTTTCTGCATGATTGGATCTTTCTTGAAGTTATCTTTATGGTTCCAAGAGTAACCTCCTTCATGAGTGAACAGAGTGGAGCTAACTTCAGCCATTTTCCTTTCTTGTATCTTTTTCCCCTTCACACGTTGGTGTGTTCAACTATAAGAGGCCAAGCTCTGATACCAACTGAAGTTGGCTGAACGTCTTTAGAAGGGGCATTGAATAGAGTCTTGAAAATATTGTACCTGAAAAATATGCACTTAAATTCAAGTTGAGACGTGATCTCAAGTCTGACACTTGGAGTCTCAAATAGGTTAGATGAGATGTAGTCTCAACAATAATTTTGTAATCAAGTAAAGATGATTCGTTAATTAATGAAACTTGATTATCTCTGAATAAATATGATTTATTTTAGCAAACAGATTTGAGATATAATTATCTCAACAAATGTTAAGACCTTAAAAGAGAATGAGTGAGACTACTAATTGATCTCAAGTTGAGATGGGATCTGAGATGAAATCGACTTGAGATGTGACATGAGATGCAAGTGACAGATCATAGTTGTGCAGAGATTTAATCAAATGTAATTTGTTTCAAACAGATAAGTCTCAGGTATTAGAGATGTGTTGTGTAAATAAAGAGATAAGGGAGAAGAGATGCACACAAAGATTTATACTGGTTCACCCACAACCTTGGGCTACGTCCAGTCCTCACAACTCATGAGATTTCCACTATTGACAAACACGTCAATTACAAGTATTCTTACAGCCTCTTCAGGACGTCCCTCACACCAAGCATAGGCACTCCTACCTTGGCTGAGTCTCAAGTATTCTCTGTTCTCAACCGCCTCTTTAGGCAACTCATGCAGTATTCTTTGTTTTCAACTGCCTCTCCAGGCAACGCATGCAGTATTCTTTGTCTTCGATTGCCTTCCAGGCAACTCAGTGAGTATTCTTATTACAGTGCCTCTCCAGGCTTTATAATCACTCACACTAAGCTCAGGCACCTCCTGACTTAGTTGAGACTTGATTATATGAGATGAGATGTGATTGATCTAGCATAGACTACATACAAAGTATGGATAAACCGTGAGCTCAGCTAGGTATCACGCTCTAAATCACTCAAACAGTGTATATAAATCGGTACAAAATAAGAGTTAAACCTACTACAAGATATTGGCTAAGATAGCATAGGTAGGTAGGTTGAGATTCACTTGAGACTTGGATTTTCAGAATGTGCAGGAGCATCTCTGCTGAGTCTCACCTGTGTCTCTCACACGTCTCATCATAATGAGACTTCCTTCTATAGTCTTCAGAAAACTAGCCATTAAACTAAGCCGTTATACTAGTCGTTAGAAGAGAGAGAGGTTGTTTTTCACTTTTCTGACATGAGATCAGTGCTTTTCTGATATTGTCTCTGCTGTGACAGTGTACTTGCGTTGACTTGCTTTTACTAATGAGACTCTGTCTGAGTTGAGTCTCATGACTGCATTTGATCTCTGCGTCTCAAGTCTGAGTCTCATGACTGCATCTGGTCCTCTGCGTCTCAAGTCTGAGTCTCATGACTTGCATCTGATCTCTGCGTCTCAAGTCTGAGTCTCATGTTTGCATCTGATCTCTGCTCCCATCTCACGTTGATTCTGTATCTCGACATGAGTTGGCATCTGAACTTGAGTCTTCATCTGAACTTGAGATTGCATCTGTTCTTGAGTCTACGTCTGAACTTGAGACTGCATCTGATCATGAGTCAAGCGTCTCAAGTTGAGTCTGCATCTCAAGCTGACTTTGAATCTCATCTTTGCTTAGTAGATTTTACTTAAGTCTTTTTATTTGGATCTTTGATTCTGACTTCTTATGCTTTATATTCTCAAAGATGATCTTTGAGCTTCATTTACTGATCAATATCTGCAAAAATAAGTCTAGGATTTTGCCACACTTGAGCACACAGTCAGTAAAATAATAAGATGCATCTCAGATGAGTCTAAGTCTCAATTATATCATATTTGAGTCTCAGTTTTCTTGAGTCTTGAATGTTAGTTCATTGTTGAGCTCAGCTTAACTTAGTTTGATGATTGGTGTCTCTAGTAGAGACCCATTCTGATGTGCACCTCTCTCAACTTAGGCTATCTTTAGATTCATCTATTATAAGCTTCTAAAGACTTTCTGATAAAGGATATGTATTGAGGCCTTCTTCTGAAATTACCTTCAGCATATGGAATATTCTAAGCTTTGCCCATTCTCCAAAGACAATTCTGAAGTCTGATGTTTCTTATCATTAGGATTCTGATTTTTCTGAATCTCAGGAAAGACTTGCATTGATTGCTCAATCTCAGGATGATCTTTTATCTTCATCTTAAGTCTGAGTATTACTACCAATCTCAATCTGTGGTTGCCTCTCAATCTCAGTCTGAGCTTGGACGTGGTTGATCTTTTTGAGTTCTTCATGAGAATCTTGTCTTTCTAAGATCTCACATGCAAAACATCAGTAACTTCAAGAAAAGAAAACATTAAGTTCATCAAAAGGTTTGTTGTCATTAAAAACCAAATGATCAAAAGGTTTGTTGTCATTAAAACCAAATCTCAGAGGGTTTTGCGCTAACAAGTTTGCCTCAAAATAATCATTTTGTCGTTTAGTGCTCCTTTGGTGAAAAGTCTTTCTTTTTACTTTATTTTTATTTATTTTCAAAAGAATTTGAAAAGACGAGTTTTCAAAATCCGATATCAACATTAATGATTGGGTTCTTTATGACTGTGGCTTCTCATTTGTCCACTTAAGGATGCACGTCGCACGACTTCCAATGTTTGTAGCATCATTAAAGCTATCTGAGTCTATATTTGTTCCGTGTGAGACCGTCCAAAGATACAATCTCCTCGATTCTCTCTCTTCTATGTCTTCCCTCAAAGTCCTATATAAAAACTCTCAAAGGAAACTCATCCCTTCCATGTTTTTCTTTACCTTGGATGGACTGAGACTAGAGGGTATGTTTTCTGAAGGACGATGAAGAGGGTGAAGAAGATGAAAGAATCCGACTTGGAACAAGAGATCTTCAATGATGTTTGGGGATGGTGCTGAAGTTGGCTGAATGTCTCTAGAAGGGGGGTTGAATAGAGACTTTAAAAAATTGTTCCTGAAATTTTGCACACTAAATTGAAAGTTGAGATGTGATCTCAAGTTTGCTGACTTGGGGTCTCTATTAAGACAGGATATAAACAGTTTCACTTTTAGTTATTTCAATTACGTTCAAGTTGTCTTAAAATCTTAAATCAGATTCAATTTTACTTTAAAACAATTACTTAGTTATTAACAGATTTGAGATGAGTTAAGTGTAAAACAAAATGAAGAAATAAGGAGAGAGATGGCACGGAGATCTTATCCTGGTTCACCCACAACTTAGGCTACGTCCAGTCCTCACAACTCGTGAGATTTCCACTATTGACAACCCGTCAATTACAAGTATTCTTACAGCCTCTTCAGGACGTCTCTCACACCAAGCGTAGGCACTCCTACCTTGGCTGAGCACAAGTATTCTTACAGCCTCTTTAGGACGATCACACCTCATTCTAAGACTAGGGACACTCCTATCTTAGATGAGACAGGTTACAAGAATAAGATGTTGTGATGAGTCTAGCTTACAATCATACGATGTATGGATAGGCAGTAGGATTAGCTAGTGATTCTCTCTTCTAACTGAAAGTATTACAATGTAAACAGGAGAGAAGGATGGAGACTAAAGAGATTCTCAAGTTGAGATCAGGTCTGAATATGAACTGCTGAGATGAGCACTTGAGATGTCACTTGAGATGAGTTGAGATGCAGTAGATGTTCAATGACTTGTGTAGTCTCACACTTTTACTTCATTGTAGCCCTCAATATTTATTTCAGATGGTAGTTAGCCGTTTTTACCATTTGTGACCGTTGAGAGCCGTTGAGTGAGTGTCAGCCCATGTTTCTTGAATAAGAGCAGTTGTTTTGCAAGTACAGATGTCACTGTGTCAGTGCACAGTGTATGGATCTTTCACTTTATTCTGACTTGATGTCTTGACTTTTTGAAACTGTACTTGAGTCTTCTAATGAGTCTGGCTCTCTTCTTTACATCTGTTGCTGGATCTCATCTCTTCTCGTCTGTTCATGAGACAAGCGTCTGAACATGAGACCGCGTCTGACCATGAGATGGCGTCTCAAGCTGATCTTGCACTTGTTCTGAACTTGAGCTGATCTCTTGTATCTTTGAGTCTCATATTTTCATTTGACTTAGGCCATGGAGCTTATGTTGCACTTTCTTGATCTATATCTTGTTCTAGAGATGATCTCTTGGTTTTGCATCTGTTACTGAGACAGCGTCTCAAGCTGTTGCTGAGTCTCTAGCTCATCTAGTGTTTCAAGCTTCTCAAGGCTTTTCTTGTTTCTTTCATGTGGATTCTGCAACATAGATTCTAAGGATGTTCTGCCACATGATTGAGCACACAGTTAGTAATAACAAGATGCATTTCATATATTTAAAACTTAGTGGTTTGTCATATTAAAAACATATGGAGGTGAGTTTGTCTCAACAGGTGCTGAAGGCTGAAAGATCTCTAATGCACCTATTTGGGAAACAAGAGATGGAAGAGCTGGAAAGTTCTATAAGGTGTTGTTCAAAGCAGCAGATCCATCCATCCCAAAGAAGGTGGTGAATATCATGCTTCCAAAGATGGAGAGATCTTATGGTTTTCACCTTCTACATCCGAGAAGATCTGTTGCATCACAAGCTTCAAGTTGAAAAGCTGATTGGCCACATTCTACACAATCTTATGAGGGGATCCACTATAAATGTGGCCCTGATGATTGTTGTTGAGGGTGGTGGTCGAAATACAGTGTTAAATGATGCAACCCCCCCCTTGTTCCATTGTTAAAAGGAGTATGTGTGCTTAGGATTCACGGTTGAGGAACAAGAAGAGACTCAAAGGCTCTTCTGAGGCTGTAGGCTGAAAAGGAAGCTGTTGATAAGGCTATGCCTCAGTGGAAGTCAAGAACCTGAAGGAATCAAAAGTCATGTTGATATCAATACTTTCATGTATTTGTACTAGTTTTCTTATAATTTAATACACGAGGATTTTCTGAAGCTATTTTTTGAGCTCTTATTGTCTGTATGATTTTTGTGTGCTATTTCTTCCCTTTTAGTCTGAAATCTGTGCAATCTTACTTAATTTAACCCTAATAATCTAAGTTATCTTCTTTTGTTTGATTCATCAACCCTTTTAAATAATGACAAAAGGGGGGGAAATATAACTAACAAATAACTAAAGAAGAAAATGTTTTCAGAAAATAACTAAGCATCTTCAGAAGAAGGATCTCCTGTTCAGGGGGAGTTAACAAAGATGTTTTCAAAACTAAAAATCTCTCAAGAAAAAATCTTTTATTGAGGGGGAGTTTTCACACTTAGTCTCTTCTCTGAAAAATATTGACAACTTTCTTTCATAATCTGTTAATTAAATCTTGTTGTATTTGTTAGTCATATCTAATTTGTCATCATTAAAAAGGGGGAGAATGTTGAGTCTCAGAATTAATTTAAGCATTTGAAATTAGATTCAAGACTCATTGTCCTTGGTTTTAATGATTAACAAATTAGACTGTATAGAAACAGGTTCTCTGAGAAAGGTATTTTTCTTTGCATTTCAGGAACTCTGTAGAAGCAACTCTCTGAAGATGATCAACCTAGTGAGAAAACACAACCTGCTGAACTGAAGGAACCTGCTGAGGAAAGTTGAAGAAAGCAATCTGACTAAGAAGAAAATGATTCATCCGTGAAAGCTGAAATGAAGACAGACTCAAAGTTTGTGGAAGATCACCAACCAAAGAGCTCATAGAACAATGAGGAGTTGATTTCTGATTGCTACTCTAAAGTACAACTCACTGAAGAGAGTAATCCGTTTAAGAGAAGCAACCTGTTGGAGAAGTGCAACACACTAAAAGAAGAATAGTGCATCAACCATCTGAAAAGAGTACAACCTACTGAAGAAAAGAACTTGCTGAAGATGGCCAACCTTCTGGAAATGATCAGACTCCCTGAAGGACAGAATCTGTTGAAGCTTAAAGAATCTTCTGAAACCAGAGACGTCATGCTACTCTTCGAGACTTGCGAGTCAATCTGATTGATGCATTAAAAGACTCAAGTCTCAGCAAATATTAATGGTTAAGCTTAATCGATGCAAGGAGAAACAAAGGCTTTCTGGTATAACTTATTACCGACACAAAAGAAGGAACCTACTGCAGAAAAGCAAACAGAGGTCAGAGATAGAGTCAGCGCTGCTGTACACCTACTCATGTACCGTCTCTGCAATACGCTATCAGAAGCCCGAATCTCAACAAAGAGAAAAGATAACTTGCAATGGGATTAAAGAGAAGTCTAACGGATATTTACATTTCAATCTAAATACTAGACTTCTTGCTGTGTAAGAGAAAGAGAGAGGGAACATCAACCTGCTGAAGTATTAGAAATTCTCTCAAGAAAGATTAAGAGCCAAACTGCTGTGTGTCAGAACTAATTCATACCTACACACCTACTCTGCTCAAGACAGAAGATAAGCAAAAGAGAAGCTATCTCACAACGGCTCTGAGAAGGTATACCAAGTCATCTTCTACGGCTACATTTCTCAACGGTATACTAAGCAATCTTCAACGACTATATTACCATAACATACAAATAGCCTCACGAAAGACTTTGAAGATTGGCGAACCTTTGGTGAACCCCGGGCTTGAATAAATCTCAAGATAAATAATAGAAAGCCCAAGAGAGATCTGGCTGAAGCACAACATGATATCATATCAAGCCAACTCTCTAAAGAAGAAAATCCTGATATAGAGATGAGATTGAATTTGAATTATACACTTGTATCTTTGTCTATCCTTGTACTTAGATTTACCCTTTGTATCCTGAGTTTTACTCAGTTATCCTTTTGTATAAGAAGAACCTGAGTTTAAGTTTCTCAGAAACTTAAACTTAGTTTATATTGTAAACACTGTTAAGTGTCTGAGAGCCTGGAGAGGCTTGGAGGAACAACGAATACTCGTTAGGTCCTGGAGAGGCCAGGTGTGCAAATAATACTCGTTGTAATGTTGCGGGATTAGTGAAAAATCCAGTGGAGATTTTTGCCCTGGGACTGGACGTAGCGCACTGTATTAGTGGGTGAACCAGTATAATTCTCTATGTTAAGTTCTCTCTACCCTTAACTCTTTAATTTTCGCTATTATCTGTTTATTACTAACCAAGGAGGGTTTAAGAAAAGTTATTTTAATAATCCGAGCAGAAAACAATCTTTTCTTTAAGAGAAAATAGTTTTAAAAAGGCTTTTATTCACCTTCTGAGTTGCATCAGCAAGTTGCTGAACTTCCTAGTTTCGGAAGGTTGATCAAATATTTTCAATCAGTTTTGCTTGTTCGATAGGTTTTCAAAATCTGTAAAGATTATAAAAACACTATATTAAACCCCCCCTTCTAGTGTTTCCTGTGGTCCTAACAGGGGACAGGTTAGAATAAGAAACAAATGACTCTATTGGATAGATTTTACCTTGATTGATATGACATGAGGTGATGGATGAATTGCAATGATAATCCTTCAAATATCCTGGCCTTTGTTTTGGTCTGGATGACCTCTTAAGTGCAGAATTTGTCCCTGGCCTCATGGCTGTTTCTGATGGATTGGGTGCTATACTGGGTGTTGTTTCTGATGTATTGGGTGGAGCCTCATGAGGTGGATTAGTCTCCAATGGAATTGGGATATTTGTGAGGTCATCAGAAACTATTTCAAGGATTGGGGATTGATGAGAAATTGGTATGCAAGAGAGGGATTCCCTTATTAGTAACCTATGTGGCATGTTGTAGGAAAGGAAAAGAAATCTTCAAATTGGACATTTCTAGATATATGTAACTGTTTTACATGCATTTCATACAACAAATCCCCTTTGGTGCCAGGTTTGAAGCCTATAAAAATACATTTTCTAGCTCTAGGCTCAAATTTCTTTCTATGTGAAGTAAGTGTTGAGGAGTAGCATAAACAACCAAAAAACTTTAAAGAGAAATGTCAGGGAGCTTGCCATAAAGCATCTGATAAGGAGATTGCCATTCAGAATTGAGGTAGGAATTTTGTTCATGAGGTGCACAGCATGAGCTGTTGCAAGTCCCCAAAACTGAGTAGGCAATTTCCTTGGAAAAGCAAGGCACTAGCTATATTTAGTATAGTTTGATGCCTCCTTTAAACCCTTGCATTTTGCTGTGGATTTTTCGCACATGTAGTTTGATGTAAAATCCCTTCTTTTTCATAAAAATATCTTAAGAA
This sequence comes from Sesbania bispinosa, assembly GCA_026901365.1. Lineage (NCBI taxonomy): Eukaryota > Viridiplantae > Streptophyta > Magnoliopsida > Fabales > Fabaceae > Sesbania > Sesbania bispinosa. Next base: position 333,994 of record QLOH01000523.1, on the reverse strand, counting down.
AAGTTCAGTTCCATTATCAGTTCTAACAATTTTATTTTTCTCATCAAATTGTCTTTGGACCATTGCTGAAAAGGTTTGCAAAACTTCTTTAGTCTGACTTTTATGTTTGATAAAAATGATCCAAGTGTACCTACTATAATCATCAACTATAGTAAAAAATATCTTTGATTATTAATAGTAGGTATGCTATATGGTCCCCAAACATCCAAGTGTAACAACTCAAAAGGTTTTACTGCTTTGTTAGAAACTAAGTTCAAAAGACAATCTCTTTTGTTTAGAAAAGTGACATGTGTCACAAACATGTTTAACATTGCATTTCTGTATGAAAGAATACAAATCAGTTAACATGCTTAATCTAGAATCAGAAAGATGTCCTAGCCTAAAATTCCATAAGGCACTAACAGGCAAGGTACTATTTGATTGAATGCTAGAGTGAACTTGTTTCACAGCTGTGTCAGAAAGTTGTTTGGCTGAATTGTTGAAGTAATACAATCCATCCACCATCTCAGCAGAACCAATCATCTTCAAGTGAGTGAGATCCTGTATTAAGCAAGCCTTAGGTAGGAAAATAAGAAGCACAATTCAGAGAACTAGTCAGCTTAGATGAAGAAATCAGATTCAATGAGAAATTTGGTAAATACAGGACCTCATTAAGTGTAAGAAGTTCATTTAGGTGTATGGTTCCTGAGTGTGTGGCTGTGACTTTTTGAAGTTGGCTGAATGTCTCTAGAAGGGGGGGTTGAATAGAGATTTGTTCCTGAAAAAACACACTCACTTTCAAGTTGAGACGTGATCTCAAGTCTGATAACCTTGGAGTCTCAAATAGGTTAGATGAGATGTTAGCTTAACTCAGAATAGTTATCAATTATGCATATGAGAGTCTCAACAGTTAAGATTCAGTGACTTATTCAAATGTAATTGTTTTCAAACAGATAAGTCTCAGGTATTAGAATGTGCAATATAAATAAAGAGATAGGGAGAAGAGATGCACACTGAGATTTATACTGGTTCACCCACAACCTTGGGCTACGTCCAGTCCTCACAAACTTGTGAGATTTCCACTATTGACAAACTCATCAATTACAAGTATTCTTACAGCCTCTTCAGGACGTCCCTCACACCAAGCATAGGCACTCCTACCTTGGTTGAGTCACAAGTATTCTTTGTTCTCAACTGCCTCTCCAGGCAACTCATGCAGTATTCTTTGTCTTCAACTGGCTTTCCAGGCAACGCATGCAGTATTCTTTGTATTCGACTGCCTCTCCAGGCAACTCAGTGAGTATTCTTGTTACAGTGCCTCTCCAGGCTTTATAATCGTCCACACTAAGCTTAGGCACCTCCTGACTTAGATGAGACTTGGTGATATGAGATGAGATGGGATTGATCTAGCTTATACTACATACAAAGAATGGATAAACATTGAACTCAGCTAGGTATCACGGTCTAAATCACTCAAAGAGTGTATACAATCAGTACAAAACAAAGAGCTAAACCTACTACATGATATTAGCTAAGATAGCATAGGTAAGTAGGTTGAGATTCACTTGAGACTTGGATTTTTCTGGTTGTGAAGTAGCATCTCTGCTGAGTCTCACCTGTGTCTCTCACCCTGTCTCACCATAATGAGACTTCCTTCTATAGTCTTCAGAAAACTAGCCGTTATACTAGCCGTTGGAAGAGAGAGGTTGTTTTCTCACTTTTCTGACATGAGATCAGTACTTTCTGATGCAGTCTCTGTCTGTGTGACAGTGTACTTGCATTGACTGCTTTTGTTGCTGAGACTCTGTTTGAGCTGAGTCTGATGTCTGCATCTGATCTCTGCGTCTCAGTCTCAGTCTGATGTTTGCATCTGATCTCCGCGTCTAAAGTCTGAGTCAGATGTTTGCATCTGATCTCTTCATCTCAGCTGAGTCTGCATCTCAAGCTGACTTTGGATCTCGTCTTTGCTCAGCTTCATACTCAAAGTGCTTCTTTGCATGCTTGGACTGAGTCTGATCTATAATATGAGTTTGGGCCCGTCTCACTCTGACTTCCTATTTGAGCTTGTCTCAAGCTGACTTTGAATCTCTTCTTGTTTAGCATCTTCTATTTTGATCTTATCTCTTGATTCTGAAGCTAGTCTGAGTCTGAGTCTCAACTCTTGGCAGCTCTTACATCTGAGTGTTAGTATTTAGGCTTTGACTTCTCATTTGTATCCTGATTCTTCTTTGTAGTCTTATGTCTGAGTCTCTTGAATGTGTATATGTCTCAAGCTGAGCCTTGGTCTAAGTCTGCATTTGACATGTCTTAGCATATATGCTTGAGTCTGCGTCTCATCTTGAGCTACCGTCTCAAGCTGACTCTGGATATCTTCTTGGCTCAATATTTTTTCATTTTGTCTTTTGCCTTGGCAGATCTTGAGTATGGTTTTGTGCTTCATATCATCATGCATCTCACAGTGTTATTTTTTTTATTGCAAGTCTCCTTAGCATCTCAGCTTGTCTTAACACATGAGAAAATTATCCTGCAATATGAGACACTAAATTCTGCAAAACACTTGAGCACACAGTTAGTAGAAACAAGACATCTCAGATATTTATCTTTTATATTTCCGCTTATCTTGAGTCTCAAATATTGTTCTTCTTGATGCAACTAGTTCACTGTTTTGAGCTCAACTTGACTTGCCTTGATGATGGTGTTTCTAGTAGAGACTCTTTCTGACTGTAGCTAAGACTTCATTCTGATGTGCACCTCTTCTCAACTTAGGCTATCTTCATATTCAAACATTTTAAGCTTCTGAAGACTTTATGTTAAAGGATATGTCTTAAGGCCTTTCTTTGAAATTACCTTCAGCATATGAAATATTCTAAGCTTTGCCATACTCCATAAATGATTTTGAAGTCTGATGCTTCTTAACATTAGGATTCTGGTCTTTCTGAATTCTCAGGAAAGACTTGCATTATTTGCTCAATCTCAGGCTGACCTTTATCTTCATCTTCAGTCTGAGGATTACTACTGAGACTACCAATCTCAGTCTGTGGTTGCCCTCTCAATCTCAGTCTGAGCTTGTGGTTCTTCTGATCTTTCTGAGTTCTTTACTAAGCATAAGAATCTTGTCTTTCTAAGATCTCACACACAAAACATCAGTAACTTCAAGAACAAAAAATGTTAAGTTTGATCAAAAGGTTTGTTGTCATTAAAAAAAAATCTCAGAGGGTTTTGCGCTAACAACTTTATTGTCATTTGGCAATTGAACATTGACAAAGCTATTATGTAAAGGTTTTAGACATGTGAATAAGGATCTGTTGGAACATATGTGGTCTGTAGCACCTGAATCCAATATCCAGGTGTTATGATTAGAGGTAAGAACATTGAAGATTAGAGTATCACCTGTCTAAGCTGATGGAGTGGAAACAAGAGAAGAAGAATGAAGAGTTGTAGTTACTGCAGCAACCTGATTGTTGCTTGAAGTGCTAGTAGTACTTGCTGACTGGACCAAATTCATGAGGGCCCTTGTATTGCTCAGGAGTAATCTGGGACAAGTCATGTTCAGATTTATAGCTCTCTGTCTCAACTTCATTGCCTTCACCTGAGTCAGAAGTAAAATTGTTGGTGCTATTGAATGGTTTACTTTTGAAACTGTTGGGGTAGCCATGTTTCTTATAACCTCTCAATGGTATGTCCAGATTTCCCACAATAGCTACAAATTTTATAGTTGTTTCTACCAAGAATGAAGCTTCCTCTTCCTCTTCCAAATGTTTCTTATTAGCAGCATTGATAAAACCCTGGCCATCATTTTCAGTTCCAGCAGAAATTCCAATTCTCCTTTCATGTTATAAAACAAGTGAAAGTGTTTTGGTCCACATCAGGGAATGGGTCCATCATAAGTATTTGAGTTTTGACAACTTCAAAATCATCATTAAGTCCACTGAGAAATTTCATTATACCATCTTCACTTCTAAAGGCTCTGCCCATTAGAACTAGTTACACAAGAACACTTAACAACACAGCTACATTTTGGGAGAGGTCTGAAATTCTCTAACTCATCCCATAAAATTGCCTAATTCAGTAAAAAATCGGTTCACAGAGTTAGTACCTTGCTTTAATGACATCAATTCCTCTTGAAGTTCAAAAATCCGGATTCTATCAGCTTGCGAGAACCTTACTTTCAGAAGTCTCCAAGCCTTTGCAGCACCTTCTAAATACATTAAGCTCTGAGCAATAGTTGGTTCTACAGAGCTCAAAATCCAGGAGAGAACTAAGTTGTTGCACCTTTCCCATGCATCAAAACTAGGATCAAAATGATCTAGCATTGATAAACTTCCATCAACGAATTTGAATTTTTTTTTGGAGATCAAGACCTCTTCATTGCTCTAGAACAACTGTGATAGTTCTTTGGTGTGAGGAGGGGAGAAACAAGAGACAAAGTTGGGCTTTCATTTGGGTGTATGTAGTAGATTCTCAGAGGATTTGAAGCAGGATCTGGTGGATGAGGATTAGCAGGTCCTCCATGATTGTTGGAAGAACCTGCATTGTTATTGTTATGTGCACCCCTTTCCATAGGAGAAGATGCCCTGATCTTTTAGCTTTGATACCATAATAAGAAAAATAGAGAAAGATAGAAAGGTTGCAGAATGTAAATAATTGAGTAGTAAAAGATACAACGCAAGAGAGCTGAGCTTAAAGTATATATAGCCTAAGCCATCAGCAAAAGTGAGGTGGGAATACAAAGGAAAAGTAAAATTGTTTACAACAGAATGAGGAAATGAAAAATGGAATTATAACAGAAAGTAGTGGAGTCTGTTATTCCTAGCTGGCAGAGGAGGGAAGCGAGAAAATCATCTCTTGCTCGATGTGGGACTTGAGGAATCAAGGTGATTGCAATGAGCTTCATCAGAGGGGCCTTTTAACGTCCTCATTTCTAGTCTGGGGATTTAGTCCGTTGAAAACCAAATCCCGAATTTATGAAATTATTTCGTGCCATTTAGCATATCGGATAACTTAACCATATATCATTCAAGCTACCCAACGCTCACTTAAACAACATATGAAGATAGAAACCTGAATAAATACCCATTACTACGGCCAGAATGGCTATCAGACATACAATACATAAGATCAAGCTGAGGATACCCCCATACAATGTGTCCTGACAAGACAGAAAGTGAAATAGCACACATGTACAGTCATATCCCCTCCCAAAAGAATACTAAAGTCATACATCCATGTCTAATGTTAATCAAAAGGGCAACATATGCCCACTACAAGCAAAAACAAATGCTCCAAGCTCCTAGCTCATGGCCTGTGCGTGGACTGGTACCTGCGCATCTAGAATGTGGTCCACGAACGTGTGGTGAGACAAGGTATTCAGTGAATAAAGCATGCAACAGACAGTGTAGGGAAAAAAGGGACAGATGCAATGCACATATCATATGGTTATAGCAATAAACATAAACTCTAACATAATCATCTATTCTGAATGTCTCTAGTGTTATGCATGAACTGCATTTCCCCGGCAGTACGGGGTCTTATCTCTATCTCTGGGGCTAGACCTGAGCTTAGACTACAAGGAACGTCTTCTTGGGGACGAATCCGACCATTACTACCTGGGGACCGAAGTTCAAATTTTACTTTGGGGACCGTGTAGAAACCACAGGAAACACTAGAAGGGGGTTTAATATTGTTTTATAATTTCAAACTGATTTAAGGAAAACCTTTCACAAGCAAAGCTTTAATCATAAATAATTTGGGTAACTTGCTGAAATTGGGAGTTAAGGTACTTGCTGAAGTTGCTTCAGCAAGTCCATAAAACAGATTTAGAAACTGTTTTTAAATACGTTTGAATTCATTTTCAGTTTCAATTTATAAAACCTTATACTCAGAACCCTCCAGGTTAGTTTAAATCAATATAAGGAAATAAAGGTAAGAGAAAACTTAGCCACAGAATTTATACTGGTTCACCCACTTCCACTGTGTGCTACGTCCAGTCCCAATGCCAAACCAGCAAAGGATTTCCACTAATCTCAGAGATTACAAGTATTCTTTTACAGTTAAGCCTCTTCAGGCTCTATACAACAAGTATTTTTTACAGACAAGCCTCTCCAGGCTCAAACCCAAGTATTGTTAAACACCAAGCCTCTCCAGGCTCAAACAGAAAACTGTTTATAAAATAGATTGCCTAAGCTTTGAAACTACACAAGTTTAAAGGCTAAACTGGGTAAGATGTACAATAACTGAGTATAACTCAGGATATAGAAATGGTTGTACAAATGAAATATGATGAAAATATTTATCTAAGAATTTCAGCAGCAATTCAGCAAGTTGGTTCGTTCTCTTCTTCTTTCTTCTCTGCATGAGGACTTCGTATTTATATAGGAAGAGAGATGAGACTGGTTAAGCTTCTCTAAATCCCGTTGAGAAATAGCTTCTTCCTGTTGAGACACATAGCTCTGGTAGCTTGCAGTAGCAGGCACAGCAGGAGTAGGTGTCAGCAGCGCTGGACTCTACTTTTTCTGAGCACAGTGTACTTTGTAGCAGGTATTGCCTTTTTGGTGAATAGTAATTTGAAATATACCAAAAAGCTACTGTTCTGACTTTCCAGCAGGAGATGAAGTGCAGACAGCTGGGAAAAGCTACGAAAGACTTGAGTCTTCAAAGGGAACAACAGAGAAACTCTTTTCCAAAAAGATACAAGTCTCAGTACGACGTTCCTCGTCTTCAGAAGGTTCACTGGCTTCAGCAAGTCTTGTTCCTTCAGCAAGATCCTCTACTTCAGAAGGTGCACCATATCAGAGGGTTACACGCCTTCAGAGAGTTGCTCCTTCAGAAAGCTGCTGAAACACAAAAAAATACCTTTGAGCAGAATTTGTTCCTTCTTTCATGAAATTTAACCAAATTTGTTACTCATTAAAACTCAGGGTTATGAGACTTAAACGTTATTAACCATTTAATAATATTTTGAGACTCAACATTCTCCCCCTTTTAATGATAACAAATTTTCTTAAACTATCAAATATCTGAAGGGAAATTCAGTATAAAATAAGTTTAAGGAATTCTCCCCCTTCTCAGATACTGAGCAAAACTGAATTCTCCTCCTTCTTTCTCATTTATTCTAGCAGAGAATATATCTAGTAGAAAACTTGCCTTGCTCCCTCTGAATAACATATATCTTCTCTAAAAAGCATTTAACTTCAGATTTTTGTTAGTTTATATTACTCCCACTTTTGTCATCAATCAAAAGGGTTGTCAGAACATGTTGAAGTTAGAAAATCAGGGTTGTAGGAGTTGCTGAAAGTATTAGTAATAATGCAGCAAAAACCAGATAAGTTCAGCAAGTAAGCATATAACATCAGGATTAATTCTCAGATAATTCAAGAATGTGCAGATTATCTCTAATGAACTAAACCTATCTTCAGCAAGAGGTTTTGTGAATATATCAGCCCATTGATGCTCTGTGTCAATGAACCTTATATCAAAAAAACACCTTTCTGAACATAGTCTCTAATGAAAATGATGTTTGATTTCTATATGCTTAGCTCTAGAATGCTGAATTGGATTTTTAGATAAATTTATGGCACTTGTATTATCACAAAATACAAGAATAGATTTAACAGGTATGTTAAAATCTCAAGTTGATATTTTACCTATAGCAGATGTGAACAACAACATGCAATAGCAATGTACTCAGCTTCAGCAGTTGAGAGAGCTATGGTGCTTTGCCTTTTGCTTGCCCAACTTATCATATTCTCTCCAATGAAGTGGCATCCACCACTTGTTGATTTTCTTTCAACTCTATCTCTAGCAAAGTCAGCATCACAATATCCTAATAATTTACAGTCCTTACTCTTCTATAGCATAGACCAAGATTAGTAGTACCATTTAGATATCTGAAAATTCTTTTAACAGCCTTGTAATGAGTTATTCTTGGGTTTGATTGAAATCTTGCACACATGCATACACTGCACATAATGCCAGGTCTGCTTGCTGTAAGATACAACAGAGATCCAATCATGCCTCTATACATGGTTGGGTCAACACATTCTTCTCCTTCATCTTTACTTAAGATTGCTGAAGGGTGCATTGGAGTTGACATAGGTTTGCAATCATGCATGTTGAACTTCTTAAGCATTTCTTTTGTATATTTCTCCCGTCCTGATGGATCCATATACATTCAGAATCTTGCTTGATTTGAAGTCCTAAGAAAAATTTGAGTTCACCCATTAAACTCATTTCAAAATTCAGATTGCATAAGCCTTGAAAACTCAGTGCATAGTGAAGAATTTGTTTATCCAAAATAATGTCCTTAACATATATCTGAACCAGAATTAGGTCTTGTTAGATATTTTCTAAAAAGAGTAGTGTCAGCCTTTCCTCTTTCAAAACCATTTTTGAGTAAAAAATTGCTCAATCTGTCATACCAAGCTTTGGGAGCTTGTTTAAGACCATATAAAGACTTTTTCAGTTTAAAACATGATCTGGAAAGGTTAAGTTTTCAAAACCAGGGGTTGTCGAACAAACACCTCTTCCTCAATGAATACATTATGAAGGCACTCTTTACATCTATTTTATGTAGTTTGATGCCATTATTGGCTGCATAGGAAAGTAAAATCCTAATGGCTTCAAGTCTTGCTACAGGTGCAAAGGTTTCAGTGAAAATCAATACCTTCTTGTTGATTGCAACCTTGTGCAACTAGTCTAGCTTTGTTTCTGATCACTTTACCATCTTCAGAGAGTTTGTTTCTAAACACCCATTTGGTTCCAATAATATTTTTCTCATGGGGTTTAGGAACAAGAGTCCAGACATCACTCCTGGCAAATTGATTTAGCTCTTCCTGCATGGCTAAGATCCACCCTTCATCATGCAGAGCTTCATCAATGTTCTTTGGCTCAATTTCAGAGAGGAATGCAAGATTATTGGCTTCTATAAGTCTTGATCTTGTTCTTACTCCTTCTGAAGTATCACCAATGATTTGCTCTCGAGGATGATGAGTCATGTATCTCCACTCATGCCTGCGAGGGAATACATGCTCATTTTGAGACTCAACATTAACTCTGTGAAGAGAATCAGTTTCAGCAGGTTGACTAGGGGGCTGATCAGCAGGTACTTCAGAGGGTCCTTCAGTAGGTACTTCATTCTTGACCTCTGTAGTTTCTGAAGTGGGATTCAGCTCCATTCTTGCAAAATCATCTTCTAGATCTGATAGTTCCCTATCAATCTCTTAGCATCATTAAATCTAACATGAATAGATTCTTCTACTGTCAAGGTTCTAGAGTTATAAACTCTATAAGCCTTGGATGTTTTTGAATAACCAATGAAGAATCCCTTATCAGATTTAGAATCAAATTTACCTAGATCATCTTTGGTGTTAAGTATGAAACACTCACAACAAAAAATGTGAAAATAAGAAATGTTGGGTTTTCTTCCTCTCCACAATTCATATGGAGTTCTTTTGAGAATTTGTCTTACCAAAATTCTGTTTTGAATGTTAGCATGCTGTGTGAACAGCCTCTGCCCAGAATGATCTTGGTAGATTGCTTGAAATGAGCATGGTTCTACCCATCTCTTGTAAGCTTCTGTTCTTTCTCTCAACAACCCCATTTGCTGAGGTGTTCTAGCCACTGAGAAATTGTGTGAGATCCCATTCTGATCACAGAACATGTTGAAGCTTGAGTTTTCAAACTTATCACCATGGTCACTTCTGATTACAGAGATGCAAAATCCCTTTTCATTTTGCACCTTCTTACAGAATTTTGTGAAATTCTCAAAAGTCTCATCCTTACTTTTGAGGAATATCACTCATGTGAATCTAGAGTAGTCATCAACAATGACTAAGTTAAAATTCTTGTGTGTTTGTTCTCTTTTCTTTACTTTCTCTTAAGCCTATTTTAAGTCACATAGACAGAGGGAAATTTCACTTCCGCGAACTCTAGTCCGATTTCCCAACAAATTACCATTTATTTCATAGAGGTTGAGGTATACAACGTTAACACAACCATCGCAACCCATCTTAGTTATGTTCACCAAAGCCGCAACGAAAACCTTAATCGCAACAGATTCGACGACGATGATATGTTAAAAGCGACACCGTTTTGAGTCGGTGATGGTGCTTCAGATGGAGGAGTGGAGATTGACAAGAAAGTGACGACGGCAGGAGAGCAAGCTGGCAAGAAGGAGGTGGTTGGAGGAGGAGATGGGGAAGAGTTGATAGTGGTTGGAGAAGAAGAAGGATCGCTCTCCACCGGAGCGAGAGGAGAGGCCGCGTTTGACTTATCGGTGTGGAAAGTGAGGAAGATTACAGAGAAGAAGACCCATTTTGACAATGATCTCCAAGATTATGGGAAAACCTAAAGAAAAGAGAAATTGAAAATGATAGCATGTTTGTTACAGATTTAAAAAAAAAATCTGTTTCTGTTTTTAAAATAAAAAACCAAAAAACATGTTTGGATTTGACAGATAGTTTTTAAAAACGGTTTTGAAAATATGACTATTTTAAAAAAAAAAAACTAAAATTCCGAAACTAGTTTGAAATGTTTCGGAAAATTGTTTTTTAGATTTTCTGTTTTTGTGGTGTAAATGTTGTACATAACTAATTTTATTTGTAAAGAATAGTTCTTGAAAATTGTTTTGTAAAATAGTTTTAAAAGACTATTTTACAATTTTATTTGTAAAATAGTTCTGGATGAGCCGGAATTGTAATTCAATTGTCACATCATGGTCATTGGAAGTGACTAGACAAACTGACACAGAAATTTGTTTGTCACGTCAACGTCAAAGTTAATAGTGTTAAGGGAAGGACTAAAGTTACGTGATTTCAAAACATGAGGGACTCAAATCAACGATTTTAAAGTTAGGGACTAAAACCAAATTCGGGTCAAATTTTACTAAAAGTATATTTAACCCATTAATAATTTACTATAACATTTAATATAGAATAAAATATGTTTTTTATCACTGGAGTTTAGTTTTTGGTTCCTAAAAAAAATTAAAGCGTCATTCCAACTTCTTTTTCAAACCGCCACTCCCTTCCAAAAGGCAAAAACGTGTGTCCCTTTATGACGTGGCACATTTTTCTCCTAGTTGTGCATCCTACGTGTCTTGTTAATAATCCAATGTGTGGCTAAACATGTTGTTACAGTTGTAATTAAGTTAAAAAATAACAAATTTTAGTAATCTCATTATTAACAAACCTTAATCTTTATAGTTTACATTTTTCAATTTCTCGGCTTACATTAAGCTTTAAAAATCTCTTATATAACATTTCATCTCATCATCTCATATCTAAAAACCTATTCCATTTAGTTCCTTTTGCTACATTTCGATCCCTAAGCTTTGAAGCACGAGTTCAAAGATTTTTTTTTTAATAAATTAAATTAAAACCAAAACACGTACAATAAAATTCCAAAGCCATTACAAATGAAATGAAGGAGGAACTAGCTACGCACTAGTCAAGGGTTTTCGCTTCATGGAGGAGACGAGCTTATTGCACCACCGGGCTGGCATTGAACTTGCTCACAAGGAGGCTCACAATGGCACCAAGGACCCTTCATTTGTCCCTGCCCCAGTCGTTGCCTTTGTCGCCACTATCGGTACCACCTTCGCCAGTCCCAGCAACCCCTCATCTTTGCTTCCGTCGGGGTAGGCAGCAGCGGTGGTTGTGGTTATGACTTTTTTTTTCGATTCTATCTGAGGTCAGTTATAAGAAAATGAGAGCGAAAAGTGAAATTGAAGAGTGAATAGGGACATCCGGACATGAGAGTATAAATGTTTGTGCAAATAACGGGGAAAGTGAAAGATTTTGAACATGGAAAGATTAGGGTTTGATAATAATAGGATGAGAATTCATATTTATATAACAATAAAATATAATAAAGAGAAATTAAGAGAGAAAAAATAAAAAAATGTGAGATGTAATGGAAGTGATGTGATATGTATAAGTTTTTGTATGTTTTGGTTGTATAAATTTATTATTCTAATGAGATTACAAAAATTTGTTGTTTTTTCTATTGAATTATAACCGTAATATGTTTAAGCCACATTGGATTATTAATAGGAAAGATAGATACAAAGCTATGAGAAAGAATGTGTCATATCATCAACGGGTGCACACTTTTGGAGAGTAGAGACTATTTGAAAAAAAAAAAAAATGGAAGGACACTTTAAAAAATTATAGGGATAAAAAAATTTATTAATTTTATAGGGATCAAAAACATATTTTATTATTTAATATATTATATAAAAAACATTTAATATTAATTAATTATCTATAATGATTAAATTATTATTTTAAATACCAATTTTGATAATTTAAACCCTCAAGATTGAGGATATGACTATAAAAAAGGATTTTTTTTTATTAAAAAATCTATTAATTGTTGTCCAAGCAAGAATCTTCAACTGAGGACTCCGGTTGATTGTGCACGGTGGTTGACGGAGGAGCATGGCGGTGGTGTACATCCAGAGACTCCGAGGCTCAAGTCAAAAAGTGTTTAAACAGGAATTTAGAGTATGGAATAAAAGCGTACCTGATTCCCTCATTGATCATGTATTTATATATAAAATTAGGCGGGAAATTTTAATAGGCTGTTGTAACAGAAAATGTGTCTTGGGTCCACGCGCCCACGTGTGAAGTAATCCACGCGCGATGTGAATTTCTAAGTCCGAGGTACTTTAAGTGATACGCATTATTGGGATGATGATATCCGAGGTGTGATGTCAAGTTATAATCGATACGAAGTCAGATAGAAGTAAGGCTACCTCAGATGTATGACTGCCATGTTGGAATATGATCATTTTGTTAGAATAAGGACGCAATAGATGTTTAATGACGTCGGACGAGATCGACTTAGAGGTCGGTCCAGAATAGTTGCCCCCCAAGTTGGGTGCTCACGACAAGAAGAGTCGACTTTATGATAAGTTTCCGTCTTGAGGTTAATTCGGTGTCATTTTATATTCTGATTGATGGATGCGGCGGTTGATTTGACCATCGTGGACATATGTACAAATCCTCTCTATTTGGGCCCATAGGCCTGTATACGTGTCAAAATCCCAGTTCGTAACGGTTACTTCAAAATCTTCTTATAAAAGAGGCATGAGTTATTCGACAAATGTTTTCTCGCTCAAACTCTCCATCTTCTTCTCCAGTTTTTCTGTTTCAGTGCATCTTGCAACAAAGTTGAGATTTTTATGCAACTTGTGGCTCGTGAACTTTTAGACTTCCTTGAAGAATTCACAGCAACGTTTTTATCGCAAGGTATCCTCTAGCTTTGTTTCCTGAAATTTCCTTATCGTACCACCCTTAAATTTTGGAAAAGGATGATGACTAGGGCTAGGGATAGGTATTCGTTGTTTAACAACAATAAGTTGATAATTTCTGATGAGGCTGAGGATGATACTATCAAAAATTTAGTGTTAAACCATAGACGTTCACTATGTTCATCAAACCCCATTCCAAAACAAATCGCTTCTAATCGGGAGGTTGGATCCCAAAACAACTTAATAGAAGTTGCAACGCCTGAACAAATCACAGTTCTAAAAAGAGCGCTTTCCATAAGCTTAGGTCGGGATGTTCCCGAAATAAAAGCCTCTAGATTTGCCGGCGTAGTCCGGTTATATTCCCATCTAGTTTCATCATCTTCAGATTCTGACGATGAAGCATTGGGACTTTTGGACAAGTCTGAGATGGGTAAGCGAAAAATCCACATTTCTCCTGCATTTCCAGTTCCAGCGCATCTGGCGCCGATGACATGGGTCGATACTGAAGCTATCAGGATTCCATGTTGGTATAGTTCGGAGGAGGAATTAGAGTTGGCTTTCGGAAATGTTGACTGGGTAAAGGAGGATCACGAGGAGGAATGGGAACTCGAGCTTCCCGAAGAAGAAGCTCAGATATGCTCTCAGGGTGATTTTCATGATAACCTTTTCTTGCTGATGTATAAAACCTTATTTAAGGATCTTGGATTTCAACTCCCCTTTTCTAACTTTAAGGTTAGGGTTCTCCAGTTCCTAGAAGTTGCTCCATCTCAGCTTCACCCCAACGCATGAGGTTTCATCAGGAGCTTTATTGTCTTATGCTCCATGTTGAATTTACCATTATTTGTGGATGTCTTTTTCTATATGTTCTGACCCTTAGTAATGAAGGATGGCGATAAATACTCCTGGTTAGCTCTTCGGGCAGACCAGGTGGATCTATGTTCAAATTTTACCAATCTTTATATAAAGGTTTTAGAGAGAGATTCGTCTTTTTTCGACCTTTCGGATTGGGTCGAGAAAATATTCTAGGTAAAGGAGCTGTAAAAAGATTTAACCCATATTGGAATTTAGACCACTATTCCAAAAAAATCCAAAGACTATGTGGTTAATTACGACGAGTTATTTGCGGCCGAGAAGAGAGTGGTTGCAGTTATTCAAGAATTCACACAAAGAAATGGGATTGTGAGCTGTCATAGTCTACTTTCGATAAAAGGGACTATTACCCGAGAACGAATAGGTATATCACCTTCTTCTAACGGATTTTGAGAATAATGTGAATCTTTTCTAACACCCTTATTTTCTTTTCTTGCAAAATAAATGGTAAACCAAAAAGTGATGGCTGATAGTGTGAAGTCTATTAATCAGTTTGAGCATTCAAACTTGACTCAAAGACTTAATATCCTTTAGTTTTAATGATTAACAAATAAGATTATATAAACAGATTCTACTGAAAAAGGTATTGGTTTGTTGATTGTGTTTCAGGATGAAATATTTATCAGAATCAGAAGATTAGGATCAGAAGAACAAATGCAGGATCTAATATAAAGAAGCTGTCTGAAGAATGCAACTCGTCTGAAGTGCGCAAACCGTCTGAAGACGTGAAGACCATATGAAGACAACATAAAGCAGTCTGAAGAAAAGAAGCTGTCTGAAGCAAGGAAGCTTTCCGAAGCAAAGAAGCTTTCTGAAGAAACGAAGCTGTCTGAAGGAGCAGAACTCGTCTGAAGAGTTGGAGCTGTCTGAAGTAGTTCAACCCGTCTGAAGTATCAGTGCTGTCTGAAGTCTCACTTATGACGTGGCACCCTCTGCTGAAGTTTGTGAAGACTTTTCTGAACCTCTGCTGCACGTACCTTTTCAAACACGTTTATAGCAAGGAACACAGAGACCTTTCCTGGTGATTTTGAATTTCATACACCACTGAGGAAATCTCTGCAACGAAGAAATTGCAGCAACAACGATGGCAGCTTTATAGCAGCACCAATGTTGTACTCTGTCAGAATTATGAAGACACCCAGAAGCGTGTCTCACGATGGATTGAATAGCATTCAATGCTTTCTCTAAATGGTGGTATCACAACGGAAATATCATCATCACCAATCCAAAAGAAAGCACAAGAAAAGGTCAGGAGACTAAGCAGAAGCAACAAAGAGAAATGTTTGAATGAAATATTTTAATTCAAACATATTTTATCATCTGCAAGAAACAGCCATTGAACAAGACACCTCACTCAAAGAAGAAAGAAGAAATGGTGTCAGGAAGCAAACAGAAAAGGAGCATATACAAAATAAGCAAGAGGACAAATCCAACGGATACCTCCTCATATACACTCCTAAGAAAAGCAGAGAAAATCAGAAGTCAGCTAAAGAAAAGTAAAAGGATATCAAGAGAGAGAACATGCAAAATAATATCAAGAAAATCTCTCTAAAAGAGCTCATCTACAGAAGTGTCAGAACAGGACTGTCTGAACACATATCTGCTAAAGAAGAAGCAACCGTTTGAGACACTATTAAGTAACGGCTATATGAGCCACATCATCAACATCTCAACGGTATTATGAATCATCTTCAAACGGCTATATTCCAACAGAACATATAAATAGCCTCAAGAAAGAATTTGAAGATGTTGAACTCATTCACTTGGTTCAATTATTTGATCAAGATATATCAGAAAAATCTTATTGGTGCTGACCATGCTTACTTGAATCAACCATGCTGCTGATCTATTGATCAGTGAGTCAAAATTATAGTTGTTCAGTTGAACAATCAACCAAGCTGTGCTTAACCTCATATGAACCAAGAATGGTTTGAAGCTGCAAGTATGCCTTGGTTTTTCAATGATACGGGTGAGAATGTAACCCATGGAAACCAATGGCTGGAGAACAAGGCTGGAGCTTAACGTCAGTATCTACCTAGCCAATTCTCAGAGGATGTTATTCCTCATATCAGAGACAGGGATTGTACTTAAACATGTATGCTTGTATCACTGTCTTATCCTTGTACTTAGATTTATCCATTGTATTCTGAGTAGTACTCAGTTAACATCTAGTACAGGAAATGATTAAGTTTATGTTTCGTGGAAACTTAAACTTAGTTTAATTTGTAAACACTTTATGTGTCTGAGAGCCTGGAGAGGCTTGGTGGAAAAAAGAATACTTGTTTGTGTCTGGAGAGACTGTACTCGTGGTGTCTGGAGAGACTGTACTCGTGGTGTCTGGAGAGACTGTACTCGTGGTGTCTGGAGAGACTGTACTCGTTGTGTCTGGAGAGACTGTACTCGTGGTGTCTGGAGAGACTATACTCGTTGTGTCTGGAGAGACTGTACTCGTTGTGTCTGGAGAGACTGTACTCGTTGTAGAGCCTGGAGAGGCTTGATAGAAAAGAATACTTGTTGTAGAGCCTGGAGAGGCTTGATAGAAAAGAATACTTGTGGTAGAGCCTGGAGAGGCTTGATAGAAAAGAATACTTGTGGTAGAGCCTGGAGAGGCTTGATAGAAAAGAATACTTGTTGTAAAGCCTGGAGAGGCTTGATAGAAAAGAATACTGCAATGAGTTGCCTGAAGAGGCAGTTGAAAACAAAGTAATACTTGTGTAAGCCTGAAGAGGCTGTGAATAATACTTGTATCTGTGAATTCAGATAGTGGAAAATCCAGTGGTGGTTTGCCTCTGGGACTGGATGTAGCTCACGGGTTTGTGGGTGAACCAGGATAAATCCCCTGTCTAAGTCTTCTTACCCTTATCTCTTATCAATTCTGTTTACACAAATCAAGGGGTCAGTATAGTTAATCTGATTTTTAAAAAAGGGGCACAAAACATCTTTTAAAATTAGTTTTTACCAACCGTCTGAAAACTTCAGACAGCCTCTTTAAAAGCCTGTCTGAAATCTCTATGCCTAAGTTTTTCTTCAACCTCTTTACTTCTAGTTTTCATATTTAAGTTGGAACTTGAAAAGTATTTTCTATAATAAATTTAACACAACTATTTCAATAAAATAATTTTTTATGTGAACAAAACATGAGATATCTCTTATACCATTTGAAGCTTTACAAAGAATGTTCCTTGAAGAATTTCTGAAATAAAATCTGAGAAGTAAGTGTGAAAGAGATCAGTTCAAAAATCAGGAACAGACTTCAGACAACCTCTAGTAGTCTGAAGTATTTCAGAAACTATGCTGAAAATACTCTTTGGAATAATCTTCAGAAGATACATTGAGAAGCCTCTGTTTAAAACACTCTTAAGCTTTAGAAGAAACATTGTTTTTCTTATCTTCCACATGCTTCAACTATCTCTGATTGTAAGACTTATTTTTAACAGTGCCCATATTCATGTTTCAACCAAAAGATTTCCAAAAACTATCAAAAAGTTTAAAACACTATTCAACCCCCCCTTTTAGTGTTTCCTGTGGTTCTAACAGATAGGTTGGCTAAGAAGGTTGTTGTTACTGCGGCTAAGAAGTCAAGTTCTTCCGGGGAAGCACCAACAAAAACTTTCAAGGTTAACCTCGAAATTCCGAAGTTGAAACGTACGAAAATTGACCCTAAAGCCTTGTCATATGAGATCCCAACTCCCTAGTTTCAAGGAACACCACCCTCAACCCCAAACCCTGTATACGGGGGAAGTTTAAAGGGTAAAGAGATGCGGGGTGAAACCGTCATTCAGGTTCCGTTGATGAATATGTCAGTTGCCGAGGTCATGGAACAACTCCGGCTTCAAGGGAAGAAATTCTATGAAGGAAAGTCTAAAGCTGAAATGGAGGATTACCTTAACAGTCTATTTGATTGGTTCCTTGGAGGGGCTATGATGGCTCAGTTTTTCTCCAGTGCGGTTAAGGACTTAGCTACACTCCCAAAGATCAAGAAATCCTTCCACGAGGTGGCCACCAAGCTTCAAAATGACGAGGTCAAAATGAATGAGGCCTTGGCTAAAGTCTCTTTTTTGACTGAAGAAAGAGATAGGCTAAATGCTACTATCATCGATCAGTAGCAGCAGTTGGTCACGGAGAAAGCTAAAAAGTTAAGGCCCTCTGAGGAAGCAAGGAAAGCCAAAGAGGAGCTTGAACCCTTGAAGGCAGAACTTGGTAACCTTGATTCCTTAAAGAAGGAATTATCGGAAGTCAAGCAGAGGGATAAAATGTTGGAAGAAGAGGTTGAAAAGCTCGGGAAACTGTGGGAGGAGTCGGTCGATGTGTACTTCTATGCTGCGATTAAACAAATGAAGTTTCTTAATCCCAGGGTTGAACTCAGGACCCGAGGGATGTCCACAGTGTGCGCCGTAGAGGACGAAAAATGGTTGAGGGTGGAAAATACTTGCTTTCACATGTAATCATTTTTGTTGTAAGATCCTGAAGAGGCTTGTAAGAAAAGAATACTTGTTGTAGAGCCTGAAGAGGCTTGTGAGAAAAGAATGCTTGTTGTAGAGCCTGGAGAGGCTTGATAGAAAATAATACTTAGACACCTGAAGAGGCTCTACAAGAAGAATACTTGGTGTGTTGCCTGAAGAGGCAGTTGATAACAAAGAATACTTGTAACTTTGATGCGTTTGCGGAAAATCTCACAGTGAGTGAGGACTGGATGTAGCCAAAGGTTGTGGGTGAACCAGGATAAATTGGCTGAGTAGATTCTCTTACCCTTAACTCTTTACATTCAGATTATTCTAATGAGAAGAGGGATTTTTAACTAAGTAACTAAATTTTTAAAGAACTTACTTTGCGAAAAGGATTTAAAACCATTGTCTGAAATTTTTCAGACAATGAACAAAGCTTCACACAACATCTGAGTTACTGTCTGAGAGCCTTCTGAACTGAGTTTAAGAAACAGTTTCCATAAAAATGCCTAGTTTATAAAAACACTATTCAACCCCCTTCTAGCGTTTTCCTGTGTGTCCCTACAACCCTACCCAGACCCTACCCATTGCCATCCCTACCCTTAGGGAGGGGAGAAGAGTCTTAACTATGATTAAGCCCGAAACAATATCATCATTGATAATAGGGGATACCAATGGTCAACACTCAAATTAGATAAGCTTGTAGTAGTTTGGTTTACGGAAAACCATGTTTCAAACATGGACCCGAACCAATGTTATTCTTTGTAATGTTTGTCTGGATTCGCGTTTAAAACGTGATTTTGAGATAAAACCCTAAAACCACGTTTAAAAAACATGGATCCGGACAAATACTACTCTATATAACATTGATCAAATCCACGTCAGTGTTATTAAACCCGGACCGGACCGTCTGGTTCAACCGGTTGGACTGGGAACCGGACCCACGACCGGTCCGGTCACATGTACAGACCAGTTATGCGTTTGACTCGATTGAGAACCGGTCAAACCGGTCATCAACCCGCTAAACCGGTCATAACTCGCTATGGATCAACCGAGTTGAAGCCCAGTGGCCCAGTGCGCGCATCCTGCAAGTCCATCTTTACTAAAAAAATAAGTGAATGTCCAAGGGTGGGATTCAATCCCTGCTTCCCTTCATGCTGGGCAAGCAGCTCCACCACCAGACCCCTGATGCTCCTTGTAATATATATGCCCATTTTAATATATATATATATATATATATATATATATATATATAAAACATAAAAATCTTAATCCATGCAAATTAAACTAAATTACTATGGTACCATTAATAAGTAATATAAACATTTACTTTTATATTAAAAATATATATTTCATAAATATATATTTTTATTAATATATTTCCGGTTCGACCACTGACTCACTGGTTGAATCAGTGACCCATTGACTCAGTACCCTGACCGAGTCAATGACCGGTCCGAGTTTAATAACATCACTTACAATAACTGAAACGCTCGCTTAATTTAAATGGTCATGTGCCATTGTGCCAAATTCTGCTGGATCCGGATCCTCTGTAGCGCGGGATGTGTCTGCAGCAACATTAGCTACCGAATAACTAAGGAACAGCTACGGAAACATTTTATAGTTAAAATCGGTAGCTATTCCCTAATTATTTCCTAGCTATTTTGCTGCATAGACATCTCGCACTGCGGAGGATCCGTGCACAAATTCTGCTACCTCAATTATGAATGACACCACTCACAAAAAAAGAAAAAAGAAAGAAAAAATTATGAATGACACCAAAATCAAAAACCATAATTTATTGAATTCAAACGCGGGCCCGTCGCCCGGGCAAAAGACACCGCCTTTACGCGCTGTACACAGCACACTCTGAAGTCTAATCATCAATTAGTAATAAAAAATAGGAAACAGTAATAATACTGAGAATAATTAATCTTATCTTAATAATAAATAAATTAGATTATTATCATCATCATCTGAAATGCCATTATTATTGTTTTTTTTTTCCATTAACGTGTGCTTTTAGAATAATATTTACTATTATTGATTAATTATTATAATTTTAATTTTAATTCGAATCCAGCGCTTGTGATTGTAAGTTTGTAACCGCTGTTGCAATTACTTGTTCTTCTTCTTGGTTGTTCTTGTTCACTGCTCTCTCTGACTCTCTCCCCTTAGATCCTCTCTCTTTGTTCCTTCAGATCTCTTCTCCGGTTCCAGGTAACTATGCTAATCCGATCTCACTTCTTTTTTCTTTTTGGTTTTCTTTACCCTCCGATTTTAATTTTGAATTCTTGTTTGGGCGTTTTGGGATTTCGTTTGCTTTTTACCTCAATTGTACTAGGGTTTTGTTTGTTTCGATTTGAATGCGTTTTTGTATTGACTTTGATTCGATCCGTGGTTTTCTCTCATCGGTTTGAAATTTTGAATCTATTCACTCGGATATTTGTGCGAGATGAGACACAAGGGCACAAGCCCAGAACACCTATATTCTGTATGCACTTGATTACAGGTTTCTTGATTTTCTGTTTTCAATTTCATGTTATCAAAAGTAAAAACACAAGATTGATCTTTTGGCACATATGAACTAACTGCCTAATTTCAAATAATCAAAGAACTTATTGGGCACGTATAACGTATTACCTTTAGAAATTCAATTTAAATATAGATGTCTGCAGAGGCCATCTTTTTCCTGCTTCGTTGCAAGAATCATATGATTTTATGTATGTTTTATTTTCCTGCTTGATAATATTGCTGCAGTATGTCTTCTCAACTCGCTGGTCATCTAATTGAATTTGGTTCTGGATTGGGATAATTTAATAAATACTTGATTCTTCAATGGATTTATTTCCTAGCCTCCCCCCCAAATATTCACTTTTCCGTGAAAATTTAAGAGCTAATTGTTTTGTGTCATTAGGTATAGCATGGCAATGGAAGTTACTCAAGTTCTTTTGAATGCTCAATCCATTGATGGAACTGTACGGAAGCATGCCGAAGAAAGTCTGCGACAATTTCAGGAGCAAAACCTTCCTGGTTTCTTGGTCTCTCTCTCTGGAGAGTTAGCAAGTGAAGATAAGCCAGTTGATAGCCGAAAGTTGGCAGGTTTGATACTTAAAAATGCATTAGATGCCAAGGATGAAAACAGAAAGCGGGAATTGGTCCAAAGATGGTTGTCACTGGATCCTGCTGCAAAGACCCAGATTAAGTCATGCTTGCTGCAAACACTCACTTCTCTTGCACCTGATGCTCGGTCTACAGCTACTCAAGTTATTGCTAAAGTTGCTGGAATTGAGCTTCCTCAGAAACAGTGGCCTGAGCTGATAGGATCGCTTTTATCAAATATTCACCAAGTTCCATCTCATGTCAAGCAAGCAACTTTGGAGACTCTGGGGTATTTGTGTGAGGAAGTCTCTCCTCAGGTTGTTGATCAAGACCAAGTAAATAAAATACTTACTGCTGTAGTTCAAGGTATGAATGCATCTGAAAGGAACAATGATGTTAGGCTTGCTTCTACTAGGGCATTATATAATGCTCTTGGATTTGCTCAGGCTAATTTTAGCAATGACATGGAGCGTGATTATATCATGAGAGTTGTTTGTGAGACAACTATGTCTCCCGAAGGGAAAATACGACAGGCAGCTTTTGAATGTTTGGTCTCAATTGCTGCCATGTATTATGAGAAATTGGCTCCTTACATCCAGGATATATTTAACATCACAGCAAAGGCTGTTAGGAGTGATGAGGAGGCTGTTGCTCTTCAAGCCATTGAATTTTGGAGCACAATTTGTGACGAGGAGACTGATATCTTGGAAGAATATGTGGGTGATTCCACTGGGGACTCTGATATACCTTGTTTTTATTTCATTAAGCAAGCTCTTCCTGCTCTTATCCCTCTGCTATTGGAAACATTACTCAAACAAGAAGAGGATCAGGATCTGGATGAAGGTGCATGGAATATTGCAATGGCAGGTGGTACATGCCTTGGTTTAGTTGCTCGTACTGTTGGAGATGATATTGTGCCTCTGGTAATGCCCTTCATTGAGGAGAATATTACGAAACCGGATTGGAGACAGAGGGAGGCATCCACTTATGCATTTGGCTCTATCTTGGAAGGGCCTTCCCCAGACAAATTAGTACCTCTTGTTAATCATGCTTTACCATTTATGCTTAGTGCTTTAGTGAAGGATCCAAACAACCATGTAAAAGACACCACTGCTTGGACTTTGGGACGAATGTTTGAATTTCTTCACAGTTCAATTGTTGGTACACCAATTATTAATGAGGGAAACTGCCAACAGATTATTACAGTTCTCCTTCAGAGCATGAAGGATGTCCCCAATGTTGCTGAGAAAGCCTGTGGTGCTCTGTATTTTCTTGCCCAGGGTTATGAGGATGTGGGAGTGGCATCTCCTCTAACTCCCTTCTTTCAGGATATTGTTCAATCCCTTCTCACTGTTACCCACAGAGAGGATGCTACAGAATCACGATTAAGAACTGCAGCATATGAAACATTGAATGAAGTAGTAAGGTGTTCAACAGATGAAACAGCCTCTTTGGTGTTACAACTAGTTTCTGTCATCATGATGGAGCTGCACAAATGTCTTGAAGCACAAAATCTTTCATCTGATGAAAGAGAAAAGCAGGGTGAACTTATAGGCCTTCTTTGTGGGTGCTTGCAAGTAATTATTCAGAAGCTAGGGTCTTCAGATGCTACCAAATATGTTTTCTTGCAGTATGCTGATCAGATAATGGGACTATTCTTCAGGGTATTTGCTTGTAGAAATGCCACTGCACATGAGGAGGCCATGCTAGCCATTGGAGCACTTGCCTATGCAATAGGCCCTGATTTTGCTAAATACATGCCCGAATTTTACAAGTTTCTGGAGATGGACCTTCAGAATTTTGAGGAGTACCAAGTTTGTGCTGTCACTGTTGGTGTGGTAGGGGACATATGCAGGGCTTTGGAGGATAAAATACTGCCTTATTGTGATGGGATTATGACCCAGCTTCTTAAGAATTTGTCAAGTGATAATTTGCACCATTCTGTGAAACCCCCATTATTCTCATGCATTGGTGATGTAGCTCTTGCAATAGGAGATAACTTTAATAAGTACTTAATGTATGCAATGAACACACTACAGCTTGCTGCAGAGATGTACGCCCACGCGTCAGGTTTTGATGATGAAATGACAGAGTACATTAATTCTTTGAGAAATGGAATATTAGAGGCATATTCTGGGATTTTTCAAGGGTTTAAGAATTCATCAAAAACCCAGCTCTTGATTCCTTATGCTCCTCACATTCTCCAGTTCTTGGATAGCATATACATGGAAAAAGACATGTGAGAAAGGAATAAAGTTCGTTTTCTTTTCATTTTTTTGGCAATATTTTCATTATTTTTAGTAACTTTATTGCCGTTTTTTTAATGCAGGGATGATGTGGTTATGAAAACAGCAATTGGGGTCCTTGGAGATCTAGCTGATACACTTGGAAGCAATGCTGGTTCTTTAATACAGCAGTCTTTGTCAAGCAGGGAATTTTTAAATGAATGTTTGACCTCGGAAGATCATTTAATTAAAGAATCTGCTGAGTGGGCCAAGTTGGCTATCAATCGTGCTATATCTGTTTGAGGTTCATTTGAGTTAGCATATCCTTTGTCATAAACTTACCTGCATGCATTTGGGTTTCGAGGTGGGTCTTGGGATTGCATGTGTCAAATTGTCTCCATCCATGGTCGGACAATGGGAGGTATCTGTTTGAAGGTCTTCAAGTTGTCACTAACTCTTGCATCATCACCAATGCGTCACTGACTTTTGCATGAGCACCATTAAGTCCAGTACTGTCAAGAGGAAGAAGGTAGCAATAAGTTTGCAAATCTATGGTCAGACAATGGAGGGTGTCTTCAAGTTGTCACTAACTCTTGCATCATCACCAATGCATCACTGACTTTTGCATGAGTACCATTAAGTCCAGTACTGTCAAGAGGAAGAACTTAGCAATGAGTTTGCAAATGTGGGTGTAGATCTTCATGAAACAAGTAATTGGTTGAATGGCTGAGGGGAGGTAACTGATTTATGATTGAGAAACTAGCTACTCTTAGTTGGACTTGGATGTGAGTTTGAAGTTGATATTATTAGAAGATGAACCCGTTCTAGGCTGAAAATGGTATTTTCATGAACTGGTCATGGGTTATTGGAATCAATTAACTCACAGGGCTGAACTGGTTTTCATCAACACCACCCAAGTGCTTTGTTTCCAGAGAGTCTCTTCCTTTTTTTTGACTTTTAACAATGCATCTTCTTGAATTATTTTTTTCATCGTCCCATTGTGTCCCTAGGCTGTTTGTCATCCATATTCATTTTTCTTTCCATACTTGCTTTTCTAGGCTGGGAGGTCGTTTGTGTTTGATGACCCAGGATGGGAAAGATTACTTCCTACTTGCATTATACATTTCTGTTTTGTGTCAGTTGGTTCCTTAGGTCAAAATCATCATGCATTTATGAAATCATCAGCCCTTCATTAATTTCTTTGTTTTGAATTGCGGATGTAAATCATATATTGGCTATTACCGTGGATTAGTATAAAGCTGGTCATATACTCTGATTTATCAGAAGAACCAACAGTGGTGGATTGCTGTTTCTCTTTTTGGAAGGCAGTCGTCTGGGTTTAGCCTGTATTTGTTATCTTTCCCTTGTCTACATAAAAGTTTGTGAATTTTGGTGACTGGGGCATTTTGTCAAGTTTCATTGTTTTCTGTATATCTTATTATGGTTTGGTGATATGAATTTTATTGTTATTAAGATAAAAGTGTATAATGTCGTTTGGCTACTTTGAACTATCTTAGGGCAGTTTTCAGTTCCGAATTTCTAGATCGTCACCATACAGTTAGTTAACAATTGCATTCTCGTATTTGGCCATTTATTTGTATGAAACTTGAATGCCATAAACTGGGATGTTATGAGAATCTGATAAAATAAACTTGAAAAACAATTTGCAAGTAGTTATGCATGTGAAATTCTTTCTGATTATCATTATTATTCTCATTCAAATTTTGTGGTGCACTAGTTATAAAAAAGTATCACGACGTGGTGGCCTCTTGATAAATAAGGATAGTAAAATTACCAACAGGGCATGCTAAGGGAAAACTTCAATGTTTTTGTTACTGTTATTATTATCTAACAACACAATTGTGCTTTTTCGTTTTCCATGAAAGTATGTGTCTGTTGAGATAAAAAAAAAAAAATAGAGGAAATTAAATGTAATGAAAAGAGAAAATTAGTTTAATTTATTTTTGTTAAAAGTTGGTAGAATATAAGAAAAATATTTTATAATATCTTTATTGTATTTTAGAGTAATTTTAGAGTATCTTTAAGATTATGTACCAAAAACACTATATTATAATATATAAAAATAAAGAGTAATTTAGGGTATTTTAGATTGTATTTTAAGATTGGTTTATATATTTC
Organism: Sesbania bispinosa; assembly: GCA_026901365.1. Taxonomy (NCBI): domain Eukaryota; kingdom Viridiplantae; phylum Streptophyta; class Magnoliopsida; order Fabales; family Fabaceae; genus Sesbania; species Sesbania bispinosa. The sequence continues at coordinate 307,982 of QLOH01000523.1, read as the reverse complement.
CTTATACATGATAGCATGTTTCTTTACTTAATTAAGATTAGAAATTTAGTAAGATAGATATAGATTAGTGTTTTGTCTTTTATCATTAACATCATATCATATCGATACAATTTTATTATTCTCATTATTCCCTTTTCTCTTTTTATATCATAAAAAGTAAACTCTAGAGTTAGGATCAATTGATACCAGATATCAAATTTCAAGACTTACACTAATTAATAACTTTTTGTAGAGTGTGAAATTGACTAATCCAACCGTTGGTTTAGTCAATTTCACATTTTACAAGAAGTTATTAATTGTTGTAAGTCTTGAAGTTTGACGCATGATGTCAATTAATCCAGACTCAACTCTATAATATTGTTTTTAAAAAACAGTACTGAAAATTACTTACATAAAATAAATTCATGTATGCTGACTTGATTTGCAAGCATAACTTATTTTTAATATGACAATGAATTCTAAAAATTAACACACGTCAAATATAAATAAGTCATTAGGTGAGTTGACAATGATTAATAGGAGTCTTTACAAGTTACTTTGGTTTAGGTTTGAGATTTCAAATTCATCATATTTAATTAAGAATCGAGTTAGTTTGATTTAGTTTTTAAATTTTTTCACCTAACTGAAAGTAAATTGATTGGCCAAGATCGGATGGGTTTGATTTAAAGTTATCAGGTTAACATAAGAAATATCGTAAAAAAAAAGGGTTAACATAAGAAATAAATTATTATATTTTTTAAAAGATTTATCTTTACTTATTATCTTTATTGTTATTAGGGTTGTACATGGATCAAATATTTCTAAAATTGAACCAAAACCAAACCCCAACCAAATGTATGGATAAGTTTAAAAAAATTGATCCACTTTTCTCATGACCAAACCTGTTTAGATTTAACCGAACCGGTTTTGAACCAATTAATGGATTCCAAACCGGTTTTGAACCGGTTCATGGATTCCGAACCGGTTTTGAGCCGGTTCATGGATCTAAACCGGTTTTGATATGGATCTTGGATTTGAACCGGTTTTAAGTGCAAAAACCGGTTTTTGAACCGGTTTTGAAAACGATTTTTTGATCCATTTTAAAAAAACTGATTTTTGGGCCTATTTTTTAATTTGTTTTTGAACTGGCTTTTGAAACTTGATTCTGATCCACTTTTGAAACTAGTTTCAGAATCTAATGAAGATTACAAAATATCTGCTTTAGAGAGAACAAGGACCAGCAATTTAATTTACAGAAGATTTTAATTAATTAATTTGCAGGATCACTGGAATACGTATATCACAGAAGAAGATTTCAGATACATGTCAGTAAATGGCTTAAATGCTGTCAGAATTCCCGTGGGGTGGTGGATAGCTCAAGACCCAACACCACCAAGGCCATTTGTTGGAGGATCCTTGAAAGTACTAGACAATGCCTTCACATGGGCACACAAACGCACAGTAATAGTAAAATATGTGTCTCATCACATTAGTCCACTTCTATTTATATACACCTTATAATAGTACTGTATAAAGCTAATGAAATTTCTATTCACTATCTAAATATCAGACTGCCTCCATTCATCCCTATTATCATTGGGAGACCTCCCTGTGTCCTTCCTCTCATTCCACCTTGCCCAAACCCATCTTGAAATAATGATTGCTCCTAATGCATAAACCTAAAATCAAATAGTGACCTTGTAATGTAAGAAAAAGCAAATGGAGTTATCTAACTATATTGAACAAGTGTAACAAGCAGACTCATCATATAATTAGCAAAACCAATTAGCAAAACCTTAATCACATTGTGTTTTTATGGTATAGTGGAATCTTGTAACAATTAGGTTCAAGCATCAATGCAGCATAGTTAACATACAGTGACCAGGCATGCAAACACTCAGACCAAAAACATAATGGCATGCATGTACCAATTAAGGCAACACTTGTTCAAGCAAACAGGCACCCTACAGTGCTAGGATCCAAGTGAATTCATGGGCAATCTACTGCAGCCTTGGCTGCCACTAGAAATGGAACTGGGCACCAATCCTGCCACTACGAAGAGACCAAAACATGCAGTTGTTTGTGCAATGCTTCTTTATTCGAAGTAACTAAAAACGATCTATGAGAAGATAATTTATATACACACTTTTTTTTTCAAAATGACTTATTGAAGTGCTTATGCATGTTTTTCTAATAAGTGTGGCACTAAAGTTGACGCACAATATTGATACTATTTAGCTCCAAAAGAACACCACTCTGCCAACTTATTTGATTCCAACCTAGCAGATAAAAGAAAACCAAATTCAATATAAGGCTATTAAGATTGTTGCATCCCTCTTGCTCTATACATACATACACCATTGATGATCCATACCTCCTACAACATTTGAGACAACACTGCTTCTTGCAGAAATTTCAACATTTAGTGTTAGCTATTGACTCAGTGAAAAGAAGAATCTGATTCTTTTGATAGAATTCACTACAGAAACAACAAGGAACAGATAGCACAAGTCCCTTTCAAAAAAAATGCAACAGGAGAGCCAAATTTGACCACCACAAACTCACACATACCCTAATATTCCCTTGTATATACAAAACAGACATAATGTGACATTTTCATCCCAGAAGTTTGGTGAGGAAAGTAAAAACTGATATCAATAGTAATAATAAAATAAGAATATAAGATTGATAAAGTCTATGTTATCCTGAACCGTCTTTAAAATTTACATTTTACAAATTAACTGAACTTTAATTTGAGGTGCTGAATCTATGTAAGAATAAAGAAATCCAAGGCATACAAATAGCTGCAACAAAAATACTTCTACTATCTAACAGACCAATATTTTACCAAATCTAGGCAACCCACACCACTAATGGAACATAGTCAGCACATGCACCAGACAAAAAAAGACACATGCCCTTTGAAATTATCAATATAAGCACCAGAATGTCTGAAAGTGCTACAGCATTTAATGAGAATCATCTTCCAAAATAATATCAGAAATAATTAAAGGGGTCTCCTCATCTACCCAGTACAATAATTTGTCATGAATAAGTAAGACTCAATAAATTAAAAAAAGAGGGGAGACCAATTAACCCACTAGCTAATAGCTGCTGCAGTACACAGGCTAAAGGAAATCCCCGCAAGGAATTCTTTTCAACAGATATATCAAAAGGGTTCATGATTACAAGAAGACATTGCTTAAATGTGCAACGAAAATTACATTTATTATGTAGTTTCTAACTCAAATGTTTTCTACTTAATCACAATTAAGTAAATTATGACATGGCTTGCTTGCAGTAAAATGTTTTCTACTTCATCTCCTTTAATATTGAACTTCAATATGATCCAGCTACAGTTCTCACCTTGGGAGTGTTTGATAATGCACAACTTAATGGTGATGAATGTAGAATGTAGTTTTGGTTGAAATAGAGAAGGTGATGATTAGAGGTGCTGAAAGAGAGACAAATATGTGAGAGAGACAGTGTGAAATTAAACTGTGGTGGGTACACATGGTGTTAGAACCACATGAAACACTAGAAGGGGGGTTGAATAGTGTTTTAGACTTTTTGATAGTTTTTGGAAATCTTTAATTTAAAACATGAATATGGGCACCGTTAAAAAATAAGTCTTAAGATCAGAGATGGTTGAAACATGTGGAAGATAAGAAAAACAATGTTTCTTCTAAAGCTTAAGATTGTTTTAAACAGAGGCTTCTCAAAGTATCTTCTGAAGATTAATACAGAGAGTATTTTCAACACAGTTTCTGAAATACTTCAGATGACTAGAGGTTGTTTGAAGTCTGTTCCTGATTTTTGAACCGATCTCTTTCAGACTCACTTCTGAGAATTTATTTCAGAAGTTCTTCAAGGAACATTCTTTGTAAAGCTTCAAATGATATAAGAGATATTTCATGTTTTGTTCATATGAAAGATCATTTTATTGAAATAGTTGTGTTAAGTTTATTATAGAAAATACTTTTCAAATTCCAACTTAAATATGAAAACTGGAAATAAAGAGATTAAACAAAAAGGACTTAGGCATAGAGATTTCAGACAGGCTTTTAAGTGGCTATCTGAAGTTTTCAGACGGCTTGTAAAAACTAATTTTAAAAGATGTTTTGTGTCTTTATAAAATATCAGATTAATTATTCTGACCCCTTGATTAGTATAAAACGAATTAACAAGAGATAAGGGTAAGAAAACTTAGCCAAGGAATTTATCCTGGTTCACTCACTACCACTGTGAGCTACGTCCAGTCCCAATGGCAAACAACCACTGGATTTCCACTATATGAATATTCAGATTACAAGCTTGAGTTTGAGTACAGTCTCTCCAGACACAATGAGTACAGTCTCTCCAGACACAACGAGTACAGTCTCTCCAGACACAATGAGTACAGTCTCTCCAGACACAATGAGTACAGTCTCTCCAGACACAACGAGTACAGTCTCTCCAGACACAATGAGTACAGTCTCTCCAGACACAATGAGTACAGTCTCTCCAGACACAACGAGTACAGTCTCTCCAGACACAACAAGTATTCTTTTCTATCAAGCCTCTACAGGCTCTACCACGAGTATTCTTTCTTCCACCAAGCCTCTCCAGGCTCTCAGACACTTATACAAGTGTAGAGTATTCTTTCTTCCACCAAGCCTCTCCAGGCTCTCAGACACATAAAGTGTTTACAAATTGAACTAAGTTTAAGTTTCCACGAAACATAAACTTAATCTTTTCCTGTACTAGAGGTTAACTGAGTACTACTCAGGATACCATGGATAAATCTAAGTACAAGGGTAAGACAGTGATACAAGTATATAAGGTTAAGTACAATCCCTGTCTCTGATATGAGGAATAACATCCTCTGAGAATTGGCTAGATAGATACTGACTTTAAGCTCCAGCCTTGTTCTCCAGCCATTGGTTTCCATGGGTTACATTCTCACCCGTATCATTGGAAAAACCAAGGCATACTTACAGCTTCAAACCATTCTTGGTTCATATGAGATTAAGCACAGCCTGGTAGGTTGTTCAACTGAACAACTGCTATTTTGACTAGCATAGTTGATTCAAGTAAGTGTGGTCAACACTGATAGGATTTTTCTGATGCATCTTGATCAACTGATTGAACCAAGTGAATGAGTCCAACATCTTCAAATTCTTTCTTGAGGCTATTTATAACATTGTTCTGTTGGAATATAGCTGTTTGAAGATGATTCATAATACCGTTGAGATGTTGATGATGTGGCTCATATAGCCGTTACTTAATAGTGTCTCAAACGGTTGCTTCCTCCTTAGCAGATATGTGTTCAGACAGTCCTGTTCTGACACTTCTGTAGATGAGCTCTTTTAGAGAGATTTTCTTGATATTATTTTGCATGTTCTCTCTCTTGATATCCTTTTACTTTTCTTCAGCTGACTTCTGATTTTCTCTGCTTTTCTTAGGAGTGTATATGAGGAGGTATCCGTTGGATTTGTCCTCTTGCTTATTTTGTATATGCTCCTTTTCTGTTTGCTTCCTGACACCATTTCTTCTTTCTTCTTTGAGTGAGGTGTCTTGTTCAATGGCCGTTTCTTGCAGATGATAAAATATGTTTGAATTGAAATATTTCATTCAAACATTTCTCTTTGTTGCTTCTGCTTAGTCTTCTGACCTTTTCTTGTGCTTTCTTTTGGATTGGTGATGATGATATTTCCGTTGTGATACCACTCTTTAGAGAAAACATTGAATGCTATTCAATCCATCGTGAGACACGCTTCTGGGTGTTTTCACAATTCTGATAGAGTACAACGTTGGTGCTGCTATAAAGCTGCCATCGTTGTTGCTGCAATTTCTGCGTTGCAGAGATTTCCTCAGTGGTGTATGAAATTCAAAATCACCAGGAAAGGTCTCTGTGTTCCTTGCCATAAGCGTGTTTGAAAAGGTACGTGCAGCAGAGGTTCAGAAAAGTCTTCACAAACTTCAGCAGAGGGTGCCACGTCATAAGTGAGACTTCAGACAGCACTGATACTTCAGACGGGTTGAACTACTTCAGACAGCTTCAACTCTTCAGACGAGTTCTGCTTCTTCAGACAACTTCGTTTCTTCAGAAAGCTTCTTTTCTTCAGAAGGCTTCCTTGCTTCAGACAGCTTCTTTTCTTCAGACTGCTTTGTGTTGTCTTCATATGGTCTTCACGTCTTCAGACAGTTTGCGCACTTCAGACGAGTTGCATTCTTCAGACAGCTTCTTTATATTTGATTCTGCATTTGTTCTTCTGATCCTAATCTTCTGTTTCTGATTACTATTTCATCCTGAAACACAATCAACAAACCAATACCTTTCTCAGTAGAATCTGTTTATATAATCTTATTTGTTAATCATTAAAACTAAAGGATATTAAGTCTTTGAGTCAAGTTTGAATGCTCAAACTGATTAATAGACTTCACAATCTCCCCCTTTTTAATGGTGACAAATAAGATATGTACAACTTACAAAATGTTTTAAGGAAAGATGGGTATATAAAAGACTCCCCCTATCTATAATACTCCCCCTGAGAAGAACATTTATTCTTTTAGTTTGTTAAATGTTGCAAATTGTTATTATTATTCTAATCGTTAACAGGATTAGATTTTGTTAACTTATCCTTTGGAAACTAGATGTTAATCTTTCAGATACTAATTGTGTTAGTATTTTTAGACACCAATTATTATTGTTTGTTATTGAAAACTAATATTACCATATTTTATTTACTTATCATAGATACTGATTGTTATATAATTACATATACCAATTGTTATTACCATATATTACCATATTTTATTTACTTATCACAGATACTGATTGTTAGTCATCCCATTTAAATCATTTTGTGAGTTAAATATTTCTCCCCCTTTTGTCATTAATTAAAAAGGTTGAGTTTTGTAAGTGAATGGTTCATTTATTTTATATTTCTTCTCCTTTTGTTATTTTTGTTACTTTTATCAGTTATATTTTAGTTATTTTTATTTCATAAGTTTCATAACTTAAGTTTTATTCTATTTAAGTTTATTTACTTTTATCAATTATTTTTGTTATTTTTCAGATACCGAAGATTAAGGAATAAATATCAATTGTTAGAAAGATACAGTAACTTCTTATACCAAATAAATGATACAACCATTGATAAACTGAAATAAACACAGAAATACACAAGTTTAAATTTTCTCAAAGCATTTGATAAATACAAAAAGCAGGTTTTCACAAAAAGGAAAGAGGTTACATTCCAAAAATAGAATGTATCCATCCATTGCTTCCTCCGGAGATTCCTTCGAAGGCCTGAGGCATAGCCTTATAGACTTCATCTCTTTCAAAGCTATCACCACTCCTTCTGCTGTAGAAGCTTCAGGAGTTGCCTCAGAGCCCCAGACTTCATCCCAACCGTGCCATGTTGCACGCCTTTTCCTTCTAGCCCCTGGGACAATGGAGGTGCATCATGTAAGACTGTGTCTCGATCATTAGTCACCACCTTACTTCCAAGAACCACTTTGTCAGTAGTTCTCTTAATAAGATTGACTATTCTGGGATCACCCAGTGATCTTCCAGTCCACCTGTGATGCAGCAAGATCACCATGGTCCAAGTATAGAGAAACGGGTTTTCAGATGAACCCTTACCCTTACTCTTCATTCCATACATCATCCAAGATGACTTGATCTTTGTCTCAACATGTTTCAGAGGTCCTTCTTCTGTTTTCCTTTGCTTCTTCATCATCCTTTTGGAAGCCACTTACTCAGAACCTTAGACAAAGCTATAGAGGAGCTTTGAAGATGTGAGTTTGTGTGAAGGGCTCTAGTGAATTTATAGGACTTTGAAGCAAGGGTAAAATAGAGAAGTAAGGAAAATGAATCCATTGGATTGTTGTTCACGCGATGTATATGGGCTCAGATAGCTTTTGATGATGGCAGTTTCAAATCTTGAAAGTATCGAAACGTGCATCATTGATTGGTCATAGATGAAGCTCTATAGGAAACTGAGTCATTAGCATGGATAAAGTAAGCTTTGGAAAACGTTTTTGAAAGACATTTAAGAAGAGACATAAAAACGTATTGGAAGACATTACTTTTTCGAAACACTTTTAAAAACAGAAAATAAAAATAAAATGGAATATGTGAGAAAACATTTAAGAAAAGAAATTTTTGAAAACAGATTTTTATGGTATCAAACCAGAGGATTTTATGATTATTATTATTTGAGAAGCTTTTAATATGTTGAGTCTTTTATGTTATTAATTAAAGTTTTAAGGTGAAGTGATGTTACCATTAGATTTCCTTATTATTCTCTAGATGGAAGAAAGCTTTTCTGACATTGTACCTTACTTTGAAGATTTTTTTTTTCTTCTGCGGTCACTTGATGTCTGCAAATCCTCCTTTTAGTCTTTTGTCTTTTTGTGCTTCAGAGAATCTTTGAACAATCATCTTAGCCTGTCCCTCAAGGATTGAAATAGACTTTAATAACTTGAGTTTACATTACTTTAACATTTCTGACCCACAATTTCAGGGGGTTCACCGAGACCCTTCTGAACAGGTTCAGAAAGTAGAAATGTTACTAAGTCAAAATTATCTTTTCAAGCGTAGAGGTAGGCTTAGTGCTTTGTGTATCACTTGTCTTAACATTTCTGACCCATAATTTCAGTAAGTTCATTGTGAACTGTCTGAACAGGTTCAGACAATGGAGATGATATCACACTTAGACATTCTTGTTGCCTTGATTCATCCTTTTTACACATGGCATTTTCTCCGGTTGATCTTCTTTTAGCTTATTTTCAGAAACCTATTTTCTGAAACATGCACATCCTGAAAATACCTTTCAGTAGCATATGATATTACTTGATAGAATTAGTTAATCATTAAAACAAGTGTCTTAGGTTAATAGTTTCAATTTTATTATATTTCAGCAAGAACTTATATAAATTCTAATTTTGTCCTTATCTTGTTCAGTTAATTGATTTCATCTTTTAGTTGTACTAATTAAAGAAATGTGTTAAGTTAATGATTCATTTAAGCATACATAGTTATAAGAGAAACAGTATACACAGTCATAGATCACACAGAATGTATCAAGAATGGAACAAAGCAGAATACTAATTATTACTATTAGCAAACGAAAATTAAGAGAGACATGAAAAGACACAAGAGAATCATTGATCATCAGATAGGTTCTCAGTAATCATCAACATTCTTCTTTTCAGTTCAGAGCCCCTTTCTTAAGCTTCTTCTCAGCAGCTTTCAATCTTCTTGCGAGCCTGGAAATTTTGCTATTTGCCTTCTTCTGATGATGTGCACCCAACATCACCCTATTTTCCTTTTTCGAGACTTTAAGTGGGTATCTTCAGTTCCTTCTTCATTGCGTATAGCAAAAAGATGAGGAATCACCACTTGATTCTCAGGAGCTTCTTCTCTTTTGATAAGAGTCCGGTCTAACTCAGCATACGCAGCCGGAGTGAAGAATTCAGGAGGCGGTTGGTCAAAGAGACTTTCCATAGGAAATTCCTTGTGCTATAAAATTTTTATGATTAGGGTGTTATGAGGATAGAAATTCTCATTCCCTATCTCATCTCTGTGCATCATCTGATACAACAGCACCCAAGGAAGGTTGACTTTCCTTTTTGACAGCAAGAGTCCCAATACAAACCTTTCCATCATGCTTATAATCAAATTGTTTCTTCCTCTGGGAAGAATGCAGCAGTTTAGTACAGCAAGGAGGGCTCTGGGTGTGCTCAGAAGTTGAGAGGGTCTGAAAGAAGCAATCCTTCTTCTTCCAAAAAGATGTTGATCTAGAACAAATGTTCCACCATGAAGAGATTCCCATCTTTGGAAGTATTTTTCCCCTCTGTCAGGAACACCTATGATTTTAGCAATAAGTTTGGTGTCCACAAACAGTGATCTTCCCATCACCTTCATTTCAATCCCAGTTCTGTTAGGTTCAGATATGACTTTGATGTTTTCCCAGAACTCCATTATACTTTTCTCATGCCATGGTGAGGAAATGTTGCTGAAGAAGGGAGTCCACCCTACGGAGTCAAAATACTCTGAGATTTTATAATCTGCCTCATCAAAGTCAGAGAGATTGACCAACTTAGAAGGTATGATTCTCTCATCAAACATAGGATGGTTTGGGTTATTTGATGATGCAGACATATTGGCCATTGAGTACGATTGATCTAAGGAGATTAGGGTGTTTGAAGAGTTCTGGATTTTGAGGATAAGTTGATTGAAGTGTAGTTCCTATGATGATCTTCCACTTCTTAAATAGGCAATCAAGCATGGCTTCGTTTAATGAAGAATAACGGTTACATGCACCAAGCAGTTATTGAGAGTTGTGCATCGTGCCAATTATGAGAAACCGGTTGATGATACATTGATCCTCGTTGCGCCGTATCACATTTAATGATAATCATGATACACATACATGACTCTTCATTTACTAAAATAATTATACACATATATTCACACATATAATGCAGATAATTTACACACAAAACAAGTAATACGTATGTATATATATAGGACATTTATTATGCAATAATTTATTTTCACATAAGTGCTCTTATGTAGTAGTAATTTCGATAAAACAAAACATTCAGCAAATAAACAATTATATTTAAACTTAGATTTAGACAAGGATAGGAAAGGTGTTACCCGGTTGTGATCTAGAGATAGATACACTTTCCTTTTCCAGCTATATCCTTCTGAAAGATGCCTTGTATGAATAATGAGTTTTAAGAAAGTGATTTTATTTTCTCATTATCATTCTTCAGAGTTGCTTCAGCTTGGTGAGATTTCCATCTTCTGAGGATCTACTCCTTCTGCATTTGTTAGATGCTCAACCCGAAGGTGAGCTCTGATACCAATTGTTAGAACCACAGGAAACACTAGAAGGGGGGGTTGAATAGTGTTTTAGACTTTTTGATAGTTTTTGGAAATCTTTAATTTAAAACATGAATATGGGCACCGTTAAAAATAAGTCTTAAGATCAGAGATGGTTGAAACATGTGGAAGATAAGAAAAACAATGTTTCTTCTAAAGCTTAAGATTGTTTTAAACAGAGGCTTCTCAAAGTATCTTCTGAAGATTAATACAGAGAGTATTTTCAGCACAGTTTCTGAAATACTTCAGATGACTAGAGGTTGTTTGAAGTCTGTTCCTGATTTTTGAACTGATCTCTATCAGACTCACTTCTGAGAATTTATTTCAGAAGTTCTTCAAGGAACATTCTTTGTAAAGCTTCAAATGATATAAGAGATATCTCATGTTTTGTTCATATGAAAGATCATTTTATTGAAATAGTTGTGTTAAGTTTATTATAGAAAATACTTTTCAAATTCCAACTTAAATATGAAAACTGGAAATAAAGAGATTAAACAAAAAGGACTTAGGCATAGAGATTTCAGACAGGCTTTTAAGTGGCTGTCTGAAGTTTTCAGACGGCTTGTAAAAACTAATTTTAAAAGATGTTTTGTGTCTTTATAAAATATCAGATTAATTATTCTGACCCCTTGATTAGTATAAAACGAATTAACAAGAGATAAGGGTAAGAAAACTTAGCCAAGGAATTTATCCTGGTTCACTCACTACCACTGTGAGCTACGTCCAGTCCAAAAGGCAAACAACCACTGGATTTCCACTATATGAATATTCAGATTACAAGCTTGAGTTTGAGTACAGTCTCTCCAGACACAATGAGTACAGTCTCTCCAGACACAACGAGTACAGTCTCTCCAGACACAATGAGTACAGTCTCTCCAGACACAATGAGTACAGTCTCTCCAGACACAACGAGTACAGTCTCTCCAGACACAACAAGTATTCTTTTCTATCAAGCCTCTACAGGCTCTACCACGAGTATTCTTTCTTCCACCAAGCCTCTCCAGGCTCTCAGACACTTATACAAGTGTAGAGTATTCTTTCTTCCACCAAGCCTCTCCAGGCTCTCAGACACATAAAGTGTTTACAAATTGAACTAAGTTTAAGTTTCCACGAAACATAAACTTAATCTTTTCCTGTACTAGAGGTTAACTGAGTACTACTCAGGATACCATGGATAAATCTAAGTACAAGGGTAAGACAGTGATACAAGTATATAAGGTTAAGTACAATCCATGTCTCTGATATGAGGAATAACATCCTCTGAGAATTGGCTAGATAGATACTGACTTTAAGCTCCAGCCTTGTTCTCCAGCCATTGGTTTCCATGGGTTACATTCTCACCCGTATCATTGGAAAAACCAAGGCATACTTACAGCTTCAAACCATTCTTGGTTCATATGAGATTAAGCACAGCCTGGTAGGTTGTTCAACTGAACAACTGCTATTTTGACTAGCATAGTTGATTCAAGTAAGTGTGGTCAACACTGATAGGATTTTTCTGATGCATCTTGATCAACTGATTGAACCAAGTGAATGAGTCCAACATCTTCAAATTCTTTCTTGAGGCTATTTATAACATTGTTCTGTTGGAATATAGCTGTTTGAAGATGATTCATAATACCGTTGAGATGTTGATGATGTGGCTCATATAGCCGTTACTTAATAGTGTCTCAAACGGTTGCTTCCTCCTTAGCATATATGTGTTCAGACAGTCCTGTTCTGACACTTCTGTAGATGAGCTCTTTTAGAGAGATTTTCTTGATATTATTTTGCATGTTCTCTCTCTTGATATCCTTTTACTTTTCTTCAGCTGACTTCTGATTTTCTCTGCTTTTCTTAGGAGTGTATATGAGGAGGTATTCGTTGGATTTGTCCTCTTGCTTATTTTGTATATGCTCCTTTTCTGTTTGCTTCCTGACACCATTTCTTCTTTCTTCTTTGAGTGAGGTGTCTTGTTCAATGGTTGTTTCTTGCAGATGATAAAATATGTTTGAATTGAAATATTTCATTCAAACATTTCTCTTTGTTGCTTCTGCTTAGTCTCCTGACCTTTTCTTGTGCTTTCTTTTGGATTGGTGATGATGATATTTCCGTTGTGATACCACTCTTTAGAGAAAGCATTGAATGCTATTCAATCTATCGTGAGACACGCTTCTGGGTGTTTTCACAATTCTGACAGAGTACAACGTTGGTGCTGCTATAAAGTTGCCATCGTTGTTGCTGCAATTTCTGCGTTGCAGAGATTTCCTCAGTGGTGTATGAAATTCAAAATCACCAGGAAAGGTCTCTGTGTTCCTTGTCATAAGCGTGTTTGAAAAGGTACGTGCAGCAGAGGTTCAGAAAAGTCTTCACAAACTTCAGCAGAGGGTGCCATGTCATAAGTGAGACTTCAGACAGCACTGATACTTCAGACGGGTTGAACTACTTCAGACAGCTTCAACTCTTCAGACGAGTTCTGCTTCTTCAGACAGCTTCGTTTCTTCAGAAAGCTTCTTTTCTTCAGAAGGCTTCCTTGCTTCAGACAGCTTCTTTTCTTCAGACTGCTTTGTGTTGTCTTCATATGGTCTTCACGTCTTCAGACAGTTTGTGCACTTCAGACGAGTTGCATTCTTCAGACAGCTTCTTTATATTTGATTCTGCATTTGTTCTTCTGATCCTAATCTTCTGTTTCTGATTACTATTTCATCCTGAAACACAATCAACAAACCAATACCTTTCTCAGTAGAATCTGTTTATATAATCTTATTTGTTAATCATTAAAACTAAAGGATATTAAGTCTTTGAGTCAAGTTTGAATGCTCAAACTGATTAATAGACTTCACACATGGAATGAATGACAACAACCAAACTTAACTTGGACAGGAAACAATTTCTGATATACTAGTTCATTTATTCCATTTGTAGCTAGCTAGTGCAGAATATATGGAAATGTAGACAGTGTTCATGAACCTTATCCTTGTGAGCAGAGTCTTATCCTTCTTCCAAAACAGGACAATAACTGAAATTAAAATATCCTTAACAAAGTAGATTTTCCAAAAAAAAAATAGTATATCAAAAGAATCTCATTTTTCAACTTTCTAAACCTAGATGTCCAAAAACACAGACATTCCCACAAGGTCATTAACCTTATCTACCAGTGAATTAAAATAATGCAAGCTCTGTGTCAAACCTAGTATATCAAAATAATGCAAGCTCTGTGTCAAACCTATCAGATGGAGTGGCTAGGCAGATTTAAACCTGAAGGAGTTGCAAGGAGATGAAGATAGAGTCCTAGCTCGTGTGAAAGAAATCACATAGTATTTTCATGGGGTTGTGAGCAAAGAGGATGCAAACCCACTTCGGATCTGTAACTGCATCTATGTAACTACTCAATGCATGAGTGGTAGTTAGGGATGAGTGAAGAGAAAATAGAAGGAAGAAGAAAGTGAAAGTGAAAGTAAAAGAGAAAGACGAAAATGCAGAAAGAAATTACCTAACGCGAGAGACGAGATGTTCGAGTTGGACGATGCGATCCACTTCTACGAATCGAGAGATCCACCTTCTACGAATCGATTTGGGGACGTGAACTCAGATTTGGGGACGTGAACTCAGATTTGCTGACGTGAACTCAGATTTGCTCGTATCGATTTGGGGATTTAGGGTTTGGGTGTTGAAGAAGGAGATGAGAGTTGAGAGACGACGAGGACTCAATCTTCGCGTAATGTTTTCTTTTTGCTACTTATGAGTGAGTTTGGTTTTTTGGCTATCTGAGCTGGATTGACAACCGGTTCAGTTTTGAACTGTTTTAATAAAACTGGTTTAACCGGTTAAGATTTGGTTCAACGGTTCAGATAATTATGGTTTGGTTCAATTGGGTTTATGAAGTAGTTTAGTTTAAGTGGATTTTTTGAACAGCCCTAATTGTTATCTAAAATTTTTAAATTTATATTACTACAAATTAAAAGAATTTCATTTTCTTTATGACCCTAAACAATAATCAAATAGTTTTAAACATTGATTTTATGTTTAACTTTTGTTTTATAATTACATTGCTGCATTTTCCATTAATTTTTTACTAAAAATATGATAAGAGAGTCAGATAATAAATATGATCTTCCTGTAACTTCGAGCTTGGTCTTCGATGGAGGCTTCACGGTGGCGTACGACGGAGTTGGACCGGAAAAGGGTGGAGTACCTGCAAGGACTCCGACGCTCAAGTCAGCATGTGTATGAGCAGAGTATCAGTATATTGAATGAGTGTGTACCTAAAAACGTCTCAGATCCGAGGCATATATAATGAAATTGGGCAGGAAAGTCCGTTAAATGGTTATAACGGACTCCGTGATTTCCGGCGTGACGCGCCTACAAGAAAGTGGACTCGCGCTAGAATGAATAGCAGGTCCGTGTAATAGATTACCGACGTGTGATGACGGAACCTTCATGTCGGTGGTACTTCGGTGATCTTCCAAGATAGACGTAATGTAAGGCATCGGATTCCTCAACCAGGTGATCCACAGAGGTACCATCACGGATGATTTTGAGCATGTCGGATCTTCATTCAATGATTGTGTAGCATGTCTGCCGATGTCGGTTGGGCGTTCTTGATGTCGGACCGAGAGTATAGTAATACTCCATAATAGTTGTTGTTGAGTCTCAAAAATATCATAAGGTTGTTTATGATGTTTTAAGACAACTAGATTCCCAAAGTTTTAATGGTTGACAAATTTGACTTAAATTACTTATCATAGATACACACATGCTTTAATGTTTTATCTATGATTTCAGCAAGAGTCACTGTGAGCCTACATAAAATGACTAAGTGTTGAAGCTGTCTGAAGAAGCAGAACTCGTCTGAAGAGTTGAAGCTGTCTGAAGTAGTTCAACCCGTCTGAAGTATCAGTGCCGTCTGAAGTCTTTTGATGACGTGGCACCTCTAGTCTGAAGTATTGAAGTCGTCTGAAGTCTCACTTATGACGTGGCACCCTCTGCTGAAGCTTGTGAAGACTTTTCTGAACCTCTGCTGCACGTACCTTTTCAAACACGTTTATAGCAAGGAACACAGAGACCTTTCCTGGTGATTTTGAATTTCATACACCACTGAGGAAATCTCTGCAACGCAGCCTCTGCAGCAACATTTGTAGCAGCCTTATGGCAAGAGAAACCTTGTACTGTGTCAGAAACATCAGAGCTCTCAGAAGCATGTCTCACAACGGATTAAATAGCATTTAATGCTATCTCTAAACGGTGGTATTTCAACGGATTTAAGTTTGGGTATAAATACCCCTCCATGAAGACCATTAAGTATGCAGAAGAGAAAAAGAAAAAATTAAGTATACAAGAAAGCCCAGAGAAACATCACGCTCAAGTTTTTACTCTGTAAAAACTCTCTGATAAAATTCGCTGTACACATTTGTATATCCTGAGCATACCTCAGATTTTATTGTACATTGTATTGGTTTGAGCTTCAAACTCGTATAGTTTAAAAGCTTAAACTCCTTTCTCTGTAAACCTTGTTTAGAGCCTGGAGAGGCTTGGTTGATAAAAGAATACTTGGTTGTAGAGCCTGGAGAGGCTTGACTGCAAAAGAATACTTGGGTGTAGAGCCTGAAGAGGCTTGACTGTAAAAGAATACTTGTAATCTTGAAAGATTAAAAGAAAATCCAAGTGCTAGTTGGCATTGGGACTGGACGTAGCTCACAGTGGTAGTGAGTGAACCAGGATAAATTCATTGGCTAAGTTTTCTTACCCTTATCTCTTGTCAATTCTTTTTATACTAATCAAGGGGTTAGAGTAATTAATCTGATATTTTATAAAGGCACAAAAACATCTTTTAAAATCAGTATTTTTTTAGGCCGTCTGAAAACTTCAGACAGTCCTTTAAGAGCCTGTCTGAAATCGTGTTTTTAACACCTGTTTGCGAAAAGCTTTCTAAAATATTCAGAAACACTATTCAACCCCCCTTCTAGTGTTTCCCTGTGTTCCTACAGTTGGTACCAGAGCTCTACTCAGGGTTGGAGCACCTAACAAGTGTTTGAGGACTGAAAGATCCAAATGGAAGCTTCTAACAGCAACAGGCAATACATCACAGAAGGAGCCTCTATCACAAGACCCCCAGCATTCAATGGAGTGGATTACCACTACTGGAGAGATCGTATGAAGTTGTTCATTGAGAGCAACAACATTGATGTTTGGGATGTGGTCACTGATGGAGACTATGTGCCTATGCAAAATGGTCTGCCTATACCTAAAACTGAATGGACCTTGGAGCAGAGGACTAGAGTCCAGATGAACGCTAAAGCCAAACTCTATCTGATATGTTCCTTGAATAAATCAGAATATGAGAAGGTCCATGGATGCACTTCTGCCAAGGAGATTTGGGATACTCTTGCAGCAACCCATGAAGGGACTGAAACTGTCAAGCAATCCAAAATCAGCATGCTTATACATCAGTATGAGATGTTTAAGATGGAAGAAACTGAAACTATTGACCAAATGTTTGGGAGGTTTCAGACCATAACCAATGGACTCAGGTCCTTAGGAAGAACCTATGAATCTGGAGACAACAACAGGAAGATTCTAAGAAGTCTACCTAAGTCTTGGAGACCCAAAGTCACTGCCATTCAAGAGGCAAGAGATTTGAACTCTCTGAGAATGGAAGAACTGTTGGGATCTCTCAAAGTCCATGAACTTGAGCTTGGAGAAGATGACAACAAGAAGAAGTCTCTAGCTCTAAACTCCAAGGCCAAACAGTCTAGGCATGGCAGCAGGAAGGCTATGCAAGCTGAGGAAACTTCAGAAGCAGATGAAGATTTTGAAGACAGCTCAGAAGATGAAGATGATCTTGCTCTTTTAAGCAGAAAGATCAAGAGAATGTTGCAGAACAGAGGAAAGATCAGAAAGAACCAACCTTCATCATCCAAATCAGGTAAGACAGGTAAAGAGTCTAACTCTGATAAAATTATTTGCTTTGAATGTAAGCAACCAGGACATATGAAGGCTGATTGCCCAAGACTGAAGAAAAACAACTTCAAGAAGAAGAAGTTTTTCAAAAAGAAGAAAGGTCTTATGGCAACATGGGAAGACCTTGATGAATCAACCTCAGAAGAAGAAGAAGAGACTTCAGAAGAGGCAAATTTGTGTCTCATGGCTAGTCTACCATCCTCAGACAGCTCTGAAGCTGAGGTATTTCCTCTTACTCTACAAGAGATGTATGATGATCTGGTGGAAAGTTCTCAAGAACTTTTCCAAGAGTATAAGAATCTATCCAAAGCCCACACAGAAATGTGTAACAAATATGAGGCACTTGAGATAGAACATATTATGCTCAAAGAAAAAGTTCTTGAGACTAAAAACTGCAGTTCACAAGCTGTGTCTGAAGAAAATGAGAAACTTCAAAAGCAGGTTGTGGAACTGACAAAAGATCTGGCCAAATTTGTCAAAGGAACTAAAAATCTGAATATAATGCTTGGAAATCAAAGGCATTCCCTTGACAAAACTGGACTAGGCTTTTGTGATCATAACTTGTCTGAACCTCCTACTGTCTTAAATTTTTCTAAAAAGAAGGTTACTCGGTGTTCTCACTGTGGTAAGCCTGGACACAATGTGGCTCAGTGCAAACACAAGAGAAAGACAAGGCCCAAAGCTAACAAGAAAGGACCCAAAAGAATATGGGTACCTAAAAACTTAATTATTCCTGTTGCAGATGTGTTTAACAGGACAAAGGAGACCCCACAAATGGTACCTGGACAGTGGGTGCTCGCGACACATGACAGGAGAAAGGTCTTTGTTCCAAAACCTTAGACCTAGAGCTGGGGGAGTGGTCACCTTTGGTGGAAATCAGCAAGGGAAGATCATTGGAATAGGGACTGTAGGTATATCTCCTTCATCCCTTATTAAAAATGTACTCCTAGTGGAGGGACTACAACATAATTTACTGAGCATAAGTCAATTATGTGACAGTGGTTATGTGGTATCCTTTACTAAGGAAGGATGCATAGTCAAAGACTCCTCTGAGCAAATCCTCTTTACTGCTAAGAGACACAGCAATGTGTACAAAATTGATCTAGAGGATCTAGCAAGTCAAAATGTAAAGTGTTTCATTTCTGTTGAAGATGAAAAACAGATTTGGCATCAAAGACTTGGGCATGCCAGCTTGAGATTAATCTCAAGATTAGCAAAACACAATCTTGTTAAAGGATTTCCCAAGCTTTCATACAAATCTGACATTTTATGTGAAAGTTGTCTGAAAGGGAAACAAACAAGACACTCTTTTAAGAGTAAAGATGTTGTTTCAACTAGCAGACCACTAGAACTTTTACACATTGACTTGTTTGGTCCTATTAGAACAGAAAGTCTTAGTGGTAAGAAATATGGTTTGGTCATTGTTGATGACTATTCTAGATTTACTTGGGTGTTATTCCTAAGAAATGTGATACCCCTAGTTACCACTAAAAGTACCACATGTATTACACGTGACCAACGAAGTAGAACGTAAAAAAAAATGCGGAAGTTTTTTTTTTTTTTTTTTTTGAAAAGGGTTTAGGTGTCATTGACCTATTACTTCTCTAGCTTTATTTTAAGTACTTATGAAATATCCTTTCCTTCACTTTCAAAAAACTTATCTTTCCGTAAGCGTCGAAAGAATTAACACCTTACGCGCATCCACAACATACACATGGTTAAAGACCTTGAGAGAACATAAAACAGTGTGACATAAGTACATACATACATATTAAGTAGCATCGATGTACCTCTCGAATACCCACATGACCACCTTAAAACATGAGTTCCGGTAGTAAAATAAATGAGACCTCTAACGGAATACAAAAGAAGAGATTCCTAAATCAGAGCTGCGTACTACCTAGACTCAACACAACCTAGTCCTTTTCAGGTACAAGAGGAAGTCTGGGGTGCGTGATGGTGACACAGACTCCCCCCCATAGAAATCACACCTGCGCGGGATACCCGTCACCCTCCGGGTGCCCCTCGGCAACCATCTGATTCGCACCTGCATCGACGTCATGACGGAAGTCCTCGATACCGACTGTCAACGTGACGAGAAGAACATAGAAAGAAGAGATAGAAAAGAAGGGTGAGAACATCGCATGAACTCACAGCATGTAGGATACAGCAAACTAGAGCACACACACAGAGGCAATCCACACAGTCGAATCAATAAGCAATCACGACATCTCATCATGGTGTACTCATATGAACGCAACTTTTACTATTATAATGCAATATCTAATGCATGCGGGCCCAGGGAAACATCACCATAGGCAGAGCACATAGCAGCTGCCCGACCATATATACACAGCACGTCAGGAGTTAGAGTCTGTACTAGCATTGGTACAAAGAGCATTGCTCATAAAGTTTGGCCAAATAAATTTAAGCGTTCTTCCAGACAATCTCAACTGACCATGAAAACTTGAGAGCGACAGGATAGTCAAGCCTGTACCCCGTTTACACGACAGTAGGGGGCGAGCCTACGTCACTTGTGCCATTTCGGGACCTGACTATCCTCAGGGCTGGCATCCCCACTCGAGGACCCTCTGGCGTTCTTTGCAAAACCCAGTGCCCAGTCCCTACCAGTTTCACACTGTACCGAGTGTTACTGCTATATAGGCCGTAAGGTTTTAAACCTCGAACATCAACGACGCTTCATGATGCATGTCACACAACAATTCTCACAACATTCACATCCTTACAGACAAAACCCATTCAGCGTCTTTCCTTCACAAGGAAAGCCAAACCGCACTCTCTCGCCAAGCTTCTCAAGTTTTATGTAGAAAAAGTGTGTTGGTTATAGTCTTTTAAGGTAGTTTGAACTAATGTTCTTGATAATCATGTCCACTTAAGTCCTATAATTTACTAAAACTTATGATTGCATCTTATGGATGGTATTACTTATCTTAATTCTTCTTGTATGGCTAATTAAGATTTGGTTTAACTTTTAATCTTAACTGGTCTTCATCAACTGGATTACAATTAATCTTAATCCCCTTTAATTAAGTCTTAATCCTTACTTAAGATCCTAATTAATTCTTAATCATCCCTTAATCTCTTCCTTAATCTTGGATTAGGACTTTTAATTATGTTTGATTAAGTTTAATCATAATTAATTAGTTCTTAATCATCATTATTGGTTAATTACTTAATTAATACTTTCATTAAGGTTAATTAACTTTAGACTTAATTAATCATTCTTTACTTAATCGACTTAAGTGAATTAGGTGATTAACCTAGGTAATTGAATTAGTTAAGCCCACTAATTAATCCTAAGTTTTAACTTTTAATTACTTGGATCAGAGTTGAAGTCCAACTCCAATCTAACTTTTAATTTCATAATCTAATATTGATTGACTTTTAATGAGTCTTTAACTCCTTTTCTTAAAGGTTTTTAGACTTAAATTAAAAGCCTAAAGGTTTTATAACACTTAGGAACTTATTTTTAGTCATGGTAACCTAAAATATTGACCTTTAAGTTGACTTTTACTTGGTTGGAATTGGAAATCCGAATTTGTTTTATTTATTTTTAAAGACTTATTCTTAATTGCACTTTAGTCCTTTTAGACCACCAAAGCCCATAAACATGTTTTCAACATACCCTTGACCTTTTTAAGATCAAAAAGGTATTCTTGATGAGTTTCATCAAGAACAACTCATGAACATCAAGAACAACTTGAATGTTCATCAAAACTTCAAATTTTTCACAACATCCAATCTTCACCAAAACTTCACACATTCATCAAAAAACAATCTAAATGCCAAATATCATACCAATCCACTCAAAATCATCAAAATACACATTAAAGTTCATAACTCCATTTTCAAGCTCATAAACACTATTTTTCAAAGATCAATCATCCAAAACAATTGTATACCTTCAACCAACTTCATGCATGTTCATAGATTCATCATACAAACACATTCCAAGCACCAAAAAAATTTTGAAACACATGCAGCCCCAAAATCCCTCAAGGCCGAGAGCTATTAAAGGAAAAAGGGGAAAATTTTTCCAAAATTGTTTCTTGGCTTGCATGCACCAACAATCACAATCCAAGCACATTCCAAGCATCAAAACAAACTTAAAAACATGTAAACAACCCAGCTCCAAGAATCCAAAACGTTTGCTCAAAGAAAAGCTCAAAAAGTGATTTTTTTCAAGGAGAACAAGAGTAAAAACAAGGATTTTAAGGGCAAATCCTTGACTCTAGTTACCAATCCTACTAGAGTTCAAGTTCTCCCCCCTTTACCTCAAATTTCCAAGAAAATGAGTGCAGAATTCTGGTCCCAAAACAGCCCCCAAAGATGCCTCCTTTAGTCACCAACAAGGATTTTTCAAGGCTAGAAGGCTTAGAAATGGAAGCTTTGGTTCAAAGATGGAACCTTGGCTTGATTGTGTTTAAGGAAGGATGAAAATTTTTGGGAGAAAAATGATGGAGAGTTCACGGCTTCAAGAGGAAGAGAAAGAGAGAAATGAGAGAAAAATTTCAAGTTGCATGTGTGGAAGAAAAGGAAGAATAAGTGGTTTTAGTGTTAAAATGCCATAAATGCCTACACTTGACACATGTCTTGTGAAAAGGAAGGAAAAATACAAGTGTCTCTCATGCACCATGCCTACACATGCACGGCTTGCATGAGAAGCTAAGGGGAGGTTTGTGCAATTTTTTTCTGGCCCGGATCAAGAGTATTCGGGCCCGGTTCAAGAGACAGGAGGGGCAAAAAGGTCATTTTCACAGAAAAACCCCAAAAAATTCCCAGAAATTCCCTAAAAATAGGAAATTAAATTCTAAATCCAAAAATATAAAATTTTGGTGATTAAAAATAATTTTAACCATTCAATAAAACACGAAATGCGGTAAAAACGGTAAGAAGCGGGCGTTACAGTAAACAGAGAGAGAAAATTAAGGTTTTAATTACAAAGATTGTATAGAATTATAAATATCATTTTAAATCATCTTTTAAGGTTCAAAATATATTTTCCATATTTTTCTACAATTTTTTTTTATGCTGGCTATGGTTATACTGTTAACTGGGGCATTTTGATCTTTTTGCCCAGAAGTGCTAGAAAAATTCTAAATAATTTTCTAAAACTCATCACTAATTATATTAAGAGTATTTTGAATAAAGGTATAGATACCTTAGAGTTTTAGCTATTTTTAATAATTAAATCTATATTTTCCTTAACTGTATAATTACTAAAGGTATCTTAGGTTATTTTCTCAAACACCTCTCTAGAGAAATTTACTCATAATTGTGGTTGGGTATTATAAATTTGGTTGTCTATTAAAAGCTACTAAATACTTTATAATTAAATGATTATTACTATTTTAAAATTTTCTTTATTCTATTTATACACCAGTAAGAAAAATTTGCGGGTGTTACATTTCTCCCCTCCTTTAAGAAATTTCGTCCTCGAAATTTGGAGTTCCTACTGCTGAATAGGGATAAATCCATCTTCTTAAGCTTTAAGAGCTACCCTCCTAATTAGATCATATAAGACCTTAATGGTTCCCTAAAAGTTGGATAATTATCATTCTTAACATTTCCTTCTAATTCCCAATGTCCTCTTACGATATCTCATTTTCTTATCACTAGACACACGTATCCTACCCTTGAATCTAACAGTTCCATCAGCTTCCTTACAAAACTCAGATTCTCCTTTCTTTGGGACTAGATTCCTCAAATCTTGCAAAGATTGATCCACTCCCTGTGTTACACGGACTTGTTCCAAGAAATCATTTGAAATCCTCAATGTTCCCAATCTTACACTCTTAGGACCAAGTTCAACGTCTAGGTTAAGATCTCTAAACTCTTCTATCAGTTCTAGCTCTTTAACCATCATTGCTGACATATGCAAAGATTTCCGACTTAACGCATCAGTTACGACATTAGCTTTCCCAAGGTGGTACTGCAGACTAAGCTCATAATTCTTCAAAAACTCCATCCATCGTCTCTGCCCTACATTAAGTTCCTTCTGGTCAAACAGATACTTCAAACTCTTATGACCGCTAAAACTTCAAACCAAGCGCCATACAAATGGTGTCTCCAAATCTTCAAGACAAAAACTACTGCCTCCAACTCTAGATCATGCGTAGGGTAGTTCACTTCGTGTGTTCACAATTGCCTAGAGGCATAAGCCACTACCTTTCCTTTTTGCATTAACACACAACCTAATACTTGTTTTGAAGCATCACAGTATACTTCAAAACTCTCTTGTGGGTCAGGTAAAACTAACGCAGGCGCAGAAGTTAACCTCTTCCTCAATTCCTGAAAACTATCTTCATACTACTGGCTCCACACAAAAGGTTGGTCTTTCCTAATCAAACGGTTCAACGGAGTTGCTATCCTTGAAAAATTTTCAATAAACTTACGGTAGTAACCAGCTAACCCCAAGAAGCTTCTCACTTCCGTTAAAGTCCCAGGTGCTTCCCACTGTAACTCAGTTTCTACCTTAGTTGGGTCTACGCTAACTCGTCCACTATAGATCACATGACCTAGGAAATTCACTTCCTTTAACCAAAACTCACACTTAGATAGCTTAGCATACAACTTCCTATCAGTCAAAATTATTCCAAAGAATGCCATACTCCCCATTGGATCCTAGAAATAGGAGAGAACATTGCACGAAAGAATGAGGATAAGTTGGCTTAAATGAGGTTAGAAAACTGGATTTACTGAGGAGGGAAAGGAACACCAATGACAACCAATCCAGATGGAATTACTAGACACCTGTAGCATCCGTGGTAAAGTCCAAAGCAGATTGTAAGATTACCTATAGTCTCGGTATATAGATAGAGGCAATCTATCTTTAAACCTATCTTTGGGAATATTATTATTATTCCTTATGGTTATCCTACTTCCACAAATTGTATTTGTCTCCTAGGGCATCCTTACGCGAAACATCACCTACTTATCTAGTACTATTCCAATCCAATCTTTAAAATCCTGCCTAGATATTTACTAATTTATATACCTTTCCTTGAGAGTCTAAGTCCATTAAGATTAATGTACAAACTAATCCTGTAAATTGGTATAACCATACTAAACCAACGTGTCATAATTCTTACCAATTCCAATCTTAATCGTTTATGAGATTCCATTCACATACCTTATTCAATCTATAGGAGCATCAATCAAGTATACTCTCAGTCATCAAAATAAACACATACGATAATCGCTCATTATTTGACATATCTATTATTTCTACTAACCTCATGGAAGTGTTGTCCTTACTTAGTTCATACCATTGTAGCTCTTGTAGTGCTTACTCGTGCATATAATTCTCCATCACATGATCTCTTTCTTCAATTTCCTACGTAATCTTGATACTAACAGATCATTTTCTTAGTCATATCCTACCATCCGACTAAAATTTCTTAAGAACTACACCTTGTGCTATTGGCCTCAATACTTCGACATCCTTTATCTTAAATCGAGTTTTCCACTTGTTTCTATAAATCCTTATTTTATCAATCCGTTAGAGATAGCGATCATACTCTAGTGTATCTATAAAACTTCAATCATGACACTCATTCCACAGTCAAAACCCTTTAGACTTCAAGTTCATCAACAGGGTATCCAAATATGCCTTAACTGTTAAGATCAAACCCCAATTCGTGTGTTTGTCATTCTTATTCTAAACTCCATTATTATTTATCCTGAGTATACCCCAAGCCGTCGATTATTTCTAACTTGCCTTGCCAAATTATATATATTTTCAATAACTGAATCCTCAAGAGCTATTAGTACAAATCCCCAAATCTCAAAACCTTAATAATTAAACATCAATGATCAATCATCTTAACCTTGAATTTACAGCCTCGAATCCATTATCGATCCCTTAGGTTACTCATCTAAAGGAATGGGAATCTAACCTTAGTGGTCATCCTACTCTAACTTTTAACGTCTCACTCATCACTTCAAACCACAAGCCAAATCAACTATTGGCTACACTAATGTACAACCTTAGGACCTAGAGGTCTTAGCAGTAGGGGTGCAAACTACAAGATCATAGGGCAGTCCAGTAACAAGAATTTTTTTTTTTTTTGACATTCCAGAGGAATGAAAGAATGCGTCGCACCCGAATCATATAATACAATTAAAGGAATCCCACTTATGACGCACTTACCTTGGATTAGATCTATGGATTCAGCAGCTCCAGTACCGCTACCACTTCCCTTCCGAGCAGGGCAATTCCTCTTGATGTGGCCAGTTCGTCCACAATGAAAGCATGCACGTTCGTTAGACTGGTTTGAGATCGGGCTCTTGATCGGGCGGTCCCTCAGGAAGTGACTTCTTTTACTGTGTGGACAACTACCATCGTTGTTGCCGACACTGTTGCAGGATTTTCCCCACTAGCAACCACTGAATGCGGTCTCGCAGTGCCCCCAGATGATGAGACAAAATTGTTTCTTGGAACGAAATAAGGCTTCCTCCTTTCTCGTGCAACCTTGGGTTTGTTCCTCTGTGGGACGGAATTCTTCCAATGAGCTTGGCTCTCCTTGGTGACATTTTCAAGGATATGGCACACGCTGACCAATGCCTGCTGCTGATTTTCTAGAATGTTCACGATCTTCCCTAGAAGATCGTTCGTCCCAGGATTACCTCTCCCTGCCATGGAATCCTGCATTCGCAGAACAAGTCAACTTCTTCCGTTTCATGCAGAACCATTCAAGCAAGAATAAGCAACGCTACACACAGATCCTCATATTACTAAGATAGTAAGATGAGAGCAAACCAATTCACACAAGGCAAACAATCAACACAAACAAACAATCGACACAGAGTAAACACAGAGAGAAGGGTATTGCAGACCATACCCGAGGCCAAAAGGAAAGAACAGCTCTGATACCACCAAATGTGATACCCCTAGTTACCACTAAAAGTACCACATGTATTACACGTGACCAACGAAGTAGAACGTAAAAAAAAATGCGGAAGTTTTTTTTTTTTTGAAAAGGGTTTAGGTGTCATTGACCTATTACTTCTCAGGCTTTATTTTAAGTACTTATGAAATATCCTTTCCTTCACTTTCAAAAAACTTATCTTTCCGTAAGCGTCGAAAGAATTAACACCTTACGCGCATCCACAACATACACATGGTTAAAGACCTTGAGAGAACATAAAACAGTGTGACATAAGTACATACATACATATTAAGTAGCATCGATGTACCTCTCGAATACCCACATGACCACCTTAAAACATGAGTTCCGGTAGTAAAATAAATGAGACCTCTAACGGAATACAAAAGAAGAGATTCCTAAATCAGAGCTGCGTACTACCTAGACTCAACACAACCTAGTCCTTTTCAGGTACAAGAGGAAGTCTGGGGTGCGTGATGGTGACACAGACTCCCCCCCATAGAAATCACACCTGCGCGGGATACCCGTCACCCTCCGGGTGCCCCTCGGCAACCATCTGATTCGCACCTGCATCGACGTCATGACGGAAGTCCTCGATACCGACTGTCAACGTGACGAGAAGAACATAGAAAGAAGAGATAGAAAAGAAGGGTGAGAACATCGCATGAACTCACAGCATGTAGGATACAGCAAACTAGAGCACACACACAGAGACAATCCACACAGTCGAATCAATAAGCAATCACGACATCTCATCATGGTGTACTCATATGAACGCAACTTTTACTATTATAATGCAATATCTAATGCATGCGGGCCCAGGGAAACATCACCATAGGCAGAGCACATAGCAGCTGCCCGACCATATATACACAGCACGTCAGGAGTTAGAGTCTGTACTAGCATTGGTACAAAGAGCATTGCTCATAAAGTTTGGCCAAATAAATTTAAGCGTTCTTCCAGACAATCTCAACTGACCATGAAAACTTGAGAGCGACAGGATAGTCAAGCCTGTACCCCCGTTTACACGACAGTAGGGGGGCGAGCCTACGTCACTTGTGCCATTTCGGGACCTGACTATCCTCAGGGCTGGCATCCCCACTCGAGGACCCTCTGGCGTTCTTTGCAAAACCCAGTGCCCAGTCCCTACCAGTTTCACACTGTACCGAGTGTTACTGCTATATAGGCCGTAAGGTTTTAAACCTCGAACATCAACGACGCTTCATGATGCATGTCACACAACAATTCTCACAACATTCACATCCTTACAGACAAAACCCATTCAGCGTCTTTCCTTCACAAGGAAAGCCAAACCGCACTCTCTCGCCAAGCTTCTCAAGTTTTATGTAGAAAAAGTGTGTTGGTTATAGTCTTTTAAGGTAGTTTGAACTAATGTTCTTGATAATCATGTCCACTTAAGTCCTATAATTTACTAAAACTTATGATTGCATCTTATGGATGGTATTACTTATCTTAATTCTTCTTGTATGGCTAATTAAGATTTGGTTTAACTTTTAATCTTAACTGGTCTTCATCAACTGGATTACAATTAATCTTAATCCCCTTTAATTAAGTCTTAATCCTTACTTAAGATCCTAATTAATTCTTAATCATCCCTTAATCTCTTCCTTAATCTTGGATTAGGACTTTTAATTATGTTTGATTAAGTTTAATCATAATTAATTAGTTCTTAATCATCATTATTGGTTAATTACTTAATTAATACTTTCATTAAGGTTAATTAACTTTAGACTTAATTAATCATTCTTTACTTAATCGACTTAAGTGAATTAGGTGATTAACCTAGGTAATTGAATTAGTTAAGCCCACTAATTAATCCTAAGTTTTAACTTTTAATTACTTGGATCAGAGTTGAAGTCCAACTCCAATCTAACTTTTAATTTCATAATCTAATATTGATTGACTTTTAATGAGTCTTTAACTCCTTTTCTTAAAGGTTTTTAGACTTAAATTAAAAGCCTAAAGGTTTTATAACACTTAGGAACTTATTTTTAGTCATGGTAACCTAAAATATTGACCTTTAAGTTGACTTTTACTTGGTTGGAATTGGAAATCCGAATTTGTTTTATTTATTTTTAAAGACTTATTCTTAATTGCACTTTAGTCCTTTTAGACCACCAAAGCCCATAAACATGTTTTCAACATACCCTTGACCTTTTTAAGATCAAAAGGTATTCTTGATGAGTTTCATCAAGAACAACTCATGAACATCAAGAACAACTTGAATGTTCATCAAAACTTCAAATTTTTCACAACATCCAATCTTCACCAAAACTTCACACATTCATCAAAAAACAATCTAAATGCCAAATATCATACCAATCCACTCAAAATCATCAAAATACACATTAAAGTTCATAACTCCATTTTCAAGCTCATAAACACTATTTTTCAAAGATCAATCATCCAAAACAATTGTATACCTTCAACCAACTTCATGCATGTTCATAGATTCATCATACAAACACATTCCAAGCACCAAAAAATTTTGAAACACATGCAGCCCCAAAATCCCTCAAGGCCGAGAGCTATTAAAGGAAAAAGGGGAAAATTTTTCCAAAATTGTTTCTTGGCTTGCATGCACCAACAATCACAATCCAAGCACATTCCAAGCATCAAAACAAACTTAAAAACATGTAAACAACCCAGCTCCAAGAATCCAAAACGTTTGCTCAAAGAAAAGCTCAAAAAGTGATTTTTTTCAAGGAGAACAAGAGTAAAAACAAGGATTTTAAGGGCAAATCCTTGACTCTAGTTACCAATCCTACTAGAGTTCAAGTTCTCCCCCCTTTACCTCAAATTTCCAAGAAAATGAGTGCAGAATTCTGGTCCCAAAACAGCCCCCAAAGATGCCTCCTTTAGTCACCAACAAGGATTTTTCAAGGCTAGAAGGCTTAGAAATGGAAGCTTTGGTTCAAAGATGGAACCTTGGCTTGATTGTGTTTAAGGAAGGATGAAAATTTTTGGGAGAAAAATGATGGAGAGTTCACGGCTTCAAGAGGAAGAGAAAGAGAGAAATGAGAGAAAAATTTCAAGTTTGCATGTGTGGAAGAAAAGGAAGAATAAGTGGTTTTAGTGTTAAAATGCCATAAATGCCTACACTTGACACATGTCTTGTGAAAAGGAAGGAAAAATACAAGTGTCTCTCATGCACCATGCCTACACATGCACGGCTTGCATGAGAAGCTAAGGGGAGGTTTGTGCAATTTTTTTTCTGGCCCGGATCAAGAGTATTCGGGCCC
This sequence comes from Sesbania bispinosa, assembly GCA_026901365.1. Taxonomy (NCBI): domain Eukaryota; kingdom Viridiplantae; phylum Streptophyta; class Magnoliopsida; order Fabales; family Fabaceae; genus Sesbania; species Sesbania bispinosa. Next base: position 278,010 of record QLOH01000523.1, on the reverse strand, counting down.
GGTTCAAGAGACAGGAGGGGCAAAAGGTCATTTTCACAGAAAAACCCCAAAAATTCCCAGAAATTCCCTAAAAATAGGAAATTAAATTCTAAATCCAAAAATATAAAATTTTGGTGATTAAAAATAATTTTAACCATTCAATAAAACACGAAATGCGGTAAAACGGTAAGAAGCGGGCGTTACAGTAAACAGAGAGAGAAAATTAAGGTTTTAATTACAAAGATTGTATAGAATTATAAATATCATTTTAAATCATCTTTTAAGGTTCAAAATATATTTTCCATATTTTTCTACAATTTTTTTTTTATGCTGGCTATGGTTATACTGTTAACTGGGGCATTTTGATCTTTTTGCCCAGAAGTGCTAGAAAAATTCTAAATAATTTTTCTAAAACTCATCACTAATTATATTAAGAGTATTTTGAATAAAGGTATAGATACCTTAGAGTTTTAGCTATTTTTAATAATTAAATCTATATTTTCCTTAACTGTATAATTACTAAAGGTATCTTAGGTTATTTTCTCAAACACCTCTCTAGAGAAATTTACTCATAATTGTGGTTGGGTATTATAAATTTGGTTGTCTATTAAAAGCTACTAAATACTTTATAATTAAATGATTATTACTATTTTAAAATTTTCTTTATTCTATTTATACACCAGTAAGAAAAATTTGCGGGTGTTACAAGAAACAAGGATGAGACTTTTAGGAATTTCACAGTATTCTGCAAGAAGGTACAGAATGAGAAAGGATTCTGTATTTCTGTTATCAGAAGTGATCATGGTGGAGAGTTTGAGAATGCAAACTTTCAAATGTTCTGTGATGAGAATGGGATCTCACACAATTTCTCTGTGGCTAGAACACCTCAACAGAATGGGGTTGTTGAGAGAAAGAACAGAAGTTTGCAAGAGATGGCAAGGACCATGCTCAACTCATGCAGCTTACCAAGAACCTTCTGGGCAGAAGCTGTTAGCACAGCATGTTACCTTCAAAACAGAATATTGGTAAGACCAATTCTGAAAAAGACTGCCTATGAACTGTGGAAAGGAAGAAAACCCAACATATCATATTTCCACACCTTTGGATGTGAATGTTTTATACTCAATACCAAGGATGATCTTGGAAAATTTGAAGCAAAGTCTGATAAAGGATTTTTCATTGGATATTCTGAAACATCTAAAGCCTATAGAGTGTATAACTCTAGAACTTTAACTGTTGAAGAAACTATTCATGTTAAATTCAATGATAACAAAGAGACTGATAGGGAACTATCAGATCTAGAGGATGATTTTGCAGGAATGGAGCTGAATGATCACAGCAGCTCGAAGGATGAGCAGCTGTCTGAAGTAGTACCTACTGTTACTAAACCTCTTCAGACAAATGTTGAGTCTCAGACAGAACAAACAGATGTGATACCTCCTCAGAAACCTGATTGGAAATACAAATCACATCATCCTAAAGAGCAAATCATTGGCAACACTTCAGAAGGAGTTAAGACAAGATCAAAATTCAAGATTCTGAATTCTCTTGCTCTCCTATCTGAAATAGAGCCAAGGAACATTGATGAAGCTCTGCATGATGAAGGGTGGATCCTAGCCATGCAAGAAGAGCTGAATCAGTTTGCTAGGAGTGATGTCTGGACCCTTGTTCCTAAACCCCATGGGAAAACTATTATTGGAACCAAATGGGTGTTCAGAAACAAGCTGTCTGAAGAAGGCAAGGTAGTCAGAAACAAGGCAAGATTAGTTGCTCAAGGATACAACCAGCAAGAAGGTATTGATTTCACTGAAACCTTTGCCCCAGTGGCCAGGTTAGAAGCAATTAGAATTCTTTTATCTTATGCTGTAAATAATGGCATCAAGCTATATCAAATGGATGTTAAAAGTGCCTTCCTCAATGGTCTCATTGAAGAAGAAGTCTTTGTTAGACAACCCCCTGGTTTTGAAGATATTGCCTTTCCTGAACATGTTTTCAAACTCAAAAAGGCTCTTTATGGTCTGAAACAAGCCCCAAGAGCTTGGTATGACAGATTGAGCAGTTTTCTAATCTCAAATGGTTTTGAAAGAGGAAAAGTGGACACAACTCTTTTTAGAAAACAGTCTAACAAAGATCTTATACTTGTTCAGATATATGTTGATTACATTATCTTTGGTTCAACTGACTCTTCATTATGCAAGGAGTTTTCAGAGTTAATGCAATCAGAATTTGAAATGAGTTTAATGGGTGAACTAAAAATTTTTCTTAGGACTTCAGATTAAGCAAGATTCTGACTGTATATGGATCCATCAAGAAAATATACAAAGGAAATGCTTAAGAAGTTTAACTTACATGATTGCAAACCCATGTCAACTCCAATGCATCCCTCTGCATCTTTAAATAAAGATGAGAAGGAAGAACCAGTGAATCAAACTTGTATAGAGGAATGATTGGATCATTACTATATCTAACAGCAAGCAGACCTGACATAATGTTCAGTGTATGTCTGTGTGCTAGATTTCAATCTGATCCAAGGAGTACTCACTACAAAGCTTGTAAAAAGAATTTTCAGATATCTTAAAGGTACTACTAATCTTGGTCTGTGCTATAAGAAAAGTAAGGATTGCAGGGTTAATAGGTTACTGTGATGCTGATTTTGCTGGAGACAGAATTGAAAGAAAAAGCACTAGTGGTGGATGTCATTTCTTTGGAGAAAATATGATTAGCTGGTCAAGCAAAAGGCAAAGTACAATTGTCTTATCAACAGCTGAAGCAGAATACATCTCAGCAGCCAGTTGTTGCTCACAACTGTTATGAGTGAAGTATCAGTTAGAAGATTTTAACATTACTATATCTGCTATACCTGTTTTGTGTGATAATACAAGTGCTATTAATTTGTCTAAAAATCCCATTCAACATTCTAGGGCTAAACATATAGAAATAAAACATCATTTCATTAGAGACTATGTTCAGAAAGGTATTTTTGATATTCAGTTTATTGATACAGAGCATCAATGGGCTGATATATTCACAAAACCTCTGACTGAAGATAGATTTAAGTTCATTAGAAATAATCTGAACATACATGCATTTTGAATGTGTGTGATCTGATCTGTCAAAAATGATGTATCTGAAATTTCAGCTTGTCTGAAAACAAGTGACTTGTCTGAAATTTTGGGTTGTCTGAAATCTGTCACTTGTCTGAAGTAAACAAATGACATGGCTTTATGAGACGGTTTTAATTCCATTTATTTTGTCTCTTCCACTTCGCACGTTTTCCTATGTCTGCGCAGCCAGTACATGCCATCATTGCTTTATGGACTTATTTGCTGAGTTCGATGCAGCTGGGTGGACTTCGTATTTCAATCACAACTTGACACAGTGCATGAGCAGAGTGTGCTGGATTTCTGGGCTACTGCCAGAGGAATACCCAATCCTCAGGGTATCTACACTAGCATCAAGGCCACAGTACGTGGTGTCCCTGTCTTTGTTGATGAAGATATCCTTGCTCACATCTGTGAGGTCAGGACTGAAGGAGTTGTATTCACTCTTGGCTGGGAAGCAAGAAATGGAGGACAGAAGCAGTTCACAGAGTTTCTTTATGGCACCTCTGAACCAGTAAGCTTGGATGCAAAGCATATGTCAGACAAGGCTAGGGTTTTGCATGCCATCTTAGGGTGCTCTATAATCCCTAAGAGTGGAAGCAGAAACCATGTTTCTGAGTTGGAGAGATTTTTTTCTGATTCACCTACTGCAGAAGAAGAAGGTGAACCTCCCCAACATCATAATGTACCACATGCAAAAGCGTCTCAGAGACTCTGCTGGGAGCTTCCCTCACAATACCATCATCACCAAGATCTTGCTGCATTTCAAAGTCCCCATTGAGAGGCTTTTTGATCGCCTTTCACAACCTGTGTTTGGTGAAATCAAACCTCAAGAGCATGGGAGTGAAGCTGACTACCAAGGACCTCCCTCTCCGTCCATGAAGGATAGCCTTCTTCTTGAGAAAGCTGCAAGAAGGAAGACAACAATGGAGGTTCTTGAGAATGAACTCAGAGGAGACATAAGGAGGGCATGAGTTCAAGCCATCAAAACCCTCTCCTCAAGCAAAATTGAAGAAGCTACCTGTAAGGAGTGTTGCTAAGGTAGCATCTGCATCTGTGCAGAGTCAGGTGTCTGAACCTGTTCAGAAGGCATCACAAAGGCCATATGAAATTGTGGGTCAGTTGTCTGAACCTGTACAGTCTCCACAACCTACTTCTGAAATGGAAGGACAGGCTCAAGAGGCAGATGAAACTGATGCAGTTGTAGCTGAGCCATTGGCTGCATGCCCATCTGATCCTGAACCCATTCAGGTGGCAGCATTGGCTACTGCTTTGGAGCAGGAGGAGCTGGAGAAAGAAAGCAGAACAAGAGAAGACTGATAGAGCTATTGCTATTGCTTCACAATTGGCCTATGCTGAAGATGACAGGCAAGCAACCATAGCTGAGGGAGCAAAGAAAAGGAAGAGGTCAAGTGCACCTCAGAGAAGGAGAACCAAAAGCAAAGCTACTTCAGACTGCCCCTGAACCTAGGGTGACTAGAAGTATTGCCTCTCAGCTGATAGCAGAAGATGAAGCTGAGAAGTATCAAAATTTTGTAAAGCTCAACAGTATTTTAAAAGGAAAAGGGAAGAAAAACAAGCACAAAGGGAGAAGGAAGAAGCAAAGGCAAAAGAATCTGAGGTAACCAAGCCTCCCTACAGAGAATTAAGGTGAGATTTGATAATGTAAATCCTTCACCACCCTCCTCACCAGAAAAACAAGCACCTCATCAACCCTCTCAACCTTTACCACAACCTTCACAACAACCTTCACCACAACCTTCACCAAAACCCCTATCACCTGAAAAACACCATCTTCACCTCTATCACCACCATCACCACCTCCACAAACAGAAAACCTACCCTCTGAACCTTCCAAACCCTCTGAACCTACCTCACCCACAACCTTCAGAGATCAACTCTCTGAGCCTACCTTACCTTCCCCACAAACCCATGACCTTGCTCTGATACCACTCTACCTTCATCACCTCCACCACCTACACTTCTCTGGAAGAAGAGCTCTCTGCTGAAAAAGAGCAAGTGCTTGCTGATGCTCTACAGTTATCTCTCCTTCCTTCTGATCCTGCTCACTGCCCAAGTTTAGCACCCTGTCTGAAGAGCTACAGTATTTCAGACCAGCACACCTGTTGTATCCTTGCATCATGGCTTAATCAGGAAAACTGCTGCTGAAGTTAGAAATCAATACAGTGCTCTTTCAGGTGGATTAAAAAGATCAGGAAGGGTGTTGTCCCTCCTCACATACTTTGGCTCCCATCAATCCATTCTCAAATGATTCCCTTAGGCTGATAATGAGAATGGAGTTTTGTGAGGCAGCTGGAACACTGAGTCTGAGCTGTTTCAGAGGGATCTGCACAAGGGAGTTGGGATGAGAGGCTACAGGCCACCTAGAACTTGTTCTATCAGGCCCAACCACTAAAATCTTGGTGAAACCTGGATAGAATAGTTCCTAGGTATCCCCTTAAAGGAATGAGAAATTCAAAGGAGCTAAAGTCTATTCAAAGAGAAATTCACCTCTGTCCGAAGTGATGAGTCCATCAGAGTGGGAATCTTTACCAGAGTATCATCAGAAACCAAGGAGGAGGCCTGGATCATCTACTTCAAGATTGGATGTTGTCCTCTTACTGGAAGATCAAGAAGATGTTGGATCTTCTTCGGGATCAACTGGTCCTGATGCTGATTCTGATGTTGGACTTGGAAAGTCAAGAACCAATGTCAAATATCACTATATGAGAGATCACTTTCCCCACCTGCTGACTCTTTCAATGAAGATTGGGTTCTGCTGAACCCTATTGGCACCTTCTTTTGCCCTGTGTTCAGGCCATCTGAATACAGATTGCAGCCAGGATTTGGAGTGCTTAGATTTGTTTGCCCCTACATCCGCTCATCTTCTATGAATCTGAGCAAGACTTGACTGAGGAAAATCTGAAGCTGAAGTCCAAAGTTAAGAAACTTGAAAAGAAGTATGCTGATCAAGAGCAGAAGACTAAGCATCTAATTGCTCAACAAGAGCAGATTCTTCAAGAACAGCAGCTTATCAGATCTGGTCAGCAAGAATTGAAAACCTCAGTGGAAGCAGCAATAAACAAGGCCAAGGACGACTTGATTTCCTTTCTGACTGAGGCCTTGCTGAAGAAGAAGATTAAACTGTTAATTTTAGCCATTGTCTTTTGCTTATTTTCATGTTTATGACAAGTGTCTGATTGACTATTTCTTTATCTGAACATTCCCTAAATACAATCAGTGGCTTATCTCATATTTTTGTGAGTTGATTGTTAATGCTATGATATATGTTTTATCTGAATTTATTGCTTTGTTACTGTTTTGCTCTGATATTCCCTTTTGATTGATGACAAAGGGGGAGTATTAAAACCTAACAAAATCTGAATCTGAAGTGATTACAGGACTCAGGGAAGGGTAAGTACATATGTTTTTTCTGAAGAATTTGAACAAATGAGTGAAATATACCTTAAACAGAACCTGTTTAAAGGATATTTCTATCTCAGGGGGAGCTTTCTTATTCTTAAAAACTGATTACAGATTTGTATATTTTAACCAAATTTGTCATCATTAAAAGGGGGAGAATGTTGAGTCTCAAAAATATCATAAGGTTGTTTATGATGTTTTAAGACAACTAGATTCCCAAGTTTAATGGTTGACAAATTTGACTTAAATTACTTATCATAGATACACATATGCTTTAATGTTTTATCTATGATTTCAGCAAGAGTCACTATGAGCCTACATAAAAAGACTAAGTGTTGAAGCTGTCTGAGAAGAAGCAGAACTCGTCTGAAGAGTTGAAGTTGTCTGAAGTAGTTCAACCCGTCTGAAGTATCAGTGCCGTCTGAAGTCTTTTGATGACGTGGCACCTCTAGTCTGAAGTATTGAAGTCGTCTGAAGTCTCACTTATGACGTGGCACCCTCTGCTGAAGCTTGTGAAGACTTTTCTGAACCTCTGCTGCACGTACCTTTCAAACACGTTTATAGCAAGGAACACAGAGACCTTTCCTGGTGATTTTGAATTTCATACACCACTGAGGAAATCTCTGCAACGCAGTCTCTGCAGCAACATTTGTAGCAAGCCTTATGGCAAGAGAAACCTTGTACCGTGTCAAGAAACATCAGAGCTCTCAGAAGCATGTCTCACAATGGATTAAATAGCATTTAATGCTATCCTAAACGGTGGCATTTCAACGGATTGAAGTTTGGGTATAAATACCCCTCCATGAAGACCATTAAGTATGCAGAAGAGAAAAAGAAAAATTAAGTATACAAGAAAGCCCAAAGAAACATCATGCTGCAAGTTTTTACTCTGTAAAAACTCTCTGATAAAATTCGTTGTACACATTTGTATATCCTGAACATACCTCAGATTTTATTGTACATTGTATTGGTTTGAGCTTCAAACTCGTATAGTTTAAAAGCTTAAACTCCTTCTCTGTAAACCTTGTTTAGAGCCTGGAGAGGCTTGGTTGATAAAAGAATACTTGGTTGTAGAGCCTGGAGAGGCTTGACTGCAAAAGAATACTTGGGTGTAGAGCCTGAAGAGGCTTGACTGTAAAAGAATACTTGTAATCTTGAAAGATTAAAAGAAAATCCAAGTGCTAGTTGGCATTGGGACTGGACGTAGCTCACAGTGGTAGTGAGTGAACCAGGATAAATTCATTGGCTAAGTTTCTTACCCTTATCTCTTGTCAATTCTTTTTATACTAATCAAGGGGTTAGAGTAATTAATCTGATATTTTATAAAGGCACAAAAACATCTTTAAAATCAGTATTTTTTTAGGCCGTCTGAAAACTTCAGACAGTCCTTTAAGAGCCTGTCTGAAATCGTGTTTTTTAACACCTGTTTGCGAAAAACTTTCTAAAATATTCAGAAACACTATTCAACCCCCCTTCTAGTGTTTCCCTGTGTTCCTACAGTTGCCCCCCAAGTCGGTCAGTCAGTCATGGAGTGACTGACTTTGCTTGTCCGGCATTAGCAAGGAGATGTCCAGGTTGGTTCGGACAGTTACTTCGAAACCAAAACTTTCCCGGGTAAAATCCGTGGTAGCTTCTGGGGTCGCAACGTTTGGTTTTCCTGAGTAACGGTTACAATTTTTTGAAATAAATGTCTTTTCAACCGTTGGGACACGTGTCAAAATCTCGTGATTTTGGGCTCGTGGGCCTCGTTATCTGGCTCGATCCGGGCCATTGATTCAAATTATATAAAATCCGAAGGTCAGGAACAATTTTCACTTTCCTTCTTCTTCTTCACCGAGAGCTTTTTCCTCTGCAGAAGCTTGAACTTTGCCTTCAGACATTGTGCTCCCTTACCCGTGCCTTATCTTTGGTTTTTCAGCTTCACGCGTGCATTTCTTCAAGTTCCCCTTCCATCTGCAAGCTTCGTCCGTTCATTCTTTGTGACCAAAGCCCGTGTATGAACTTTGGCGTTGCGGACTTCTACGAACAATTCAAGGAGCTTTCATCAAGAATCTTGCAAGGTATTGTCTTGTCCCCATTCTCTGTTTAGATTTCTGGTGAATAATGCTCACAAGGGCCAGGTCTAGGGCACTTGCCGTTGAAACAGACGGCGGTGTATCATTGTGTCAGAGGAACTTGAGGATTCGGACATCTCGGATCTGGTTATGAGGCGTAGGCGTCTTCCTGGGATGGTTGGTGCTGGGGATTTGCAACGAGAGTCAGTTTGAAAGCCTGCTTGCATTCTCTAGAAATGGGGTTATCCCAAGCTGTTTTTCGCTGGATCCTCCGGGATTGGCCCTGAACATCCCAGGGTAGATTCATCATATCCCAAATTTAACTTACCTCCTGGACTTTTGGACAGGTCCGAGATGGGAAAGCGGAAAATCCACACCTCATCGGCTATCAACTATCTCGTTCCACCGGCATTGGCGTCGATGACTTGGGTCGACACGGAGGCGCTTGGAACCTCCAGTATGTACAACTCTATTAAAGCATTGGAATTGGGATTCTGCGATGTCGAATGGGTGGAACCGGGCAAGGGAACCGAGTGGGTGGCGGTGCCTAATGAGGATGATAGGATTTGCTCCCAGGTGGATTTGGCGAGAATCTCTTCATTCCGATGTACAAAACGGTATTTGACGACCTCAGATTCTGGCTCCCGTTCACCTGGTTTGAGTTGGAGATCCTGCAAACACTTAGAGGTTGCCCCCTCTCAGCTTCACCCCAATGGTTGGGCCTTTATTCGCCAGCTTTATGATTTTATGCAATGCCCTAAACCTTGAACTTAACTCCAGCATCTTCTTCTATTTCTTCCACCCTTTGGTGGTGGAAAGACGGCGCTGATCGGTATTCTTGGTTGGCCCTTTGTGCTTGGACCGGGAGGAAGATCTTCGAGATTTTCCAAGATTCATACAAAAATTTCAAGGATAAGTTTATCTTCGTGTCCCCAAAGATGAAGGAAGACTGAACATTCTCAAGGAGGATGGTCGGGCTATCATCACCCGTATTGGAATCTCGACCACTTTCAATGATCATCCAAAGCTTATACCGTGGATTATAAAGAATTATCCTGGGAGGAAAGAAACGTGGTGGACGCCATCAAACGGTTTGTCAAGGATCACGGAACATTAGATAGTCAATCTGTGATCTCAGAGGGCGGGTTAGCAACTCGGCAATCCTTGGGTAAACATCGAGTATAGTAGGATCTTTTTCTTCTTTCTTAAATTACTCGTACTAACTATCCTTCTATTTTCGTTTTTCAGAGGCCATGGCAACCAAACAGCAAGAGAGGCTGGCCGAGAAATTGGCAAGGAAGTCACTCAGGGAGGCACAAAAGAAAGATAAGCAGACCGGAACGGATAGCGACGTCCAGCCGGCTGAGAAACCAAAGCCCAAGCATCAACGGGTAGAGATCCCGGTTCAACAACCAGCGGTTAAACAACCGGCCGACATATTATCCAAGGGATCCTCATCTGTTCTTCCCCCGAAAGGTGACAAGGGGAAGAAAGCTAAGGTTTTCGGTGCTGGGCTCCCTCATTCCGAGATGACTACTGATGAAGTCCATAGGCATCTCGAGGCCCAAGGGCGCGCTCTACTTGCTAGGAAGTCGGAGGTTGAGCTGAACGAGTTTCTGGGTGCTGCCTTGGAATGAGGTATGAGGTTCGCCATGATGGCGAGGTATTTCATGGGTGCTTCCAAGGACATTGCTGCCTTTGTCCCCATGAAGACGGAATTGGAGAAGGTCACGGCTAAACTTGAGGCAGATGAATTGAAGATGCAGAAGGCCCTGGCAGATGTCAAACTGTTAACCAAGGAAACGGATGAGTTCCTGCAGAGTATGTCGACTTGATGAATAGGGTAAAAATCCTTTCCACGGCTAAGAAGACTGTCGAGGATGTTGCTACCCTTGCTGGTGAGAAAATGAAGGAAGCTGTTGACTCCAAGGAGGCTTTAGAAGATAAAGTCAAGACCCTGAAGGTCGAGAATGATGAATTGAAGCAAAAATTGGACGAAATAGAGACGTTATGGGTTGACGCTCTTCTGCCGTTTACTTCTATCTCGCCATCAAAACAGATGAAATACCTAAACCTGGGCGTGGAGTTGAATACCCGGGGAATGTCGACGCTTTGCACGGTGGAAGATGACAAGTGGTATGATGTGTTGCTGACTAGCAAGGTAGAGGATGTTCCCGGGGAGACAAGAGCCGACGTCGCCCGATGTTCATGATGATAGGATGAGAAGGTTGATGACGGAAAAGGGGTGACCGAGAATGCGAATGTTGCTTCGACAGAAGAAATTCCGTCATCCAACGTCGAAGGCAGGGCGCAGTAAGAAAGGCCGAATGCCCATTAAGTTTGTACTTTTACTGTCCCTTTTCCTTATTCCGAACACACTTAAACAATTTGCTATTGTGCTTTCTGTTAGGCAATACTTCCTGGTTGATATTTAACAATCCACTTAAACTCTGTTTATCTTTGACGTTTTGGTCTGTTGATCCGAGACAGTCGAGGGACTATGCCCGAGGTGTTGAGGGGTACAAAGCCCGAAATGCTCAAGGGACTGTGCCCGAGATGGTCGAGGGACTACGCTCGATGGTGTCGAGGGACTAAGCCCAAAATGCTCAAGGGACAAGCCCGAATGGTCGAGGGCTACGCCCGAGGTGTCGAGGGACAAAGCCCGATATGCTCAAGGGACAAGCCCGAGATGGTCGAGGGAATACGCCTGAGGTGTTGAGGGACAAAGCCCGATATGCTCAAGGGACAAAGCCCGAGATGGTCGAGGGACTACGCCCGAGGTGCTCGATGTCGGCAAAAACAGTGAATTAACTTCAAACAATCTTATTTATTAACTGTAGTAGCAAGAACATTACATCAGAGAAAGATGTACAAAATAATTAACTTAAATACCAGCGGAGTTTATTCGCATTCCACGTCCGGGGTATGGCATTCTCCAGGGTAGTGTTTCCAGCCAGTAAGCTCCAGGTGTCGGTGCTGGCGATCACCCGATATGGGCCCTCCCAATTTTCTGCCAACTTACCCTAAGCCGCATTTTTGTTGCCGACATCCCTCTCTTCTTAGGACAAGATCTCCAACATTGAACGACCGCGGTACCACGGGTTTGTCTATGACGTCTTTTAGACTGTAACTTGATTGCGGGCTTCACGGATCAAGGCTCTTTCTCGGATTTTTTTCGATCAAATCCAACTCCTCCTCACATCCTTCCATCATTGAATCACGGATCGTAGGCGTGAAGCCTGAAGCTTTGCTCATCCGACCCTCGACTGGTATGACGGCCGTCAACGCCATATGCCAAACGGAAGGTGTTTCCCCGGTGGTAGTATGTGGCGTGGTGTGGTAAGCCCAGAGGACGTTGGGAAGCTGTTCTAACCCAGGAGTCCCTTAGTTGTAATCAAGGCGCTTCTTCAGGCCTTTAAGCACCACTTTATTAGCAGCTTCAGCCTGGCCGTTAGTCCGGGGATGCACTACGGATGAGAATCTGTGATTGATATGGAAATCTGCCATGAGTTCCCGGAATCCTTTGTCTGTGAACTGGGGGTCGTTGTCCGTCACCACTGTTGGTGGAACACTAAATCTGCAGATCACAAACCGGTAAATGAACTTGGAGAGTTCTTGGCGGTAATTTTTGCGAGTGGTTGTGCCTCGATCCATTGGTGAAGTAGTCAACAGCAACTTGCGAGGTTCTTAAGTTGTCCTGGGGCTAAAGGGAATGGCCCGAGAATGTCAACTCCCCACTAGGAGAAGGGCCACCGGCGCCGAGATTGACCATAAGCCTCGGCGGGTGCTCGATGTATGTCAGCATGTTTCTGGCAGGATGAACATTTCTTCACATAACTGACGCAATCGGCTTCCATGGTCTGCCAATAGTATCCCCGCTCTAAGTATCTTCCGTGCTAACGAATGTCCTCCGGGGTGGTGACCGCAGACGCCTTCATGGATTTTCAGCCATGACATAATCAATGAGATCACCCGAGATGCATTTCATCAATGGTTGTGCCAACCCTCTCCTGTAGAGATTCCCATCGATGAAAGCAGTACCCGGGGCTGCTTGTCTCTGAATCCGCCTTACTTCCCCCGAATCTTTTGGTAATGAATCGTCCTGCAGGTACTTTTGGATGCCCGTATACCAACCACCGTCGGAATCAATCGACATCACCACGGTGGGGGTCGGTATGACCTCTTGGATCACGGATTTATTATTCCCGGATGTCCTCGTGCTTGCGAGTTTTGAGAGTACATCAGCCCTGACGTTCCTCTCTCTTGGGATGTGATTATATGAACCTGGGAAAGCCTGCCACACAAACTTTTAACCTTTTCCAAGTATTTTAGAAGTAAGGGATCCCTGACCTAGTAGTCACCCTTTACTTGAGAAACACCCAATTGGGAGTCACTGTTGACTCGCACTCGATATGCTCCGACCTTGATGCATCTGAAACCCTGCGATCACGACCTCATACTCGGCCTGATTGTGGATGTCGGGAACAAAAAACTCAGGGGAGTGTTCTAGGATGCCCCCCTGTGACTTTCTACGAGTATGCCGGCTCCACTCCCTTTTAGATCGATGAAACCATCGATATGGAGCTCCCACCAATCATCTGAAACGGGTGTGTCGGGGTCAATTCCGCTATAAAGTCTGAAAGAGCCTGAGCCTTGATTGCTTTCCGGGGTTCATATGCTATCCGAACTCGATAACTCCACGACCCAGGTAACCATTCGTCCGACTAGTCTGGCCGATGTATGACCTGTTTGATGGGTTGGTTGGTCCGCACCACGACTTGGTGAACTTGGAAATATTGACGAAGTCGGCGAGCAGCCGTGATCAGAGTCAACGCAATTTTCTCAACTTTGGGGTACTTGAGCTCGGGGCCCTGTAGGGCTTTGCTAACAAAGAACACGGGGAATTGGGTACCTTCAGCTTCTCGTATCAGGACGACGGCAATTGCTTCATCTGCAACTGATAAGTACAAGTACAATGTCTCTCCAGGCATAGGCCTTGTTAGAACGGGGGGAGACGCCAATATGGTTTTGATCTGTTGAAAAGCCTCTTCGCATTCCTTGTCCCAAATGAAGGATTTCTCCTTTCTTGAGAAGACGGAAAAAGGGGAGAGCCTAAGATGCTAATCTCGTCGATAAACCTGGTCAGGGCGGCGATCCTTCCTGTTAACTGTTGAACCTCTTTCAACAGATGTAGGACTCTTCATGTCTAAGACGGGCCCGACATTTATCCAGGTTAGCTTCCACATCGCGCTCTGTAAGCATGAAACCAAGGGAACTTTCCAGCCCGGACTCCAAAACTGTATTTCTTTGATTGAGACGCATGTTATAACGTCTGAGTTGATTAAAGACTTCGCCGAGGTATCAAGCGTGGTCCGCATCTGAGGTACTCTTCGCGATCATATCGTCAACATATACTTCAACGATTTTTCCAATTTGATCCCGGAATACTGTGTTCATCATCCTCTGGTAAGTGGCGCCGACATTTTTCAGCCCGAACGGCATCATACGGTAGCAGTAATTTGCCCCCTCAGTCATAAATGCAGTTTTCTCTTGGTCAGGTGGATAAATCGGAATCTGATTGTAGTCGGAGTATGCGTCCATAAAAGATAAAAGGCGATAGCCGAAAGATTGGTCGACCAAACGGTCAATATTAAGCAGGGGTAAGATCTTTAGGGCATGCTTTATTCAAATTTGTATAATCTACACACATTCTCCATTTGCCATTAGGCTTTTTCACTAAAACTACATTGGACAGCCAGGTAGTGGATTTCACTTCTCTAATAAAGTCGGCGTCCACTAGCTCCGAGACCTGTTGCTTGGCTGCTTCGGCTCTATCTGTCAACATCTTCCAGTGCCTCTGTTCAACGGGTCTGACCTTGGGATCAATTGAAAGGCGGTGGAAGATGATGCCGGGATCCAGTCCTGGCATGTCGGCTGCAATCCAAGCAAAGAGATCCACGTTCTAGCGAATAAGTGTGCAGAGGGCTTCTTCATCTTCCGGGGTCAACCCACACCCGACTTGCACGACTTGGTCCAGGGTGGAGCCAATCTGAAGTGGCTGGCAATCACCCTCCGGGATGGGTCTGGTCTCCGTGAAGTCTTCGCGGACATCCAGGTCTGCAAGTAACACCTCGGCGAGGGTGGTCTTCAGTCTTCTCACCCTGGGAAACAGATTTGTCCGGCTTGGTGATCTTCAACGATTCTTTGTAGCATGAACGCGCCATTACCTGATCACCTCGGATGCTGATGACCTTGACTTCGTCGCTCTAAAACTTCATCATCAGATGGTTGGTGGAAATTATTGCCCCTATGGCGTTCAGAGTCGGCCTGCCAAGTATGGCGTTATATGTGGTGGGACAATCAACCACCAGGAAACGCATCTTAGTGGTTTTAGAGAGTGGCGGCTGGCCAAAGGTGACCAAGAGCTTTACGTACCCCTCCGGCTAAATTTTATCCCCGGTGAAACCAATCAAGTCAGCGCCTTGTAAGGTAGCAGGTCTGACTCTGGAATATGAAGCAGGTGGAATGTTTTCAGGAACAGGACGTCGGCGGAATTTCCCTGGTCAATGAATACCCTCCTGACCTCATGATTTGCTATAAATGTCGTGATGAGAAGGGGATCATCATGGCCTGGAACGACTGGGCCGTAGTCGTCGTCGGAAAAGGTGAGTGGGGGAAGTTTTCGTCTCTGACCGCCATGTGCAAACCGTGATGATGATGATGTCGACATTTCCTACTTCAAGTGTCTTTTTCTGGAATTTTCGGATTCTCCTCCACCCCCCAAATCCGCCGGTAATTACATAGATAACGGGGTGCTTAGGTGATGATGGCTCTTCCCGAGGAGGTGTTCTTTGCCTTGATGAGGTGGGTCGCTCCCGATGTTCTCTCCGGGAGTTGGAAGGTGGAGAGCGGTCTCTTGTGGGCCTCCTGGAGATGGACCTCTCCCCCGAGGTGATCTTGTCCTGGACCTGTTGCGTTCACGCCGGCTGGACTCATGTCGGCGCTCTTCGCGCCTGTAATCGTCCTTCCGGCTCTCGGATTCCATGCCTCGGGATGAAACTCCAGGGTCCTTTTTGAATCTATCTAACTTGCCACGCCGGATTAACTCCTCAATGGCATCTTTCAGATTGAGGTACTGGTCTGTATCGTGCCCCTGAGATTTGTGGAATCTGCAATACTTGGATTTATCTATGGTTGGGCCAGCTTTCGAGGCCGTGGCCTACGCATCCCGGCCTCTTACATCTCGACGTTGAGTATCTCGTTCAGAGGTTGGTTCAGGGGAGTGTAGGATGTATAACGGCCTAGGGGCTCTTTGTCGCTCTTGTTATCATTGCCGGCTGCTCTTGTTTTTCTGTACCTGGTCCTTCTGAGTCTGGCCCGGGTTTGTGTCCTTGACCTTGAGGGCAAGCTCCTCATCCTTAAGGCTTATGTATTCTTCAGCACGGCTCAACAACTCCTCCATGCTGGTAGGCTTCCTCTTGGACAGGTTGATCCAAAAGGGAGAGGTTGGAATAAGGCCATCTTTGGCCAGCATCAATTGGACTCCGGGTTGAAGTCCCTGTACCAACAGTGCCTCCTTGGTGAATCTGCTGATATAATCTCGGAGAGATTCCGAGGGTCCTTGCCTGATCTGCTTCAACGACGCTTCCGTCTTAGGCTGGAGCTTACTAGTTGTGAAGCTGGTGATGAATTTGGCCCTCAAGTCGGCCCAGGTGTTTATAGATCTCGGGGGAAGAGTCTGGAAACCACCTGAGGGCGGTTTTCTTCAGGGACAACAGATAAACTCTGCACATGATGGGGCCTGATGCGTTCTGGGACTGACATGGCGGACTCGTAGATGTCCAACTGCTCCAACGGATCGCCCATTCGGTCGTAGAGCTCCGGCACTGGGACCTTTTCGAAACATTTGGTCGACGGGAAACAACATAATCCGCTTAGAAAAGGCAGGTACAACTTGAATTACTTCCTCATCGGGCGCACTAACGAGATTCGTTCTGTGCCGGGGCCGTCCGGTTACGCGGATGAGAATTAGAGTGCACGGTCTGCACTGACGGTTGCGGTGAATGCTGTGTCGGACAAGAGGACGGAATCCGCTGGTCGCGTTACGGGGAGGCATGGTGTTTCCGGATGTGGTCATGCTCCGGTAGCACGGTGAGGCGAAGGGCGGCGTTCTGAGGTTGCTTCTTCACGCGTGAGAATGACGGTGAATATTCTCCATTTGACGCTGTCCGTCTCGACTCTCTCCAGCCAGCAACGTATTGCTCCAGGCAAACTCGCCTTGGCGGCGAATAAACTCAAACAACTCTCCCGCGATGGTTGGTCCTGTGGAGATGATGGTGATCCAGGTTCCCATGTGGCGGTGGTGCAGTGGGTACGAGTGCGAACAGTGGCTGGATTACGGTGGAGGGATGCCTGCGGTGGCTGAGGCGACTCTAGAGTTTGCCGAAATGAGTGCTGGTATGGTGCCATGAAGCCCGTGGGGGGGGTGTGGTTCCTTCTCCTCCAGCAGCAGAGGAACTGCTTCTTGTTCCAAACCATTCTCAGTCTTCTGAGGTTCCAAGAAATCGTGAAATGAAACAGAAAGATCCAAGAACGAAAGTCTTGTTCAAGTTTCGCTCCTACAGACGGCGCCAATGATCTTCCTGTAACTTCGAGCTTGGTCTTCGATGGAGGCTTCACGGCGGCGTACGGCGGAGCTGGACCGGAAAAGGGTGGAGTACCTACAAGGACTCTGACGCTCAAGTCAGTATGTGTGTAGCAGAGTAACAGTATATTGAATGAGTGTGTACCTGAAAACGTCTCAGATCCGAGGTATATATAATGAAATTTGGGCGGGAAAGTCCGTTAAATGGTTATAACGGACTCCGTGATTTCCGGCGTGACGCGCCTACAAGAAAGTGGACTCACGCGCTAGAATGAATAGCAGGTCCGTGTACTAGATTACCGACGTGTGATGACGAAACCTTCATGTCGGTGGTACTTCGGTGATCTTCCAAGATAGACGTAAAGTAAGGCATCAGATTCCTCAAACAAGTGATCCACGGAGGTACCATCACGGATGATTCTGAGCATGTCGGGTCTTCATTCGATGATTGTGTAGCATGTCGGCCGATGTCGGTTGGACGTTCTTGATGTCAGACCGGGAGTATAGTAATACTCTAGAACAAAATATAATTAAGACATTTGTTAATATTTAGGAAGTTAAAATAAATCAAAGACGTGAATATGTTCAGATAATCTGGTTGTGGTTCCATCTCAAGTTGAAAAATATAAATCTGACAATCAACTCATGATAATTGGTTTCATCCAAAGCAATTTGAATCCATTCAATTTTTTTTACATGAATTAGTGGTTCATTGATTCAATTCGATGGAATACACCAAATGATTAAGTTCAAAACTCAACCCATTTCTTTAACATAAATAAATAAATAAAAAAATCAACCCAACTCTAGAAACACTTGTAACTCTTGATTATGGACATTAAATAAGAATATATTAATTCTTTATAAAAATTATAATTTTTTTCTGTAATATTTATCAGAAATTATTTTTAATTATTTGCAGATTAATTCTGAGAAAATGCACATTTTAAACCCAAACAATGACAACGCAATCAGATCTTTATGCTTGCTTTCCCATGATATGGTTTAGATTCCGAACCCCCAAAAAGTTCAGTAACTAATCTATCAGGAGATTAGATTTAGAATATGAAGAAGTATATATGTCAGAATAGAAAAGATTATTAATTAAGTGTATTTTTGTCCCATGAGACCCCTGAAAAGCCATCTTAATAATATGTATTGTCTAACTACCAAGTGGCCATAATATATAGTTCAAAAAAGAAAATGATAAGTTATGTTTCTCCATGCTCTATAGAATTTGAGTTTTAATGGAGAAGAAAGGGATCAAATGTGGGTAACTTTCTTACTTTTAAATTAGTTCAGAGAAAGTGCTGCTAACCTTTTCTGATCTGACTGCCACCAAATGTATATCTCATAAAGCAGTGGTTTGGATGTGAATGAGATTCGCCATTCTCATTTTGCTTTCTTTCTTCTATTTTAATTTAATTTGTTTCTTTATTAATATTTCTTCCAATTCATCTACCAAGTGAAATTACTAATTAGAATTTTTTGAGTCTTTGACTACTATGTGATGTAGTACCACTCATTGAAAGAAACCTAAGTGTACTACATACATTTCTAAATGATCACATAGTCTAACGAAGTATAGAAAGGAAATCACAGTAAGCATCCAAAATGAACAGCATCTCCACTTTGAGCATCTATATAGTGACTGAATGCATTCACCTCTACTTGGCTCTTCAGTTTGATCAGTTTTCAGAAAACAGTGTCACACACACATATATTGTCCCTTGTGTGGATAAGAATGGTTCAACATATGCAATAGTATACAGAAAAATTGCACCATTCTCTGTTTGCTCCAACTAAGACCTGTGCATATGCCGACACATGATGCTCACAATTCAGTGATGGAAGTCAAGCCCCTTCAAAAAGAAAAAAAAAAATCATAAACCAATTTAGGAAGAGAATCCTGAGTGTATGTGTGACATTATTTGTCTAATTGCTTTTGGTTTTTGCCTATTCAAACAATATATAGTTTATTCCATTTGTTGGCATGAGTAATGCTAAGCCACACAAACCAAGTACTACCCTTTTCCCCTGTGATTAGTCTAAGGACTTGTGGAGAAAGAAGCACAATTGGACATATGGGCAAAGATAGATATGCATGAAAAGATACAAGCAAAATAAAGATACATATATATATATATATATCCATGTGCATGGGAAAATCTTCATCACATGGGCAAAGAATATATGCATATTAATGGGCTTGTGGTACTTGTATAGTACTAGTACTAGTACTAACACCAAGGGAACTTTTATCATTGGAGATTATTTATAGTACTTGTATGATATGGTACATATCTAGGAAAATGTCAAGTGCTACTTAAGGCCTACTAGCTTTCTGTTCAGTACTACTACCTACATACCATTACCAAAACAGATAAAAATGTTAGTATGTTTAATTAGTCCATTAGAACCATGATTACTAACATATATTATGGTCTCCTAAAGGATGATTAAGTTAACATTTATTTGCTATAATGTAGGATTAAACTAGTAATGCTGTTCCCTCTCCTTTTTGTTAGTGCACCCACTAAGGGTATTCCACATTCAACTCTCTGCTTGCTCTCTATTTGAATTCCTCTGTAGCCCACTCTCCATGCCTGTCTCTATCCATTGACTAAGAAAAGTGACGAAAGCCGAAATATGAGGACCAAAAGCATCATTATTCCACTAAAGTGGTGATTGGTACCACGGAAAAATTTAAATCTACGAGAATGTTTTAGCAGGAGCAGCTTTCACCAATACCAATTCATGTAAATGTGATTTTCTGTTTTGAAGCTAATTAATAGCGTGTTTGATTTACTCTAAAATCACCCTTCAAACAAACGTGGATCACAGTCATTGTTAATAATTAGCGTTGACCTAGATCCACGTTTGTAACCTCTTTTTTAGGTAAATCAAACAAGCTATAGAGTATGTTTGATTTAGTGTTAGAACATGATAAATTCATATTTCCAACATTAGAGATAGTTCTGTTAAGATCTCAACTTTTGTTTGGTTACTTTTTTTAACATTAAACCAAATATACAAGCCTTAGAATATATGAATCACATATATATAGATGGATTTGAAAAATAGACAAGCACATATGATAAATAATATGCCAATTCTGCAACTTACTGATAAGTGATAATGAAAACAAAAATCACTTGGAAACTAAAGTAGGTTGACTTGGGAAAAGGTGGACAAGGTGTAGGGGCTAACTGATTTTAAGCCATGCAGGGAAATGGTAGTAATGTGCACATGCAAATAAGTGCTTTTGTTTGTTTCTTGATGCAATTATATAGTCATTTAGAATAGTACAGTTGACTTAAGTGTTGTGGGCTAAAGCCTACAAGTTATTGCATTTCATCATCACTCTGTTACTAATGGGTGGGGTACACCATGACAAGAGCTCCCTCATTGCCAGCTTTAAAAGGGGGTGCTCTTCCTTGCATTTCTCTGCCAAGGCACGTATATGTCATGTTCTTAGTGCCATTCTAGCTACTCATAATCAGAGGAACCATACACTTGCATGCCATGGCTCTCAAGATCAAGACTTTCCTTATAGTCCTTCTTTTGGTCCTCATTCCTTTATCTTCAGGTGAGCAATTACTTTATATAAGTGTATACAATTTTGCTGACATTTAATTTAATCCTTAATCCTCCAGACATGTAACAATTTTTTTTTTTTTTACTTTTAGGCTTGGATGAAGGCTTCAGGGAAAACATGCATCCTACTCATCACTTACTTTACAAGGTACCTTACTATCTGTCATATTTTTTAATGGTAAAGTAAAGAATGGACTTTGTAAGCCAGAACACTTGATATAAATATCCATGGAGCTACATTGATGCAAATATAGATGTTTTCTTTGGTTTAATAATGTTTTATATAGTTTCCAATTTCCTTAACAATTTGCCATAAAAATTATAAAGTGTTGTGCATGAATTGAATTCAATGTTTGATGCCTAGAATTTGTTCTTTTTAACTGACAAGTACTTTTTATTTGGTATTGAATGAAGGATGGTATCAAGATGAATTCAAGGAAGCTATTTGCCCATGATTTTGTGTTGGATTATGATGAAGCAGGACCCAACCCAAAGCATACAAAGAAACCTGGCAAGGGCCCCTGAATAACTTTACAACTAATCATATAATAAACCTATATGTATCCCTATATATATATCCCCACCCCCCTCAAAATGTTTTGTTCATGTATGAGGAGACATGACATGATTATAAATGAGTTTCTTCACCGGAGCCACTAGTGTGTGTTGTGATTTATGAGGTAATAAAGTATGATATTGTACTATGTACACCAGATGTTGCATTATATATGTATGGGCCATTAAGTGGTGTACTAAGAATAAACTCTATTTACCATTTATTTTCCAATCAGAGCAATCCTTTTTTTTGGCAGTAATTTAATGTATGTAACTTCTCTCATTCATGAGAACAAAACTTGAGTGGATGATCTGAGTCCACAGCTAAAAAGATGCAAGTTTGTTACCATCTCATATAATTAAGAGACTATCCCATGGAAAGACACAAATAAGGGTATGTTTTGGTTTAAAGTTTGTTATCATCTCATTTAGAATAAATTCATGTTTGTGATGCTATAAATAGTTGTATTGAGAGGTTTAAACTTGAATTTGATCACTTCTTAACACTAAACCAAACATACTAAGTAATTGAAAGGATTGGTTATATTCGATCTTTATTTTTAATTTGATCCATATATAAAAGAAGATTTTAATTTAATCATGTAAGTGCAATTGTTTTTAACATGGTTCATACAGAAAGTATAAGGAAGGACTAATTGAAAATGTCGATTACATATAAGGACAAAAATATAAAATATTCTTAATATCTATACACTAATTTTTGATTTGTTCCTACTTTATAATAACTCTAACATAAGGTGATATAATAATATAAGACGATGATGACTAACTTAAAACGATTATGCATATATGAATTCAATTGAAAATGAATGTCACGTGTAAAGAGTAAAAACTAAAAAAAAAAAACCTGAGACGAAACAAACAATTATCCCATGTCTAACGAGGCACAATGGTTATTTAATTTTTTAACCATAGTATCCAAACATTTTCCTGTAATGAACAACGAAGCCTTAGTTATGCAATGTGTTGCTGCAACACGGATTCTTTTCCCCTCAATATGGTAATGTTTGGTAAAACTAAAGATTATAGAACAAATAATCATCTTCTTTCCGTACACTAATGCTAGGTAACTCTGTTCTGTTTATTATTATTCCTAAACCTGTAGAGGTTGAAAGAATTGAGAACGCACTACAACAGAACAGCACACCCATGATTTGTTCTTTTCTTTCTGATTAAACTAGCATATTGCTTGGTGTTGATGTATGACTATTAGGGTTAGCTGTCACACATTTTTTTTTTTTGTCAATTGGTGTCACACATTTGAAATACGGAGGAATAGGTGTCATTTTTTTTTTTTCTATTTGACGGTTTATGTGTCACCTAATGTCAGCTTCAACTTAATTAAGTTAGGATTTTAGATTAAAGTATTAGATGAAAAGTAATAAATAAAAAGTAATGTTAGGGATTAAAAGGAAGTTTTTTTACAAATTCTCAACTAAATTGTTTGGTATTCTAAAAATCAGGGACCATACGCTAGTGTACTCTTTTCTTCCCATTTATTTTCTCTAATTTTGTCGGGAATTAAACATGTTCTTGTCGGATATTTTGCTTAAACAAACATGCAGTGTCACTGCAATGGGTTGATAATTAACGAGGCAATCAGATTCAGTTGCCCCTGCACAGCTGCACTATAATTTCACCGTTAAATTCTGAATTTTTAAGTTCTAATTGCACTAGCCGGTGGGGTTCACAAGTTGGCTTGCCAACCCACTTATTTTTTTCCCTCTCATTTTTTAGGATTTTTTCTTGTTTAATGGTAGATTTAGTTGGACCGCTAGAATCATTTGACTTCAAAAGATTTGTTTTAGTACTGAAATAAAAATATTTTAATTATAAATTTATTGTTGTTTAAATTTTATAGCATTTAATATAAATAATTAAGATAATCAATAATTATAATTCGATAAAATCACCCTTTTTGGGTCTTTTTTTCATAATTAAGTCCCCTATTAAAACTAGTACTTTTATTTTACTAGTTTGTTAAAAATATGATATGATATATTAAAGAAAAAGTATATTTCATTTAAATGAAATAAAAGTTATGAATTTGAGTTTGGGTATACATTGGATATTGACACGAGTATAAGAGTTTTTACTCGGATTTGGGCTTGAATACGAATTTATGAATTTTTTAAAAATGTAGGTATAGTGCCCTATTACTTTATCTTTTTTTTTTTCGAAAATCATAACAAAAGTAAATAAACTCATTATCTTCACTATGATCATACTAAAGCGCATAAACATTAAAAATTAAGACATGCTCATTCAAATATACAAAATATTATAGACAATTTAAGAAGTAACAAAAGTAAATAAACTCGTAATCTCCACTACGACCATACTTGTCATCTACACTAATCTTCTCTTTCTATGGAATGAGTATTGAATTTTTTTCCTATTATTCCATATTTTTTCTTCAACACAACGGATTATGCTAGTAGTATAAATCTTTAAATTTTAAAGGTGGGCACACACAACCTCACCTACACAGTGCACATTAAAAAGGATGGAGCTGCAGTGGATAAGAAAAAATAGAGAAATTAAATGAAAAAATTAGAAAATAAGAGCTAAAGATAGAGGCTTAGAAATCAGACCCTTATTGGTCTAACTAGTGGGCTTGACACTAGATTTTAACCCACAACGAGTACGAAGCCTTTGAGAATGCAAAAGTTCTACACACGCACTCCATTCGTGAATTTCTAGCACATTTGCTTGCTAGTCTCCTGTATTTCTCAATTGTGACTCGTCAAAATTCAATCTCATAAAATAGAAGATGAAAATTCTACCGAACCCATAATTCCATTTAAAAAAAAATAAAAAATAGACATTACTTTTTTGGTACGCGTCTCTAGTTCATGTGCTTTTTTCCCTAACATCCCCTTATGACAGCTATATATCTATAATTATATAGAGATAAACAGTACTAATTAAGTTGACATATATATCAACATCAAAGAAAGTTAATTTGGCTTTCCAATTCCTGTGGCTGACATATAAAGAACTTTATAGAATAACAAGTATTTTGACGTTCCTGATTAAACAATTATTTAGGTCCATATACACTATTGAGAATGGCATATTTTGTGGTAAAGATTGACCATGACATCACACTTTCTCTTCCATAATTTTTTTTAAAAATCAAATAGAGTTCTGTTTAAAAGTTAATTTGTCCTGCTTGCCTCATATATTCCATGAATCTCATTTGTTATGAGACCCCAGAACCACTCCATTTGGATTTTGCAATGATGTTAATTCCTTCTCCTGCAATTTACTTAAGTATAAACATTCAAACTAGTGAAATTAGAACAACCTTTTAATCGAATTGGATCCAGTTAAAAACACCATACATCTAAATCCAAAATTAAGGAAGAGAACAACCTTTTAATCGGATGGGTTAATTTTGAATACTGTAACTTATTTTTAGAAAGTTAATAAAAAAATTCTATTCAACTAAAAAATAATTAAAATAATATCATAATTAGAAATAATTTTTTATGTGTTCATAATAATATATAGATATTTTTAAATAAAAAATATTTTAATTATGCATTATTTACAAAATTTAATAATAAACCTATTTTACTTAATATTACAGATGTTTTAATCCTCAAAATGAAAAAAAAAACAAAGTAAATATACGTACAATATATAATTTTATACCTCTTTGACAAATTATTATAATTACTATTTTATTAAAAGAAATATGATGTTTTAACTCAAACTCAAACTGGATGTCAAACATTATGTTATTGATGAAAATATAAAAAGTCAATACTTGTTAATTATTGTAGTGTTATTTTTATTAGTATTCAAAGACTCTTGTAAGTATCGGTCAGTTTGTTTGTATTTAAAAAAAAATACTTTTTTAAATTGTTTAAAAAAATTAATTTTATTTTAGAGATTCTTATATAATCATAAATAAATTTTCGTTTTGCTACAATCATAAAAAAAATACTTTGTTTGCCACAATAAATGCCTTCACATTGTTAAAAAGTTTTCCCACTTCTATTGCATTTCAAGAAGCAATTCTAAGTTACTTCTTAAAAAAAATAAAAAATTTATTATTTTCTGATTCTGATTCTTAAAAAAAAGTTTAGACAAATATATTAAAAATTCTTATAAATAATTTTTTTCTAAAAAGAATTGATTTTTTTAAGAAATAATTAACGTGCTCTGTATAACACAAATAATTTGATGTAATATTGCGTTGTTGCTATATTGCAAGTGTCCGTGAAATATTATAGCCGCTTTAAAAATTGTATTGTGATAATTTTTTTTTTTTTTTTTGCGAGAACCAAGCATATCCCCAGTCAATATATAAAGACTAATCACTTTTAAGGCGTAAAGTGTAGAGATCACTGAAGTGGGTTTTGTCATTTCCAATAAAGTTTTTTCCATACACACTGTCAAATACCGAACCCCTGTCAATATACTTAAGGGACTCAACTATTTGCTAATTGTGTCGGGTTGTGTTGATTATTGTGGGTTGTGTTGATTATTGTGATAATATATATGATTGCTATTATTTCATACTATAACTCTATAGTATAATCTCCTCTTCTTTCTAGTCAAAAGCAAATTTCTTCTAGACATGATAACATTTTTAAAGAATCTACTTGTAATGCAATGAATCCCAATTATCTGATGTTAAAATGCATAACAAAAATTTATTTATGAGTAAGAAAATGAATAATACCAACACAATTAGCATACAAATTCATTTGTTCTTCATTACTCATTGTTCAAACCAAAAACATTTTTCTATACACTTGATTATTTTGTTTCACTTATCCCTTTAATGCATAGTCAAGCATATACAAGCAAATTGGTGAGGCATATATTTAAATTCTATTTATTTTCCTCTTTTAATAGAAAAATCAAAATAAGAAATAAGAAAGCTAATAAGAAAGCCAAAATGCTATTATGGAGGTGGCTCGGGCATCAAAATATTTAAAAGAGATTTTTCAGTTAAAATGCTATTTTGTGTAACAAATAAGAAAAATCAAACTTCAACTTCTCTAAAATTAGAGAGGTGCACTTTAAATAGAAAAATATAAAATTATAATTATTGATTGAAAAATTAACCAATAAGATTATGGATCAACCATTACAACTTTATGCTTTATCTTCTAGAAGGCACTCAAAGAGTCAAACCCAAAAAGTTAAACCAGGTTAAACTGTTCATTTTCTTATGCATGTACCTGAAGAATTCAATCCCCTTTCAGATCTAATATAATTTTAACGAGTTTAATCCGGTCATTGTGGACCATTTTGCGAAGCTCTTTGAATTGTGGTATCAAATGTAGGTGGAAGAAGCAGATGATGGCCACTTCGACATGTCAAGGAGCAATACATCCAAAGCAATAATTGTATTTTAGAATCAGAAAATAAAACAAACCGTTGAAAAAGAAAATATATATTTAACAATTCTTTAGTGCCCTAAGCCAAGTAGATTCTAAGATGTGAGAGATGTACAATTAAGATTATACAGGCAGGAAGTTCTTCAGAAGTATATGTCTTGTTCTTATGTACATGACTGGTATTTTTGAATCTATAAAGAAAGCTGTGATGAAAACCAGATCCCAATTGATACAATTACAATGGTGGCAAGGGCTTGGACTAGCTCAAATATCACATTTTGTTGCTGCAGTGGCAAATTCTGCCAGTCTGTCCGCCTGCAAGCACTCAAAATAAGACACATGATATGGTAATTAATGACAAAAAAAATCAAATAACTTTATCAGCAAGAATTGATTTGTGTATGTGTGTGGAAGAGCATAGCACTTTTGCAACAGATTCAACTTGATAACAATCCATAAAAAATTCCATGAGTATGATTATGAATTTTATTTATTATATGCTAGCCCCAGTTTCATTTTTCACAAAGGCGTGGCCAATAATCAGAACTTAATTGCCAGAGTCCAAAATGATATATACATGAGAAGATACATACCCTAAATCGGCAATTATAATGCTGACATTATCCTGTGTGCGCCGATCCTGCAAGAGTATATCATTATATATTACTACAACTCTTTAAGTGTCAATATACTAAGTTCATGATAACAACTGCCGTGTAATTTATTAAAACTTACCAAAGCGGCTTCTGCAAGCGCTTCACAAGCTTGCTGAAATAAGAACAAGCAAAACAATTATAGCTGCAACTTTGTTGGCTTACTGATTCATATGAGTGAAATGGCCTCAAATATAATTATAAAGCATTGTGTATACCTGTATGTTTCCGTGTTTTCGTAGCTGATCCCTCACAAAAGAAACTGCATCTGAGCTGCAACGGTAGCAAGATTGTGAAGATAATTCTCTGGAGAACCAGAAAATGAAAGGTAACAGAAATGATTCTAAGGATCACGCAATAGACCTGCTCATGTAATCCCATAAGCCATCTGATGCTAATACTACAAATTCTGCATCTGAGCCAAGAGCTACTTGATAAACATCAGGTAATGCAACAACCAAGTCATTGTTGAGCTGTACACTGGGTCACAAAAAGCATCATTTTATTAAAATTTAGAGTTTGTAAAATTAATTTTAAAGGTCAATCTTAATGTGAGACTAATAGTAGAGCACAAAGGATGAAAAACAGAATTTTCTATAATGTTTAATTAGTATACACTAACAGTGTAAAAAAAAATCACACTGTCATCCAATAATGTGTTGTCACGTCATTTAATGAGTATGACACCTCATGTGTTATTAAACTCATTAGATGACGTGGCAACACATCATTGGATGATTGTCAGTGTATATACATTAAATCCATTTTGTATTTAATTTGTCCTCTTTGTATGTTGCAGAATAAGGCTGATGCCCATGAAATGGAGCTCAAGATCTGGATTATGTATTTGAATAGATAGTAAAGCTAATGGCAAGTGTCAACCCTACTCATTTCTCAGCATTTGGTAATCAAATGAAGCTTTGAAGTTTGAACTATTCTTCCTCAAAGAATCGGGACTTTCAAGGACAGATGAGTATAGTTAACACTTTCTAGGAGGCTAACAGTATCAATGCCAATTCGCCCTTGCTCCTTTTTGTCTATCTAGTAGTTTATTTTTTAGCTAGATATAAATCAAGGCAAAAAAATTCATATCCATTCTCTTTGCCAAATGCTAATGTAATACAACCCACAATGAAGAGAGAATGTAAGGAACAATTGTCATTTAGGAACACATAAGATTACCTACCGAGAAATAAACTTTTCTGACCATCTTCCTTCCTGAACCCCTTTTCGCAGCATCCTTTTCACATGCAAAAAGGTAAATAACCTTTAGGAAATACTTTGCAGTGGTAGATAATTTATATAAAAATTAGCATAAATTCCTTTTATACTAGAAGGAATAATGTAGAGATTAAGGACTGTACTCATTCTTCTTTGTTTTGAATCGCATGTCCCCAAATGCACGAGATACAGCAATGTCTCCACAAATTCTACCATTGACAAGCTAGAGACAACATACAACTCAGTTATCATCAGCCATGTAATGTGAGCTTTATTTATAAAATTGGAGACAACCTTCATAAAAAAAAATGACGGCCCAGTGCACAAAGCCCTTACCATTGTGGTGAAAAATATAGAAAATTATGAGAAAAGAAACCACTACCAGGTCAATTAAAAGCAATGATATCTTCAATACAGTTGTAATGTGAAGTTTTGAACTATAAATAAAGCCTAAAAAGGAACACCATAATATCAATGAAATTCAAAAGTGACCAATTTCCTATAAGGGGACAGGCTAAAGGGGGAAGAAGCCATTTTGATGTTTATTCGACTGTGGTTACCTTGTGGGTAACAAATTATATTACATGCTGTAGTGTCTCCAACTACCAAACCACAGTACATAATAAAACTAGGAAAGAGAGAAAGGTTGTATGTCTATGCCCCATAAAAGTACAAGTTAGTTCACATCCTAAGTTATCACAACTCTCAATTCTCAAATCAGAATTTGAATTTTCATTATATAGAATATTGATTACAAATAAAAAAAAAAAAATTGAAGGAACAAGGAAAACACACCCATCCACCTGCTTCTCTGATTCTTTTGATTTCTTGAAGAGAAGTCTTGTTGTTCCCATATGGCCGGTGAGGGATAGTCAGCACTTCTGCTTTTCCAGATCTGCATAGAACCTACAAGAACAAACAAACTTAAATACAGGTCATGTGATTCTGAAGACATTCAATTCAATCCCCTAGATACCCTAATTTAAAAAAGGCACACCAGAATAGTCCAAGTGATAGATTTTTTTCTTGATAATTCTTGCAAACAGAAAAGTATACAAAGAAGTAGATTTTTTCATCAAAAGCTGGGAGGCAGGGCACAATTAGGATGATGGATAATACTACATACCGCAGATGAGTCACCAAGATGTGAAATTAGCAAGTTATCATCTCCTATGAACACCGTAGTTGCCGTAGCACCTGATTCATCCTCCTCCTCCCCATTCATTTCAAGCCTTTAAAAAAGAAATACTGTCTAAACCTTCAATTCAATCATACCAAATCTAGAATCCTATGGAAACTAACACATTTATGGAGATTATCCATTCATTCTAGACTAATGTATTGGCTCACTTCACTCACCATTTTAACAATCTCGAGTCAGCCTTGAGAAATGCCTCTTGCAATGCTTCTCTAATGACCTTGAAATCATTCCCAACTAATAGTAACCCACCTTGTAAAGCTTCAACACACTCCTTGTACAGTTCATCCCTGTAGTTTGCACTTGGCATATCAAATCAACAATCAATTCAATTCAGATTATGCAAAGAAAGAATAATAATTCATTAAGGTAGGTCAAATATATGTTTGCAGAGAGACCTGAGGAACTTGACGGAAGAAAACCCTCCATGGCCATCAAAGACAGCTGCAAAAGAGAAACCGCCAAGGCCATCGGATCGGACAATAATATCATCTTCCATCTCTTCACGGGAACCCTGCAAAGCTATGGATCCCCATCGAATAGCAGGAGAGTCAGTCAAAGATGATGAAGGAGCATCAATGGCTATGGCAGAGCAGCAGCGGCGGGTTCTGGTGGTAATGGTGAAGGTGCTGTTTCTGTGAGGAGTTGAGGAGCGGCCATGATGAAGCTTGCTTAACAGGAATCTTTGTAGGTGTGGGCTTGACAAGGCCATCAGCTACTGAGGTGAAGGGAAGGGAAGTGAATGGAGGGTTTAGAGAGAGAGAGAGAGTATAGTATTTGTGGTGTTTGGTGGCGGGATAGATAAGCGAGTTAATACAAGCCTCTAACTGCTTTAACGGATTGGATTCTCTCTGCATTCTGTTTCTGCAAGCATGTAGCTCTAGATTGTAGATTAACCTTAAATTTGTCTATAAGAGGACCCACACCCACAAACTGACATGGCAAAACACCAACGTGTAAGAGAGTTATGTATGTCTACTTTGTAATTAATTGTCTAGGTGGACCACTTTTTTTATCTAAATTGAAGGAAAAAAATATTTTAAATAAAATACATTCCATTAGGTTTTACTTTATTCTATTTTATCTTATTTTTAAATAATAATCATATCATTTTGTTCATTCCAATTTTTAGTTCTGTTTAAAGTAATTATAAACCAGAGGATATGTATCCCCCTCAGTTGGAAAAATAAGGGGAGTGTAGTTCGATTTCCTTTTTCTTGCTTTGTTATCCATATTTTATTTAACTCAAAATAGGCTTTTAGAGTTTGGATGCATGCAGTTAAAAATTAAACTGTAGGAGATCTTAATCCATAAACCGGAAGCATGTAATTCACCCATATTACTTTGACTAGAATATCTACTTTTCTACAGAATGTATGGTTGTGGTTCAGATCAAATAAAGTTTGGTCAATGCTGGAGTCAACAAGGTACCTGGCTTTTCAATCCAAAATTAAATTACAAAAACTGCAAAAGGATTAGATTAGTGGTGGTAGTTCATGATCTTAGATTCTTAGGTTGCATATATAGATCGTTCATTTGTTGCATGCTGTGAGGAAAAGAATCAAAACAACATATTAGCTTTCCGCACGTTGTTGCGTTAAGTCAAAATCCCAATGCGCATGTCAGGATTTTATTATTATTTTAATCGAATTTGATACCCAACCAGTAGATGGTCGGGTTGGTTCGGTTCGGGTTGCCTTACAAAAAAAATTGGAACCGAACCAACCCAAACCGAGGTGAAACTATTGGTTTGGACTTCTATTTACTCTGAACCCGACCCGATTACACCCCTAATTCTACTGTTGTGTATTCTGTTATTGTCATTGACTTTCCAGCTCTTGATTAAGGTGATTGTAATATATCCTTTAGATGTATGTGTAGAGTTGGGGACTAATATGCTTGGTAATTGAACTTGATAATTTTAATATCAGCAGTGATTATTCTACTTTATACTAATATAGATTGTGTTGTAGGAGTAGGCTAGGTAGTGATGCTCATATTGTTGTTGTCGCAGGTGCTGCTTCTCCACCTCTGCCGCCCCTACTGGCCTCAGATGCCTATACTATTCTACTGTTATTATTTTATTATGTTTGGATGTTTAATCATCATTTGTTTGAATGTTAGAATTATTGTTTTGGCTGTGAATGACTAAATTATGGATGTTTAATTATCGTATTGTTAATTCAATATGTTAATTTTATCAGTGTTAATTTGTTATTTAATAAATTGTGTATGATAATGTTTATACTTTAGAGAGATAAAGAAAAGGGTGAATAATGTAATCTCCATTTAGGCGTCATGAGGTAATGTTAGTAGGCTATGATTATTGTGTTCTACTATGACACCACATGGTGTTCTACTATAACACCACGGAGTGTTGTAAACAATAAATTCGAAATGTTAAACACCACAGGGTGCTCTAGTGTAACACATTGTAATAGTTACAATCTCATGAATTTTGTAATGGTTAACACATTGTACAAATAACAGAAAGGAACAAAGCAACTATATGTTTAAACATGAATCATGACAAACAAATAATGTTTGCAAGGTCCTTTAACATTGAAGAAGCACAAGATTTTTATTAAATTTACCAATAATGGTTTAATTCATTAGTGTAATAATTAATGATGAAGTATGTGTATAACTACTGATTATTGAATTTTTACAAACATGATAATCACTCAAATAATTGCAATCAGTCAATTGATTCAAAATTATAATATTTTATCATGCTTTAATAAAAAAAATAAAAAAGCACCAACTAATCCAAATATTGAACCACTCAATACTTTTTGCCACTGTACCAGAAATCAAACTCCTTACGCTGATAAAAAAGAATATTACAAACTAAGGAATCGACCATACATTTTTTAAAAAAAAAGCACTTCTAGACCATAATACACATTAAAACTTAAAATAAAATCTTTATGTCAATATAAAAAATTCTGAAAGATAGCATCATAACAGATTCATGACATAAAATGGAACAATAATATCAGAGAGAGAGAAAGTATCGGGAGTCCAGAATTGCACCATAACTTACAATTACAGAGGGAAGCATTAGAAATGATTTCCCCCCCCCCCCCCCCTTTTCACGCTAAGGAGACCTTCTTGGTGATTTTGATAGGTTTTAATATCAACTCTCATTTCTTCTCCCCGAAACCTTCATTCCTTCTCCCCCAACTCTCATTTTCCCTCTCACGGCCAGGCATTGTTGGGGCCTTTTTTGTTAGTTTTTTCACATTTCAATCGGTTGGTTTGATTAGACTGCGGTTCTGTGTTGTTGTGGGTTTGTTGTGGTAAGTGATATTGGTGACATTGGTGACAACATATTAATTTAATTTTATATATTTTAAAGATTTATTTCTCTATAATTATTTTAAATTAAATTTATTGACTTTTCATATTTTTCTTAAAGCTTTTGAGACTTGTTTTTTCAAAGAATAGAAAAAATATAATAAAAATACTAAAAATATTTATTTTAAATTTAGAAATAGGAAGATAAAGTGAGTAAATTTATCATACTTAAATAATATCTTATTCTTAAAGTTTTTTTTAATTTTAATATTTAAAATTTTAATAATTTGGGAGGATAAATCATTTTTGTTACCAAATTGATTTAATTTTTTATGTTTATTATTCTGCAATCATATTTATATATTTTTAATCAATTAATCTCGGTTATTAATCTTTTATAATTTTGTTTTTTGTGTTAATTTATTATACATTAATTTAATTTTATATATTTTATAGATTTATTTTACTATAGAATAGAAAAAAATTCTAATAAAAATTAAAAGAATTAAAAATTATAAGTATAAAAATTAAAAATAAATATAAAAAATAAATATTAATATATTTTATCCTTGCTAATAGGATAAAACAACAAACTCATTTGCTACCAGCATTATTTCAAGCTGTTCTTTTGCAGAAGCATGGTTGGGAAAATTTTTAAATTAAGTTAATATATGAGAAGGAGGAGCAGGAGTATTTCGAACAACCGAAAAATACATTAGATCGTGGACATTCTTCATAGATATTTCTATAATCATAATAAAATTTCTAAAATATAATCATAAGGTTGTATAAAATAAATATAATCATAAAGTTGTATAAAATTTCTTTAATATTTCTATCTATCTTCTATTTTTATTTAATTTAAATATTTTATAAAATTAATAAAGTCATTGTAATGTAAATCATTGGTATTAAAGTGAGAAAATATGAACCAGTTATATTAACTTTTTTTTTCAATTTTTATTTTAAAATTTATATTAGTAACACCTTATAATTTTGACATGTGATTTACTATAATGTTTATACTCATATTACCAAATATGATGATAGAAGGGCAGTGATAATTTTCAATCTTTATTTAGTTCTTTGTGGTATTTTAAATTTGTGTTTAATAAAAGTTGTTTAAAGTTTCTTTAATATTTCTATCTATCTTCTATTTTTATTTAATTTAAATATGTTATATAATTAACAAAGTCATTGCAATGTAAATCATTGGTATTAAAGTGAGATAAAATATGAACCAGCTATATTTTTTTTTTTCAATTTTTATTTTAAAAATGATATTAGTAACACCTTATAATTTCATTCATCATTACCAAATATGATGATGGAAGGACAAGTGTGATAATTTTCACTCTTTATTTAGTTCTTTGTGGTATTTTTAATTTGTGTGTAATAAAAGTTGTACAAAATTTCTTTAATATTTCTATCTATCTTCTATTTTATTTAATTTAAAACTTTATATAATTAATAAAGTCATTGCACATGTGAAATCAAAAAATCATATTTAAAAATTCAAAACTTAAATAAAATTAGTAAAGGAAGAAAGAAAAACTAAAAATTCATATGTTCTAGCAGCAAAAAATTATATCAATATTGTAACACTGCAGGGTGTTAGATTACAACACCCAGCCCCCAGAGTATATCAAATGAGTCCCACGTGCATTTTAAATTGGCTGTGAAAGCTTTCAATTTTCATTCATCAATACTATTACAAGCCAAGCATGCAAGAAGTATGAAGCTAATATGTGTTGGACTTTACTATTCCATGATAAGAATGAAATTTCTCCCTATACCATGATCATATACACCAAATGTGTAAAATTATTAAATTATAGAAACAAATACTTGAAAATTAAAACATATCAATCCATCAAAGCAATAGAGGTTGCACTTGAGCTACATATCAATCCATCACAGCAGGAGTAGAGGTTGCAGTTGAGCTTTCTATCGTCAGTTTCGCCGCGCCTGAAACAATAACAGAACAGGTTGCAGTATTGCTCTTTCGGGAAAACACCCCAAGGTGTTATGCCTGAATTATAAATTAAAAAAAAAAACATCAGAATGAAATACAAGAAACATACCTTCCATCCCTTGCCGCCTTGCGGTGCTTTGATAAACCTTTTTTCCAATTCAGTAACAGGCGAAACATAACCTACCCAGCACCTCGTCCTTGTCTTTTTGGGCTCCACAGCAGGCTCCACAGGGGACTCCACAGCGGGCTCCACAAGGGACTCCACAAAGGGATCTAGAGGGGGTTCCACAGCAGCCACAACAGGTTCACCAGCGGCCACAACAGGTTCCATAGGGGGCTCCACAACAGGTTCACCAGCAGCAACAACAGGTTCACCAGCAGCCACAACAGGTTCCATAGGCGGCAAACCGTGAATGCAGTTCTCAGCAAATAGCCTACGGTTCCATATCAAGACCTCTTTTTCATAGTGCTTTAAAAAGTTTGGGCCAGTTTTCCCCCTATTACTCTT
Source organism: Sesbania bispinosa (assembly GCA_026901365.1). Lineage (NCBI taxonomy): Eukaryota > Viridiplantae > Streptophyta > Magnoliopsida > Fabales > Fabaceae > Sesbania > Sesbania bispinosa. Next base: position 242,421 of record QLOH01000523.1, on the reverse strand, counting down.
GAAATTGATCAATTCAAGAGAATCTTCAATGCCATCCAAATTCAACCCCTCAAGCACCTCAAATTGTTTAGCTGAAAGATGTGGAAGATGATGTTCCACAAAGTTAAAGCAAAACAATGGTGATAAACGTGTCCTGAAAGGTATCTGATCATGGAGCTGAGCAGGCAGCATCTCCGTAGTATATGGGTGCCAATCCATATCCTGTTTTATAAAAAAAAAAGTTATTATAATTAAAAGTCAAAACTAAAAGGTGGTTCAATTAAAAAAGCAAGGTGATTTAGCCTTACCGTGTCTTCGAGATTGTCTAAAATGGAAATTGTTTTCTGTTCATAGGTTGCATAGTGGTCTCCACCTATCTTACACAATGCCTCAACAACTAAAAATAATAAGAGTGTTGGCGGCTGCACTTGGTTGAGGTCAATTTGAAGCTCTTCCCGCAATTTTGGAATGTGGTATAAAAAAAACCCTATAAAAGGAAAAAAAAACACATCAACTCGTTAAAATATCAAAAATCATAAAAAAGAAAGAAAAACTCAACAAAAGAATTTTCCTTACCAATAAAACCCACATGTTGCCATCACAAAATTTCTTCTGTCCTTTGCTATACTTCTTCATCCCATGATAGAGGAATGAAAGTAATGCAGCCCCCTAAGCATAACCATTTACGTCGTTCAATTCCTTAATGAATTGAACGTATGAAGGGCGACATAAATGTCCATCCCCTGATGCGTAACCATTGATGGGAAACCTAAGCATAACCATTGATGGGTTACCCATTGATGGGTAACCCATCGATGGGAAACCTATCATTCCAGCTTTTAGTCGTAACCAGGATGCGTTTTCTATATTTGAGTCCAATGCAAAGACCCTTAGTCTTAGTGAATTGAAAAGAATTGCATGTGGACAGGGGCCCCAGAACCATAAGATTTATGCTTTATTGGACATCAATGGTTACGCATCAGGGGATGGACATTTATGTCGCCCTTCATACGTTCAATTCATTAAGGAATTGAACGACGTAAATGGTTATGCTTGGGGGGCTGCATTACTTTCATTCCTCTATCATGGGATGAAGAAGTATAGCAAAGGACAGAAGAAATTTTGTGATGGCAACATGTGGGTTCTATTGGTAAGGAAAATTCTTTTGTTGAGTTTTTCTTTCTTTTTTATGATTTTTGATATTTTAACGAGTTGATGTGTTTTTTTCCTTTTATAGGGTTTTTTTTATACCACATTCCAAAATTGCGGGAAGAGCTTCCAATTGACCTCAACCAAGTGCAGTCGCCAACACTCTTATTATTTTCAGTTGTTGAGGCATTGCGTAAGATAGGTGGAGACCACTATGCAACCTATGAACAGAAAACAATTTCCATTTTAGACAATCTCGAAGACACGATAAGGCTAAATCACCTTGCTTTTTTAATTGAACCACCTTTTAGTTTTGACTTTTAATTATAATAACTTTTTTTTATAAAACAGGATATGGATTGGCACCCATATACTACGGAGATGCTGCCTGCTCAGCTCCATGATCAGATACCTTTCAGGACACGTTTATCACCATTGTTTTGCTTTAACTTTGTGGAACATCATCTTCCACATCTTTCAGCTAAACAATTTAAGGTGCTTGAGGGGTTGAATCTAGATGGCATTGAAGATTCTCTTGAATTGATCAATTTCAAGAGTAATAGGGGGAAAACTGGCCCCAACTTTTTAAAGCACTATGAAAAAGAGGTCTTGATATGGAACCGTAGGCTATTTGCTGAGAACTGCATTCACGGTTTGCCGCCTATGGAACCTGTTATGGCTGTTGGTGAACCTGTTGTTGCTACTGGTGAACCTGTTGTGGCCGCTGGTGAACCTGTTGTGGCTGCTGAACCTGTTGTGGAGCCCCCTATGGAACCTGTTGTGGCCGCTGGTGAACCTGTTGTGGCTGCTATGGAACCCCCTCTAGATCCCTTTGTGGAGTCCCCTGTGGAGCCCGCTGTGGAGCCCCCTGTGGAGCCTGTTGTGGAGCCCCATGTGGAGCCCAAAAAGACGAGGACGAGGCGTTGGGTAGGTTATGTTTCGCCTGTTACTGAATTGGGAAAAAGGCCTATCAAAGCACCGCAAGGCGGCAAGGGATGGAAGGTATGTTTCTTGTATTTCATTCTGATGTTTTTTTTTTAATTTATAATTCAGGCATAACACCTTGGGGTGTTTTCCCGAAAGAGCAATACTGCAACCTGCTCTGTTATTGTTTCAGGTGCGGCAAAACTGACGATAGAAAGCTCAACTGCAACCTCTACTCCTGCTGTGATGGATTGATATGTAGCTCAAGTGCAACCTCTACTGCTTTGATGGATTGATATGTTTTAATTTTCAATTATTTGTTTCTATAATTTAATAATTTTACACATTTGGTGTATATGATCATGGTATAGGGAGAAATTTCATTCTTATCTTGGAACAGTAAAGTCCAACACATATTAGCCTCATGTAGCTCAAGTGCAACCTCTACTGCTTTGATGGATTGATATGTTTTAATTTTCAAGTATTTGTTTCTATAATTTAATAATTTTACACATTTGGTGTATATGATCATGGTATAGGGAGAAATTTCATTCTTATCTTGGAACAGTAAAGTCCAACACATATTAGCTTCATACTTCTTGCATGCTTGGCTTGTAATAGTATTGATGAATGAAAATTGAAAGGTTTCACAGCCAATTTAAAATGCACGTGGGACTCATTTGATATACTCTGGGGGCTGGGTGTTGTAATCTAACACCCTGCGGTGTTACAATATTGATCTAACACCCCTCAGGCCTCAGCCTCACACGAGCATTGTAGTTCGGGTTCGGGTTGCTCGGGTATGGAAAATGAGAACCCGATACCCGAACCAATCAACCACCGGGTTGATCTAAGAAAGACCCGAACCGAACCATCACCCAACCCAAACCGTTTTTTTTTTTTTTTCAATTGGATCGGTTCGGGTCGGCCGGGTTGGCGGGTCGACCCGAACCCTCTTACACCCCTAAGTAGAATAGCATGGGCATCCAAGGCCAGTTGGGGTAGCAGAGGTGGAGAAGCAGCACCTGGGACAGCAATATCCGAGGCCAGTTGGGGCAGCAGAGGTGGAGAAGCAGCACCAAGACAGCAGCAATATGAGCATCACTACTTTTTAGGATAAATCAAATTCTCATAATTTTACAGTAGTGTTTGGCAACAGAGGTGGAGAAGCAGCACCCGGGACAGCAGCAATATGAGCATAACTACCTAGCCTACTCGTACAACACAATCTATATTAGTATAAAGTAGAATAATCATTGCTGATATTAAAATTATCAAGTTCAATTACCATGTTGATCCAGTAGCCTTAAAAACATGGTGAAATTGTGAAATTGTAGGGTATGAAGTAGTATCTCTTGTTATAGCCACTTCTTTGTAATGCTTAATGTCAAAGAAATCCAGGAGTCAAAAAGTAGATGAGCATATTTGAAGTCTGAACAGCTAATTTAATCTGATGATATTTGAGTTTCAACTTTTGTATAAGCATATTAGTCCCCAACTCTACACATACATCTAAAGGATATGTTACACTAGGTACACACTAAATTAGTTTGCTTTAGAACTAGTTGTGAATAATTTTTAAATTGCAAAGGAAATGCATAGTAACATGCGTACCTTCACTTACTCTCATTTTTTTCTTCTTTTATGAGAGCCAATCGAAGAGCTAGAACATGTCTGCCTGCTTAATGGCTTAAATCACATATATCCTCCACGGGAGACAATCATGTTCCGGCTAGAAACATCCATATTATGTGGGAAAAAAAAAGGTAAAGGCAATATATTTTGACCAAAAAAAAAAAAGTAAAGGCATTAAGGCAATATATCTGAAACAAAAGGAAACAATACAAAAGGGTGGTAACATAAAAAATCTTGGAAGCAGTACTCAATGACAATCCATGCTTTGGATCTGCAACTGAATTGCTTCCACGAAAAACACGAGTCCATCAAATCTCATTAGCAATAAAATATTGTAATTTAAATACTAGGATTTTTTGTTAATATATTATATATTTTAAATGACTTCAGTGACCATGTGCATTTATAAGTCTTTTGTATATGCACATGTCTTAATAATAACCTGTGTAACGGGTCACTGCTGTAGTTCTTCTCTCAAATAATGAGGTCCTGGCTTGAAGGGATCAGACACAGCATATGCCTCCGGTCGGTAAAATCCAGCATCATTCATTCGGTTGCTCAAAACATGAAGAATGGCTTTCTTCTCACCTCCATACTCATCCCTGTTGCTCTCAACATAAGAATTGGCCTCAGCTGCTACCTCATTCACAAATTCATACTTATTATCTTCTGATAACATTAACCTCTCTATGTCCAGTTGCAATATCTTTCCCTCTTCCTTTATTATCCTCACCTGCTCCTCCAGGAAAGGAATGCGCTCCATTCTGTACGGCAGAGATGCGTCCTTTTTTATCTGCAGAAAAATGAGTTTTCGCTTAAACATTCAGGTTAATCACACATGATACTAGAGGAGGCTGTGCAAATAGCATGAATCACAGATACTATTATTCACCAGCATAACCATTATGTAATCAATCTGTAATTATTCATTTTGTCAAATTTAATTATAAAAGAAGAAAGAAAAGCATGAAGAATCTTTGTGTGCATAATACCCCTTCATTACATGAATCAAGATTCAGCAGAAAATTAGTATCTATTGAAACATATACCAAATATTGGCAGATGTACAAGCATGATAAAAAGATGAGCAAAGACAAGAATCAAATTGAGTTTGGCTTATCTTATCACAAGAGATGAGCAAAAAGCAGTTTATCTTTTGCAAATAATTATGTTCTTTGATAGAGACAGATACCCTGCTGTAAATGTGATACAGCAGCAACTGTCATAACATAAAGTTTACATGGAAAGGGACAGGGATAAAGGATCCGCAAGAGAAGGAATTGGATGGATGCTTGGTGAGGAAAAGTTGTTCTGCAAAAACAAAGACATGGAAGCTTAAGGAGAATGAGGGGGCACAAATGTGAATATACTACATGCTGTGAGAAGGAAAAAAAGAGGTGTGGAATGTGATCCTTTTATTCTCTGTCTCTTCTTCTCTGCTTTGTTCACTGTTGTGCTACCATTTCCCTTACTATGTTCTTTAGAGACTCAAGTGATACTTATATGTTCATAAAGAATACACATACAGTTCACACTCTATTGCTTCATTCTTTTTTTAACTGAGTTCTCTTTGCAGCATCTCACCAAAATGTCATAGCATATTTACTTGGAACGCCATGAAGCTATCATGTGCAAAATGTAAAACTCTAGGCTGCTAATTCTGTTTCACAATTCCAGTCTACTTTCAAAACCTACAATCCAATAAGTCAGTCTCTAACCTCTACTCCCCTATCTAACTTACCAAGTTTGGAATGCTTCAACTGTACACGTTTTGTAAGGAAATACCATTTCCTGATTCATCAAATTGCACTTAAAAGCAAAATCTCTTCCAATTGAGGCCAATACCCAAGAGAACTACAAATACACACTTACCTCACTCTGCAATCCTAACCCCTCAAGCTAAAGAAATTAAAAACACATTACAACTTAGCCAATACTTTGCACTTTGAGAAATGCTAGCAACACTTTCTCTAACACACTATTCATTTTTCAGTGAACTTAATTTAAGTCCCACCAAAAGGGAGTGGTTCTCACCAAACAAGGAGTGGCTCCAACCACATAGAGAGTGAGACTCAAATGGGATTCAAATGAAATTTTCCCAATAATAAAAAGTGTATTAAACAAAGTGCATTAGAGAGTTTGTTACTGACATTTCTCAGCAGAACAATAGCCCAATCCAACGATTAGCATTTACATCATAAAAACACTTGTTTACAGAGTAAAAGTAATCTAATAATCCCAGTAAACTTTCCAAACTGGGCAACACTATAACAACAAAGGAGACATTTCTATTTCTACTTTCTAATAGTGTGGCATTTACTCAATGGCTCAATGCAAACACAGTTATTGCATATTATATTACATTATTGGGAAATTTAGACAAACAGGTAAGGGGCAACCATCAGCAAAAGCCAAGATTGTAAGGAAAAACAATATGGATGAAGGGACCAGAGGATACCAATTTTCTTCGCGTCCAGACTCGCCGTCCACGAGCCTCCTTTCGCATTTGGGGCATCATCTTGCAAAACAAATGTATAAACAAGTTCAGTTCGGGGGGTGGGGGGGACGCAAGATTCAAGATTTTCAAAATTCTTCTACCAGCGAGTTAACCGAGTGGTTCGGGCTCCACGAATTTCTGCCTCTTGACTCTATATTCTGCAGAAAAAATTATTTTATGTGGCCAAAGTTTAAAAAATTAATAATTGGATGAAAGTTTCTTTTTTTTTTTGGGGGGGGGGGGGGGGGGGGGGGTGTTCAACTTTACTTCTTGCAATTCTGCGCATTTTCTCGGAAAGAAAAGAGAGATTGATGAGAGAATTACGGGTAAAACGGAAGAGAGAGTGAGAGTGTTGGTGCTGAGAGCCATGACCGCTGTGGTCGCCAACTGTGTATTGTTTGCCTTATCTGGAGACGGAAAAGAGGGCGAAGGCTAGGGTGAGTTTCCCAAGGAGCCACATGTGGTTGAATACTTTTAACCTATATTAGAGGGTTATTACCCGATTTTTTGAAATAAAAAAATTATAAAATGAAATTGAAATTAAGTTTTGATTATTGCAAAAAAGTATCTGGGTTTCAATCTCAGTGCCTTCAATTTCATTCTCTCATTTCCTTTCTTCAAACTATCTGGGTTTCTCTCATATTTCCAATCTCATTCTCTCATTTCCTTTCTTCGAACTATCTGGGGTGAATCCGTTTCATCCTCTGTTTTGCTCTCGTATTGTTCTCCCATTTCTTTCTTCCATTACAATGTTCCATATCAAGGAGCGGGTATAGTTTTTTGTTAGTGGTAGCTTCACCTTCGCTGTTACCGATAGGGTTCAATAAGATTCCCAACTCCTTCCATGGAGTTTTATTTCCTCGTCGAACAAGAAAGGGCTTAGATCCAGTTGATTTGTGGGGCTTATTTCGTCGTCGAACAAGAAAGGGTGTCGAGTGAAGCTTAGATCGAGATCAGTTTTGGGGCAAATCATTGACTGTGAAAGTTTTCTTTCAATACACAGATAACTACTCATGAATGTTTTACTTAAGGTAGAATGTTTAATAATTGCTTAGTACTATATTTGATTTTTTGTGAGTGTGACATGCGTTTTTTTTCTGATGCTTTTTTTTTATTTTTCATTATGTAGTAGTTGATTGGAACAGATGTCTGGAAGTATGAGCAATGCAGACACAGGGGGATTGGTAAGGATGATTTTGTGGAAAGTTTCTCTAATATGCATTTTTTATTTTATTCTTCACAAATTAATGGATTATTATGTGTGTTTTCCTTTTTTTATTTTATTATTGAACTAGGGAATGGGTGATTTGAATTTGGGTTCTGATAATAATGTGGTAGTTAATGAAACAGAATCAATTTGAGAATAGTAGCTGTCCTTATTATTTGGAGGATGATGACAGAGGTGTATGTGTAGTAGATGAGAATTGGGGAAATAATAGTGATGTTTATGGTGATGAAGATAGTTGTGGAAGTCCTTCGTCGGAGAATAATGATTGTTTGGGAGGTGCTTTCTTTTGTGGTGATGAGAATGGGGGTGCTTTCTTGATGGGAGAAGATTGGGAAGATAATAATGATAACGGTCAGGATGATAAGTGTGGTAATGATAAAATTGTAATTGAAACAAATGATGATGTTATTAACATGGGAGATTTGGCTTTGTTCAGTCCACATGAGATTGAGAGTTATGAATTTGGTAGTATTGAGGTAGCGTACAAGTTTTATCATGAATATGGGTTTGCTAATGGTTTTGGAATAAGAAGGGGGAGAACTTTAAAGAGCAAAAAAACATTGGAGGCATATCAAAAAGAGTTTATGTGTTGTAGAGCTGGAAAGCGTGAAGATCGTGGTCAAAAAAAGGAAGAGAGGGTTCGTGAGCAGAAGGCAGAAACTAGGTGTGAATGTAAGGCGAGATTTCATATTCATGTGAATGAGTTATCTGGTAGGTGGTATTGTGTTTGCTTTGAAGATGAACACAACCATGGTCGGTTAGGTGAAGTGCATTGTAGTATGTTACCAAGTTATAGAAGAATGTCTGACAATGACATTATACAAATGAATAACATGATGAAGGTTGGGATTAGGCCACCTAATATATTCAACACATTTGCTAGTCAGTCGGGTGGTTATGAGAAGATAGGTTTAAGAAAGAAAGACATGTATAACAAGATAGGTGAGCAGAGGCGAAATTTATGTTCTGATGCTAAAGGAGCCATTGAATACCTTGGTTTGCTTGGTCTGAATGATCGTATGATGTATTATGAGCACACTGTTGATGAACATGGTAGGTTGCAACATTTTTTTGGAGTGATGGATATAGCCAAGTGGATTACAACATTTTTGGGGAAGTGTTAGCATTTGATGCAACATATGGCAAGAATAACTATTTAATGCCGTTAGTTGTATTCTCTGGTGTTAATAGTCATAATCGTTCCACTATATTTGCAGCTGCTATTATTGCCAATGAGACCGAGGAGACATATGTTTGGCTTTTGGAGCAGTTTTCAAAATGTGTGAAGGGTAAGTTGCCTAGTGCTGTAATCACTGATGGTGATGTAGCTATGAAAAATGCTATTGAAAGGGTATTTCCAAATGCTTATCACAGGTTGTGTGCATGGCACTGTAGAAACACAGTGAAACACTAGAAGGGGGGTTGAATAGTGTTTCTTAATATTTTATGAAAGCTTTTCGCAGACAACAAGTTTGAAATAGTTTTAGACAGGTTTAAGGGGGCTGTCTGAAGTTTCTTAAGACAGCTTCTGAAAAAGTATTTTAAAAGGTTTCTTTGCTTTTAAAATATCATAACAGCTTTTCAACACCCTTTGATTAGTATAGACAAATTGACAAGAGATAAGGGTAAGAAAACTTAGCCAAGGAATTTATCCTGGTTCACTCACTACCACTGTGAGCTACGTCCAGTCCCAATGCCAACTAGCACTTGGATTTTCTCTTAATCTTCACCAAGATTACAAGTATTCTTTTCTGTCAAGCCTCTTCAGGCTCTACAACAAGTATTCTTTTCTGTCAAGCCTCTTCAGGCTCTACGACAAGTATTCTTTTCTGTCAATCCTCTTCAGGCTCTACAACAAGTATTCTTTTCTGTCAAGCCTCTTCAGGCTCTACAACAAGTATTCTTTTATGTCAAGCCTCTTCAGGCTCTACAACAAGTATTCTTTTCTGTCAAGCCTCTTCAGGCTCAATCCCAAATGTTTACAAGGAATAAGTTTAAGCTAAGCAACTATGAACAAGTTCAGAGCTTAAACTCAGAAATGTACAAAATAGCTGAGTAGAACTCAGGATATGAAAATATAAGTACAGCGAATTTTTTTCAGAGATTTTTTACAGAGTAAAAACTTGCAGCGTGATGTTTCTCTTGGCTTTCTTGTATATTAATTTTCTCTGACCCTTGATGGTCTTCATGGAGGGGTATTTATACCCAATCTTCAATCCGTTGAAATACCACCGTTTAGAGATAGTATTAAATGCTATTTAATCCGTTGTGAGACATGCTTCTGAGAGCTCTGATATTTCTGACACGGTACAAGGTTGCTCCTGCCATAAAGCTGCTACAAATGTTGCTGCAGAGGCTGCGTTGCAGAGATTTCCTCAGTGGTGTATGAAATTCAAAAATACCAGGAAAGGTCTCTGTGTTCCTTGCTATAAATGTGTTTGAAAAGGTACGTGTAGCAGAGGTTCAGAAAAGTCTTCACAAGCTTCAGCAAAGGGTGCCACGTCATTAATGAGACTTCAGACAACTTCAACACTTCAGACGGGTTGTGCACTTCAGACGGCTTCAACGCTTCAGACGGGTTGAACCTTCAGAAGGCTTAACTCCTCAGATAGGTTGAAATCACTTCACATAGTCTTTATATAAGCTTATAGTGGCTTACTGAAATCATAGATAAATCGTTAAAACATATATGTATTTATGATAAATATTTTAACTCAAATTTGTTAAGCATTAAAACTTGGGAATTGAGTTGTCTTAAACATCATATTTTCTCTTATGATATTTTTGAGACTCAACATTCTCCCCCTTTTTAATGATGACAAATTTGTTTAAAATACATAAATCTGAAAGGAGTTTTAAAGATAAAAGAATAAATAGCTCCCCCTCAGATGGTGATCTCTTAAACTGATTTGATCAAAATCAATTTCTTATTTACTCCCCCTGAGTCCTTATTTACTCCCCCTGAGTCCTGTGATCACTTCAGATTCAGATTTTGTTAGTTTAATACTCCCCCTTTTGTCATCAATCAAAAGGGAATTCCAGAGCATAACAACAACAGCAATCATAGCAAAATCATGAAGTATGAAAGAAAATAGCAAACTCAGACAAATAAACAGCACAAACACAGCATGATGTAAGACACAACTAGTATTAATCAAACTGTTCAAAAAGTAATCACTTAGCAGAAATAAACATGAGACATGGCTACACATCATTGACTACCCATCCTTCTTCAGCAAAGCTTCTTTCATGAAGGAAATCAACTCATCCTTGGCCTTGTCAATCTGAGAGATGAGAGCAGTCTTCATGTCTTCTTGACCACTTCTAATCTGCTGTTGCTCTTGAAGAATCTTATCTTGTTTAGAAATGAGATCAACATTCTTCTTCTCTAGCTTCTCTATCTTCAGTCGGAGCTTTCTGTTTTCTTCTTCAGGATCAGGTGGTGCTTCATAAAGAATAATCTGGATGTGTCTGCACACAAATCTCAGCACATCAAAACCGGGAAGCAAACCATACTCCTGTGGATGATACACTGGAAAGAAGAATGTTTCAATGGGACACATAATCTCCCAGTCTTCATGAAATGATTCAGACAGAGGTGGGAAATGGCCTCTGATGTAATGATATTTCACATTTATGAATTTCTCATGTCCCATGATAGAATCAGCATCTGGTCTAGTTGACCCAGAAGAGGATCCAACATCCTCTCTGATCTTCCAGTAAGATGACCAAACTCTGTCTCTGAAACTGTGATCCATGCCTCCACCTTGTCTCTTGATCGTTGCTGGTAGCTCTTTCCATTAGTTTGGAGTCAGAGGCTTGAAGGGAACAGGATAGGCCTTAGGTTCCTTGAACTTATCAATAGTTTCAGAGGGTACCTAGGAACAATTCTATCAGGTTGCACTAGAATCTTGGTGGTTGGCCTGATGGAAAATGTTCTAGGGGGCCTGTATCCTCTCATGCCAACAGACTTCAGATAATCCCTTTCAAAGAGTTCACCTTCTGTGCATAGATGCCTGACAAAACACCAGTCTTCATTACTCATCTTCAGACAATCAACATCAGAAAAGGGGTCAAGTGGAGCCCACTTGTGAGCAGGTGGTACCACACCCTTTCTGATCTTCTCAAGTTGCCCTGAGTACATATGATCTAAGCTTCCTTGATACTTTACTCTTTCAGCATCTGAAGTATGTTTGACTAGCCCATGGTGCAGAGAGATAGGGGGTGTATCTCTGAAATATTGCAGTTCTTCATAGAGGTTTGGGAACTTGGGAACCCTTTCCCTCTCAAAGAAAGGTCCTTCATACCTCTTATGGGGCACTTCAGCTTCTTCATCATACTGATGTTGAGTGAAAGGAAATGCATAAGGATCAAAAGTGGGTTCTGTGAAGAAATCCCTACTTTTAGGTCCTAGCCTAATGTGTTCAGGCAGCATACTCCCTTTTCACACCTTTGAGCTTTCTCCTTGCTGAATCTCAACAATGGGATCTTTAGATTGTGTTGACTCTGAAGATGATGATGATGGTGAAGATGGTGGTGATGATTGAGGTGATGGTAGTGTTGCTTCTTCTTCTTTCTCTATAGGTTGCCTTTCTTCTTCTTCTTTCTCCTCTTGTTTCTTTTCAGGTGAGGAAGGAGGTGATGGAGTTACATTGTCAAACCTCACCCTTGGTCTTTTCACAGGGGGTTTGACCTTCTCAGGTTCAGACACCTTCTCCCTTTCAGCTTGTTTTTCTTCTCTTCTCTTCTTGAAATAGAGATTGGCCTTTACAAAGTTCTGGTACTTGTTAGCTTCATCCATAGCTTCCATTTGGCTAGCAATGCTCCTTGTAACCCTAGTAGTGGGTTCAGGAGCTGTCTCGAGAATCTTGCTCTTGGTTCTCCTCCTTTGCTGAGCCCTAGACCTCTTTCTCTTCTTATTACTTTGAGCCAAGGTAGCTTGCCTTTCATCTTCAGCCAAGGCAAGCTGAGAGGCCACAGCAATAGCATAGTCTGTCTTCTCTTGCTCAGCCTTCATATCCAATTCTTCTTGCTCTAAGGCAATGGCTATGGCTGCTACTTGAATCAACTCTGGATCAGAGGGGCAAGCTGCCAGAGGTGAAGCTGCTACAACTTCAAGATCAGCAAGGTTAGCAATTTCTTCCTCATGAGCCTTTCCTTCTATGTCAGAAGTAGGCTTAAGAGGTTTTGCACCTTCAGAACCCTGACCCACTATTTCAAACGGCTTTTGCAAAGCCTTCTGAACAGGTTTAGATACCTGAGTGTGCAGAGTAGAGGCTGCTGAAGATACCCTTGCTGCACTCCTCACAGGGAGCTTCTTCAGCTTAGGTTGATGGGATGGTTTGGAGGCCTTGAACTCTCCTTTTCTGATGTCCCCTTGAAGCTCTTGTTCAAGAATCTTTATTGTGCTTCCTCTTCTTGAGGCCTTCTCCATGAGGACACTCTCCTTCAGAGTAGGAGATGGAGGTCTTGGAGTGAGAGGGTTCTTCAGATTCATGCTCTTCAGATTCGACTCACCAAAGAATGCGGGTGACTTGTGATCAAATAGTCTTTCAATAGGTACTTTAAAGTGCAAGAGTACCTTTGTAATGAGAGTGTTGTGAGGTAGATTTGCACCAGAGTCTCTAATCTTCTTCTGCATGTGGAACATGATGATGTTGGGAAGATTGACCTTCTTCTTCCGCAGCAAGTGAATCATGCAGAATCTTTCCAATTCAGACACGTGGTTTATGCTTCCACTCTTAGGGATTATGGAGCACCCTAAGATGGAGTGAAGTACTCTGACCTTATCCAGCAAGAACTTAGAATCAGGAGTCTTGGGTTCTTCTTTACCATACAACATCTTTGTGTACTTCTTTTGCCCACCATTCCTCAACTCCCATCCAGGAGTGAAGGTTTCTCCTTCAGCCTTGACCTTGGTGATGGTGGAGAGAATCCCTTCATCAACAAAAACAAGGACTCCTAGAACAGTAGCCTTGATGCTTTCATACACTCCCTTGGAGTTAGGGAATCCTCTAGCTGAAGCCCAGAAATCTATGACACTCTGCTCGTGCCATGAACAGTAGATGTTGTCAAAGAATGGAGTCCAACCAACAGCATCAAATTCCTCAACCAAATCCATACCAAGATTTCGAAGCTCCTCAAGGTCCACACCTTTCGATCTGACCACATTTCCACCGGAATTGGAAGACTTCTTTGGTGCCATTGATAAGTTGCAGAAAAACTTGAGAGAAAACGGTTGCTAGAGAGAAGAAGAAGTTCAAACAGTGCTGAGAGAAAGTGTAAGACTTCCTCGACACTCTTACTCCTGCATTTATAGACCCACGATGCAATGATGGCCTGTACCGGCTGCGCAGACATTGGGTAACGTGCGAAGTGGAAGAGACAAAATAAATGGAATTCAACCGTCTCAGATAGCCACGTCAGCAAGTCATTTCAGACAAGTGAGAAATTTCAGACACATATAAAATTTCAGAAACCCTAAAATTTCAGACATGTCACAATTTCAGACACCCTGGAATTTCAGACGCTCTTAACATATCAGACAGTATCATACACAATCAATTATTAAAAAATGCATGTATGTTCAAATTATTGCGTATGAACTTAAATCTATCTTCAGCTAGGGGTTTTGTGAATATATCTGCCCATTGATGCTCTGTTTCAATGAACTGAATATCAAAAACACCTTTCTGAACATAGTCTCTAATAAAATGATGCTTGATTTCTATATGCTTAGCCCTACAATGTTGGATAGGATTTTTAGATAAATTAATTGCACTTGTATTATCACACAAAACAGGTATAGCAGAGATAGGAATATTAAAGTCCTCAAGCTGATACTTCACCCATAGCAGTTGTGAACAAGAACTGGCTGCTGAGATGTATTCTGCTTCTGCTGTTGATAATGCAATGGTGCTTTGCCTTTTGCTTGACCAGCTGATCATGTTATTTCCAAAGAAATGACATCCTCCACTGGTGCTCTTTCTTTCTATTCTATCTCCAGCAAAGTCAACATCACAATATCCTATTAACCTGCAATCCTTGTCTTTCTTATAGCATAGACCAAGATTAGTAGTGCCTTTAAGATATCTAAAAATTCTCTTAACAGCTTTGTAATGAGTAGTTCTTGGGTCTGATTGAAATTTAGCACAAAGACACACACTGAACATTATGTCAGGTCTGCTTGTTGTTAGATACAATAAAGAACCAATCATTCCTCTATACAAAGTTTGATTTACTGGTTCTTCATTTTCATCCTTGCTTAAAGATGAAGAGGGATGCATAGGAGTTGACATGGGTTTGCAATCATTTAAGTTAAACTTCTTGAGCATTTCTTTTGTATATTTTTCTTGATGGATTCATATACAATCAGAATCTTGCTTAATCTGAAGTCCTAAGAAAAATTTTAGTTCTCCCATTAAACTCATTTCAAACTCTGATTGCATCTACTCAGAAAACTCCTTGCACAGAGAAGAATTAGTTGAACCAAAAATAATGTCATCAACATATATCTGGACAAGTATGAGATCTTTGTTAGACTATTTTCTAAAAAGAGTTGTATCTATTTTTCCTCTTTCAAAACCATTTTTGATAAGAAAACTGCTCAATCTGTCATACCAAGCTCTTGGGGCTTGTTTCAGACCATAAAGAGCCTTTTTCAGTTTGAAAACATGATCAGGAAAAGCTATATCTTCAAAACTAGGGGGTTGTCTAACAAAAACCTCTTCTTCAATGAATCCATTGAGAAAAGCACTCTTGACACTCATTTGATATAGTTTGATGCCATTATTTACAGCATAAGAGAGAAGAATTCTAATTGCTTCTAACCTGGCAACAAGGGCAAAGGTTTCAGTGAAGTCAATACCTTTTTGTTGATTGTACCCTTGAGCCACCAATCTTGCCTTCTTTCTGACCACTTTTCCTTCTTTAGACAGCTTGTTTCTGAACACCCATTTGGTTCCAATAATAGTTTTCCCATGGGGTTTAGGAACACGGGTCCAGACATCACTCCTAGCAAATTGATTTAGCTCTTCTTGCATGGCTAGGATCCACCCTTCATCATGCAGAGCTTCATCAATGTTCTTTGGCTCAATTTCAGACAGGAAAGCAAGAGAATTCAGATTCTTGAATTTTGATCTTGTCTTAACTCCTTCTGAAGTGCTGCCAATGATTTGTTCCTTAGGATGATGTGACTTGTATCTCCAGTTAGTTTTCTGAGATACTGTCTGATCTGTCTGAGACTCAACATTTGTCTGAAGAGGTTCAGTGACAGATGGTGCTTCAGACACCTGTTCATCCTTCAAGCTATTATGATCATTCAAAATTGGTCTTAC
Organism: Sesbania bispinosa; assembly: GCA_026901365.1. Lineage (NCBI taxonomy): Eukaryota > Viridiplantae > Streptophyta > Magnoliopsida > Fabales > Fabaceae > Sesbania > Sesbania bispinosa. The sequence continues at coordinate 226,673 of QLOH01000523.1, read as the reverse complement.
CAATATTCTGTTTTGAATGTAGCAAGTTGTGTTAATAGCTTCTGCCCAGAAAGATCTTGGTAGGTTGCAAGAGTTGAGCATGGTTCTTCCCATTTCTTGCAAGCTCCTATTCTTTCTCTCAACAACCCCATTTTGCTGAGGTGTTCTTGCCACAGAGAAATTGTGTGAGATCTCATTCTCATCATAGAACAGTTGAAAGTTTGCATTCTCAAACTCTCCACCATGATCACTTCTGATGACAGATATACAGAATCCTTTTTCGTTCTGTACCTTCTTGCAGAATATTGTGAAATTCTTAAAAGTCTCATCCTTGCTTCTTAGGAATAACACCCATGTAAATCTAGAATAGTCATCAACAATGACCAAACCATATTTCTTACCACTAATGCTTTCTGTTCTAATAGGACCAAACAAGTCAATATGTAGCAGTTCTAAAGGTCTGCTAGTAGAAACAACATCCTTACTCTTAAAAGAGTGTCTTGTTTGTTTCCCTTTCAGACAACTTTCACATAAAATGTCAGATTTGTAAGAAAGCTTGGGCATTCCTTTAATAAGGTTGTATTTTGCTAACTTTGAGATTAATCTCAAGCTGGCATGCCCAAGTTTTTGATGCCAAATCTGTTTTTCATCTTCAACAGAGATAAAACATTTTACATTTTGACTTGCTAGCTCCTCTAGATCAATTTTGTACACATTATTGTGTCTTTTAGCAGTAAAAAGGATTTGATCAAGAGAGTCTTTGACTATACATCCTTCTTTAGTAAAGGAGACCACATATCCACTGTCACACAATTGATTTATGCTCAGTAGATTGTGCTGAAGTCCCTCTACTAGAAGAACATTCTTAATAAGGGATCAAAGAGATATACCTACAGTCCCTATACCAGTGATCTTCCCTTGCTGATTTCCACCAAAGGTGACCACACCTCCTGCTCTGGGTCTAAGGTTTTGGAACAAAGACCTTTCTCCTGTCATGTGTCGCGAGCACCCACTGTCCAGGTACCATTTGTGGGGTTTCCTTTGTCCTGTTAAACACATCTGCAACAGGAATGATCAAGTTTTTAGGTACCCATATTCTTTTGGTCCTTTCTTGTTAGCTTTGGGCCTTGCTTTTCTCTTGTGTTTGCACTGAGCCACATTGTGTCCAGGCTTGCCACAGTGAGAACACCCAATAACCTTCTTTTTGCCTTTAGTAAAATTTAAGACAGTGGGAGGTTCAGAGATGTTGTGATCACAAAAGCCTAAACCACTTTTGTCAAGGGAATGCCTTTGATTGCCAAGTAATCTGTTAAGATTATCTGTTCCTTTGACAAATTTAGCTAAGTCTTTTGTCAGTTCCTCAACTTGTTTCTGAATTTTTTTATTTTCTTCAGATACAGTTTGTGAACTGCTGACTTCAGTCACAAGAATCTTTTCCTTAAGCATAATATTTTCTATCTCAAGAGCCTCATATTTACTACACATTTCTGTGTGGGCTTTGGACAGATTCTTATACTCTTGAAAGAGTTCCTTGGAACTTTCCATCAGATCATCATACATTTCTTGAAGAGTTAAGGGAAATACCTCAGCTTCAGATCTGTCTGATGAGGGCAGGGTGGCCATGAGACACAGGTTGGCCTCTTCTGAAGTGTCCTCCTCTTCTTCTGAGGTAGACTCATCAAGATCTTCCCATGTTGCCATTAGACCTTTCTTCTTCTTAAAGAACCTCTTCTTATTGAAGGTGTTCTTCTTCAGTCTTGGGCATTCTACCTTCGTGTGACCTGGTTGTTTGCACTCAAAACAAGTAATTTTGTCATTTTGAGAGTCTTTGCCTGATTTACCTGCTTTAGAGGTTGAAGGTTGGTTCTTTCTGAACTTTCCTCTATTTTGTAGCATTCTCTTGATCTTCCTACTTAGAAAAGCAAGATCATCATCTTCTGAGCTATCTTCAGAAACTTCATCTGCTTCTGAAGTTTCCTCAGCTTGCATAGCCTTCATGCTGCCATGCCCAGGCTGTTTGGCCTTGGAGTTTAGTGCTAGAGACTTCTTCTTGTTGTCATCTTCTTCAAGCTCAAGCTCATGGACCTTGAGAGATCCCAACAGTTCTTCCATTCTAAGAGAGTTTAAGTCTCTTGCCTCTTGAATGGCAGTAACTTTGGGTCTCCAGGACTTAGGCAAACTTCTTAGAATCTTTCTATTGTTGTCTCCAGATTCATAAGTTCTACCTAAAGACCTGAGTCCATTAGTTATAGTCTGAAACCTTCCAAACATCTGGTCAATGGTTTCAGATTCCTCCATCTTGAACATCTCATATTGATGTATGAGCATGCTAATAGTATCCCAGATCTCCTTGGCAGAAGTACATCCATGAACCTTCTCATACTCTGATTTATTCAAGGAACATATCAGATAGAGTTTGGCTTTGGCATTCATTTGTACTCTAGCCTTCTGCTCCAAGGTCCATTCAGCCTTAGGAATGGGCACTCCATTATGCATAGGCATATAGTCTCCATCAGTTACCAGATCCCAGACATCAATGTTGTTGCTCTCAATGAACAACTTCATACGATCCCTCTAGTAGTGGTAATCCACTCCATTGAATGCTGGGGGCCTTGTGATAGAGGCTCCTTCAGAGATGTATTGCCTGTTGTTGTTGGAAGCTTCCATCTGAATCTTTAGTCCTTAACACTTGTTAGGTGCTCAACCCTGAGTTGAGCTCTGATACCAACTGTAGAAACATAGGGAAACACTAGAAGGGGGTTGAATAGTGTTTCTTAATATTTTATGAAAGCTTTTCGCAGACAACAAGTTTGAAACAATTTTAGACAGGTTTAAGGGAGCTGTCTGAAGTTTCTTAAGACGGCTTCTGAAAAAGTATTTTAAAAGGTTTCTTTGCTTTTAAAATATCAGAACAACTTTTCAACATCATTTGATTAGTATAGACAAATTGACAAGAGATAAGGGTAAGAAAACTTAGCCAAGGAATTTATCCTGGTTCACTCACTACCACTGTGAGCTACGTCCAGTCCCAAAGCCAACTAGCACTTGGATTTTCTCTTAATCTTCACCAAGATTACAAGTATTCTTTTCTGTCAAGCCTCTTCAGGCTCTACAACAAATATTCTTTTCTGTCAAGCCACTTCAGGCTCTCCGACAAGTATTCTTTTCTGTCAAGCCTCTTCAGGCTCTACAACAAGTATTCTTTTCTGTTAAGCCTCTTCAGGCTCTACAACAAGTATTCTTTTCTGTCAAGCCTCTTCAGGCTCTACAACAAGTATTCTTTCCTATCAAGCCTCTTCAGGCTCAATCCCAAATGTTTACAAGGAATAAGTTTAAGCTAAGCAACTATGAACAAGTTCAGAGCTTAAACTCAGAAATGTACAAGATAGCTGAGTAGAACTCAGGATATGAAAATATGAGTACAGTGAATTTTTTCAGAGAGTTTTTACAGAGTAAAAACTTGCAGCGTGATGTTTCTCTTGGCTTTCTTGTATATTAATTTTCTCTGACCCTTGATGGTCTTCATGGAGGGGTATTTATACCCAATCTCAATCCGTTGAACTACCACCGTTTAAAGATAGTATTAAATGCTATTTAATCCGTTGTGAGACATGCTTCTGAGAGCTCTGATATTTCTGACACGGTACAAGGTTGCTCCTGCCATAAAGCTGCTACAAATGTTGCTGTAGAGGCTGCGTTGCAGAGATTTCCTCAGTGGTGTATGAAATTCAAAAATACCAGGAAAGGTCTCTGTGTTCCTTGCTATAAACGTGTTTGAAAAGGTACGTGTAGCAGAGGTTCAGAAAAGTCTTCACAAGCTTCAGCAAAGGGTGTCACGTCATTAATGAGACTTCAGACAGCTTCAACACTTCAGACGGGTTGTGCACTTCAGACGGCTTCAACGCTTCAGACGGGTTGAACCTTCAGAAGGCTTAACTCCTCAGATAGGTTGAAATCACTTCACATAGTCTTTATATAAGCTTACAGTGGCTTGCTGAAATCATAGATAAATCGTTAAAACATATATGTATCTATGGTAAATATTTTAACTCAAATTTGTTAAGCATTAAAACTTGGGAATTGAGTTGTCTTAAACATCATATTTTCTCTTATGATATTTTTGAGACTCAACAGGCACCTCATGAGGAATGCCACTTCTAATATAAAAAATGCAGATTTCACAAAAGGATTTGAGGATTGTATGCTTGGCTATTATGATGTGGGGACATTTAGAAATAAATGGTTAGAATTGGTTGCAAAATTTGGGCTTGAAGAGAACCCATGGGTGGCTGCTTTATATGAGAAGAGGAGTATGTGGGAAACAGCTTATTTGTGGGGTAAATTTTTTGCTGGCTTTAGAACCACCTCTAGGTGTGAGGGATTGCATTCTGAGCTGGGAAAGTTTGTAAATTCACGGTATAATTTGAGTGACTTCTTGCAACATTTTCAACGTTGCCTCAATCATATGCGTTTCAAAGAGAAGGAGGATGACTATACTTCAATTCATGAGGAGCCAGTGATACAAACTCAGTTTGAAGCACTTGAAAGATCAGCTGGTAAAGTGTATACAAGGAGAATTTTCTTCCTATTTAGGCGAGTGCTGTTTAGGGCTTTCAAGTTGATAGTTAGTGATATAGCAAAGGCAGTTTGATGTGTTATTTTCCGAGTGATCAACCAAACGGGAATGAATTGGGAATATCGTGTTTCATTATATGACTCCACCAATTAATTAAAATGTGCCTACCTTAGAATGGAGTCTAGAGGGATACCTTGTGAGCACATAGTTACTGTGTTGAATCATTTAGGGATTAATGAGCTTCCAGAAAGTTTTGTCCTTAAAAGGTGGAGCAAGGATATGAAGGATGGTTTAGGTGGTACAGAGTTTGAGACTAATCATAGTTTGGATGCTGGTTCCAGTGCTCGTAGGGCAGCACTGAATTGTTTCTACAATCATATTAGTGAGTACAAGGCTGCTACCATACCAAAATACAATGCTGAGTGAGAGAGACTACTTGAGGATTGGAGGCAATGCAGGGCTGACGGTGGAATTGTTCAGGATGTGGAAGCATCAACTGGAAATGGTAGGAATGCCATTCTGAGGGACCCTGTACGTGCAGCAACAAAAGGCAGCGGTGGTGCATCAACATCTTCAGGCATTAGAGTTAGGAAAAAAAAATTGTTCTATATGTAAACTTCCAGGACACAACAAAGTCACTTGTCCATCTGTTGGCCAACAATCTTCTGCGCGTAATCAGTTCAATGTTGATGGATCTTCACAATTTGATGGTGATGAATTTGATGGGAACGAAGAATATGAGCAGTTTGACCCTGAAATGGTGAGTTTATTGTCCTAAGTTTTATTTCGGAAGTGGTTTTTATGTTTAATCACATATTTAGATAGTTTATAACTTGCTAATGCATTATATATTCTTTTTTATGCAGTGGATGTGAAAGTGGAATATTATGATTCAAGTCGGACTGTTAAAGTTGATTAAGTGATGTTGTTTTAATGTAATTGTAACGCCTTAAATTTCTAAACCAGAATTTAGTTCGTTGGAAACCAAATTCCTAGCTTAGAATTTAATGTGTAACAATTTAGATATCAACTCATTCACGAAATTGTAAGAAGTCCAATGAAAATCTAACAATTCAATGAAGCAATCTAAATAATAGCACATAAGTCCAACTAAATTCAAACATTTACATGACACATTACTTCTTTTAATCCATCACGCAAATTTTGGATACAAAAGACTTTCTAAGTAAACTTCAATTCTACTAAAGTATATACATATGTTCATAGGAAATTACTTAGAACAAGCATAAAAGAACTAAATTCCATTCCGAAGCTCTTCACTTCCCGGACTGGGAGTCGGACAACGGAGGTGCCTGTTCAGCTAAACAAAATCCACATAACGCGTGGTGAGATAAAAATCTCAGTGAATATAAATCTCATGTTTGAACCACTAACATGGAATTAAAATGCAAACATGATGCACTCACTGCTGTGCCCAGCAGGCATGATCTTATCACTTTCTAGAGTTAGACCTGAGCTCAGACTACGGGAACCGGCTTTCCCGGGGACGAATCCCACCCAAACTGGACCGAAGCCGTGTTTTCAATACCATTATTCATTTGTTCTTTTTACTCACAGCACAAGGCCGGCTTTGAATTTACTTTCACTAATCATAATCGTGATAAAATGATAGTACAATGCTTTAAATGTAACAAGTATAAGAAATTCCGCTAATTTTGACTATTTTGAAAGTTTCGACCTTACGAACATAAATCTCAATTTTCCAAGTCAAACTCCAATCTAACCATTTCAATCCATAAACTAGCATTTAATAAAGAACTATAATCGATTTGGATATTCGTATGAGTTACAATCGAGGGGTTTCGATAGTTTCAAAAGTTTCGATAGTTTCGAAAACTTCGAAACTAAGGATTCTGACACTCGATTCTATACTCATATGCTCAATCACTCAATAATCATTACAACAACAATAATCCACCAATTCAAACAATAATTATCTAACAATCAAGAAACGGAAGATAAGGGGTGGGGAGCATGCAATTGAGACCAACAACTACCACCATATAAGTGAGTTATACTCACCAATCCTAGCAATTCAAGAAGAGAAAGGTGTTTGTGGATGATTTCCTTGATGTTTCCTTGCTCCGAATCCGTTCACAAGCTTCGATTTGGTGTTTCTCTCTCTAGGGTTCCCTCTCTCTCTAAGATGAAAAAGGAGTGGAAGACAATGAAAAATTCTGGTTTATTTTCGTACCAGCTATATATATTAAGTGATGGTAATCGATTACAGACTCACTGTAATCGATTACCAACGACTAAAAAGAAAATAGAAGACCCTTCTGGTAATCTGGTAATCGATTACCATCCCTGGTAATTGATTACTGAAAGACCCAAATTTTCTGGTAATCGATTACCATACCTGATAATCGATTACAAAAATATCCGCTCTCAGGTGATCGATTACACATCCTTGACAGGCGATTACCCAAAATTCAGCTCTCAGGTAATCAATTACAAGATGTTGGTAATCGAATACCAGAAATTCAGCTCTCAGGTAATCGATTACACATCTTTGACAGGCGATTACCCTAAAATCAGCTCTCTGGTAATCGATTACAAACTGCTGGTAATCGATTACCAACAACTTAAACTTCTAAAATTTACTTAATTGAAAGTCTTGAAACTTAGATTTTTACACTCCAATCCTTTTAACTTTTAGTTTCTCAACTACATACACAATGATCTCCCTCTAAACCTGATGAATTTTTAAGGCCTAAAATGTGGGATGTTACAGTAATTGCAGTAGAGGTACTGTCCAGTCATTCTGATTAACCAATCCGGAATGGGTGATATGCTATATTGTAAGATGTGTTTGTGGTGGACATGTGTATGTTTGTGGATGTTGCATTTGGTTTCTCTTGAAAATATGTTCAATGGTCATGTTGCTGACATATTAAGTTTTGTTTGTTTATTTGGTTTGCTGTGATGACTTGGTTGCCGATATGACATGGCTTGTAGGTGGTTTTTTAATGGTTTTTATTTAATTGTGAAATAGTGTTATTGTTGTTAGAAGTGGCTGGTAACCATTTAGGGGTAAACTTGCAATTTGATCGAACTAGTAGTTGTACTTGGTAGGTAAGAAGCATTAAGGAAAACTGTTTTAAAATAAGTGTGTGAGATGGGTAGCATTTATTGCCAATGTCTATATAAGAGGGTAGATGTGGGCATAAAGTGTGTCTCATGTAGAAATTCTTAGAAATTGTTTAGTTGGTTGCTCTTACTAACAGAGTATGGAGGGATCTAGTTCTTGCAACAGCTACATGTCCACCAACTCTGGTTTTGTTACTAAGATGTGTGAGTGTGGTGTGAAGGCTGTCCTGCAAACCTCTTGGAAAGAAAAGAACCCAGGAAGAAGGTTCATAGGATGCGGCAATTACAAGAGACCAGACACATATTGTAATTTCTTTGATTGGTTTGATCCCCCCTATGTGAAAGGTCAGTGAAAATTATTAACAGTGTTTTGAAAAAAAAAACAAAAAGTTAATTTCTAATTTGGATAAAGAGAAGCATGAATCAGGGGATTTGCAAGGCATAATATCTTTTAAGGACGACGAAATTGCGGAATTGAAATCGAAGGTCATTAAATTAAGTAGTCACTTGAAGTTGATTAAAGTGCTCTTGTGTAGCTTATTTGTGTGTGTTGTTGGACTATTATGGCATTTAATTTTAGGAATTTAATCGGACTAAGATTGTTAGTTTTAATTTTTAAAGTTAAATAATGTAGGTTTCCTTTTGGTATATTATAATGTATCCTATTGGGCTAGTGTTGTTGTTTACGGAGTACTTGTATGGTAGTGAAGTAGTGCGAAAATTTCTTTCAAGCAGTAGTAATATTTGTGAAATAAATTCAGATTTTGTCAATATTAATAACGTAATAGTTACAGCCAATGCCTTTAGCTAATTTCTCTCCAAAAAAACGTTACACCCAGTGTTGCTTTCATTCATCTAAAGTCTATTTGTAAAGTCAATTTAAACGCCTGATTGACGTGTCAAAACCCATTAGTCTCCACAAAATAAAAGGTTCACTAAAAGTCGCAAATGACGGACCCCAAAAGTTCAGAATTCATGCGCAAAAGGTCACTGTTGGTTGGAGTTTTTGATATGCTGCCAAAAAGCTTCAGCTTTTCCAAGTACTTCAATAAGAGTCTGATTATGAGCTCCTTGAACCAGGTCTAAGGCAATCCTCATTCTGACTAAATTTTCATTCAAGTTTGGTGAAATATTTGCAGTAAATGTGTCCCCCATTGTCATCCAATCAAGTACCCAAATGGCCGATTATCACTGTTGAAAACAATTTCACTAAGGTCACATAACAAATAATTATATGAATTAGCGTGTTCATTAATAAATCAAGGAATAGATCATACCCGTTAGTGGAAGTAGGTAGCTGTTGTGGTTGACTTATATCCCAAAGCTCCATCCCATAATAGGGTGAGTAATAACTAGCAGGATCTGGAATGCATTGTACCATTTCACTAATGACCTTACACTACACACAAAATTAATCATTATTAAAGTTATTTCTTAAAATGATATGCAATATAATAAATGTAAAAGTAAATGCTGCCATAATTATGTTGTGGCTTAATACTAACCACTTTTTTAATACTCTGGTGCTTATCTGACATGGTTTGGGGTAATCCACAAGAATCAAAGTGGTAAAGGAGTCCCTCATGTAGGCACAAAACCATTGAGAACCACTAGCCATTCATTTCTTCAAAAGGGACATATATATGCATTTATGTATAGTCACAATATGAATGTAAAGGTTTTAACTTTATTAAGTCTTGTAATCACAAAATTTACTTGTACATTATACTCACATATTTCAAATTTCTTGACGATGGCATCCATTCCTCAGTATATACATCCAATAATTTGTCAACATCAGACCCTCTATAAATATCCCACTGTCCAAGTAAAGAGTAAATATTTGTATTAAACGTGTTCTAAGATGCATTACTTGCATTAAATAGGAAAATGTTAATTATGCCGAGTTTGTGTACCACAAAAGATGGGGGAAGGCACCAAGTTGTTTCAAGTGAAGGCAAGTGACGTTGATCATAACTGATCTTCCTAGCCAGCAAACGTATGATCTAATAATTTAAAAAAGGTATAATTGTGTAAGGTCAAAATAGTCAATTAAATGGCGTAAAGATTAAATTGAATATTTAAGAACATTAATACCTCACGATTCACCGATTTGTCAGGACATAAAGACTCCAATGTACCCCTTGTGGCAAATGATGTTCCAATTCTTACTAGACATTCACTGTTTATGATATGAAAAGCTAGTAAGTAAAAATTTTTGTTTGATTTAAGTTAATATTTTATAATAGGTTAATGGAACAAAAATATACCTAGGATCTCCCTGAACCTGGAAAGTGTACAGGGACAAATGGACTTCAGCCGGGGTGAGTTTCATGTCTACAGAAGGCTTGAATTTTGTCTTTATGTATGTCTACAAAAATAAAATGAATATAAGCAATTATAAACCACTTATGTTGCCCCTAAAGAAAATAATTACGTACCTTAGCCACGTTTTTATTTTGTTGCACAACTGTGATGACATTTTTGCTGGTTGGTGTCCTTCTAGGAGTGCACTTTTTTGCTGGTTCCAAGTTGCTAACTTTTTGTTTCTTAAAGGCGCCAGGTGGACTAAAAGAAAGCTTCCTTGGCATAACCAACGTAGATTTGTCTTCCACTTGGCTTTCTTGAGTGTGATTTGGAGCACTTAAGTTGTGGCCCCTCCTAAAATTACTTGCAATGACCTTCAAGTCAACGCCACTGTCCCTGTTGTAGAACATGTCATTTTCATTTTTCAGGAAGCTATTCCCAGTCGTACGTTGCAGAGGGGTTTGAGTTGATTGCATTTGCATTTTCATATTCTTTTTTTTACTTCCCATATCATGGAAGTAACCATCATCTTCGGACTCATCCACAAAGTAAACATCATCAGCATCTTATTGAAATGGCTTTAATTTTATATTGTCCCAATCAGTATGCATGGGTCCATTTGCTGTCCCATTATTTCCAGCATGGTTTTCTCCTAAGATGTGAGTTGAGTCATTGATTTGAAGCCCTTTCTCCTCATTTGGCTTTTCATTATTATAAACCCCCTTCTTGAGTAATATTTTTAATGTATGTTCCATTTTCTCCTGCCTTTTCAACATAGTCTAGCATATAAAAAAAATATATAACCATCATTAATAACCTCACATGAACAAGAAACGTGTTTACATTAAACATAAACAACAAAAACTATATGCATTAACAACACCTTCATATCAGCTGCGACTTGGTTGAATGATGACAGTAAATGCTTTGCAACGACTCCCTTACTGCTCTCAGCTAACCCTGAATCAGTGGCCTCATGAATGCGTTCATTTGTGTTAGGTAGTTCCTGAAATGCATTAAGTTCCCCAAAAGTTTCTTCAAAGGAATTGTTCTCAGCCATTTTTTAGGGAGAAATGAAATGCTTTTTTCAAATGAGGAGCATCCCTCTAGGTCAATAGTCTTCTGTATTTAAAGAATAGTAAATGAAGGGCTTTTCGTGAGCAGTAACCGTGCTTGAAAGGAAAAAAAAGGAATACTATATTTAGTTCAGAAACTTTTTATTTTGCTTCCTACAGCAAGGTTTAATGCATTTCCCATTCCTTTTTTGTGAATAACATTAGTCTCACAATTTTACCACTTTTTGCTAGACACGTTTCTCCCGTTGTGAAATTGTATAGGTAAATACAATCACATCTTGTGTGAAAAGGGTATTTCCAGTGATATTTTAATTTTTTTGGACATATTGAATTTGATTTTTATTTAATTACCATACTTCATTCTGGACTTAATTAACTTCTATGTTGACCTTTCAAAGTTTTCAATTTTATTTTTAAAGAATTTTGTCCATGAAAATATTTCCACTCTGTTCAATTAAAGTGATGAAGCAAATAATGAAATATGTTATACTTCATTGGCAGGGAGAACATACCATTTTGATGCAACTCTTTGGGACCATAAAAGACGAACGGGACAGGGCAAGCTTTTGTATTGTTGTTCTGAATATAAATTATTTTTCAAAGGTACAAAAATTAAAGCACTACTGCAACTGCAGTAAATTTTTTTCTGCTTCCTTTTCAAAAAATTAAAGATTTTAAGCATATTTTCTGCCCGACTTGGCGATTGGGCTTGTATATGACTATTTATAATAATTCTTTGTCATCACCTTTCCTATTGTGCCTTTTGGAAGATATGCCTTTAAGGTATAAAACTTGTGGAAGTGTGTCATTAGTAGCCCCTGCTCTGGTTTTCTGTTTCCTGCTAACGATGAGCCATTGTGCCTCTCTGTCAAAAAGCTGTTTTTACTACAAAGTTCATTTTGTAATGGTTTTGGCTCATCAGGGGGATACTTTATGGGTTGCCATGCAGAGTAAGCCAAAGCAAATGGTTCTTTGAAATTTTGGGTTCATATAAACTCATCATTAAATATATTTACTATAAATATTGCAAAATGAAATTCCACAACAACCCACCTGCAATAGCCAATAGGTTTTAATTAACATTACATAGGTGACTTAAAAACGTCCACCTAAAAATGTACCTTGTATATTATTAACACTTCAACTTTTGTTTTAAAGGATGTTTATAATTTCAGCTGTGAAATTGTAAGGGGTATACAACAATATCCGAAAAAAATTGGATGTGGTATGTGGTGTTTGAGGGGAAAAGTGTAACGCCCTAATTTCTGGTCTCAGAAATAATGCCCGTTGGAGACACTATTCCTGAATTCCTTGAAATCATTCCGTTAAATTTTCGATATTGTCATACATTTGCTTAAACTTTCCAACGATTAGCTTAAGCCAAAACAAGACAAACATTAAAGACCTTAAATAAGTATGAAACCTACTTAAGTCCAGGGAAAGATTCACACTTAGATAAGTGTGATTCAATGAACTCATACCGGAAATCCGGCAAAGTCTCCCCTAAAAACCGAACAATTACCAAATTCAGCTTAACCTGAAAATCAGCAAAAACCAGTACAACTCAATATCATACATATCATAAGAGTACAACTAGGCCTCAGTGGCCAACTCAGAAATAATTACACTTATACAATTTACATCAATACACTTCAGTGAATACCCAAATAAACAAATATAAGTAATCCAGGAACTACTCCTATTAAACTAATCTCTGCTGAATTAAGACTCAGCTCCACCCTCACCTGAACTGCCTCAACCTCACCGGAGGTACCTGCCACACTAAAATATGTCCCTGAAACGTGGGGTGAGATAATAATCCCAGTGAATACAACCACATGCATGAATGCAGGGAGCAGATATCAATGACAACTTAACGATTCAACAAAACTTCATATCTTACACTTTCATGAATCCAAATACATAACACATGATTACCATTAGTCAATATCAAACTAAAAACAACACATAATTCGATTAATGTGAAATGTTGAGTAATGCAAGTTATGATGCTCATGATGCACTCACTGCCGTGCCCAGCAGACATGATCTTATCACTTTCTAGAGTTAGACCTGAGCTCAGACTACGGGAACCGGCTTTCCCGGGGACGAATCCCACCCAAACTGGACCGAAGTCGTGTTTTACTTACTTACTTGATTTTAACTCACAGCGCAAAGGCTGGCTTAATTAACTCACGGCCGAAACCGGCTTATATTACTCAAATGCACATAATCTCAATGAATCAATAAATGACATTCTAAGGTTTTCAGTGCAAAACTTACTACCAATCAACCAATCTTAAATAAACGTTACTAAATCATTCAAAATAACTAAATGGAAAGGGCGATCAAGGAGTTGGGTTCATACATTGAGCATAACAACAGTTTGTAAATCTCGAGTGTTTCGAAAGTTCGTTTCTACAAACATACATCTCAATTTCCAATCCAAACATCAAACTAGTCATTTCAATCCATAAGTAGTACTAAACAAGGAATTATAACCAGATAGAATACTCATATGAGCTACAATCGAGGGGTTTCGATAGTTTCGATAACTTCTAAACTAAGGATTCCGATGCTCGATTCTATACTCATATGCTTAAACTATCAATAATCAAGCCAAACAACAAGAAATTATCAATTCAAACATCATTTAACCAGCATCAAGAAGGGGAAGAGAAAGGGGGTGGGAACATGCAATGAGACCAATAGTTTCTACTCTAAAAGTGAGTTGTACTCACCAATCCTAGAAATTCAAGAGGAGAAGGATGTTTGTGGGTGAAATCCTTGTTGTTTCCTTGCTCCGAATCCGTTCTCAAGCTTCGATATGAAGTTTCTCTCTCTAGGGTTCGCACTCTCTCTCTCTAAGATGAAGGAGGTGAAGAAGAAAATGAAAATCTGACTTAATTTTGGCACCAGCTATTTATATTTTACGTGCTGGTAATCGATTACAGACTTACCATAGGCTAAAAAGACACTAAAGAGCCCTTTCTGGTAATCTGGTAATCGATTACCACTCCTGGTAATCGATTACTAGAAACCCAGATTTCTGATAATCGATTACTAAACCCTAGTAATCGATTACCAAAAATCCTGCTCTCAGGTAATCGATTACCACATCCTTGACAGGCGATTACCAACAAAACGACTATCTGGTAATTGATTACCAACTCTTGGTAACCGATTACCAGGGACTTAAACTCCTAGAATTTACTTATTTTAAGAATCCCAAACTTAGATTTTATTCCCTAATCCTTATTACTTTCAGTTTCTCAACTAAACATACACAGATTACCCTTTAAATCTTATAAGTTATAATAGCCTAATATGCGGGATGTTACAAAAAGGCCGGGAATATATCATTCTTGGTTAGACTGCAAAGTGCAAATTTCAGGTTACAAGGGGGCACGACACTCTGTTTACAAGAGTCGTGACTTAGCATTGAAAGCATGGTTTGAATACCATAGAACTGGTGGTAGTAGCACATCTTATCACACAGGTATTTTTTTAAAAAATTCTAATATTTACGGATATGCAATATTTTTTACTTATTTCATACGTAATACTTATAATGGCTAAATAAATATTTTATACTTCACAGGAGATGAGAAGGCTTGTGGATTTCTAATACATGTTTGCATGCAAGAGTTGCTACTTGACACAGCCAAAAAATTTAGGATTCCCCCACCACAGTATACTTTACTGGATAAGAAGGTAATTGAAGAAAGAATAATGTTTAAATGTTATGGTTCGTTACAGACAAATTTAATTGGCAAACCTCCAGCCTGTGTTGGTGAATATGCTGAGACTGAATTTGAAGCTCAAGAGAGTGTTGCACTCCAACTCTTACAACGATGGTTAGCATCAAGTGGGAGGAGAATAAAGGATTTTAACTATTCCTATATTGAGATGTTGGAGGATGAAAACAGACGTTTAGATTGTGAAAATTTTGATCTCATCATGGAGAATAGTAGACTGAAGGAAGAATTGTGCAAAGTTATTAATAATGAATGTGGCTGACTAGAAATAATTTTTTCTGTACTATTTTCCTACATTTTTACTATTTTCCCCTTTTCCTAAATTTTCTTTTGGTGTTTAATTCACCAAAATTAAGTTAATGAAATTGTCTTGAAATAATAATTTATTATTATTGAAATTTAGAAAAATTAGAAGAGGTATTTTTCCAAATGAATTCAATACCACTTTTATCATAAAGGAAATTCTTTATTGCCAAAAATGAAGGAAACGTCATCACTTTGTGTGTATAAACGCATGTTTTAAAATCCGCATGTGAATATATAGGCCACAAAACTCCGTATGCAGGTTGTCAAAACTCCGCATGCGGTTTTAGGGCTACAAACCCCGCATGCGGGTTTTAGAACCAAAAAATCTTTTTTTAGTATTTAATTCACCAAATATTCATAATAATACAAATCACCACCAAAATTCACCGGTGGGGGTCCCCATGCCGCATCCTACATGCATGCAAAATCTCGTGGCAAGATTCCAAAGTCAAGGTTGGGTGCATGTGTCCTCCCTCAAATGGGTGCCCTAAGGTTTAAGGCACCTAACTCTCCCACCAACCCAACATGCAACCTATTCCCCAAACTTTTCCGGATCACCACCAAAACCCACCACCAACTTCCCAGCATCAAATGGGGCACACCCCCTTTTTCTTGAGTTTTTGGAGCCTCTTTACTATTTTCCCCTTTTTTTAAAGCTTTTTTGTATTTAATTCACCATAAATACATAATAACTCAAAAAATCACCAAAATTCACCGGTGGGGTCCCCATGCAGCATCCTGCATGCATGCAAAATCTCGTGACAAGATTCCAAAGTCAAGGTTGGGTGCATGTGTCCTCCCTCCAAAGGGTGCCCTAGGGTTTAAGGCACCTAACTCTCTCACCACCCCAACATGCAACCCATTCCCCAAACTTTTCCGGATCACCACCAAAACCCACCACCAACTTCCAAGCATCAAATGGGGCACAACCCCTTTTTCTAGAATTTTTGGAGCCTCTTTACTATTTCCCCCTTTTTTTAAAGCTTTTTTTTTTGTATTTAATTCACCATAAATACATAATAACTCGAAAAATCACCAAAATTCACCGGTGGGGTCCCCACGCAGCATCCTACATGCATGAAAAATCTCGTGGCAAGATTCCAAAGTCAAGGTTGGGTGCATGTATCCTCCCTCCAAATGGTGCCCTAGGGTTTAAGGCACCTAACTCTCTCACCATCCCAACATGCAACCCATTCCCCAAACTTTTCCGGATCACCACCAAAACCCACCACCAACTTCCCAGCATCAAATGGGGCACAGCCCCTTTTTCTAGAATTTTTGGAGCCTCTTTACTATTTTCCCCTTTTTTAAAAGCCTTTTTTGTATTTAATTCACCATAAATACATAATAACTCAAAAAATCACCAAAATTCACCGGTGGGGTCCCCATGCAGCATCCTACATGCATGCAAAATCTCATGGCAAGATTCAAAAGTCAAGGTTGGGTGCATGTGCCCTCCATCCAAAGGGTGCCCTAGGGTTTAAGGCACCTAACTCTCCCACCAACCCAACATGCAACCCATTCCCCAAACTTTTTCGGATCACCACCAAAACCCACCACCAACTTCCTAGCATCAAATGGGGCACAACCCCCTTTTTTCTAGAATTTTTGGAGCCTCTTTACTATTTTCCCTTTTTTAAAGCCTTTTTTGTATTTAATTCACCATAAATACATAATAACTCAAAAAATCACCAAAATTCACTGGTGGGGTCCCCATGCAGCATCCTACATGCTTTCAAAATCTCGTGGCAAGATTCAAAAGTCAAGGTTGGGTGCATGTGTCCTCCATCCAAAGGGTGCCCTAGGGTTTAAGGCACCTAACTCTCCCACCAACCCAACATGCTACCCATTCCCCAAACTTTTCCGGATCACCACCAAAACCCACCACCAACTTCCTAGCATCAAATGGGGCACAACCCCTTTTTTCTAGAATTTTTGGATCCTCTTTACTATTTTCCCTTTTTTAAAGCCTTTTTTTGTATTTAATTCACCATAAATACATAATAACTCAAAAAATCACCAAAATTCACTGGTGGGGTCCCCATACAGCATCCTACATGCATTCAAAATCTCGTGGCAAGATTCCAAAGTCAAGGTTGGGTCCATGTGTCCTCCCTCCAAATGGTGCTCTAGGGTTTAAGGCACCTAACTCTCTCACCACCCCAACATGTGACCCATTCCCCAAACTTTTCCGGATCACCACCAAAACCCACCACCAACTTTCCAGCATCAAATGGGGCACACCCCCTTTTTTCTTGAATTTTTGGAGCCTCTTTACTATTTTCCCCCTTTTTAAAAGCTTTTTTTTGTATTTAATTCACCATAAATACATAATAACTCAAAAAATCACCAAATTTCACCGGTGGGGTCCCCATACAGCATCCTACATGCATGCAAAATCTCGTGGCAAGATTCCAAAGTCAAGGTTAGGTGCATGTGTCCTCCCTCCAAAGGGTGCTCTAGGGTTTAAGGCACCTAACTCTCTCACCACCCCAACATGCAACCCATTCCCCAAACTTTTCCGGATCACCACCAAAATTCACCACCAACTTCCCAGCATCAAATGGGGCACACCCCCTTTTTTCTTGAATTTTTGGAGCCTCTTTACTATTTTCCCCTTTTTTAAATCCTTTTTTGTATTTAATTCACCATAAATACATAATAACTCAAAAAATCACTAAATTTCACCGGTTGGGCCCCCATGCAGCATCCTACATGCATGCAAAATCTCGTGGCAAGATTCCAAAGTCAACGTTGGGTGCATGTGTCCTCCCTCCAAAGGGTGCCCTAAGGTTTAAGGCACCTAACTCTCTCGCCACCCCAACATGCAACCCATTCCCCAAACTTTTCCGGATCACCACCAACTTCCCAGCATCAAATGGGGCACAACCCCTTTTTTCTTGAATTTTTGGAGCCTCTTTACTATTTTCCCCTTTTTTTAAAGCATTTTTTTTGTATTTAATTCACCATAAATACATAATAATTCAAAAAATCACCAATCATTATCTTCCAACTATCCTCTTGCCTATATCAACTTCCACCTGGCGTCTTACAGAATTTAATATCAATTTTAACTACTTTTACCTTCTTTTCTACAAAGTATTTATTGGAACATAATATTTATAATTTCCTAGTTTTTTTCCTACTTTATTTTACGATTTACGATCGTAAAATAAAACTATACGGTTAAAATTTTTTAAAAGGGCATCCACCAACTTTACTCTCTTCATCTTCTCTCCCTCAAACCCTTATACATCTATTCCAACAAAATTAAAAGAAAATCTCGTCTTCATCAGCCATTTCATGTCGTCTCTTCCGGCATCTTCTTTTGTGAATCTTTACCCTTATACTCATTTGCAGTGCTCGAGGACAACAAAACCAGGTACTGCATTTCTCTTCAAAATACGCATGCGGTTATTCTACGGTTTAAATTTTTTTTAAATCAATCAACTCTATTAGTTAACAATAATATGAACAGTCACAACCTTTTTAAAATCCTAATTGAAGACAAGAAGTTAACTTATATCTGTTTAATTTAATCTTTCAGTTATCAACATAAACTACCCATAAACTGCTACCCCACCACAACCGACTCTCTGTTCTATTCATTCAGAGCATCACCGCCTCTTGCCTCTGCAAGGTTAGTTTTGCACCATCAGTCCATAGCAATGCATATAATTGCTCTTTCAAACGAGCGATTTATTTTAAACATTATAATATAATGTGATGCTACTTTGCCTTTAACTTTGTGGTGTGTTGAGATGGACTATTTGTCCTTTTATAGTGGGTGTGCTTTTACTTCTAAATTTAGGAAATAATATTTTTTCGGTTGTGTACTGTACCTGGTAAAAGTTGTTTCTTGTCTACTTGTCCTTTTATGCTAAAAAAAGTCTGATATTCTCTGTTTGATTTTCATTCAGGTAGTACTTATTGGAATACTTTTTTGAAATCTTTTTTTAGAATATAAATATGGAAGCCACTACATCAAACAAGAAACATAAAAAACTTTCAGGTATTAATTTAATATGTAATGATATAGGAGTTGTTTCAATAATTAATACTCTACAATATTCGAACATAATTTTCTTATCCCGCTATTGTTTTTGTTCTTATTAGTGGATGCAGTGCAACCTAGAGAGGTACAAAAATATTGTGGGGTTAAATTACACTGGAAGGTTAGGGAAAAAACTACAAGGATCGGGTTTTGAATACATGTTTGACTTGGCTCACAAGGTTAACACTTGTAAGCCATTACTAGTAGCCCTAACTAGAACTTACCAACCACAATCCGGGCTATTTTTGTTTGGTGAACATCAAGAACTAGAGTTGTTTTTTAGTCTACAAGACATTTTTCGCATAACTGGCTTACCAATTGATGGTGAGTCGGTTTCCATTGAAGATGTGAAATTAAAGGTGGGTGAGTTTGGTAGTCTCACAGGACTAGAATGTGATAAACCTGTTATTTCATTGCAAACACTGGTTGATGCAATCTATATGTCATACGATGATGTAAATGATATGGATGAGGTCAGGCTCAATCAAATATGTAGAATAGTTGCCCTCCTAGGCATAGGCTGTATGATTATGCAGGAAACAAAATCAACAATTAAAATCAAATACATTTGTCTTCTTCGAAAAGTTGAGTGCAAAAAAGATTATGCTTGGGGAGCAGCAGCATGGGCAAATCTACACTCCAGTTTGATTGAAATAAAAAAAGGTTATGGAACACAACTCTACGGCTCTGCGGTGTCATTGATGGTAAATTCTAATCTTTTTTAATTAACATGCTTTCTATTTCGAGCCTACATAAATTAAGTCTCACTCACTTAAACTAATTTTTTTACTACAGGTTTTCGCCTTGGTACGAATTCCAAGGTTAATTCCTTATGTTTTTAAGGATAGAGGCACCCAAGCACTCTACAATTTATCCTTTCCAATGATGATAGAGTTCTCTAACATTATTGGGAGGGATGAAATGGTCAACAATTACAATCAAACTCAAACGAGTGAGTTTGAAGTTGTCCTAATGACCTTAACTGGAAATGACGTAAGTTTCTTAATTTATTTTATGTCATAGCATGTTCATTAATACATCTCACAATAACTACTATGACCAATAGGAATTGGGGTATTCAGTGACCACAACCATTGCAGATAGTTTCACGGTGAAGCACCAACCACATCTAGCACCTAGACAATTCCCTTTATTCAACCCCAGGAATAAGATGTTACAACAGTGGGTAGAGGAATTACCAACTATGAATGTTGGTCGAAAAAAAAAAAGAAAGGGAGTTTAGAGTTACATAAAAACTTATGGGAACAAAGGTGGACCCGACTAATTACTCTGCACGATGAAGGTATTGCTAAATAACTAGTAATTATTTTATATTTTATTACTTTGCTAAGCAAATTTAAAGACACATTATTTAACGAAGCAGATGAACAAGATTCACCAAATCCTTCTCAGCATGGAGCTGAGGTACAAGTCAGGATGAAAAAACTACTTGTACTTGACATAAATGGATTGTTAGCACATATTGTCTATACTAATCCTAATCAATATCAAAGACGTCCAGATGCAATTCGTGGGAAAAATGCAAGTAAGGATAGTCTTTTTTATTTGAATTAAGTGCAACTTCATCTTTCTATCACTAACTACTTGCAATTCATAAATTATTACAGTTTTCATGCGACCATTCCTTACTGAATTTTTGGAATTTTGCTTTGACAAATTTGAAGTTGGCATATGGTCTTCAAGGATGATGTACTCCTCAGCTTTTATCTATCTTCTTAATTTTTTTCATGCTCTTCTATTAATAATGTCTACTTTAGAAATTATGATATTGATTATTACAATCGTAGGATGGATTTAGTACCAATTTTTTCATATATTTCATTTTCATAGTTGGAATCTTGATCCAATCATAGATGCTATCATGGGAGACCTAAAAAACAAGTCTGTTTTCTGCTGGGTAAGCATTTTTTAATTTTAAATTTGGCTACTAAACCATATCTCTAATTGTCTTAACCTGAACCCTTTGACATACAATTTGTTTTATTTATTTTCTTAATTTTAAACTTTTCTTCTTTTACCAATCACATATCATTTCTCATTCATGCTTGCAGGACGGATCTCATTGTACCAATACAAACCACTATTCCCTCCATGGAAATAAACATAAGAAAATTGTCTTTAAGGAATTGAAGAAAATTTGGGAAGACACTATTTCTGATTTTCCTTGGGAAAAAGGAATCTACAATGAATCCAATACATTACTATTGGATGATTCCCCTTATAAGGGTTTGTGTAATCCTGTAAGTACTTTCGCAGTCTAGTCTCTTATAGTTTAAACATTTAATTCAATAAAAAAAGCAATAAATTAATTATGTTGCTAACGTTACTTCATTGATTATTATAGCCCTTCACCTCAGTCTTCCCTCATTCATTCACTTCTAGCGACGAAAATGACTACTCTTTAGGTAATTTGTTCATTACTTCAAATTCATTTTTTTTTCATATACCAATTAAAATTATTCATCAATACGATAACTCTCACTTATGACAGGTGACGGAGGGGACCTCAGAACATTTCTAGAGGGTTTGGCAAATGCTGAAAACATGCGTAACTACATTCAGGAAAATGCATTTGGCCAACCTCCAATTACCGAAACAAGTCAAGAATGTCAATACTATCAAAAAGTCCTCAGTAGTCTTTCTACAAGCCAAGTGTGATTGAAATTTATTACTTAGCATACATTCATGTATTTGATCTCCAAAGTATGGATTTACACACTTATTGACAAATTTCTAAATTTTACGTCCAACATTTGTTATCTGGATTCAACTATTTAAATCATAATCTGTATATTACTACATTTACGGTCATAACCAATTTCACATGCCAAGAAAGAAGTAAAATTTCCACCATGTCAAAACCAGGCCTATAACATAAATACAATTTTAACATATAATTATCAAAACATAATTCACAATAAATTCACCATACTAACGTTAATTTTAAAAAATCACCAACATATTAGGCTAACTAGTTTGTCCTGCATCACAAAATTCCCTTTCAATGATACAATTTTAGGTACTCGCTCCTTTTAAATTTTTGCACCTACCCATGTATGTTAACTTATTTGTAATTTAAAATTTATTATACACAAATAAAAATTTAATCAAACATTTGCTAACCAAAATCAGACTTTTGATAATAGTACTGTAATGGAAAGGCAATAGCCCTTTTGACATTCAAAACCAAAAAAAAAATGGACAGAAAAGCAATATGCCTTCAAAAACTCGCATGGGGATTTTCTTGTACCATAAATCCGCATTCGATTTATTCACCCATTTATAGTCGAATGCGGGTTTTGAAACATCAAGTAAACACAGAGATATTTTTTTGGTATAAACCATAGGTATCCCCTATTACCAGGGGCAATCCTATTCGAGGCTTAGTCACAGTTAAGGCTCTTCACCCCTCCCGAATAATGTGTTTAGTGGGGATCGAACCCGGGAGCTCTTCCCACAATCTCAGTCTGTGTTTGACACATAGAAATATATTAGTATAGGGTTAATTTTTTTTTTTAAAAAAAAGGGAACCAACAACTTAACTCTTCATAAACCCGCATTCGGGTTTTGTTGAGCCAGAAATCCTCATGCGGGTTTGTTTGGTCTTAATATTCGCATGCGGGGTTTTTAAACATCATGTAGACACAAAGCAATGATGTTTCCTTTATTTTAGGCCTTAACGTATTTCCATTATAATGATGGTGGTTATAAATTCCATTAGAAAAATTCTTCTTCAAATATATCTAAATTTCCATCCTTATTTTAAAAATAATATTTTATGGAAAAAGTTTTTTAGCTCATTTAACATCCATTAATTATATATAAATATATATTTCAATTTTTCTCATATTACTTATCCTACCAAATTTTACTAAAAATAATAAAAATTACAGTATTTAACTCATTTAAAATCCATACTAAATAATATATACTCAAATATATTCATTTATTTATTAAACCATATAGCATTGCTAATATTACAGAACAAGAGTCTGCAATAATTTTATCGTTTACCTTCATCATTTGGACCCAAGTATTTTCTCTTGCTAACCTTTTAATTGTTCACCACAAAAAACCACCGCACTAATATAAAGACAATTTAAAATAACACCTATCCACTCAGAGAAAACCAAAAGACAAAGCCTCTCACTCCCACTCAAAACACCTTCATCCTCGTTCGTCCTCCTTCCTCCATAGATAATGAGCACAAGCAACCACCGACGAATGGGACCTTCGGTGAGCAACTTCTGTCGCGATCCACCGCCACGCCCTGCCTAGAGGTATACTTTTCGACACAACTACAATATTTACTTAACTCTCCTCTCATTAAACCTTAGTCATTCCCTCATTCTTATGGATATGTTTCTCTGCATCTGATGCAACATGCATTCATCATTTACATAAATAGGGTATAGAATGCTTCTACACATTGATTTATTCCCTGAGAACAGAAACATTATTTAGGGTTTTGTTCAAAACCATCGCTCACGTATAATAGGGTTTTTAAGAAAGATTACTCATTACCAGACCAATTCTTAGCAAATAGACCCCACGCTTGTTTGATGTCTGTTAAAATAATGTTTTTGTCGTACAGCACTACACCATCAAAATTACCTAATTAGGCAAACCCCTTTTTCTTTGAGTAATTCTATGGGACCACTTTGGAAGATTTCAGTATCTCTCCGGGACCACTTTCACGAACATGGTAAAAAAAACTCTTTTAAAATTATGCCCTGTGAGCGTTATACCCCTAAATTGCATAACAGATTCACTTCCAACTAAACAAATATTAACCCCAAAACGAACAACCTTCAACCATCCTATTTAACATTCTCGTGAACCTTACCCATTAATATAATATTATCCACATGCATGCCAAACATATTTCATTTTCCACAATTGCATAATACTAGGGCTATATTGTCTACCTTTCACTACCACTAACACTTGCATGATTGGTAAAATATTAATAATATTTCCTACCATTCAGTGCCCTTCTGTAATACAAAGACTTCCATGTTTTATTTTATTTCTACACAAACTACAAACTTGTCACACTATTACACTCAAGTTGATTTTATCAAACTTGTTATTCATAACTAAACTATATTATACTCTCAAATTATAATAGGCCACACACATCACTCATTGGTTCCAAATTGGAAATCAACTACTAACTTCCTCTATCCCTCATAGGGACCAATTCCACCTATTTTAATTTGTCATCATTCATGCTTTTTTTAATGATATACACCTGCCCTCCTAGGAGCACTATCCGCAATTTACATTGTAATACAAATAACACATTGGGCCCTGTCATACTTTCAGTTCACAATAGGACTCCATTCCTATTAAGTTTTGTCAGTATTCAACTTAGTTTTATTAAATCTCCACCACTTACAATGCATATGGTTTGTAACCACAATATGGCATACACCTTTAATGTCCATTTATTTCAGGACTCACAGATCTTTTACAGGGTGTACTTACAAGGCAAAGTGGAAGCCTAATCAGGTAATAATTTCTTGTATCATAATTTCAAAAATTTAATTTCTGTCCCTGCAAATTGATTACCTCATCTAATATGGCCATGCAGACTAGGATAAGGGTTGCCAAACATTTAAATGACTTCCTGCTACCGAGATTGGATGAAGTCGTTAAGTTCAAAGACCCTGCAGGAAATATTCACCACATAGAAGTCAACATACATGATGACAAGCAATGGTTTGAGGATGGGTTGCTACAGATGATGCAGTTCTACAACCTACAACAAGAAGTTCAGATACACTACACTTACACACTCAATGACGAGTTTCAACTTAGAATTTGGCACCCACATGGATTGGGTGAAATTCAGTACCCTCACCGTAGACAAGTGCACCGAGAAATCAATGAGGAACCACAGGAAGTTATGGATATCGAAGATGACATAGAAGTTATTGACATCCCAGATGACCTCCAACAATTTCCAAGGGGTGTTGCTGCTAATGTCCTATGGACAACTAAACTCACTAAAGCACAAGAAGGAGGCAGACAAGGCTTGGTAAATAATTTCAATCACTACTTTTTCCTTTGCATTACATTTGGTTCCTATAATTATTTCTTTCATTACAAAGCCCCAATTAAGTTCATAATTCCAAAACAATTATGTAGGTCCTCCCTGTTAGAATAGTAACAGAATTGCTAGATGAGAACCATCAAGTATTGCTTGTTTACGTGCCTAATCAAGGGATTAAGCCATGGAAGCTGCTGTGGAACACCAAGAAAGCAAAACATTGTCGTCTTGGGTAAGGTTGGTACCAGTACTGCAGGGAAAAGGGACTTAAGGCAAGTGATGAAATTTGTTTTTGGAAAGTGGATGGTGCACAATACTTATGTTTCCAAGTACAACGTCACAGGGAATAGGACCAAATTTACATGACTTTTGTGGAAAATGTTTTGTAATGAGGACCTTCATGTCCTCTTTTGGCAAGTTCAAAACTGTAGTTTGTATTAATATTGGTAGTTGGTTATTTACATTTTAGTTGCTAGTTATGAACATGGTGGGCCTATGAACATTTCCCTTACTGTTATTTAGTCTTGTAAATATTATAAGCAGAACTTTATGTTACGCCCTATGTATATTAAGACATCCTTTTGCAATGCAGTCGAAGCTCATAGGTTTAGCCAAGTTCATATCCAAAAGGTTCAGGTTTTGCCAGGAATTTTTGCTGGAATTTAATTGCCTTAATATTTCCTGTTGCGAGATTTCTTTGGGTGTGTTGGAGTGTTAATTACCTCCTTTTATCATGCTTTAAACATTGCTAATGTGCGTTTTTTTTTTCTCAGCTTTAATAGATGTTAAGTATGGACAGGTTAATTATCTTTAATCAAACATTAAACAGACGTTAACAGCGGCCATGTCATTTACACTTTAATTATCCTTAAATATAATTTACGAATGAATAGGTTCTCTATTAAAAAAAGGACTAAGTGTTAAATAACACAACTTAAATGAAAAGGACTACTAAGCAAATAAGATAACTTACTGTTAAAAAAATAGCAGGTTACCGGTAAACAATCTGAGTCGTCCACACAAATTTTTAACAATCCAACGGTTAATATCGAGTGTACCACTAGTGGTACACTATTTGGGAAACTCACGCTAGACGTGGCCTGAAAAGAGATTTTAATAAATGTTTATAAAATGTAGGGTGCTTCTAGGGTGTGTCACCCACATGGGTGACACACCGATATGTCACTTTTTTTCCAGGTTATAGCAGGTTAGTTAATCTATTAGAATAAAATAATAAACAACGATACTGTCTTTCCAGACCAAAAATAATAACACTGTTAATGGATATTTCAAACCAAAAATCGATAAACACCGGTACTGTCTTGCTGGACGATCTTCTTCTTAGCACCATTTGGTCCATTTCGTTCGCTCGGTTGCTAGACCACTAATGAAGGTTGCCAACAGATAGCAGCTTAAAATTTCACAAGAGGGGCACCTGAGTAATTTTTTCACAAACCAGTTTACCAAGTAGCAGGTAACACATCAGGGACGTTCATTAAAAAAAATAAATCTAAAGGCTCAGAGAAGGTGGAACACTGGTGTGTCACCCAGAGGGTGACACGCCCTAGACGTTGCCTAAAATGTATTCAATTGCGTTTAATATGTTTTCATTCCATATATTTAACATTAACCTACTTGGTAGGGGTGAAGTGGAGGGGGGAGAAGGGAAGTGGGGAGAAATGGTGTGTTTGGTGAAGAGGGAGGAGGGAAGTGGGGATAAATGGTGTGTTTGGTGAGGAGGGAAATGGGTGGAGATGAGGGGAGATGTGTTAGGACCACAGGAAACACTAGAAGAGGGGTTAAATAGTGTTTTAATAAACCTATGCAGATTTTTGAAAATCTTTTAAAACAAGCATACTGATTTGAAAATATTTGAGCAACCTTCCGAAATTGGGAAGTTTAGCAACTTGCTGATGCAACCCAGAAGGTTGGAGATAAACAATTTTGAAGTATTTTTGCGTGAAGAAAAGATTATTTTTCTGTGTGGATATATAAAACAACCTTTCTTAAACCCTCATTGGTTAGATAAAACAAATAACAGCGGAAAGTAAAAGAGTTAAGGGTAGAGAGAATTCAGCCACAAGATTTATCCTGGTTCACCCACCAACTCAGTGAGCTACGTCCGGTCCCAGGGCAACACTCCACTGGATTTTCACTAATCTCGCAGGATTACAAGTATTATTTGAACCCAGCCTCTTCAGGCTAAACACCAAGTATTCTTTGGACCCAGCCACACTGAACTGGCTGTAACAAGCTTGAAGCAACCTTCTAAAAGAAGCATACTTTGAACCTGCTGATCTAGAGCAACATGCTGAAGTTATGCAACCATCTGAAAGCTCTCAACCTGCTAGAAGTATGTGCGTACTAAAATTGAACCTGCTGAACACATACTCTCCGAACTATCACTTGATGACGTGGCAATTCGAGCTCACTGAAATGAAGAACTCTCTGAAATGCTTGAATCTGCTGAAGACTCTCTCAACCCTCTGATGACGTGTACCAATCTTTAAGCAGAGAAGTCTTACTGAATTAGTGCAATACAATATCTGTTAAAGATAGAAGACCTTTTGCGCAAAGAATAAAAGCTCTCTAAACGTCTTCTGCCATCATCTACAAAAGGAAGTCTTTACAGAGGTCTTTCCGCATCTTATGGAACTTCGTACACGAAAAGGGAACCTATGAACCTGCTGTGTGTCAGAGCAGTGCTATATCTTCACACCTACTCTACTCAAGACAAAGACTTTCATAAGTTTATCTCTCAACGTCTACTTTATCAACGACTATTTTTCCAACGCTATATATAGCTCAATGAAAAGCCTTGAAGATGTGAGAGCAAAATGTAAGAGAAAAGAAAGAGAGCGAATAATATAGAAAAACCTCACAGAAAGGTGAACCGCTCCAGAAAAGAGAATAAAGAAAGCATGATAAGCTAGAGAAGCTCTCCAGAAAAGAAGAGAAGATAAAGCTTAGCAAAAAGAGTGAATCGGCCAAATCAAAAAAAGATACATTCCAATCCAAACACTCTGTTATTTCTCATTTCCTTGTACATAGATTTATCCTCTGTATTTTGAGTTTTTGCTCAGTTATCCTTTGAACAAGAGAATCCGTGTTTAAGTTTCTCGGAACCTTAAACCTATCATATTTGTAAACTTGATGGGTTTCTGGCAAGCGAACCAAAAATCCAGTAGTATAATAGTAAGAAAGATATCTTATCCACAGGAAACGGTCAATTCATGTATACTCGTGATCTATTTATCAAGGGAGAACAACGGTTTTTAAGAATATTGTTGCGGAAATTATAAACTGAAATTCAATAATTAATGAATTAGAAAGGAAGAGTTAGAGACACTTTACTTGGATTAGGATTGAACTTCATCTCATCACACCCCTCATGTATGTCGAGACTACCCAATATTTATAGGCTTTGAACTATAACACTGTAGACAAACTATATTGCTAAGACCCCGAGTTACCAGGCGCCATCACACTCAAAGGTAATCCATGCGGGTTCTCCTAAGCGACAGACTTGTTGAGTCTCAAAAATATCATAAGAGAAAATATGATGTTTAAGACAACTCAATTCCCAAGTTTTAATGCTTAACAAATTTGAGTTAAAATATTTATCATAGATACATATATGTTTTAATGATTTATCTATGATTTCAGCAAGAGTCACTATGAGCCTACATAAAAAGACTAAGTGTTGAAGCTGTCTGAAGAAGCAGAACTCGTCTGAAGAGTTGAAGCTGGCTGAAGTAGCTCAACCCGTCTGAAGTATCAGTGTTGTCTGAAGTCTCACTTATGACGTGGCACTCTCTACTGAAGCTTGTGAAGACTTTTCTGAACCTCTGCTGCAGGTACCTTTTCAAACACGTTTACGGCAAGGAACACAGAGACCTTTCCTGGTGATTTTGAATTTCATACACCACTGAGGAAATTTCTGCAACGCAGCCTCTGCAACAACATTTGTAGCAGCCTTAATGCAAGAGAAACCTTGTATCATGTCAGAAATATCAGAGCTCTCAGAAGCATGTCTCACAACGGATTAAATAGCATTTAATGCTATCTCTAAACGGTGGTATTTCAACGGATTAAAGTTTGGGTATAAATACCCCTCTATGAAGACCATCAAGAGTAACGAAGAAAAAGAGAGAAAATCAATATACAAGAAAGCCAAGAGAAACATCACGCTGCAAGTTTTTACTCCGTAAAAACTCTCTGATAGAATTCTTTGTACACATTTGTATATCTTGAGCATACCTCAGTTTTTATTGTACATTGTATTGGTTTGAGCTTCAAACTTGGATAGTTTAAAAGCTTAAACCCCTTTCTTTGTAAACCTTGGTAGAGCCTGAAGAGGCTTGACAGAAAAGAATACTTGTGGTAGAGCCTGAAGAGGCTTGACAGAAAAGAATACTTGTGGTAGAGCCTGAAGAGGCTTGATAGAAAAGAATACTTGTGGTAGAGCCTGAAGAGGCTTGACAGAAAAGAATACTTTTTCGTGTCTGGAGAGACTGTACTCGTGGTGTCTGGAGAGACTGTACTCGTTGTGTCTGGAGAGACTGTACTCGTTGTGTCTGGAGAGACTGTACTCGTGGTGTCTGGAGAGACTGTACTCGTTGTGTCTGGAGAGACTGTACTCGTTGTGTCTGGAGAGACTGTACTCATATTCAAGTTTGTAATCTGAATATTCATATAGTGGAAATCCAGTGGTTGTTTGCCATTGGGACTGGACGTAGCTCACAGTGGTAGTGAGTGAACCAGGATAAATTCCTTGACTAAGTTTTCTTACTCTTATCTCTTGTCAATTCTTTTTATACTAATCAAGGGGTTAGAGTAATTAATCTGATATGTTATAAAGGCATAAAACATTGTTTTAAATCAGTATTTTTTATACTGTCTGAAAACTTCAGACAGTCCTTTAAGAGCCTGTCTGAAATCATGTTTTTAACACCTGTTTGCGAAAAAGCTTTCAAAAATATTCAGAAACACTATTCAACCCCCCTTTTAGTGTTTCCCTGTGTTCCTACAGTTGGTACCAGAGCTCTACTCAGGGTTGAAGCACCTAACAAGTGACTGAGGACTGAAAGATCCAAATGGAAGCTTCTAACAGCAACAGGCAATACATCACAGAAGGAGCCTCTATCACAAGACCCCCAACATTCAATGGAGTGGATTACCACTACTGGAGAGATCGTATGAAGTTGTTCATTGAGAGCAACAACATTGATGTTTGGGAGGTGGTCACTGATGGAGATTATGTGCCTATGCAAAATGGTTTGCCTATACCTAAGAGTGAATGGACCCTGGAGCAGAAGACTAGAGTCCAGATGAATGCTAAAGCCAAACTCTATCTGATATGTTCCTTGAATAAATCAGAATATGAGAAGGTCCATGGATGCACTTCTGCCAAGGAGATTTGGGATACTCTTGCAGCAGCCCATGAAGGGACTGAAACTGTCAAGCAATCCAAAATCAGCATGCTTATACATCAGTATGAGATGTTTAAGATGGAAGAAACTGAAACTATTGACCAAATGTTTGGGAGATTTCAGACCATAACCAATGGACTCAGGTCCTTAGGAAGAACCTATGAATCTGGAGACAACAACAGAAAGATTCTAAGAAGTCTACCTAAGTCCTGGACACCCAAAGTCACTGCCATTCAAGAGGCAAAAGATTTGAACTCTCTGAGAATAGAAGAACTGTTGGGATCTCTCAAAGTCCATGAACTTGAGCTTGGAGAAGATGACAACAAGAAGAAGTCTCTGGCTCTAAACTCCAAGGTCAAACAGTCTAGGCATGGCAGCATGAAGGCTATGCAAGCTGAGGACATTTCAGAAGCAGATGAAGATTCTGAAGACAGCTCAGAAGATGAAGATGATCTTGCTCTTTTAAGCAGAAAGATCAAGAGAATGTTGCAGAACAGAGGAAAGTTCAGAAAGAACCAACCGTCATCATCCAAATCAGGTAAGACAGGTAAAGAGTCTAACCTTGATAAAATTTCTTGCTTTGAATGTAAGCAACCAGGACACATAATGGCTGATTGTCCAAGACTGAAGAAAAACAACTTCAAGAAGAAGTTTTCCAAAAAGAAGAAAAGTCTCATGGCAACATGGGAAGATCTTGATGAATCAACCTCAGAAGAAGAAGAAGATACTTCAGAAAAGGCAAATCTGTGTCTCATGGCTAGTCTACCGTCCTCAGACAGCTCTGAAGCTGAGGTATTTCCTCTTACTCTACAAGAAATGTATGATGATCTGGTGGAAAGTTTTCAAGAACTTTTCCAAGAGTATAAGAATCTATCCAAAGCCCACACAGAAATGTGTAACAAATATGAGGCACATGAGATAGAACATATTATGCTCAAAGAAAAGGTTCTTGAGACTAAAAACTGCAGTTCACAAGCTGTGTCTGAAGAAAATAAGAAACTTCAGAAGCAGGTTGTGGAACTGACAAAAGATCTGGCCAAATTTGTCAAAGGAACTAAAAATCTGAATATAATGCTTGGAAATCAAAGGCATTCCCTTGACAAAACTGGACTAAGCTTTTGTGATCATAACTTGTCTGAACCTCCTACTGTCTTAAATTTTTCTAAAAAGAAGGTTACTGGGTGTTCTCACTGTGGTAAGCCTGGACACAATGTGGCTCAGTGCAAACACAGGAGAAAGACAAGGCCCAAAGCTAACAAGAAAGGACCCAAAAGAATATGGGTACCTAAAAACTTAATTATTCCTGTTGCAGATGTGTTTAACAGGACAAAGGAGACCCCACAAATGGTACCTGGACAGTGGGTGCTCGCGACACATGACAGGAGAAAGGTCTTTGTTCCAAAACCTTAGACCTAGAACTGGTGGAATGGTCACCTTTGGTGGAAATCAGCAAGGGAAGATCATTGGAATAGGGACTGTAGGTATATCTCCTTCATCCCTTATTAAAAATGTACTTCTAGTGGAGGGACTACAACATAACTTACTGAGCATAAGTCAATTATGTGACAGCGGTTATGTGGTATCCTTTACTAAGGAAGGATGCATAGTCAAAGACTCCTCTAAGCAAATCCTCTTTACTGCTAAGAGACACAACAATGTGTATAAAATTGATCTAGAGGATCTAGCAAGTCAAAATGTAAAGTGTTTCATTTCTGTTGAAGATGAAAAACAGATTTGGCATCAAAGACTTGGGCATGCCAGCTTGAGATTAATCTCAAAATTAGCAAAACACAATCTTGTTAAAGGATTACCCAAGCTTTCATACAAATCTGACATTTTATGTGAAAGCTATCTGAAAGGGAAACAAACAAGACACTCTTTTAAGAGTAAAGATGTTGTTTCAACTAGCAGATCACTAGAACTTTTACACATTGACTTGTTTGGTCCTATTAGAACAGAAAGTCTTAGTGGTAAGAAATATGGCTTGGTCATTGTTGATGACTATTCTAGATTCACTTGGGTGTTATTCCTAAGAAGCAAGGATGAGACTTTTAGGAATTTCACAATATTCTGCAAGAAGGTACAGAATGAGAAAGGATTCTGTATTTCTGTTATCAGAAGTGATCATGGTGGAGAGTTTGAGAATGCAAACTTTCAAATGTTTTGTTATGAGAATGGGATCTCACACAATTTCTCTGTGGCTAGAACACCTCAACAGAATGGGGTTGTTGAGAGAAAGAACAGAAGTTTGCAAGAGATGGCAAGGACCATGCTCAACTCATGCAGCTTACCAAGATCCTTCTGGGCAGAAGCTGTTAGCACAGCATGTTACCTTCAAAACAGAATATTGGTAAGACCAATTCTGAAAAAGACTGCCTATGAACTATGGAAAGGAAGAAAACCCAACATATCATACTTTCACACCTTTGGATGTGAATGTTTTATACTCAACACCAAGGATGATCTTGGAAAATTTGATGAAAAGTCTGATAAAGGATTTTTCATTGGATATTCTGAAACATCTAAAGCCTATAGAGTGTATAACTCTAGAACTCCAACTGTTGAAGAAACTATTCATGTTAAATTCAATGATAACAAAGAGACTGATAGGGAACTATCAGATCTAGAGGATGACTTTGCAGGAATGGAGCTGAATGACCACAGCAGCTCGAAGGATGAGCAGCTGTCTGAAGTACCTACTGTTACTAAACCTCTTCAGACAAATGTTGAGTCTCGAACAGAACAAACAGATGTGATATTTCCTCAGAAACCTGATTGGAAATATAAATCACATCATCCTAAGGAGCAAATCATTGGCAGCACTTCAGAAGGAGTTAAGACAAGATCAAAATTCAAGATTCTGAACTCTCTTGCTCTCCTATCTGAAATAGATCCAAAGAACATTGATGAAGCTCTGCATGATGAAGGGTGGATCCTAGCCATGCAAGAAGAGCTGAATCAGTTTGCTAGGAGTGATGTCTGGACTCTTGTTCCTAAACCCCATGGGAAAACTATTATTGGAACCAAATGGGTGTTCAGAAACAAGTTGTCTGAAGAAGGCAAGGTAGTCAGAAACAAGGCAAGATTAGTTGCTCAAGGATACAACCAGCAAGAAGGTATTGATTTCACTGAAACCTTTGTGACACCCTTAGTTATACCGCCAAGAATATCACATTTCAAAACGTAACCGTCGAATTTACTGTTTTAAAACTTAGAAAATACGAAAAAAAAAATTTTTTGAAAGAAACATCATAACATATATAGAACCATAGTGTCAAAGTAATCCCGGAGTAAACAATATCACCATCAAAACAAGAGTTCTAGTAGTAGACCATAATAAATAAGACCTCAGCCAAAACGAAACAAAACAAAAGGTCACTAAATCAGAGCTGCTACTAACTAGACTCGTGACTACCCCCAGTTACGCTATCCTACTCGTCATTATCCGTCTCAGCAGGAATCCACCCACAACTCCTCCCTCCAGTACCTCCGAGGTTGATCATCCCAAAGTCTTCTGAGGGGTCGTCACTGGAAGAATCCTCTTCCGGCTCCTCATTCTCAGAGTCATCCTTTGGGTCTTCTTCTGGGTCCTCCTCCTCAGATGTAGTGTCATCGATCACGATCATGTCTAGCTCACTCGGACGGGAACGGCCAAATGCGTCAGAATATACAGGCTGTGGAGGTGACACCTCTGGACCGGGAGAGTAACGAGGGGAATCTGGCTCGCCCATGGTCGCCATCCGTGAGGACTGTGACGATGCTGATGGAGAGGGGCGATGACGACGGTTGAGAAAAGTAGTGTAGCGACGGAGTCTGGGTGGAGTCTCAAACTCAAGGATCACTGGCACTGTGAAATCTATCTCCGGTACCAGGGGAAGGCTGGGATGAGAAATGGTGACGCGCACCTCCCCCGTGAAAACACATCGCCTAGGGACGTCGGTAATCCGCCACTGGCCTCGTGGCTCCCACCTCAACGTGATCCTCATAGTGGACATCCTGAATCTCTCCAATACCAACTGTCGACGTGGCGAAGAAGTACGACGACAGGAAATAACAGAAGCAGAAAAGGAAGGGTGAGAACATCACATGAACTCATATCAAGTAGAATACAGTAACTAGAGCATCCATAAAATATTCACAGACATTCACATAATCTCAATCACAAGTGTGCAATTGATGCTATAATGATGTACATAACTAATGCATGAGGGCCCGGGAAAACATCACCAAAAGCAGAGCACATAGCAACTGCTCGACCATATATGTACAATATATCAGGAGTATAGTTTGTACTAGCAAATAGTACGAAGAGCATTGCTCAATCTCTGGCCAAGACGATTTTCCGACTTCCAGACAAACTCACTGATTATGAAAACTTGAGAGCGACAGGATAGTCAAGCCTGTACCCCGTTTGCACGACAGTAGGGGGCGAGCCTACGCCACTTATGCCATTCCGGGACCTGACTTATCCTCAGGGCTGGTCTCCTTTACTGGACCGCTGGTGTTCTTTGCAAAACCCAGTGCACCCGTCCCATCCAGTTTCACACTGTACTAGAGTGGTATTGCCATATAGGTCGTAAGGCTTTTGAACCTTAATCATTATTGATGCACATGATGTATGTCACACCGCAAACACTTACAATATTACGTCCTTCAGGCAATCCCATTGAATCTTTTTACGTCACCACTTTATCGTGGTGCAACCTTGTAGATTCAAGGTCTTTCTTTTGAGGAAAACCAAATCACACTCTCTTGCCAAGCTTCTCAAGTTTTATGTAGAGAGAAAGTGTGGGTTATAATCTTTTAAGGTGGCTTGTGCTAGCTTTATTGATAATCATGTTCACTTAAGTCCTACAATTTACTAAGGCTTATGGATATGTCTTATGAAAGGCATTACTAATCCTAATTCTATTTGTATGACTAATTAAGATTAGGCTTAACCTTTAATCATAACTAGTCTTCATTAATCGAATTTCAATTAATCTTATCCTTCTTTAATTAAGTCTTAATCCTTACTTAAGATCCTAATTAGTTTCTAATTATCCCTTAATCTCTTCCTTAATCTTGGATTAGGGTTTTTAATTATGCTTGATTAAGGTTAAATTGTAATTAATTAGTTTTTTACCGTCTTAGAGATTAATTACTTAATTAACACTTATATTAATATTAATTATCTTTAGACTTAATTAATTATTAATTAACCTAAGTAATTTAGGCTAATCAACATAGGTGATTAAATTAGTTAAGCCTACTAATTAATCCTAAAATTTAATTTTTCACAACTTAGATTGGTGTTGAAGTTCAACCCTAATCTAAGCCTAAGCCCATGGATTATTTTTAGTTGTCTTTTAAATTGAGTTTTGACTTTCTTTTTGAAGGCTTTGGGACTAAACAAAAGCCTAAAGGTTATTGGACTCGTGAGAGCCCATTTTTATTCATAATAAATAAAAATATGACTTTTAAATAGATTTTTATTTTAGTTAAAATAAAAATCCGAATTTAATTACTTAATTTAAAAACTTATCTTATTTACAATTTAGTCCTTTTTGTTACAAATTTATTCTTTAGTCCTTTTGGGCCAATTTAGCCCAAAAACATGTTTTAAACATCCTTTTGATCTTTTTAGGATCAAAAGGACATTCTTGATGAGTTTCATCAAGAACACTCATGAACATCAAGAACAACCTTGAATGTTCATCCAAAACTTCAAATTTTTTTCACAACATCCAATCTTCACCAAAACTTCACACATTCATCAATAAACAATCTAAATGCCAAATATCATACTAATCCACTCAAAATCATCTACACACACATTAAAGTTCATAACTCCATTTTCAAGCTCAAAACATCATTATTTTCAAGATAAATCACCAAATCAATTTTTCCACTTAAGATCAACCACATGCATGTACATATATCCATCATATAATCACATCCAAACCATCAAAATAATTTTTTGCACACATGCAGCCACCTCTTCCTCTCTTGGCCGAGAGCTTAAAGGGAAAAAGGAGGGATTTTTCAACAAAAATCCTTCCTTGGCTTGCATGCAACACAATCCAACCATCAACAACAATCCAAACAAGATCAAAGACATGCAAACAACAATAATAACCCAGCTCATCAAGACCGAAAATATTTTCTCAAAAACAAGCTCAAAGGTTTGATTTTTCAAGAGAAAAACAAGAGAAAAAGCAAGGATTCAAGGGCAAATCCTTGACTCTAGTTACATGGCCTACTAGAGTTCAAGTTCTCCCCCCCCCCCCCCTTTACCTTAGATCTTCAAGGGAATGAGTGCAGATTTTTCCTCCTCCAACAGCCCCTTCAAGCTCCTCCTTCAAGCCTCCAACAAGTGGATTTTTGGTAGAAAGTATGTATTTTTTTTTTCTTTAGCTTAAATCCAAGAATGGGACTTAAGCTTGGTTGGTGATTTGGGTGGAGATGAAGAAATTTTGGGGAGAAGAAGGGTGGTGGTGCGCGGCCAGCAAGGGAGAAAGAAGAAGAAGAAGAGAGAAAATGGGTAGGTGGAGAAGATGGCTAAGTGAAAAATGGCCATAAAGTGAAGCTTCTCCTTTATATAGACTTAATGGTGTGAAGGAAGACATGGACAAGTGGCACACATGCAACATGCTATGCAGCGCAATTTTCAGAGGAGAAAATAAGGTTTGTGCAATTTTTTTCTAGCCCGGATCAAGAGTATTCGGGCCCGGGTCGGGGTACCGGAGGGCAAAAAGGTCAATTTTTGCAGAAAAATCCCAAAAATTCCCAGAAAATTCCTAAAAATAGGAAATTTAATACTAAATCCAAAAATATAAATTTTGGTGATAAAAAATAATTTTAACAATTCAATAAAACACGAAATGCGGTAAAACGGTAAGAAGCGGGCATTACAGTAAGTAGAGAGAGAAAATTAAGGTTTTATTTACAGAGATTGTATAGAATTATAATTATAATTTTAAATCATCTTTTAAGGTTCAAAATATATCTTCCATATTTTTCTACAAAATTTTTTTTTTCATATGCTGGCTATGGTTATACTGTTAATTGGGCATTTTGATCTTTTTGCCCAGAAGTGCTAGAAAAATTCTAAATAATTTCCTAAAACTCATCACTAATTATATTAAGAGTATTTTGAATAAAGGTATAGATACCTTAGAGTTTTAGCTATTTTTAATAATTAAATCTATATTTTCCTTAACTGTATAATTACTAAAGGTGTCTTAGGTTATTTTCTCAAACACCTCTCTAGAGAAATTTACTCATAATTGTGGTTGGGTATTATAAATTTGGTTGTCTATTAAAAGCTACTAAATACTTTATAATTAAATGATTATTACTATTTAAAAATTTTCTTTATTCTATTTATACACCAGTAAGAAAAATTGCGGGTGTTACAACCTTTGCCCCAGTGGCCAGGTTAGAAGCAATTAGAATTCTTTTATCTTATGCTGTAAATAATGGCATCAAGCTATATCAAATGGATGTTAAAAGTGCCTTCCTCAATGGTCTCATTGAAGAAGAAGTCTTTGTTAGACAACCCCCTGGTTTTGAAGATATTGCTTTTCCTGAGCATGTTTTCAAACTCAAAAAGGCTCTCTATGGTCTGAAACAAGCCCCAAGAGCTTGGTATGACAGATTGAGCAGTTTTCGAATTTCAAATGGTTTTGAAAGAGGAAAAGTGGACACAACTCTTTTTAGAAAACAGTCTAACAAAGATCTTATACTTGTTCAGATATATGTTGATGACATTATCTTTGGTTCAACTAACTCTTCATTATGCAAGGAGTTTTCAGAGTTAATGCAATCAGAATTTGAAATGAGTTTAATGGGTGAACTAAAATTTTTCTTAGGACTTCAGATTAAGCAAGATTCTGACTGTATATGGATCCATCAAGAAAAATATACAAAGGAAATGCTTAAGAAGTTTAACCTATATGATTGCAAACCCATGTCAACTCCAATGCATCCCTCTGCATCTTTAAATAAAGATGAGAAGGAAGAACCAGTGAATCAAACTTTGTATAGAGGAATGATTGGATCATTACTATATCTAACAGCAAGCAGACCTGACATAATGTTCAGTGTATGTCTGTGTGCTAGATTTCAATCTGATCCAAGGAGTACTCACTACAAAGCTGTAAAAAGAATTTTCAGATATCTTAAAGGTACTACTAATCTTGGTTTGTGCTATAAGAAAAGTAAGGATTGCAGGTTAATAGGTTATTGCGATGCTGATTTTGCTGGAGACAGAATTGAAAGAAAAAGCACTAGTGGTGGATGTCATTTCTTTGGAGAAAATATGATTAGCTGGTCAAGCAAAAGGCAAAGCACAATTGCCTTATCAACAGTTGTTGCTCACAACTGTTATGGGTGAAGTATCAGTTAGAAGATTTTAACATTACTATATCTGTTATACCTGTTTTGTGTGATAATACAAGTGCTATTAATTTGTCTAAAACTCCCATTCAACATTCTAGGGCTAAACATATAGAAATAAAACATCATTTCATTAGAGACTATGTTCAGAAAGGTATTTTTGATATTCAGTTTATTGATACAGAGCATCAATGGGCTGATATATTCACAAAACCTCTGACTGAAGATAGATTTAAATTCATTAGAAATAATCTGAACATACATGCATTTTGAATGTGTGTGATCTGATCTGTCAAAAATGATGTATCTGAAATTTCAGCCTGTCTGAAACAAGTAACTTGTCTGAAATTTTGGGTTGTCTGAAATTCATATGGGTTTCTGAAATCTGTCACTTGTCTGAAATAAACAAATGACGTGGCTTTATGAGACGGTTTAATTCCATTTATTTTGTCTCTTCCACTTCACACGTTTTCCTATGTCTGCGCACCCAGTACATGCCATCATTGCTTTATGGATCTATAAATACGGAAGCTAGTGGGTCACAGAACTTCACTGTTCACTATTCAGTAGTCATCTCTTGAGATCCTTCTTCTACAAGCAATTCTTCTTCTCTCTCAAGTTCTTCAGAAAACTCTCCAATGGCCCCTAAGAAATCTGCTGGAAGCAACATCGTGAAGACCAAGGGTGTAGTTCTGGAGGATCTTCAATCTCTGGGAATGGACTTGTTTGCTGAGTTCGATGCAGCTGGGTGGACTCCGTATTTCAATCACAACTTGACACAGTGGCATGAGCAAAGTGTGCTGGATTTCTGGGCTACTGCCAGAGGAATACCCAATCCTCAGGGTATCTACACTAGGATCAAGGCCACAGTACGTGGTGTTCCTGTCTTCGTTGATGAAGATATCATTGCTCACATCTGTGAGGTCAGAACTGAAGGAGCTGTATTCACTCCTGGCTGGGAAGCAAGAAATGGAGGACAGAAGCAGTTCACAGAGTTTCTGTATGGCACCTCTGAACTAGTAAGCTTGGATGCGAAGCATATGTCAGACAAGGCTAGGGTTTTGCATGCCATCTTAGGGTGCTCTATCATCCCTAAGAATGGAAGTAG
Organism: Sesbania bispinosa; assembly: GCA_026901365.1. Classification (NCBI taxonomy): domain Eukaryota; kingdom Viridiplantae; phylum Streptophyta; class Magnoliopsida; order Fabales; family Fabaceae; genus Sesbania; species Sesbania bispinosa. The sequence goes on along the minus strand of QLOH01000523.1, from coordinate 186,511 downwards.
AAACCATGTTTCTGAGTTGGAAAGATTTTGTCTGATTCACCTACTGCAGAAGAAGGTGAACCTCCCCAACATCATAATGTACCACATGCAGAAGCGTCTCAGAGACTCTGCTGGGAGCTTCCCTCACAATACCATCATCACCAAAATCTTGCTGCATTTCAAAGTTCCCATTGAAAGGCTTTTTGATCGCCTTTCACAACCTGTGTTTGGTGAATCAAACCTCAAGAGCATGGGAGTGAAGCTGACTCCAAGACCTCCCTCTCCGTCCATGAAGGAGAACCTTCTTCTTGAGAAAGCTGCAAGAAGACAGACAACAATGGAGGTTCTTGAGAATGAACTCAGAGGAGACATAAGGAGACATGAGTTCAAGCCATCAAAACCCTCTCCTCAAGCGAAATTGAAGAAGCTACCTGTAAGGAGTGCTGCTAAGGTAGCATCTGCATCTGTGCAGAGTCAGGTGTCTGAACCTGTTCAGAAGGCATCACAAAAGCCATCTGAAATTGTGGGTCAGTTTTCTGAACCTGTACAGACTCCACAGCCTACTTCTGAAATGGAAGGACAGGCTCAAGAGGCAGATGAAACTGATGTAGTTGTAGCTGAGCCATTGGCTGCATGCCCATCTGATCCTGAACTCATTCAGGTGGCAGCATTGGCTACTGCCTTGGAGCAGGAGGAGCTGGAGAAGAAAGCAGAACAAGAGAAGACTGATAGAGCTATTGCTATTGCTTCATAATTGGCCTATGCTAAAGATGATAGGCAAGCAACCATAGCTGAGGGAGCAAAGAAAAGGAAGAGGTCAAGTGCACCTCAGAGAAGGAGAACCAAAGGCAAACTACTTCAGATTGCACCTGAACCTAGGGTGACTAGAAGTATTGCCTCTCAGCTGACAGCAGAAGATGAAGCTGAGAAGTATCAAAATTTTGTTAAAGCTCAACAATACTTTAAAAGGAAAAGGGAAGAAAAACAAGCACAAAGGGAGAAGGAAGAAGCAAAGGCAAAAGAATCTGAGGTAACCAAGCCTCCCTACAAGAGAATTAAGGTGAGATTTGATAATGTAACTCCTTCACCACCCTCCTCACCAGAAAAACAAACACCTCATCAACCTTCATCACAACCTTCACCACAACCTTCATCACAACCTTCACCACAACCTTCACCAAAACCCCTATCACCTATAAACCAACCATCTTCACCTCTATCACAACCATCCCCACCTCCACAAACAGAAAACCAACCCTCTGAACCTTCCAAACCCTCTGAACCTACCTCACCACAACCTTCAGAGAATCAACTCTCTGAGCCCACATTACCTTCCCCACAAATCCATGACCTTGCTCTAATACCACTCTTACCTTCATCACCTCCACCTCCTACACCTTCTCTGGAAGAAGAGCTCTTTGTTGAAGAAGAGCAAGTGCTTGCTGATCCCTGCTCACTGCCCAAGTTTAGCACCCTGTCCGAAGAGCTACAGTATTTCAGATCAGCACCTGCTGTATCCTTGCATCCTGGCTTAATCAAGAAAACTGTTGCTGAAGTAAGAAATCAATACAGTGCTTCTTCAGGTGGATTAGACATGATCAGGAAGGGTGTCCCTCCTGCACATATTTGGGCTCCCATCAATCCATTCTCAACTGATTCCCTAAGGCTGTCTAATGATGAATGGAGCTTTGTGAGGCAGCTGAACACTGAGTCTGAGCTGTTTCAGAGGGATCTGCACAAGGGAGTTGGGATGAGAGGCTACAGGCCACCTAGAACTTGTTCAATCAGGCCAACCACTAAAATCTTGGTGAAACCTGATAGAATAGTTCCTAGGTATCCCCTACAGGAAGAGTCATTCAAAGAAGCTAAAATCTATTCAAAGAAAAACTCACCTGTGCCTGAAGTGATGAGTCCATCAGAGTGGGACTCTTTACCAGAATTAATCACAAATCTAGGAGGATGCCTGGATCATCTACTTCAAGATTGGATGTGGTCCTCTTACTGGAAGATCAGAGAAGATGCTGGATCTTCTTCTGGATCAACTGGTCCTGATGCTGATTCTGGTGTTGGACTTGGAAAGTCAACCACTGTCAAATATCACTATATGAGAGATCACTTTCCCCCACCTGCTGACTCTTTCCATGAAAATTGGGTTCTGCTAAATCCTATTGGCACCTTCTTTTGCCCTGTGTTCAGCCCATCTGACTACAGACTGCAGCCAGGATTTGGAGTGCTTAGATTTGTTTGCCCCTACATCCAGCTCATCTTCTATGAATCTGAGCAAGACTTGGCTAAGGAAAATCTGAAGTTGAAGTCCAAAGTGCAGAAACTTGCAAAGAAGTGTGCTGATCAAGAGCAGAAGACTAAGCATCTGATTGCTCAACAAGAACAGATTCTTCAAGAATAGCAGCTTATCAGATCTGGTCAGCAAGACTTGAAAACCTCAGTGGAAGCTGCAATAAACAAGGCCAAGGACGACTTGATTTCCTTTCTCACTGAGGCCTTGCTGAAGAAGAAAGATTAAACTGTTCATTTTAGCCATTGCCTTTTGTTTATTTTCAAGCTTATGACAAGTGTCTGATTGTTTGTTTCTTTATCTCAACATTCCCATATATACAATCAGTGGCTTATCTCATCTTTTTTTGTGAGTTCATTGTTAACATTATGATATATGTTTTGTGTGAACTTATTGCTCTGTTACTGTTTAGCTCTGATATTCCCTTTTGATTGATGACAAAAGGGGGAGTATTAAAATCTAACAAAATCTGAATCTGAAGTGATTACAGGACTCAGGGGGAGTACATAAGAAATTTGATTTTTGATCAAATCAGTTTAAGAGATCACCATCTGAGGGGGAGCTATCTATACTTTTATCTTTAAAACTCCTTTCAGATTTATGTATTTTAAACAAATTTGTCATCATTAAAAAGGGGGAGAATGTTGAGTCTCAAAAATATCATAAGAGAAAATATGATGTTTAAGACAACTCAATTCCCAAGTTTTAATGCTTAACAAATTTGAGTTAAAATATTTATCATAGATACATATATGTTTTAATGATTTATCTGTGATTTCAGCAAGAGTCACTATGAGCCTACATAAAAAGACTAAGTGTTGAAGCTGTCTGAAGAAGCAGAACTCGTCTGAAGAGTTGAAGCTGTCTGAAGTAGCTCAACCCGTCTGAAGTATCAGTGCTGTCTGAAGTCTCACTTATGACGTGGCACTCTCTGCTGAAGCTTGTGAAGACTTTTCTGAACCTCTGCTACACGTACCTTTTCAAACACGTTTACGGCAAGGAACACAGAGACCTTTCCTGGTGATTTTGAATTTCATACACCACTGAGGAAATCTCTGCAACGCAGCCTCTGCAACAACATTTGTAGCAGCCTTAATGCAAGAGAAACCTTGTATCGTGTCAGAAATATCAGAGCTCTCAGAAGCATGTCTCACAACGGATTAAATAGCATTTAATGTTATCTCTAAACGGTGGTATTTCAACGGATTAAAGTTTGGGTATAAATACCCCTCTATGAAGACCATCAAGAGTAACGAAGAAAAAGAGAGAAAATCAATATACAAGAAAGCCAAGAGAAACATCACGCTGCAAGTTTTTACTCCGTAAAAACTCTCTGATAGAATTCTTTGTACACATTTGTATATCCTGAGCATACCTCAATTTTATTGTACATTGTATTGGTTTGAGCTTCAAACTTGGATAGTTTAAAAGCTTAAACCCCTTTCTTTGTAAACCTTGGTAGAGCCTGAAGAGGCTTGACAGAAAAGAATACTTGTGGTAGAGCCTGAAGAGGCTTGACAGAAAAGAATACTTGTGGTAGAGCCTGAAGAGGCTTGACAGAAAAGAATACTTGTGGTAGAGCCTGAAGAGGCTTGACAGAAAAGAATACTTGTTGGTGTCTGGAGAGACTGTACTCGTGGTGTCTGGAGAGACTGTACTCGTTGTGTGTGGAGAGACTGTACTCGTTGTGTCTGGAGAGACTGTACTCGTGGTGTCTGGAGAGACTGTACTCGTTGTGTCTGGAGAGACTGTACTCATATTCAAGTTTGTAATCTGAATATTCATATAGTGGAAATCCAGTGGTTGTTTGCCATTGGGACTGGACGTAGCTCACAGTGGTAGTGAGTGAACCAGGATAAATTCATTGACTAAGTTTTCTTACTCTTATCTCTTGTCAATTCTTTTTATACTAATCAAGGGGTTAGAGTAATTAATCTGATATGTTATAAAGGCATAAAACATTGTTTTAAATCAGTATTTTTTATACCGTCTGAAACTTCAGACAGTCCTTTAAGAGCCTGTCTGAAATTGTGTTTTTAACACCTGCTTGCGAAAAGCTTTCAAAAATATTCAGAAACACTATTCAACCCCCCTTTTAGTGTTTCCCTGTGTTCCTACAAGACTTACCCTCGGCTTATTTTGCTTTCTTTATTTCGTTTGTAAAAGAACTAATTGATAAACGAGGCCTACTACTCTGGACGCACCTTCGCTAGAGTACTGTCAATACCCATCACTCATTAGAATACATCCACGGTTCGCTTCCTGGATTGACAATAAACTAATTCTTTGCTATCGGTAATTTAATAACCATGCCTATCCTGTAGACGCCCTTCATTAGAGTACTCACACTACTCATCAATCACTAGCAACGCCCATGTGTCGGTTCACTGGCTACCGAGTATTCTCATTCACTCAGAGGTTGAGTTTCCTGTGTCTAGGCTCCCACAAACTCAATCCTAATCGTAACGTTAATTACAAACTAGCCTATAACTCCGGCGCAAGCGCGGAAGTTAGGAATTAAGCACAGAACAAGATTACCAATATTATAGTTAGGGAACTGCATAAATAAATAAATAGAGTTCAACATACACTTGGAAATGGAATCGATTACATTCAATCATAATGGAGAGTTAACTACACATGGTAGCCATACAAACCACCGAAGATGCTGTCACCATCTTCAATCCTTGTGAAGCGCTCCTCCTCTCCTACTCTAAAATTAGAACTGGTGCATTATCACTGGAATATAACTGAATTACAATAATCGTGCACACTTTGATTTGGTACAATGAGGTCCTATTTATAGGCTAAGGAAAGACAAAGAAAATTGGGGAGAAATCTATCTAAAAACGGCAACAAGGCAAGAATCAGCGTGATCTGCGCTTCACCCTGCGCTACAATGCAGGATGCAGCGCAGGTTCCAGAGGGCTGCGCTTCACCCTGTGCTACAGCGCAGGTTGAAGCGCAAAATGCGTCATGCAGCTTCAAACTTTCTTTTTTTATCTTGATCTCTCCCCGAGACTGGTTTTGGTTGATTTGTCTTTCCTTGTTTCCCTTTTTCTTGATGAAATCTTTGCATTTATTAAGCATCTTGGATTTATTTGGGGAGGTTGTCTGCAGAATCCTTGTTTGATTGGCAGTGATCTCCTCATTGATTGCCTCAAATCTTCTTCAAATCTTTATTAATTGTCTTTAATAAAACTCAAATCTTGCAGATATCTCCCTCATTTAATGCTATCTTTCCTTCAAATCAAATCTTTGCAATATCCTGCAAAAATCAGCAATATTTCTATCAAAATAGCATCAAATTCAAATCTCAGATTAATAAATACAATTTATCTAATATTAATAGAAATGGATTAAACTGGGGCAAAATTACCATTTTATCCTTGATAAGTGAACTAAAAAGTGCTATAATTTATCAACTCATTTTCACTTATCAAAATACCCCCCAACTTAACTTCTTGCTTGTCCTCAAGCAAGAGACCTCTTTGCAATCAAAACATCAATTCTATTCCCTGTGTAATCCAAAAACAATTCAAAAACAAATTCAATGAACTTTTTATCATCTCCTTATTAAGCAGCAATCACTTTCCAAACATAAGAAAAAATCAGGATTAAGAGATGTTACCAATGCTCAATCATAATAGAACACAATCATCAGTCAAACTTCTCAAAAATAGCAATTAAAGCAGTAAGTGATAAATCAAGGAAATCTCTCATTCTCATTGGTACGTGTTCCCCTCAATCTTTTTCACCACCGTTGAACAACTAGAATTGATAGTCGTTTCCAACTACTGAACCTGAGAATAGTCAATATGGATCAAAAGGTCTTTTCTTTGGTCGTAATGAGGCTGGGCTATCAAGAAATCATGGTTTTCCTAGATATGCAAAGAACACTTTGAATAGAGAGAATCTTGTGGTTGTGCTTGGAACTTCTCTCCATCTACCATGTCATTCTTGAATTGTCATCTTTTTTCAGCCGGCCTATTTGTTTGAAGAAGTACTCCCCCCAACTTATTCAATTTCCACACTTTTTGTGCAGATTTTTTTTTGAACTTTGTAGATAATTTATTCATGAGGAAGTACTCTTCTTTTTTTTTATTTCTTGTGCCTGCTTCTTGAATTTCTTTGACCTTTCAATTCACCAACATTTTGTCCCATTTTGTTGTGTTGCACCTTGCTCTCTATCCCAAGTGTGAAGGGACATGGTATGATCATTAACCATGGCTGGGGTGCATCAAAGGAAATATTAAGGCTCAAATGGGCAATCAAAAAAATTGGAATAATGTAATCAAGGTTGGCTATTTGGCACTGAGAAAAATATTATAATCACAAAACATGCCTTTGTCACTTCCATATCTTCCACTAGCAAGACAAAATTCAGAAACTCAAGCAATAACAGTTGACAAGCAGCGGTGAAAAACTCTCAACTTCAGTGTTTGGACTCTCAGCTCACCGGTTATTGGCTAAAATTCCTTGATAAAGCACTTACTGGTTTTGATTAACTATCCTGATAGGTTTTCTTGAGAAGCATCCTAATCCTAACTGATTATGGAATTAATCACAAAACCCTATCATTTTTCCTAATCTGGTTAGTTAAACTACTTAATTACAGAAAATTTTGAAAAAGTTGCTTTGATTCCTAATTTCCTAAGGTCCTAAAGAGTCCTAAAAATTTAACAGAAAAACAAAAAATAACAAAATAAGTAAAGTACTGCCTAATATAGATGATGTATCGTGGTATACAGTACATATCAAAGAAAATAAGAAAATAAAATGAAAAAAAAAGAAGGAAAAACACCAAATAGGAAAGAAAAATGATCAGTCCTCATCCCGGTCCTGATCCATGTAAGCTGCTCCATCCCCCCTTGGGAAAATAGGCCTGTCCCCAGGCCACTGTAAGTAATCATGAAACTAGGCAGGGGTCATGGGATCCACACGAGCCTGATAATGTTTACTCTGAAAATGAACAGTTGCTCGGTGAATAGTGGACATCTGAGCCATCAGATGAGTGTTCTGTGCCTCAAGTCGCTGGGCCTAGACTGGAGCGTCCATGTCTACTGGTGGTGGTGGTGGTGCCTGCTGCTGCTGCTCCTCATCCTGTAACTCCTCAGCTGGGATACAGTTGGCTTCAATATATGCTCTGGTCATGGGAAGCGCGATGCGAACCCTGGGGTTCACCTCTACACCCCTAGATCTGCAAAGTGAAGTGATGAGAGAGGGGAAGCCAAGCCTGATCTTGGAGTTAGGGGTCCGGCGCCCCACAGAAGATGCAAAGTCTGATATCTTCTGGGTGATGACCCGTGAGACATCGATAACGGCGGTGGTGAGGATAATGTAGATGAGGTGGGCCATGGGCATAACTACATCAGAAACGTGCCCGGTAGGATAAATGTTGGCCAGTATCAGTACTGTCCACATCTGAGCTATGCTCCTCATATCTTTCCTGTAGATCCTAGCAGCCTCCTGATATGCATTCCTTTCAAAGGAACGCCCTGGTAAGCATAGCAGTTGAGCAGTCTCAATGTCAAGGGGATCATTGCCATGAAGCCCCACAGCCTGCATCCTCTCGTGATATTGGCATACAACGAGGTCTCTGTCCTCCTCTATGGGATGTCCTAAAAGTGCATTGATTGCATCGCAATCAAATCTGATTACCTGTCCTCGAACATAGGACTCCCTCCTGTAGTTAATGTCGTGGTCTCCAATAGCGTTAGCATAGAATTCCCTAACAATGTCTGGATCAAAGTAGTTGTCAGGGTGGCTGAGGCGGTTCCAACTCCTCCTGTGAATCTCAGCAGAGAAATCCTCGTATTCCCCCTCCTGGAGGATGACTGGTCGCTCCAGGATGAATTTACAATCAGCAATGTCAGTGTATGCTTCAAAGGACTTGAGGTCCTTGAAGCGATGAGGGTCAAACTCAGGTTCCCTTTGGGGGCCCTTCCTTTTGGCATCTCCTGTGTCCCTCCTAGAGGAACTAGCACCACTGACATTCTTTGTGCGAACCATCTGTAAAGCAAAAGCAACTCAAAATTATTTATGCATCATAATATTTAATTGCTCATAATTATGAAATAAATGGCCAATAAATTTCAATACTTAGAGCAATCAATTAACCAAACAAATGTGCATAAAAGTTTTGATTTTAAACATTACACAACAAATGCCAATTAATTAATTAAGACATGCTAAAGTGATCAGTTAAAGTAGGTCCTAAACAATTCTAAACAGGCAAAGTGAGAATCAAACTCATGCTCAAAAATCATGTCATCAATAACATGCAATATTGCACAATCATTTATGTATGGGCATGCAAAAATATTAGAGCAATTAATTGAACATACATGCACCAACAAAATAATTTGCAAAAATCATTGAGCACTCAAATACTACCACCTAAGCAAACATGAATAACTCACAAAGAATCCTAACCACATGCAATCTAATTTAAAGCATTATGAACAATCATTTCTTTCCTAAAGGTTCCTAGAATCCTAAGATTTCCTATCCTAAGGTTATGCTAAAAAAAAAAATCAAAATTTCAATCGGTTAAAAAGAAAGAAAACTATAAAAACATACCTGGTATAAGCTCAGAAACTGAAAATGAAGGCTATATGAGTGAGAAAAGGCAAAGCAAAGGTTAGGAATATCAGAGAAAACGCAAGGGAAGGGAACGAAAGGGAGTTCAAAATGAACTTTTTCGTTCAAAATTCAGAATTTAAAATCCCTCTTCCTGCGCTACAGCGTAGAGTGAAGCCCGTACTGCTTCAGAAGTTGAAGCGTTCCGCTGCGCTTCACCCTGTGCTATAGCGTAGGTTGAAGCGTAAAAGTCAAAGAGTAAGGTTTTTAATTTTAATGTTGCGCTTAACCTGCGCTACAGCGCAGGTTGAAGCGCAGATCTGCAGTATTCTCTCTGCTTCTGCTATTCCTAATTGATTCCATGCCATCCTTTTAGATTTAGATCCTCATTTTAACAATTTCCTAATTAAACAGGTAAATCCTAAAACTAAAAATTACCAAAATGAAAATTAAAAACTTACAAGGGCTGGGTTGCCTCCCAGGAAGCGCTTGTTTACGTCTTTTAGCTCGACGCCTGGTTATTCAACCCTTCTATAGTGGCCTCAAGTGGAGGATGATGTTTGACTCCATACCAGTTCCTCCTTGAGCTCCCATCCTCCATGCCAATTTTTGACTCTTCCATCACGGTCACTATCTTCCTCAGTATCAAATGTTGATCTCCTTCTCCTCTTAAATTTGAACTCCCATATTGACTCTGGATGCTTTGCTCTCATTCTAGGCTTCCTCAGAAATTCGGAGCCTGGAAGCTTTGTTTGACTATTGAAATTAGCACCAGTATGTTGTAACTTGGGCATACCTCTATGAAACGTAATGCTTTCATCTTCTGAGCTCAATTCATATCTTCCTCGATCAACATCAATGATCATCTTAGCAGCTTTCATGAAGGGTCTTCCTAAAATTAGGGGGACTTCAGTATCCTCCTCTTCTGTTTCTGCAATGTAGAAATCTACAACATATGCAAATTTATCCACTTTGATTTGAATGTCCTCTAATATCCTATGAAAGCGTTGAGCGGATTTATTTGCAAGAAGTAACCTCACATTTGCAGGCTTGACCTTCACATTACTCAATTTGTTAAAATACGATAGCGGCATCAAATTGATGCTCGCTCCAAGATCTAATAAAGCATGAGTAGGAGGTAGATTACCAATAGAGATGGGTACAGTAAACCTACCTGGGTCAAGTGACTTACTTGTGATTAAGACCTTCTCTTCATGATGTTCCTTTTGTGCTACTTCTTCATCTTGTTGAACAACTTCCTCTTGAAACAATTGTTCTTCAAAGATGATTTCTTCTTCCTCATCAAGTTCCTCCTCCTCTGACTTGTTGCCATCAGTAGCAATCAAGCTGCATTGTTCCTTTGGATTGGTTTGGGTCACAGCTGAGAAGTGTTGTTGCCTGTGCTCTGCCATTTCAATTGCTAACTAACCCACTGGACTCTCTAGAGTCTTGATTGATGCCTCAGTGGTTGTCTTGAATCCACTAAATTTTTGCACAAGGTCATCAATTTTTCCTTCCAAAGTGTTCAATTTATCATATGTTGAGGGCTGCTGTTGGTAAGGTGGTTGTCTTAGTCCTCCATTCTGACTCCAACCTGAGTTGGTTGGTTATTTCTCCAACCTTGTGAATATTGATTCTTGTTATTGTTGGAGTAATTCCCTTGCCTTCCCTGGTTACCCACGAAGTTGACTTGTTCTGGTTGTGTTCCTTGGCTAGCACATTGACCATTTAGATGGTCTCCTCCACAGAAATCACAAATCAATGGTTGGGCTTGGATGGGTTGTGAGTGGATAGCTTTGAGTTGTTGAGGGAGTGTCTTCAATGTCTCAATGAGTGCTTCTAGTTGACGTTTAATGAGCTTGTTCTCAGCTAATAGAGCATCACTTTGATTGAGTTCCTTCATCCCTTTCTTTGGTAAATGCACGGGTTGTCTTCCACTTTGAGCTTGTTGATCGTTCTGTGCAAAGTGGTTGATGATTTCTAGCGCTCGATCAACTTCTGCGGATAAGATAGTTCCACCTGATGCCGCATCTATGAATGACCTTGAATCTGAACGAAGTCCCGTGCAGAATATGTTGAGTTGGGCTATATCCTCATAGCCATGATTGGGACATTTGCGCAGCATAGACTTGAATCTTTCCAAAGCTTCACATAGTGGCTCATCAATCCCTTGTCTGAAGGTAGAAATATCTGCCTTGGCTTCTATCTGCTTCCTGGTTGGGAAGAATCTCGTCAAGAATTTCTCCTCAACCACACCCCAATTGGTTAGGCTTTGATTTGGGTGTGATTTCAGCCATTCCTTAGCTTTACCTATCAAAGAGAAAGGAAATAAGTGTAAGTAAACAGATTCTAAATTACCTTCCTCGAAACCCATAATACCAATCAATTCATAAAAGTTAGAGAGATGAGCATTTGGATTTTCATGATCCAATCCAGCGAATTGATGTGCACTGATGAGGTTGAGGTGTGCAGTCTTCAACTCCAAAGCTCTTGCGTTTGGTGGTAACACAATGCTTGAGAAGTGACGTGGTCCTTGATGGGAGATATAATCTCCTAGAGTCCTTCTTGGACGTTCCTCTGCCATATTTTTGGGTTCCTCAACAATTGTCCTTCTTCTCCTTCTCCCATTCCTACCTCTGTTATCTCGCGACGTCCTTTCTATTTCCGGGTCGAACTGTAATTGATTGGGAGACGCCTGACCTCTCAGAAGCATAAACAAGAAACTTTGAAAAAGGTAAGTGTTGAAGAGAATTAGAAAAAACAAGAATTTTCCTAAGATAATAATAGATTCTAAAAATAATAAGAAAAATAAACAAATAAACAAAATCCTAAAATAAAAACTTGATAACCAGACCGCCAAGGTCTACACGAATTGGAAACCGTTCCCCGGCAACGACGCCAAAAATACTTGATGGGTTTCTGGCAAGCGAACCAAAAATCCAATAGTATAATAGTAAGAAAGATATTGTATCCACAGGGAACGATCAATTCACGTATACTCGTGATCTATTTATCAAGGGAGAACAACAGTTTTTGAGAATATTGTTGCGGAAATTATAAACTGAAATTCAATCATTAATGAATTAGAAAGGAAGAGTTAGAGACATTTTACTTGGATTAGGACTGAACTTCATCTAATCACACCCCTCATGTATGTCGAGACTACCCAATATTTATAGGCTTTGAACTATAACACTGTAGACAAACTATATTGCTAAGACCCCGAGTTACCAGGCGCCACTCACACTCAAAGGTAATCCATGCGGGTTCTCCCAAGCGACAGACTTACCCTCGGCTTATTTTGCTTTCTTTATTCCGTTTGTAAAAGAACTAATTGATAAACGAGGCCTACTACTCTAGACGCACCTTCGCTAGAGTACTGTCACTACCCATCACTCATTAGAATACATCCACGGTTCACTTCCTGGATTGACAATCAACTAATTCTTTGCTATCGGTAATTAAATAACCATGCCTATCCTGTAGACGCCCTTCATTAGGGTACTCACACTACCCATCAATCACTAGCAACGCCCATGTGTTGGTTCACTGGCTACCGAGTATTCTCATTCACTCAGAGGTTGAGTTTCCTATGTCTAGGCTCCTCCAAACTCAATCTTAGTCGTAACGTTAATTACAAACTAGCCTATAACTCCAGCGCAAGCGCGAAAGTTAGGAATTAAGCACAGAACAAGATTACCAATATTATAGTTAGAGAACTACATAAATAAATAGATAGAGTTCAACATACACTTGGAAATGGAATCGATTATATTCAATCCTAATGGAGAGTTAACTACACATGGTAGCCATACAAACCATCAAAGATGCTGTCACCATCTTCGATCCTTGTGAAGCGCTCCTCCTCTCCTACTCTAAAATTAGAACAGGTGCATTATCACTGGAATATAACTGAATTACAATAATCGTGCACACTTTGATCTGATGCAATGAGGTCCTATTTATAGGCTAAGGAAAGACAAAGAAAATTGGGGAGAAATCTATCTAAAAACGGCAACAAGGCAAGAATCAGTGTGATCTGCGCTTCACCCTGCGCTACAGCGCAGGATAAAGCGCAGGTTCCAGAGGGCTGCGCTACAGCACAGGTTGAAGCGCAGAATGCGTCCTGCAGTTTCAAACTTTCTCTTTTTATCTTGATCTCTCCCCGAGACTGGTTTTGGTTGATTTGTCTTTCCTTGTTTCCCTTTTTCTTGATGAAATCTTTGCATTTATTGAGCATCTTGGATTTATTTGGGAAGGTTGTCTGCAGAACCCTTGTTTGATTGTCAGTGATCTCTTCATTGATTGCCTCAAATCTTCTTCAAATATTTATTAAATGTCTTCAATCAAACTCAAATCTTGTAGATATCTCCCTCATTTAATGTTATCTTTCCTTCAAATCAAATCTTTGCAATATCCTGCAAAAATCAGCAATATTTCTATCAAAATAGCATCAAATTCAAATCTCAGATTAATAAATACAATGTATCTAATATTTAATAGAAATGGATTAAACTGGGGAAAAATTACCATTTTATCCTTGATAAGTGAACTAAAAAGTGCTCTAATTTATCAACTCATTTTCACTTATCAAAACACTTTCAAGTGTCTGAGAGCCTGGAGAGGCTTGGAGGAAGAAATAATACTCGTTGAGCCTGGAGAGGCTTGTCTGTAAAAGAATACTTGTTACACTTGTTTAAGTGTCTGAGAGCCTGGAGAGGCTTGGTGGAAGAAAGAATACTCGTTGGGCCTGGAGAGGCCAGGTGTGCAAAGAATACTCATTGTAATCTTGTGGGATTAGTGAAAATCCAGTGATGGTTTGCCCTGGGACTGGACGTAGCTCACTGTGTGTGGGTGAACCAGGATAAATTCCTTGTGTTATTTTCTCTTTACTCTTAACTCCTTTACTCTTCGCTGTTATCTGTTTATTTCTAACTGAGGAGGGTTCTGAAAAGTGAGTTTATAATTTGCGTAGCAAAAACAACTTTATTTCTTACGCAAATTATTTTAAAAGACAATTTTACTGGACCTGCTGAAGAGTGTCAGCAAGTCTCCGAAAACTCATTTTTCAACACATTTTATTGTATTACCACATCCAAACTTTAGTATCAATATCAACAAACATATATGTACTCATGTGTATCAATATATATAAATTAAAAAAATTTAATGTAAATAATATATTATAAAAATACACAATAAAATTGATGTAAATCAACACATTTTATTATTACCACATCCAAACTTTAGTATCAATCTCAACAAATATATATATATATACTCATGTGTATTTATATCTATAAATTAAACAACTTTACTTTAAATGAAAGAGATGACACGATTTTGATAACAAAATGTAGTAGTAGTTGTAGTTGTAGTAGTAATAATAATAATAAAATAACTAATAAAATATTATGTTAAATTGAATGAATAATGAAAATAATAATAAGGAACCAAAACCAAATTTCGCTATATTTTCTGGGACAAAAAACATATTTAACCCTAAATTAATGTCAATAATATATTAGGAAAGCACACAATAAATTTGATATAAATCAACACATTTTATTATATTACCACATCCAAATTTTAGTATAAATCTCAACAAACATATCTGTACTCATGTGTATCAATATCTAGAAATTAAAAAATTTTAATGTAAATAAGATATTATGAAAATACACAATAAATTTGATGTAAATCAACACATTTTATTATATTACCACATCCAAACTTTAGTATCAATCTCAACAAATATATCTATTCTCATGCGTATTTATATCTATAAACTAAACAACTTTACTTTAAATGAAAGAGATGGCACGACTTTTGATAATATTAATAATAATAATAATAATAACTAATAAAATATTATAAAAATACACAATAAATTTGATGTAAATCAATACTTCCTTCGTCCCTATTTATAAGACCAATTCTAGAAGAATTGAGTGTCCCTTAATATAAGACCTTTTGCAGATTTTAGGTAAATTAATTATTTTTTCCATATTTGCCCTTCATTAATATTCAACTCTTTTTATTCCCAATATATTGATGAGTGTGAATAATTAACAAAGTTTTACCCACATGCTCAACTACACCCTTGCAAGGTGACTTTTGGAGTCTTCCACCATGTCACAATTAATGTCTCTAAAATATAGTGACTTTTAAATAGGGGTATATTTGGAATGCTATTATTTTTTTAAAAGATCAATGCATTAACCAACTTTTCTTAAACTGTGTGAAACAGTTGAAATGGTGTTATAATAAGGGACGAAGAGAGTACATTTTATTATATTACCACATCCAAACTATAGTATCAATCTAAATAAATATATTTGTACTCATATGTATCAATATATGGAAAGTTGACTTGAAGACTAATATTAAATGTTATAATTTTTTGTTTAACCACAGGTATCCTCCACCGGAGGCAATCCTGTTCAAGCCGGGAACATCCACATCATGGTAGGGTGCATTGTGTTTAAAACCGGACATGACCGACCAGTTCAACCGGCCTGGTGACCGGTCCGTTCAACCCAAAAAACCGAAGGAGCTCAGAAACCGGTGAGAACCGGTCAAGAACCGGTCGAATCGGTCAAAAACCAGTGAAAACCGATATAAAACAGGTACCAAAAAACCGGTTGAACCGTTCCTTTTCAAAAAAATTCAAATTTTTTTTTATTTAATATAAATATTTTTAAGATAAATAAAGACATATATTTAAGGATTACACATAGATATCTATTATTTTATTAATCATTATTAATTTTTTCTCTTATAGACCTTATAATAAGGTTATTTCTACTGAGTTATTTACAACTTTATATATCATAATTTCTTATAATTTTGTGTTACTTTATTAATTAAAATATTATATAATATTAAAAATGTATTTAATTAAAATCGGTTCAACCACGGTTAGGGATGACAATGGGTATGGTCTGGGTAGGGTACTATATAGTACCCGTCCCCATGCCCGCGTTTTAAAAAAATACCCGTACCCAGACCCATACCCGCGTGGGGTAATGATTCTAATACTTGTACCTTTTACCCGCTGGGTACTTAAGTACCCGAACCCGTACCCATTACCCGCGCTTTTGTTTACAACAAAAATAATAAATTGATTAGAAAATGAAAATTAATTAAAAAATAAATAAAAATAATTCATAGATCATCAACGTTTAACCTATAAAACAACTATCGTATGTGGAAGTGAATGAGAGATTAAAACAACAATTTGGATCCTCTCCGGCCTCTCTAGCCAACATTAGCTACGGAATAACTAGGAAATCAAAATCCGTAGTTATTTCGTAGCTAACGTTGCCTGGAGAGGCAGGAGAGGATCCTTACACATTAAACAATGGGAGGGGAAATGGAAATTTGTTTCATGTTTTACTATTTTAGTGTTTAAGACAAAATTATAACATTTAAATTAATTAAATTAGTAATATATATTAATGTTTTTTGGTGACTTTAATATATATTAAAATTAATTATTTTTTGGGGAAAATATTAATTAATAATATAAACACACACACACACACATATATATATATATTAAATTATCATATGTATGTAAATTACATTAATTATATATATTATATAAGTGCGGGTATGGGTAGGGTAGGGTACCATAGTACCCATACCCGCACCTGTACCCATGAAAAAGTGCAGGTAATTACCCATACCCAGACCCATTTGGTGGGTAATTACCCTACCAATTGCGGGTACCACCCACTGGTCGGGGTCCAATTGACATCCCTAACCACAGTTCAACCATTGAAACTTAAACCGGTTGCCTTCACCAGTTCAATTACTGGTCCGGTTTTTAAAACATTGGTGGGGCCGTGTAAGGATTCTCTCTAGCCTCTCCAGCCATTTTTAGCTACGGAATAACTACGGATTTTTATTTCTTAGTTATTCCGTAGCTAAACTAGGCTGGAGAGGTTGAAAGGCTGGAGATGATCCGGATCCATGGTGGGGCTAGCTCTCCCACCGAGGATTTTTTTCATTCACAAGATTTGAAACCTGAGACCTTGCTTAGGGGAATCAAACATGTACCACTTGAACCAACCCCCGTTGGTATTAAATATTAAAAATATAACATTGTCAATAATTATACATTGTAATCCATTGATGTGTTGTCACATCATTTTATGATTATGACACCTTATGTGTTATTAAAATCAATAAATGATGTGGTACCACATCATTTGATGACCATGAAAAATTTATTTACACCGTCGGTGTATACACATTAATCCATAAAATAACCATTAAATATATAATTTAAAAAAATATATTATAATATGAGTTTAATATATATACACTGTCAGTGTAAAGAAATTTTACACAGACATCCATTGATGTGCTACCACATCATTTATTGAATTTAATAACAAATGAGGTGTCCTATTTATTAAATGATGTGACAACACCCATTGGATGTCTGTGTAAAACTTATTTACACTGACAGTGTATACCTATTAAATTCATATATAATATAAGTGAAATTGTATAAAAATATTAAATGTAATAAATAAAATATAAATATGTGTTACAATAACATGTATATAAAAAATATTATATATTGATAACTAACATTCCATAGTATATCTTATCATTTAATTGTCTTCGGGATTTTTTTTTCAAGTTATTACTAATAATTAATATTGTCATAAAGTAATTTTCATATGCAATGTTTTCTTTTATTACATGGAGGCTGCCATAACATGCAATATTTTAATTTTGTATAAGTTTTTTGCATTTAATTATTAATATACATATATTATCATTAAATGTTTTTTAAGCATTTTAACTGAAATAATTAATATAGCCATTAATACTTTCTCAAATGAATTATATATATAGAGAGAGAGGAGAGAGAGTTCAACTTACACCCGTGTAAGTCACAGACTGAGTCTTACACCGTTAAATAACTTTTTTAATAAAATATTGTATTAGGAAATCCACCGTTGAATTGAAAGTTACTATCATATAGATCATATATATATATATATAGAATTTTACATTAATCCAAAATTGTTTTATATGTCATTGAGATGTCTCAAAATTAATGTCATATATACATTTGAAATATGTGAAAACAACAACCGTTTGATTATCAACATTCAAATTTTATGAAATTTTACACAAATAATCAAGATGATTAGTAAATATAACATAATGGTTGGATTAATAAAAATCATATTCAATCTAGAGTTATCAATAGTGTAAAATTTGGTGTTACACTGGTGTAATTTGATCCCTGCTCATATACACACACAAACACACACACACACACACATAATCATTATTCTTTCTCTCCTCTTTACGTCACTTGTCTCACATTTTACTTCTACTTTTTTTCCTTTTTTTCCCATTCTTTCTATCTCTCATTCTACACCTACTTTTTGGTATCAAAGTAATTGTAACCTTTGTTTTGCACCTTTTTTCTTCTGCTCTTATCCCAATGACTTACTTTATTCCGCACATTCTTCCTTTTTTTACATTTCTTTTCTGGCACGCTTATTTGCTGGCAACATTTTCAAACCATGTACTAAAAGCAAACCCTTTATAAGCCAAGTTTTCTACTGAGATTCTTGACAATTTGAGAACAAACAATTCTAGCTAACATGGAGATGTCTAAGAAATCTCTCGCTGCAACTCTTTTTGTTTTGTTTCTGGTCTTCTGTGATGTCTCTCTGGCGAGGATGGTGAAGAAAACAGAGCACCGAAAGTATGGTTATATAGTTCATGTGTCCAAATCCCAAATGCCATCAAGCTTTAACCATCACTCAGTATGGTATGAATCGATTTTGAAATCGATCTCTAACTCAACAGAAATTCTCTACACCTACAACAATGCAATTCATGGATTCTTTACAAGGCTAACAGCTGAAGAAGCTAGATTGCTAAAGAGCCAGATCGGAGTTCTAATGGTGTTTCCAGATAAACAATACAAGCTCCACACAACAAGAACCCCACACTTCCTTGGCCTTGACAAAATCCAGGGCATATTCCTCGAGACAAATGGTAAAGAAGGTAGTGACGTAATTGTTGGACTCCTCGATACTGGTGTTTGGCCTGAAAGCAAGAGCTTCGACGATACTGGATTTGGACCCATCCCTAGAACCTGGAAAGGAAAATGTGAAACAGGTACCAATTTCTCAACCTCGAATTGTAATAAGAAATTGATTGGAGCCAGGTTTTATATAAAGGGCCAGGAGTCCTTTATGGGTCGGCTCGATGAAACCATGGATTTATTATCGCCTCTGAGGGGTTCTATATCGCCTCGAGATGATGATGGTCATGGCACCCATACTGCAAGCACAGCTACAGGGTCTCCGGTGCAAAACGCGAGCCTTTTTGGATATGCTAATGGAACAGCACGTGGGATGGCCCCGAGCGCTAGAGTCGCTATGTATAAGGTTTGTTGGAATGAATCTTGTGTTGTTTCTGATATATTAGCTGCAATTGACCAGGCCATCATTGATAATGTAAATATCCTTTCCATTTCGCTCGGTGGTCCACAATTTGAGTACTATGAGGACCCTGTCGCAATCGGAGCTTTTTCGGCTATGGAGCATGGGATTCTAGTCTCTTGCTCTGCAGGAAACGCTGGTCCTGAACCCGCCAGTGCAACCAATATAGCACCTTGGATGATCACCGTGGGAGCTGGCACACTTGATCGAGATTTTCCTGCATACGTTAGAATCGGAAATGGACAAAATTATTCTGGAGTGTCTCTTTATAATGGAAATCCTTTGCCTGAACATCCATTTCCGTTCATATACGCAGGGAATGTAAGCAAAGACAAGTCCCCCAAGTTTAGATCTGAATATTGCTTGAAGGATAGCTTGGCGGCAGAAAAAGTTAAGGGAAAGATTGTATTGTGTGACCGTGGACAAAGTAGTAGGGTAGAGAAAGGAAATACGGTGAAATCTGTTGGTGGTTTGGGCATGGTTTTAGCTAATACGGACCTCGAAGGAGAGGAACTAGTGGCAGATGCCCATATTTTGCCTGCAACTTTAGTGGGCTCAAAAGAAGGTAATGCCATCAAGCAATACTTGTTTTCTAATCCAAAATCGACGGGTACAATTGTATTTCAGGGAACAAAGCTTGGAATTGAGCCATCACCGGTTGTTGCATCATTTAGCTCTCGAGGCCCTAATTCTATCACCCCAAAGATATTAAAGCCCGATTTGATCGCACCAGGTGTTAACATCTTAGCAGCATATTCAAGAAATGCGAGCCCCACTGATTTGGATTCAGATGATAGACGTGTGGACTTCAACATCATCTCGGGCACGTCCATGTCATGCCCTCATGTGAGTGGGCTAGCAACTCTAATCAAGTCGGCTCATCCAGATTGGAGCCCAGCTATGATTCGATCTGCACTGATGACCACGAGCTATATAACTTACAAGAATGGTCAACCATTGTTGGACAGTGCCAACAAAAAACCAGCAACACCGTTTGATTATGGTGCTGGACACGTGGACCCTGTTCCTGCACTTAATCCTGGACTGGTTTATGATTTGACAGTGGATAATTATCTAAGCTTCCTCTGTGCGTTAAACTACACAGCTGATAATATCGAAGTTGTGACGAGGAGAAAGTATAAGTGTGATCCAAACAAACAATATAGTGTAACCGACCTTAATTACCCTTCATTTATTGTGGTGTTTAAAAAGCCAGCAGGTAGGAATGGTCCAACAAATGTTAAACACATGCGAACTCTTACCAATGTGGGGTCTGCGGGAACGTACAAGGTATCGGTTAAGTTGGATATCCCAAATGTTAAGGTCTCGGTTGAGCCGGGAGTGTTGAGTTTCAAGGGGGGAAATGAGAAAAAATCATATACAATTACATTTTCAGCTACATTTCCAACATCAAGAATGAAACCGCAAGATGGTTATGGTTTTGGACGTTTAGAATGGTCAAATGGAAAACATGTTGTGGGAAGTCCAATTGCAGTTAGCTTGGAATGACCATGAGCTCGCTAACTCTATAGGATCGTGTTGGTTAGCTTATGGTTATGGTTATATATAATATTACATTTGAATCTAGGTAAAAATGTATCTGTCTAGTTTGAGATTAATGAAAGCTATGATGGAAAAAAAAAAGCTTGTCTTATGTTAAAACCGTTCTATCACATTATGAATGCATATTTTAAAAATTATCATTACTACACATTATTTTTCAAACAATTAAGTTAAAACCTATTACTAATCATACATCACAATAATTTTTTTTTCATATTTTCCTTACAAATTTAGATATTTTTTAATACAATTATATGTATTTATTAATTAATAAACTTCTTTAATATAATTTATTATTTTATGGTATTTCATATTTTAAAACTAATGGAATTTTATTTCTCAATACTTATTTACAAACTTAAACTAACATCATTTTACACATTTCTTCACAATTATCTAGATAAAATATTATAAATATGAAATATAGTTCAATTTCAGTGTACAAATATTATCCCTAGTAATTAAATATATGTCATGTTGATTATTCTATAATAAATGATAAGATATAGCTACTCGTTGCAACAATGGTAGATTTTCATTTAAAAATGTATCCACACATGCACTCCATTATACCAAAAATGAGAGAGCATAAGTAGTGACACAACACTTTATACCATGCGATATAATATTATAAATTTGGATGTATTTAACCAAAAAAAAATTGGATGTATAAAATTATTTATCTGGAATTGACACTTTTAGTATTACTCATCATATTCTGCCTATCATTGATATTTATGCATATATAATATGGCTTGTAAACAAAGCTTTTTCTGTTAAAAAAAATAAAAGCCTCGCCATTAACAATTTTCATTTCTATTTATCTATCTAGCTAAGTAAAGTGAAAAATATTTTTATTTATTTATCCATTTATAAGATCGATATAATACTAATTACATTTTTCAATTATATTTTTAATTTACATTAATTTTTATATAATAATAAATGCTCTATTATTGAAAAAATATAATATAAAATAAATAAAAGATACTCCTTCAATATTATTTATAATATATTTTTAAGAAGTTTGACCAGTTCTTTTTATAATATTTTTTTAAATTATTTGTTGTTTTAATTATTTTTCTTATAAAAGACACCTAATTACATAATATTTTTTGGTTAATAAATTGACTTGAAGCCTAATATTAAATGTTAACCCATCCAAACTTATAAGTAAACTAAGCCAAACGAAGCCTACATATATGGAATGTTGACTTGAAGACTAATATTAAATGTTATATTTTTTTGGTTTAACCATAGTTATCCTCCACCGGAGATAATCCTGTTCAAGCCGGGAACATCCATATCATGGAGAGGCGCATTATGTTTAAAACCGGCTGGTTCAACCGGTCTGATGACCGGTCCGTTCAACCCAAAAAATTGAAGGAGCTCAGAACCGGTTAGAACCGGTCGAATCGGTCAAAACCGATAAAAACTGGTATAAAACAGGTACCAGAAAATCGGTTGAACCGGTCCTTTTCATAAAAATTCAAATTTTTTTTTTAATTTAATCTAAATATTTTTAAGATAAATAAAGACATATTTAAGGATTACACATAGATATCTATTATTTTACTAATCATTATTAATTTTTTCTCTTATAAACCTTATAATAAGGTTATTTATACCGACTGATTTACAACTTTATATATCTTAATTTCTTATAATTTTGTGTTACTTTATTAATTAAAATATTATATAATATTAAAAAATCTATTTAATTAAAACCGGTTCAACCACGGTTAGGGATGACAATGGGTAGGGTCTGGGTAGGGTACTACAGTACCCGTTCCCATGCCCGCGTTTTAAAAAATACCCGTACCCAGACCCATACTTGCATGGGTAATGATTCTAATACTGTTACCCTTACCCGCTGGGTACTCAAGTACCCGAACCCGTACCCATTACCCGCACTTTTGTTTACTACAAAAATAATAAATTGATTAGAAAATGAAAATTAATTAAAAATAAATGAAAAATAATCCATAGATCATCGACGTTTAACCTATAAAACAACTATAGTATGTGGAAGTGAATGAGAGATTAAAACAATGGGAGGGGAAATGGAAATTTGTTCATGTTTTACTATTTTAGTGTTTAGGACAAAATTATAATTAAATCAATTAAATTAGTAATATATATTAATGTTTTTTGGTGACTTTAATATATATTAACATTAATTATTTTTTGGAGAAAATATTAATTAATAATATAAACACGCACACACATATATATTAAATTAATCATATGTATGTAAATTACATTAATTATATATATTATATAAGTGCAGGTATGGGTAGGGTAAGGTACCATAGTACCTATACCCGCACCCGTACCCATGAAAAAGTGCAGGTAATTACCCATACCCGGACCCGGACCCATTTGGTGGGTAATTACCCTACCCATTGCGGGTAATTTTTGCGGGTACCCACTGGGTCTGAGTCCAATTGACATCCCTAACCACGGTTGAACCATTGAACCGTAAACTGGTGCTTTCACCGGTTCAATTATCGGTGTAACATCCCGTAAATCAGGACTTTTAAAATTTCATAAGATTAAGATAGGGAATTGTGCGTTAATAATTGAGAAAAGAAGGTTTATGGAATTAGGAGATAAGACTTAGACTAAAAATCAAATTTCAGTAGTCTCGCTCAAGTGAGAATAGCTCGCTTGAGCGAGTTATGCAGCAAAATGAAGAGTTTGGGTTTTCTGCATTTTTCTCTTAAGCGAGCATAACTCGCTTAAGCGAGAAACAGGGGTTTTTGAGAGGCTTTCTGGACAATTTTCGCTCAAGCGAGAGTGAGTTCGATTGAGCGAGAATCGTCCAGAGATGGGGTGTTTTCTGGGTCATTCTCGCTTGAGCGAGCCAGTTTCGCTTGAGTGAGAATATGCAGGATTTGCATGCAACTGACACGCTCGCTCAAGCGAGAATAGCTCACTTGAGCGAGAATCCACTTATAGGCACTGGATTCTTAACTTAGACAAGAAACAACTTCACTTTCTTCTTCTTCTTCTTAGTCTAGAGAGAGAGACTGGGTTTAGAGAGAGGAAGTGGATTCGAAGCTTAAAGAGGGATTTAGAGCAAGGAATCATCAAGTGATCCACCTTGGATCCGTCCTTCTTCATTCAATTTTGAGTTTAGGTGAGTACAACTCACTTTCTTTGTGTCTTTCTCAATAGTTTCTATGAACATGCTCCCTAATCCTTACTTTCCCATTGTCTATTAGGAATCATTGTTAGAAATTGTATTCTTGTAACTGATTTAAGGATTGTTACTTATGAATCGAGACTTAGAATCGGAATAAGGATTTTGTGATACAAATTAGGTTCGAAACTATCGAAAATGCTTACGTTGAATATGTATGAATTCTGACTTGTTACTATATTATGAATTGTTAATGAAATATCATGTTTGTGTTAATTGAAACACGTTAAGTCGGTTTCGACCGTGAGTAATTCAAGTCGGCCTTTGCGCTGTGAGTTAAAACTAAGTAATTATGTTTAAAACACGACTTCGGTCCAGTTTGGGTGGGATTCGTCCCCGGGAAAGATATTTTCCGTAGTCTGAGCTCAGTTCTAACTCCAGAAAGAGATAAGAACATATCTGTTGGGCATAACAGTGAGTGCATCATACTTGCATATCAGTGGAATTGTGTATGGCTTATTGATTGACATTAATATCTGATCCCTGCATACATGCATGTGATTTGTATTCACTGAGATTTTTATCTCACCGCCCGTTATATGGATTATTTAGTTGAGCAGGTACCACCTCTTCCAAACTCTCAGACCGGGAGATGAAGTGCTTTCGGGAGGGACTTGCTTTCCCTTTTCTTTTGTTTATGAAATGTTTTACCTATATATAAATGTATATGTGGCAGTAGTATCCTAGTAGACTCGAAGGATGATTTATTAATATTAGTGACTTGATGTATAGGATAGGTTAATGTTATGTATATACTGGTTTTAACTTATATAGATGCGTTTATCATTTAGAAATGTTCGTTGAATTGTTAAATTATCGTTGGATTATTTACATTCTTGTGAACATATTGATATCTGAATTGTCACGTTATAAATTCTAAGTTAAGAATTTAGTTTCCAACGGGCTAAATTCTGATTTAGAAATTTAGGGCGTTACAACCGGTCCGGTTTTTAAAACATTGGTGGGGCGTGTAAGGATCCTCTCCAGCCATTTTTAGCTACGGAATAACTACGGATTTTTATTTCTTAGTTATTCCGTAGCTAAACTAGGCTGGAGATGATCCGGATCCATGGTGGGGCTAGCTCTCCCACCGAGAATTTTTTTCATTCACAAGACTTGAACCTGAGACCTTGCTTAAGGGGAATCAAACATGTACCACTTGAACCAACCCCCGTTGGTATTAAATGTTATAAATATAACATTGTCAATAATTATACATTGTAATCCATTGATGTGTTGTCATATCATTTAATGATTATGACACCTTATGTGTTATTAAAATCAATAAATGATGTGGTAGCACATCATTTGATGACCATGTAAAATTTATTTACACCGTCGGTGTATACACATTAAATCCATAAAATAACCATTAAATATATAATTTAAAAAACACATTATAATATGAGTTTAATATATATGCACCGTCAGTGTAAAGAAATTTTACACTGACATCCATGGATGTGCTGCCACATCATTTATTGAATTTAATAACATATGAGGTGTCCTATTTATTAAATGATGTTACAGCACGCCATTGGATGTCTGTGTAAAACTTCTTTATACTAACAATGTATACCTATTAAATCCATATATAATATAAGTAAAATTGTATAAAAATATTAAATGTAATAAATAAAATATAAATATGTGTTACAATAACATTTATATAAAAAATATTTTATATTGATAACTAACATTCCACAGTATATCTTATCATTTAATTGTCTTCGGGATTTTTTGTCAAGTTATTACTAATAATTAATATTGTCATAAAGTAATTTTAATATGCAATGTTTTCTTTTATTACATGGAGGCTGCCATAATATGCAATATTTTAATTTTGTATAAGTTGTTTGCATTTAATTATTAATATACATATATTATCATTAAATGTTTTTTAAGCGTTTTAACTAAAATAATTAATATAGCCATTAATACTTTCTCTAATGAATTATAGAGAGAGAGAGGAGAGAAAGTTCAACTTACAGCCGTGTAAGTCACACACTGAGTTTTACACCGACAAATAACTTTTTAATAAATTATTGGCTTAATTGCACTTTGGTCCCCCTATTATCATCAATTCGCGATTTTGGTCCCCCTACTTTTTTTTTCGCGATTTTGGTCTCCCTATTATTCTAAATTCGCGATTTAGTTCAAAATCTTGGTCCCCCTATTTTCAAAATCTATGTGTTAGAGGGACCAAAATCGCGAATTTTGAATAATAGGGGGACCAAAATCGCGAAAAAAAAGTAGGGGGATCAAAATCGCTGATTGATGATAGTAGGGGGACCAAAAGTGCAATTAAGCCAAAATTATTGTATTAGGAAATCCACCGTTGGATTGAAAGTTACTATCATATAGATCATATATATAGAATTTTACATTAATCCAAAATTGTTTTATATGTTATTGAATTGTCTCAAAATTAATGTCATATATACATTTGAAATATGTGAAAACAACAATTGTTTGATTATCAGCATTCAAATTTTATGAAATTTTACACGAATAATCAAGATGATGAGTAAATATAACATAATGGTTGGATTAATAAAAATCATATTCAATCTAGAGTTATCAATAGTGTAAAATTTGGTGTTACACTGGTGTAATTTGATCCCTCCTCATATACACACACAAAACACACACACACATAATCATTATTCTTTCTCTCCTTTTTTACGTCACTTGTCTCACATTTCACTTCTACTTTTTTTCCTTTTTTTCCCTTTCTTTTTATCTCTCATTCTACACCTACTTTTTGGTATCAAAGTAATTGTAACCTTTGTTTTGCACCTTTTTTCTTCTGCTCTTATCCCAATGACTTACTTTATTCCGCACATTCTTCCTTTTTTCACATTTCTTTGCTGGCACGCTTATTTGCTGGCAACATTTTTCAAACCTTGTACTAAAAGCAAACCCTTTATAAGCCAAGTTTTCTACTGAGATTCTTGCACAATTGAGAACAAACAATTCTAGCTAACATGGAGATGTCTAAGAAATCTCTCGCTGCAACTTTTTTTGTTTTGTTTCTGGTCTTCTGTGATGTCTCTCTGGCGAGGATGGTGAAGAAAACAGAGCACCGAAAGTATGGTTATATAGTTCATGTGTCCAAATCCCAAATGCCATCAAGCTTTAACCATCACTCAGTATGGTATGAATCGATTTTGAAATCGATCTCTAACTCAACAGAAATTCTCTACACCTACAACAATGCAATTCATGGATTCTTTACAAGGCTAACAGCTGAAGAAGCTAGATTGCTAAAGAGCCAGATCGGAGTTCTAATGGTGTTTCCAGATAAACAATACAAGCTCCACACAACAAGAACCCCACACTTCCTTGGCCTCGACAAAATCCAGGGCACATTCCTCGAGACAAATGGCAAAGATGGTAGTGACGTAATTGTTGGACTCCTCGATACTGGTGTTTGGCCTGAAAGCAAGAGCTTCGACGATACTGGATTTGGACCCATCCCTAGCACCTGGAAAGGAAAATGTGAAACAGGTACCAATTTCTCAACCTCGAACTGTAATAAGAAATTGATTGGAGCCAGGTTTTATATAAAGGGCCAGGAGTCCTTTATGGGTTAGCTCAATGAATCCATGGGTTTATTATCGCCTCTGAGGGGTTCTATATCGCCTCGAGATGATGATGGTCATGGCACCCATATTGCAAGCACAGCTACAGGGTCTCTGGTGCAAAACGCAAGCCTTTTTGGATATGCTAATGGAACAGCACGTGGGATAGCCCCAAGCGCTAGAGTCGCTATGTATAAGGTTTGTTGGAATGAATCTTGTGTTGTTTCTGATATATTAGCTGCAATTGACCAGGCCATCATTGATAATGTAAATATCCTTTCCATTTCGCTCGGTGGTCCACAATTTGAGTACTATGAGGACCCTGTCGCAATCGGAGCTTTTTCGGCTATGGAGCATGGGATTCTAGTCTCTTGCTCTGCAGGAAACGCTGGTCCTGAACCCGCCAGTGCAACCAATATAGCACCTTGGATGATCACCGTGGGAGCTGGCACACTTGATCGAGATTTTCCTGCATACGTTAGAATCGGAAATGGACAAAATTATTCTGGAGTGTCTCTTTATAATGGAAATCCTTTGCCTGGTCATCCATTGTCGTTCATATACGCAGGGAATGTAAGCAAAGACAAGTCCCCAAAGTTTAGTTCTGAATATTGCTTGAAGGATAGCTTGGCGGCAAAAAAAGTTAAGGGAAAGATTGTATTGTGTGACCGTGGACAAAGTAGTAGGGTAGAGAAAGGAAATACGGTGAAATCTGTTGGTGGTTTGGGCATGGTTTTAGCTAATATGGACCTCGAAGGAGAGGAACTAGTGGCAGATACCCATATTTTGCCTGCAACTTTAGTGGGCTCAAAAGAAGGTAATGCCATCAAGCAATACTTGTTTTCTAATCCAAAATCGACGGGTACAATTGTATTTCAGGGAACAAAGCTTGGAATTGAGCCATCACCGATTGTTGCATCATTCAGCTCTCGAGGCCCTAATTCTATCACCCCAAAGATATTAAAGCCCGATTTGATCGCACCAGGTGTTAACATCTTAGCAGCATATTCAAGAAATGCGAGCACCACTGATTTGGATTCAGATGATAGACGTGTGGACTTCAACATCATCTCGGGCACGTCCATGTCATGCCCTCATGTGAGTGGGCTAGCAGCTCTAATCAAGTCGGCTCATCCAGGTTGGAGCCCAGCTATGATTCGATCTGCACTGATGACCACGAGCTATACAACTTACAAGAATGGTCAACCATTGTTGGACAGTGCCAACAAAAAACCAGCAACACCGTTTGATTATGGTGCTGGACACGTGGACCCTGTTCCTGCACTTAATCCTGGACTGGTTTATGATTTGACAGTGGATAATTATCTAAGCTTCCTCTGTGCATTAAACTACACATATGATAATATTGAAGCTGTGACGAGGAGAAAGTATAAGTGTGATCCAAACAAACGATATAGTGTAACCGACCTTAATTACCCTTCATTTGTTGTGGTGTTTAAAAAGCCAGCAGGTAGGAATGGTCCAACAAATGTTAAACACATGCGAACTCTTACCAATATGGGGTTTGCAGGAACTTACAAGGTATCGGTTAAGTTGGATATCCCAAATGTTAAGGTCTCGGTTGAGTCGAGAGTGTTGAGTTTCAAGGGGGGGAAATGAGAAAAAATCATATATAATTACATTTTCAGCTACATTTCCAACATCAATAATGAAACCGCAAGATGGTTTTGGACGTTTAGAATGGTCAGATGGGAAACATGTTGTGGGAATTCCAATTGCAGTTAGCTTGGAATGACCATGAGCTCGCTAACTCTATAGGATCGTGTTGGTTGGCTGATGGTTATGGTTATATATAATAATACATTTGAATCCAAGTAAAAATGTATCTGTCTAGTTGGAGATTAATGAAAGCTATGATGGAAAAAAAAAGCTTGTCTTATGTTAAAACCGTTCTATCACATTATGAATGCACATTTTAAAAATTATCATTACTACACATTGTTTTTCAAATAATTAAGTTAAAACCTATTACTAATCATACATCACAATAATTTTTTTTTTTTTGCATATTTTCCTTACAAATTTAGATATTTTTAAATACAATTATATGTATTTATTAATTAATAAACTTCTTTATTATAATTTATTATTTTATGGTATTTCATATTTTAAAACTAATGGAATTTTATTTGTCAGTACTTATTTACAAATTTAAACTAACATCATTTTACACATTTCTTCACAATTATCTAGATAAAATATTATAAATATAAAATATAGTTCAATTTCAGTGTACAAATATTATCCCTAGTAATTAAATATATATCATGTTTATTATTCTATAATTAATGATAAGATATAGCTACTCGTTACAACAATGGTAGATTTTCATTTAAAAATGCATCCACACATGCACTCCATTATACCAAAAATGAGAGAGCATGAGTAGTGACACAACACTTTATACCATGCGATATAATATTATAAATTTTGATGTATTTAACCAAAAAAAATTGGATGTATAAAATTATTTATCTGGAATTGACATTTTTAGTATTACTCATCATATTCTGCCTATCATTGATATTTATGCATATATAATATGTCTTGTAAACAAAGCTTTTTCCGTAAAAAAAAACTCGCCATTAACAATTTTCATTTTTATTTATCTATCTAGTTAAGTAAAGTGAAAAATATTTTTATTTATTTATCCATCGATATAATACTAATTACATTTTTCAATTATACTTTTAATTTATATTATTTTTTATATAATAATAAATGTTCCATTATTGAAAAAATATAATATAAAATAAATAAAAGATACTTCTTCAGTATTATTTATAATATATTTTTAAGAAGTTTGACCACTTCTTTTTATAATATTTCTTTTTAATTATTTGTTGTTTTAATTATTTTTCTTATAAAAAACACCTAATTTCATAATATTTTTTGGTTAATAAATTGTAAATGCATTAAATTAATTTGTTGGACTTTTTCTCTCATGAACTAGGGGTGTAAGCAGGTCCGGACCAACCTGATCCAAACTAAACAAAAAAAATACAGGTTCAGTGGGTTTTCAGGTCGGGTATACTTCATTGGGGCCGAACACGTTTGGTTCGGGTGATGGGTTGAAAGAATTTGGAATCGAGTAACCCGACCCAAACCGATCAATAACTCTGCGCTAAAAAATGCACCCAAGCTGAGTAGAGTACATTAATTTTCACTTTCACCAATCTCTTGCTTTATTATTTCCTACTCATAAGCCTTAATCCCTCACTTTGTGAACGTCGTATGCCCCTAGCCATCACCGTTCCATCGCCGTCTGCCCCTAGAGTGTGTTTATAAATAAAAATAAAAAACATTTATTTTAAACCAATTAGATTTAAGGTGTGTTTGATTCAATTTTGTATTTTAGTTTTTAAAAATTGATTTATAAAACTATTTTTATTTTTTTTTATAAATGAAATGGTTTATTTACGACATTTCCAACACAAAACACAAAAACTAAAAAATAGTTTTTCAAAATATCTAAAAGTAGTTTCAGAATTTTGTTTTTAAAATCAAAAAACAATCACACTTTTTAAATCTATTTTTAAAAACTATCTATCAAACAAGTTTATCAATTTTCAATTTTTAAAAATAGAAAACGATTTTTAAAAACTGGAATCAAACATGCTCTTAATCTCTTGTGTCTCTATTCACCTACGGTTATGCACAAATCTTGTATGTAATAACACATGCTAAATTTTTAATAGAAGTATTAGCTAGACAACTTAAAGAAGCATGCTTAATAATCCTTTCAGTCTATTTTATTATATTATTTTATAATTTTGGTCTCTTAAATTTTTAAATAAATTTAATCTCTAAAGTTCTTAATTATTATAATTGAATTTCTTCATATTTTTTTTCTATTTAACCATCTTAAATCCTCATCTTTTGTTAATAATTTTACAAATTGAATTAAATAAATTATTTAAATTATTTTTTTAATTTAAAATTCATTAATTAAAATATTAAAATTCAATCATTCAATTTTTTTTTCTTTTCAAACAATCTCACAATCTACAAAAATTATTCAAAATTTTTATTTTCTAAACTTTAAAATCATTTCATATCTAAAACTTATCATAAATCATCAAATATTCAAATAAAAAAGATTTTAAGATGTTTAAATAGAAGAAAATTATCAACATTATTAATTTACTTAATTTGAAAACAAAGAGACTTAATGAGCTTGTCCGAGTTGAATTCTGCAGAGGAGGATTCCGACGAGCTTCAGCGGTGGTTGATGGAGGAGCACAATGATGGTGTATCTGCAGAGACTCTTACGCTCAAGTCAAGAAAGAATTTTGGTAGAGTTTCAGTGTGAGGAGAAAAAACATACCTGGATCTCTGCTATAGGTGTTTATTTATAAATAGAATTTAGCGGGAAATTCTGTTAGTTTGTTGTAACAGAATCTGCACAAACTGCTCACGCACCCATCCAAGGTGAGTTTCACGCGCTAACTGTTGGTAGACTCCTGCGATTGTAGTTGTAAATGTTTGCGTTAAATTGTTCCGAGAAAGGTGACTTGAATAATCATCTCGAAATAAAGGTTTGTGATTCGTATCGTTATTGAGCTAAGTCGGATAATAATGTAAATGACCTCGAAATGTAAGATCCTATGTCAGCATAGATTGGCCTGGTGTTATTAAGCATGTCGGTGATGGACTTCCACGGCGGCCAAGACCGAGTATAATCTCAATCTAGAACAGAGCTAAATATATTTTGAGAAATAAAAACCATAATGTTAAGACACCTAGAGCTAGAGTTTATGAGTGTGAAAATGAATTCATAATGATAAAAATGATTTAAAATGTCAAATTCTTTCTAATACCACCGCACCAAATAAATTGGGTGTGAATGTGAAAAGTTTTATAGCAACATATTAAATAAAAAATGAACTTTAAAAAATATGTATTAATTTGTCTATTTATCTATAGCTGGCAAAGCAGAAGCTTGACTGTTGAGTTGAGTGGCACTGATAGCATAGCGACTACTATATATATTATTTACACATTAAAAAGCAGTAACACAACACAACACAACACAACACTTGGTTCATCTTGCTGCTCAACTCTGCGAAGATACTCAAGAACGTGTTTCTAGGGTTTGCTCACAGATACAGGAATGAACTCCTCTCATTGATTTTGATTACACAAACCAAGTCAACAAAATTTTCCTTAATTTCTTTCCTATGACAACAATGCCTTTATCGGATTGGATTGATTCTTGACGCTGCCGAAAAGCGCAGCCTGAAATTTCCGAAATACTCCTAAACTTTTTCGATTTCGACATTGAAACTCAGAACAAACGAAAATCCCAACTATTTTCTCGATGGAGAGGTCTAGATCTAAGAGGAACTACTACTATGACCAAGACTATGATTCTGAGACCTTGGCTAGGACCAGGCCACGCTATAACCACCACTACAACAACAACACCAGCGCCCACCGCCATCGCGGCGGCGGCGGAGGTGGTGGTGGCCGCCAGCACCCTAAGACACAGGACTCGCCGTTAACGGTCACCACCAGTTACCGCATTTTGTGCCACGACCTGAAGGCCGGTGGCGTGATTGGGAAATCCGGCAGCATTATAAAGTCCATTAGACAGCACACCGGCGCGTGGATCAACGTGCATGAGCTGATCCCCGGCGATGAGGAGCGAATCATCGAGATTTCTGACACGCGCCGGCGGGACCCGGAGGGAAGGATGCCGTCGTTCTCGCCGGCGCAGGAGGCGCTGCTGCTGATCCACGAGAGGATTCTGGAGAGCGATGCGGCGTTTGGGGTGGGGGAAGAGGAGGAGGAGTATGGCGGCGGAGGTGGCGGTGGCGGCGGTGGTGGGAGAGGGGGCAACCGTGTGGCGACGAGGTTGGTGGTGTCGAGAATGCACGTTGGGTGTTTGTTGGGGAAAGGAGGGAAGATTATTGAACAAATGAGGATGGAAACCAAGACTCAAATTAGGATACTCCCTAGAGATCACAATCTACCTCGTTGTGTTACAATGTCAGAAGAGATTGTTCAGGTGCCGCAACCAAAAAAGACTTGGAACTTTTATACTTGCTTAAAATTCCATGCATGCTATTGCTCCAAACCCCTTCATTGATTTTTCTTCTCCAAATCACCGTAGCTCCGGTTTGGTCGTTACTCTTTGCTTTTGGAGGACTAATTAAAATTGCAGAACCGAAAGATATTAATGGCCTTTTTACGTTTCACTCTTCTTTCTGCTTCTTTCTCCCATAAATAATCAGACTCATAAACTAATGAAATAAAGCATTAATCATAACTGATTTAGCTACGACATGAATGGAATTTGGAGCTCCTTTATTACTTTAAGCTAAAGAGTTGGAAAGGAGGAAAGTTTTTCAGCTTCAAACAATCTGATTGGGTTTAAATGGGTGTGGTTTGGAGTACATTTTCTGTTGGATTATTGGTTCTGTGCTGCATTTCTGAAGTTTATTTAGGGACTGCTTTTGATTAAATGGTGGATCTTGTGCTTCTGTAATGATCTGGTTGCTTGAGCAAGCATGTATTTGTTGATTAATTTTTCTTGAATTTAATCCGTCAATTTAGACAAAAATCAGGCACTGCCATACCAATTTGAGGGTGCTATTTTTCACGGTTCTCTGTTTTTAACTGGTGATCATCACAGAGATAATGAAATTATGGAGATGCATAGTGGGGCAAGGCCATTCTAAAGATCTGATGTGATTTACCTGCATTTTTATTCATTTAAAAAATACTTAAACTGAAGACTATTAATTATATGATATTGTGTGCAGGTTGTAGGTGATGTAAATGCTGTAAAGAATGCTCTAGTGATTATATCAGGCCGGTTGAGGGAGAGCCAGCATCGTGATCGTGGTCATTTCCATGGACGTGTACATTCACCAGAGAGATTTTTCTCTCCTGATGATGATTATATTCCTCATGTGACTAGTGGATCTCGTAGATCATCTATGGATGGGGCTGCTTTTGGATCAAGAGTAGCTTCTTCTGCCAATACCAGAAACAATAGTCACCCTTCATTAGGTTATGCAATGGAGCCAGGGGCTGCTCCTGTGGCTGATGATGCACAGCCCTTCTATGGAGAGGACCTTGTTTTTCGCATACTCTGTCCAGTTGAGAAAGTTGATCGTATTATTGGGGAATCAGATGGATTTGTAGAGTTCCTTCAGAATGAAGTTGGGGTAGATGTTAAAGTCACTGATCCTGTTGGTGGCTCAGATGAACAGATAATTATCGTTACTTCAGAGGAGGTGTTTTTCTTCTCTTATTTTCTCTGTCTGTGCCTGTGGTGTAGTGTGTATAACCAGTGCAAATTCTTTTAGGTCAATAGTTCATGTTAGAAGTATTCTAGGGACAATATTCTTCCTGCTTAAGTAGCTGTAACTTCAACTCTTTTAAATGCAGTTCAACACATTTTTCACATAAACATACATAATATGTTATGTCACTTGTTCAACTTCTAACTGTTATTATTATGTACTTAAGGGTCCTGATGATGAGCTGTTCCCAGCTCAGGAAGCTTTGCTACATATACAAACTCACATTGTCGATCTTCTAGATAAGGACAATACTATAACGACCAGGCTTGTTGTCCCTTCTAGTGATATTGAATGCTTAGATGGAAAAGAGGCATCACTGTCAGAAATTAAGAGGTTGACTGGTGCTAATATTCAAATATTGCCTAGAGAAGAACTACCTCTCTGTGTTGCAAAAACTGATGAACTGGTACAGGTTTGTCATTTGACCTACAACTTGCTGAACCATTCTATTAGATACCTTTGGTAACTGTAGTCTGAATGAATGAATTATGAATGTTAAGTGTTGAACTTTATTATGATAATAGATCTAATTCCCCGTAGCATCATACACTCATACTGAGTGCTTATGTACCACATTGCCCTGCCATTAATCCTACAAACCAAAGTTCATTGGATTTTGTTATTAGAAAATTATACTGAGTGCTTATGTACCACATTGCCCTGCCATTAATCCTACAAACCAAAGTTCATTGGATTTTGTTATTAGAAAATTTCCAACGAATGGTATAGAGGGGATACAAAACCCTACCTTCGACAATATTGAAACAAAGACCTAGTACTCAAATTATGCTTTAGTTCATTTCTCAATTATTTCCCTTTTTGCCTCTATAGATTGTGGGAGAGATAACAGCAGCCCGCGATGCTGTTGTTGAGGTGACATCAAGATTAAGAAGTTACTTGTATAGGGATTTCTTTCAAAGGGACACCGTACCACCATCGGCTTCCTTACCTGGTGTGGAGGCAT
Source organism: Sesbania bispinosa (assembly GCA_026901365.1). Taxonomy (NCBI): domain Eukaryota; kingdom Viridiplantae; phylum Streptophyta; class Magnoliopsida; order Fabales; family Fabaceae; genus Sesbania; species Sesbania bispinosa. The sequence goes on along the minus strand of QLOH01000523.1, from coordinate 150,517 downwards.
CTTCTTCCAATAATATAGCTTCAGTTACTGAAACTCCCACAACCTATCAGAATGTGCAAAGTGTGGCAGCAGCCCTTCCATCCAAGGTATTTTTATGCCATGTTTATCTTCAATATTACACATCTTTATTTATCCTTTATTTAAATGACTGGTGTTTGGGAGATTTATTAGCCATGTTTAGTATATATTTCTTGTTTTCTATGAACAGGAAACAGAACAGTTGATTTTTTCTTTTTGTTGTCCTATGAAAGATGTGTGATTTTAACAAGAAATGGCAAACATTTTTATCGGGGGTTTCCCATTTTGGATTTTTATTGAGTCAAGCTGTGTCATAAAAGAAGCAATCTGTCTGTAACTGTTGATAGATTAAGCCATCATTTGAACCCATAGATTATTATGCAAAAAAATCAAGCTGTATTTTTTGAAATGGCTATTTAAGTGTGCAATTCACCATCTCTGATGTTCTCCCAGTTTTGGGGAGTCAAATCTTGTGATTTTGTGAATGAAGTGACAGCTTGGGCCACCTTATAAAGATTTTTTTTAAAAAAAAATATTTGAAGGAAAAAAGACTTAATTTTCTTTGTTTCTTTTCGGAAGGAAACCGGAGGATCTAGCACTGAGACAGGAAAGCAGAAAGAGAGTGACCGCAGCGATGATGTGCTTAGTGGCTTAAATAGGTAACTGGCTCCAACCTCTATTCATGATAGGGTGTTGTTTTTAGTGTTGAGTGACTTGCCAATATCTCATCCTCTTCGTAGGTTGATGTGCAACTCTTGTGTGCTGTTTTCTCTTCCTCCTGCCCCCTTTCTGATGGTTTTCCCCTGCCTTTTTTTGTTGTTGTTAGGATCGCTGTGCCTCTTGTCACAAGGAGTACACTTGAAGTTGTTATACCAGAGTATGCAGTTCCAAAACTTATAGCAAAATCCAAAAGCAAGCTTGCACAGATAAGTGAGGTGTGATTAGATCTTTCAGTCCCTTACTTTAATATTTGAATTGGAAAGTGCTAAAACAGGCATTCTCATACTAAGTAGCTGGACCTTAAAGTGTCATGCTTACTTTTTGGTATCTTCCCTCTGACATCATTGAGGTTTAACTTTAAGAATGAAAAGCAAATTCCTTAATAACTTCCCAATAATTTCTGTCTCATTCAGATTCTGGAAATTATTATCATTTTATTACTATTTTAAATTTTAATAGAAAGCCATATATTATGTTTCAATGGTAACAGTTATCGGGAGCCAATGTAACACTTGTAGAGGATAGACCAGATGTGACACAGAAGATTATTCAGATATCTGGTACTCCAGAGCAGGCAGAGAGAGCCCAGAGCTTGCTCCAGGGTTTTATTTTGAGCAGTAAGTCCTCTCCAAATGTGTTGGGTGTGGCTATGTGTATTCCCATGCATGCATTATTCTTCTTGGTTCTTAAGCACCCATGTCTTACTGTAAATTGACATGACATTCATTGTTGTTTTAACCCTCTTGCAGCACAAGAAGATGGCCCTTAAGTGAGTGATGGACATAGTGAAAGTCGGTTAGACTAAAGAATAGTTAAATTGATTTAGTGATTGGGGCATTTTGTTCCATGCACTAATTGGATTTTTCATATATCTACAAGATTTCTGTCGCCAAGTGTTGGAATTTTCAACGTGAGAGAAGCATTCCCCTGTAAATGTTGTACTAAGAGAGCTTCTTTGTTAGTTTTGTTAGTATTTTCAGCAAGTGCATGGGAGTAATTGTTTGGCTACACTGGATGGTGTTTTCCTGGTTGACCGCGTCTATTAATTCGGGAGTGAGTAATCAAAAGCTTTTCCTCAACCATGAAAACAGGAAAAAACAAAACTTGGGGATATAGGGGTTGTGCTCTTCCCTCTCTCAATCTGTGAATCACTTGGTTTCCCTTAAACACAATTCTGCAGCAGCAGCTGTATGGTTATTCCAATGGCCACTGTGCCTCATCATTTAACAAATCTTTTTGAATCACAATCCTAAACTATAAAACAAGTTGCAATTGTTTTCATTGGTTATTACCAGTGCTTCATCACCTTCAACCAAGCAGAACTCGGAGATGGACGCTTGATTTGAAGTTAAATATTCAGAGTTGGTACATGCGTGATTTCGGATTTGTTAAAAGACAGTTTAGAAATTACCTTCCTTTTTTATAAATGTTCATCCAACAAGTGAAGTGATAGTACAATTTGACCATAAAAAGGTACTCGTTAACTATTAAAAACTAAATTATTTAACTACATTAGAATAAAAAAAATAAAATTTAACAGATATAAAAGAAAGTTAATATAACATGGAATAAATTGTTACTTCACCTTAAGCATCTTGATAGAGAGATTCTCTACACCTCAAAAGAATTAGTATCTAGCTATTGGTTAGAGATATTCTTGCTTCATATAAAAAATTGTTAATTTAATTTTGATAAGTTGTATTCAATTAATGCATTTTTTATATGGTATTGGACAAGTTTAATTTTTCTATCAATTATTATAAAAGATATCTGCATCAAAGTTACTATGTACGTATGAATTATAATAAATGAATTGGAAAGGTGATTGTCCATTTGGATTTCAAAGTCGAGCAAAAATTTAAATGCATGGTTTCTTTTTATTTATTTTCAAATTGGAATTAACAAAGCAATGACCAGTTTTAACTTCTTAGTTTAACAATCCTATGGGGTAGATAAAGAATGGAAAATGGTAGCTAATAGATTAATGCCTATACGTAAGAATGTTAGGTGCTTATTAAGGCCATTCAAATTAGTGACTACGTGTCCTATGGATATTGGTTCTTGGACCTGATTGCTAGTTATAGACAAGGTAATTTGTGAAGTGTGGTGTGATCTGGTAAGACTGATGGCATCGAGAAATTTAAAGTGGAACGTTTTAAATGAGAAAGCACAACACACAACCCCAAAATTAGCCAAATTTTAATTAGCCGAACTTGTTTAGTTAACGTCTTTTTGTGAGATCTTTAAATTAGTTTTTATTTTACAATTGGAGAAAGTTCAGTTACTAGGACGGTAATAATAACGTCTGCAAGTAGGTTAGGTTGGCAATATTTTTTTATCAGACATAATCACAAAAGCCATGGTATTGAATAGGTCATTTTGAGCTGGTTGAAATGACATGTCAACTTATTTTTCAACGGTTTCAAACAAATTCAAAACTAAAGGATAATAAGTTTTTACAAAGCATAAATTTTAAATAATTAAAGTAATTTATCAGAAATAATATGTTTCACAGCCAATTGAAGTGAACTCTTTGCATAGAATATATGAATTGCTGAAATATTAAATAGTTTTATTTTGATATCTTATTGATAAATGTTTACTAATTACTCTCTTTTATTTAGAGTTTGGATAAACTTTCATACAAACAATCATAGGCGATATTAACTCACAAATCTCAACTTCTTTAGAAGCTCCTTTATTTAATTTCTTTATAAGCATTAAAGATATTTTCATTAAGAATCAAACACTTATAGCGGTTGAAAAACTCTCATACGTTAGAAGTTAATCCAACTATATTATAATGCCGTAAGAACACACGAGAAAAAAGTTATCAAGCGAGAGTCTGTCAACCTTATTAAATATGTTTTTAATCCATGAAATACAGTCGATATTTGGTTTTAGTCCCTGTAATTTAAAATCGGTGGTTTTAGTCCTTCCAGAATTGAAAATGCATCAATTTAGTCCTTATCAATAAAAATTCATAGCTAATTCGTAGTAAAATCTGTAGCAAAACTATGCAATAAGGACTTTCACGTAGAACATATGCGAAGGGAAATATTAATTAAAGTAATCAATAATCTAATATTTTACATTTAGAATAATTTATATACATCTATCTATAAATATTTTTCTCATCAAAATTACACTTCTTTACTATAAATTTTGTTTTTTTAATAATATTTTCTAAATTTTAAAAAATGTTATAATTTAACATGTTTTATATTTTTAGTTATATTTTAATTTAACTTTACCGTGAAGTGCACATGCTATGAAAGTTGAATTGAAACATTGATATTTTTTTTTTTTGTTTAACCACAGGAGGCAATTCTGTTCGAGCCGGAAACATCCACATCATGTTGGGCTAGCTCTCCCGAGACCTTGCTTAAGGGAAATCAAACATGTACCACTTGAACCAACCTCGTTGGTAATTGAAACATTGATAGAGTACCTAATTTGTTATTTTTGCGTTACGAAAAAATAGTTTTTTTTTATTTCTAAAAAAAAAGTTGGTAGATTTATTTTTGTCGAATAGTTGGTGGATTCAACAAGAAGTCCAGGACTGTCCAGAAGTTGAAGTCCAAGCAAAGGCCCAGAAAAGCATGGGCCATAACCAACGCAGATGGCCCACAACACAAAGCCGCGCTTTATCCATTTCTCTTTCGTTGTAAACTCTGGTTTGTTGTGAGCTAAGGTTTGATCCTACGACGAAGACGAGGTTTCTGTGTACAATGGAAGCTTCGTTTGTTCTTCCCTCGCCCTCTTTCACTGGATTCAGGTTCTCTTTCTTGCCTAACTTGTCTGAATTTAGTAAGTTTCATATGAACTGGGTCTCTCTGAATTGTCTTTAATGCTTTGGTTCTCCCAACTCCCAACTCCAATATTTACTACTATCAGTTCCCTGCAACTCTTCTGTTTGCTGCAATAACCTTAGGATAAGAACAACTTGAGTAATTCAAACTTGTGCGCTTTATTGACTCAGCACCTACTATGTGCACTCCTGAAACAAACTAACAAAAAAAAAAAAAGAAAAAACTTTTGTAAATGGGTTGTAACGACTAATGAAACTGATATCAACACATAGGAGTGATGGTTATAAGCAATTGTAGCATGAGTATAGGAAAAGGGACTACCGGAGTAACATGTTTGCGTAACTCCATTTCCTTGGAGAACGCTCACCTGTGATCTCCATTAATATTTTCAGTCAATTTACTTTTCCTGGCTTCATAATTGGCATTGTTTATAAGAATGAGACTCAGTACTTCGATTTGTTCCACTATTTTTCTAGGTCTTTGAAAAGGAATGGATAACTCATCATCTCCTATTTGATGTTTTGTTTTCTAAAGTGTTGGATACTTGAAAAGGAATTAATTAAAAACTGTTAAAAGATCAGTAGATGAAAAATGCTTATGTCCATCGTATATCAATTATTTTTCCCGTGATTGCTTCATAGGTGAAGTAGCAATTTTATCAAAGGAACTTGTTGATTTTGGGTTGGCTTGGTTGTCATTTAAGGAGATTAGGGTGGGCAACATTAGGTGCAAGTATGTAAATGAAGTTTATCATTGTGGGAATCCATCTCTGAATAGGCTATGTTCTAACATCGATTCTATGCATTTGAGTTAATGTGGGTTTTTGTGATGCTTTTACAGTACCATAGAGAATTAACTATTTTATTCATGAACTGATCTATCAAATTATATTTGGAAATTTAAGATTTATTAATTAGATGGAACTGGACCCTGGTACACTAATGCAGATATATGAACACTGAAATTCTTTTTCATATTTTAGGTGCAAGTCTTTAGCTAAGATATATGTTTAACATGAGAGTGCAAAAATAACCATATCCAGTTATCCTTGTTGCTTTGTAGTTATCAAGTCTTGATTTTGTTGCACCTATCTGAATACAAAGATTTGTGATGGCTTGGTCTGATGTCTTTTTATCTAATATTAGGATTAGGACAAGCAAAGAGCGGAAGCATATGCTGTCACTGTGTGAGTTGAAAAGTATAATATGCTTCTCAGTGTGTAATCAAAAGCAGAGTTACAATGAAAAGCTGTACATTATACCCATTAGGTCCATTTCTCGATTCTGCGTTTCAAGATCGTCAGTTAGGTCATTGGAATTCAGTGGGACAAGCCCACATAGTGATGCACATTCAGGCTTTTCAGCTCCAAATGATTATCAGAGGTGGGAATCAGATGATGTTGACTTTTTTCGTTCTTTTGTTACTTATGCCTGTTGTATTTTGAAGTTTTCTAAATTCTAATTTTGTGCCTAAAATTTTCTGACCAATGTATTAGAATTTTATCCTCTCAAGAGAAAGCATTTTTGTGTCATCATTATAACTTAAATTTTTAATTCTTGGATTAACAAAGCCCCTTAACCCTGCAATTTACACATTCCACAGAACCAGCAATTTTGAGAGAGAGTTGGAAGAATTATTTGCTGAAGTGAAAAGAATGATTAAGATGGGAAACAAAAATGATGCTATAGACCTTCTGAATGCAAATTATGAACTGGTGAAAGAGCAGCTGAATGCAGGCACTGAAGGCATAGAAGAAGTTGCAACTTTAGACATCCTAGCACTGGGTTACATGGCTGTTGGAGATTTAAAATCTGTTGGTTCTCTGTTGAATTTGGTATTCCCCCTGCTCTTACACATTCTTCAGTCATTTTGATATCTTGTGTTGCATAATTATGTTTGAGCTTCTTTGTATTCATTGTAACTTAATTTCATTTTGGCTTGGTATGTCATTAGTTGAACTCTAGGAATCCGTATCATCATATGGTAATCAATATTCTATACCTTTTTAACTGTTTAAGTGTACCATGATTGAGGAGTAAATTGTTGGTTTTATTTTTGCTTTCTATAATGAGTTAAAAATTTGGCATGGTTTGTGAGGCTTGAATGAATAAATGGTCACCAAAAATATATGCAGGTCAAATTATCTGCAATCATTCTTGACCGTCAGGCATATTTTCATGCACAAGACTGTGTGTTTCCACCTGTCTGGTTACTTTGTATTAATATCACATGTTTGACTCCATTATGATAAACTAGTTTCCTTTGTATCTTAGTATGTACTTACATAACTAATGATTGCAAATAATTATATGCTCCACTTTTTCTGTTGAAATGCTAGAGGCACACATTTGCACCTCTTTCTGCTGTTGTTCCCTCTAAAATTCAGTGACTCACTCACCTTTCTCTATGGTGTGCATTCGTATATTTTCGCCAATGACCAGATGAAAGAAATTATTGACAATTTAAAGGATGATGCACCACATCTAGATTCAATACTTATGCATATGGGAAGTATGTATGCGACATTGAATAAGTTTGAAAAATCATTGGATACATATCAAAGGGCTGTGTACATTATGGAGAGGACCTATGGTGAGTGCATTTTTCAGTTAATAATGTTAGTCTTATTTATTATTTAATCTTATTTACCAATGACTAATGGTTGTGGCTATGTTTTGTTTCTTATCCGTTTGATTAAAAACTGGAGCTCTTTTATTGACATTTTTCAATTGTGCATGTCTAGTTAGAAGCTACTTTTAACAGTTTACCATCTCCAGATTCCTTAGCAGAAATTATGCATGCTGAAGCCAACTTAGCTTTTAATTGCTGTGTTCCATTTTTCAAAGTTCTGGTATTCTCAATATAATTTCTTCTTTTAGGTAAGGATAGCACTGTCCTCGTCACACCCCGTTTGGGTATGGCAAAAGTTCTTGGTTCTATTGGAAAGGCAACAAAAGCAATAGAGATATACCAGCATGTAATCACTCTCTTGGAATCAAATAGAGGTGCTGAAAGTAAGGATTTGGTTGTACCTTTACTTAGTCTTGGCAATCTTTTACTGAAAGAAGGAAGAGCCAAAGATGCAGAAAGTCATTATACTAGGTTAAGCTTCCTAATTTTGTTTTCTCCTTCCATATTCAGTGCATTAGTAGCTCTGTTTTCTTCTATATTTAACTCTTATTTGTTGTTGTTTTCTAGGGTTTTAAACATATACACTAAAGTATATGGACAAAATGACGGAAGAATTGGAATGGCTATGAGTTCCCTAGCCCAAGTGAAGTGTGCTCTAGGTAACTTCATAATCTTGCTCATTTAACATGAATGTGGGTTAGAAATTCTTTCACGTATGATCGGTCTTGAATTATGCAGAATAATGGTGGAATAAACACCTATATCTATGCAAACTGTTTATTTAGTGTTAAGTCATATATGGAAATTTCTGCAGTGATGCTATTTTTTATTAAAAAATATGGTGCTACAGTGCTACTGGCCCTGGTTTCTGCCTTCTTTTACTTTCCTTTTCTTTTTGGGGTTATGATTTCTAGGCACTTATTGATGTGCGAGATATTTTGCAGGGAAGTCAGATGAAGCAATTAATTTGTTTAAAAGTGCTCTTAAGGTCATGAAGGATTCAAATTACATGTCACTGGATGACAGTATAATGGAAAAGATGAGGATAGATCTAGCTGAATTACTCCATGCCGCTGGAAGGTAAGCTTCTCTGTGACCTTGGTAGCTGGAATGAAAGATTTAAGTAATTTTTGGCATTTAAGATAAGAATAAAGTCAGACTATTTTTTGCACACCTTTTGTGTCTTTGGATAACCTAATGGTTTTGCTGTCACAAAAAGTTAAAAAAAAGGAAAGAGATGAAGCAGAAAAACACAGTGAGCCTGTTTGGGTGGAACTTCTGCAGAAGTACTTCTAGGTAAAAAAAGCATGAATCAAAGAGGTCAAATGCATTTAACTTCTCCATAAGTTAAAATTAGTCTTTGTAGACCACCTACTCCAAAAGCTCTCCCATTTATCTTCTCTAAAAGTAACTAATTTTAACTTATGGAGAAGTTAAATGCATTTGACCTCTTTGATACATGTTATTTTTTTCACCTAGAAGTACTTCTGTAGAAGTTCCACCCAAACAGGCTCAGTATGTTGTTGAATTAAAGCTTTGTGCATATGGTAACTTAACACTTATTGTGGTTGATTCTATTGCTTTACTCAAGAGGGCAAGAAGGCAGAGAGCTATTAGAGGAGTGCTTGTTGATAACTGAGAAGTACAAAGGAAAGGATCACCCCAGCTTAGCTTCACACATGATTAATCTTGCAACTTCATATTCACGGTCAAAGAATTATGCAGAGGCTGAGCACTTACTGAGAAGAAGTTTGGAAATCATGATAAAGCATAAGGGAACTGATGACCAGTCCATCAGCTTTCCAATGTTGCACCTTGCAGTCACACTATACCATTTGAAAAATGATGAAGAAGCAGAGAAACTTGCCCTGGAGGTTTTGCGCATCCGTGAGAAGGCATTTGGGGAATATTCTCTCCCTGTTGGTAAGTTTTCCCTTTCCTCCCTCAAAACATGGTAAGCCTCAAGTAAATATGATCAAGTTAGCTATTATTCAGATAATTCAATTTAGTTGCATTTCACTGATGAGTGTTGTGATCAAATTCTTAAAATGAAGGGGGGAAAAATCCATGAGCCTAATTTTCCCACATTGTTTTCTTTTATGAAGCTGATATATATCATATATTATGTATGGCAGGGGAGGCTTTGGACTGTTTAGTGTCTATTCAAACAAGACTTGGTAAGGATGAGAGTGAGTTACTAGAGGTGCTTAGAAGGGTCCTGAATATCCAAGAGAAAGAATTTGGATACGAGAGTGAGGAGGTTTTGGTTACACTTAAAAAAATTGTGTACTACTTGGATAAGCTAGGGAGAAGAGATGAAAAGCTTCCTTTGGAGAGAAGATTGTCTGTGCTTAGGAAGAAGTATAAGCAAATAGTTCATCATTAAGTGGGTATAATATGATTATGATGTTTGTGATCTTTATCCTTCCTTTATGCTTGAAGCATTTTTTTATCACACCAAATAATGTTAGTATCATGTTTCCTTAACATATTTTTTATTCTCTGTTTTTTTTTAAAAAAATTAAATTATGAGATACTTAAATTATTTTAAAAAAATAAATTAATAATAAAGAATGTTAAAAGAGGGTATTAAAAATATATATTATTAATATTCATACCATAAGACTTTCCTAAACTTGAAAACTGAAAAGAAAGAAAAGTGTAAGCAGAGATTGAATCAAAATAAAAATATAGATTTGATTTTTTATATTCTTATCATGAAGTTTTTGAATACAACAATGATAGATGTGGAAAAAAATTAATATAAGTTTTATTGTAAAGCTATTGAAACCCGTCTGTTGAAATAGTTGTGTCCATGATGATTTTGGAGATTATTTGACTTAATAGATAGAGATTATGTTTTAAAAATCGCACCAGTAATTGAACCGGTGAAGGCATTGGTTCACGGTTAAATCATTGAATTGTGATCAAATTGGTATTAATTAAATATATAATTTAAATATTATAAAACACTTTAATTAATAAAATAATATAAAATTTAAAGAAATTAAGATATATTGAGTTGTAAATTCATTTAAATAACTTTATTTTAAGGCTTATAAAACTAAAATATTAATAATAATTATTAAAATAATAAATATCTACGTGTAATTTTTAAATATATGTCTTTATTTATCTTAAATTAAATTAAAAAATTTAAAATTTAAAAAATAAAAAATATGATTTTTTAAAAATAAACGGGTTCAATTGATTTTCAGACACCGATTTTTTATTAGTTTTTGATTGGGTTAGTTGGTTCTTATCTGATTTTTTACATGACCAGTTTGTGATGGATTTATTTAGATCGAACATATAATCTGTTCATTGATTTTTCGGTTAGCCCGATCCAGTCTTATTTTTATAATCATGGATAGAGGAGTTGGGTGAGGAGAAGAAAAAGTCTTGAATGGAAGTTATTTCCTGGATGAGAGTGAGTGACGTGCAAGTTGCAACTAATTAATTTTGGATCGTTTGGATGCACATCGAAACGTCGTTTTCTTTCTTATCTTACAAGTAAAAAAGCGTTATAGACAAAAAAAAAAAAAAGATAAAAAACGTAATTAACAAATTAAATATGAGAAAATATTGAAAGAAACGTGAGATAATGATAAAGACTTAAAGAAAGATGCAGTGTAAAAATGTGTTACATGAGTTACTATATATTTTTTCTGTATAAATTTATTATCTGCAAAATTAAAGCATACATTTCTATGGAAAATGATATTAATTATTATGAGAAGGTGTGCACACAAAATCTACGAATTCTTGTTTATCATTCGATATTCAGTATATTTTAATTTAAATTTTATTTATTTCGATATTTAAATTAAGGGTTTTGTATTTGTTTGCATAGCTGCAACCTGCAAGTCATAACAAATAGCAACCCTCATTAGTCACTACTTACTAGTTGGGATTTTTTGGTAATTAGTTGGGATTGATTTGTTTAAATTTTTATATTAATTTAATGTGAAACTAAATTTTAATAGGTAAATTATGTTTGAATTTCAGATTTAATTTGGTAGGATTTTGAAATTTACTGAATCTCTGACTATTATGTGATGATAAATTGACAGAAATCTTCAAAACTTATAATGTATTAGTTATAAGGAAAGTTTCTAATCTAATTTTATATATTGTCAATACAAAAAAGTTTTAGAGTTTAATTTGCATACGTTAATGTAAAAAAAAATATATTGTTATCCAATAATGTATTGTTACATCATATAACATGTATTTTTATTAAACTTAATAAATGACGTGACAAACTGACAATACATTATTCGATGATTATAAAATTTTTATACCCTAATAGTGTATATTTATTAGACTATACTCATCCAATAATATTTTACTATATCATTTAATGAATATAACATCTCATATATTATTGAATTTAATAAATAATATTAGATAAAAATATAAAAAAATTCTTTATCAATGCATTTTTTTTAAAGAATCAACGCATATTCTTTAAATTTTTCAAAAGTTGTTGATTTGCTACCATTCTAAAATAGAGTGAGCAACTAATTACACAAAATAAGTAATTAATCAATTTTATGAGTAATGCATTCTACAACTTAGGAAGGACAATTTCTAGGTCAATCTCTCTTTATGGAAAAAGTTAAAAACACATTTAGTACTAAGGAAGACAATTTTGAAGAATGAAAAGAAAGAAGCAAATGGGAGATAAATGTAGAAGAATCATTCATTTTTATAACACTTATTTTTTAATTGGTGAGAGTTTCATATCTAAATATGGTCTAGAAAGATTTGAAGTTGTGGGTTATAAGAACAAATATTGTGTATAGCATTTTAATAAAACATACCCCCTCCGTTCCTATATATATATATAAGAAACATAGGATAAAAATCACACAGACCAAGGAAATGCCATTTGAGTGGTTAAGTAGTAATTAATATATGTTGAATGTAAAGTTTATTCCTAAAATACCCTTACAATTAAATGCTTCAATGACATTAATTATATTTCTCCTCATTCCAAGCCACTAACTTTTCTCGGTGGATATCATTAAATAGTTGTAGAATCAATTTGGCGTTTTCCAAATTAAACATTTTAAAAGTCTATCAATTTGAGTCATTAATATTTTCGTTAAAAGCTTAGCGGCAAATTAGTTGGGATATTCAGGATATTCATTTGGCAAACTGATTTGCCACAAAATTTAAACATTCAATTTTCGGCCAAATTTTAAGTGAATTTTAAATTAATTTCAAATTTGAAATCCTAAAATTCTTATATCCATCACCTTTCCATATCTCGTATAGTCAGAGGCTCCCAACTTTGTTTATTGCTGCATATATGTTGAAAAATGCCAATAGATATTGACTTGAATGTTGTACCATATAACCCCGACAAAGAATGTTGTCGCACCTAACTATTAAAATTAAAATTAAAATTTCTAGCTCTTTCATGCGAAGACTTGGTGCATTGGGGGATGGCAACCAAGATCAAAGTAGTAACTCTTTGTGCCTATGCTATTTTCTTTTAAATTTCCATTATACATGTCATTTGTATTGGGACCAAGTTATTTTAATATGCCATCATCATCTGGGGCAACCCCTAGGCAGAGGGGACCTCCAGGTTTTGCAATGGTTGCAGGTGCTGTAATGTTTGGTGATTTTTTGAATTATGATGTAATTTTGGTGAATTATTTACCAAAAAAATGAATTAAAATAGGGAAAAATAGTATAAATGTAGATAAAAATCCAGAAAAAAGGGGTTGTGCCACTTTTGACACTAGGAAGTTGGTTGTGAGTTTTGGTGGTGTTCCGGAGAAGTTGGGGTGATGGGGTGGATGTTGGGATGGAAAAGCAATAGTACATACATTCTAAAACCCGCATTCGGGTTTCTTGTTTCATAAATCCGCATGCGGGTTTCAGTGCTTCCCTTTCTTTACTGCAAATTGAAATTGAATCAATTACTTGAGATGTCAATTTCTTTAGTTCTACGTTTGCTCAATGATGTTGTTTTTAACAATTTCTTCTATGAATGTGATTAACATACGTGGCTTTTGAATTTTCCTTCCATATCTGTAGATTCTAGAATTTAGTAATCTGTAGGTGAAAACTGAGAACCCCATTTTGCCAAACTAAGAAGTCTTATTCTTCTAATTTGACATTGCTATATTGACTATATGTATATGAATATTTACTTTTAACTGTAAATTTTCCCTGCTTTATTTGATTTAATTTAATGGACTTACATTCTGCAGCAATCCAATTATTTTTTCTAGATGTTAGCTGCTTTGAGGAATGAGCACAAAATAGTTCCACCACAAAGCCCTTTCAATACAGAACAAGAGGTAAGGTTTGTTTTTCCATATACAGTTTTCAAATGTCATTTTATTTAGTTGCAAATTTACAATGTAGCTAGGACAACTGTCCGCATGCTGGAAAAGAAAAGATAGTGAATGTCTATTGGCATCCCTGGCAAATATCGGAAACTGGTGAATGCCATTAACATGGGAAATTGGTGAGTGCCTCTCTCTTAATAAATTGCGGGTATAAAAGGAATCTATTAATTAATACAATTGAAAATATGACTATGTTTCTTATATTTAGGAACAAAAAAATTACACTTTTGTTTCTTATATATAGGAACGGAGGGAGTATTCTACTTTAAAAGAAAAAAATACTTTATGTGACATTTTATGATATTTTCTAGAGAAGAAGCTCTTATATATTTTATTTAAAGTTGAGTGAAACGGATAACTTATATAATAAAAAAATTAAAATAAAAGCCTTATAAATATAATACTAATACCCCATTCTAAACCTAAAATTCTAAACATGGACCCAAATTGGTTATAATTACCATTTATTTTGATGCAGTCATACAACTAATAAATTCAGGCTATCTGATAGACTTCAAGAGTTTATCAGATGACTCAAATAGTAAAATGATTAATAGTGTGTTTTGTTAAAATTTTCGACCATCAAAACGGGGTTTTGACTAGTCAAATGTGGTTACAAGATTTATCAATCTTGTTTGGGTAATTTGGTCTTAAACAGTAAACCAATTTTGGACCTATCTGAACGTGGTTTACTAGAATTGGTTTTGAATTTGCTTCTGCCGAACCATGTTTCATGCATTGACCTTCCTACCCCTATCTTCTATAGGCTAACAGTAACAAGGAGAGAGGAATAACCATTTTAGTAAAATAAATAGTAAACACATTTTAGTAATTTTATATCCAAAAGTGATTTTACTTTATCTCATCCAAACAAAATCAATTTGTGCCAACCCACTTTTAGAATTAGGCAGCCAAACAAAAAATCAATTCTACCAAAATCAATTCCTACAAACTGTAAATCAAACGGGCTCTAAATACATGTTTGGTTTAACATTGAAATTAGGTATGGTAAACAAACTCAAATCCGCGGGTACCAACCCGCCCCCGGCCCGATTTTGACGGGAAAAACTTGTCTTGACCGGGTTTAAGTAAAACTCGCCCCCACCTTTAACGGGGATGAGGGAGGGTTTGGGGGTGTAAGAACCCGCCCCGGGAGAATAATTAAATAATTTTAATATACTAATAGTTAAATAATAAAGGTAAATTTATATATTTTTCTTAAAATATAATATAGTTTTTAAGTTTCTAATTTTTTTTAGGATTATCAATGTTTATATTTACATGTTATTTGAATTTGAGTATATTATATATATATATATAACTGATTTAAAAACATATATTTAAGTTATAAAAAATAGAGAAAAAATGAAAAATAGAGAAGGTGAAATCACCTCGGGTTTCCCCTAACCCGACGGGGACCTGCGAGGACGGTATTGAGTTTCATATTTTCATAATTTCATACTCGTTCTCTTTAAACCCAAACTCGAACTCGCCCCGAATTTTACTGGGACGGGGAGAGCAAAACCTGCCCATTTGCCATGCCTAGATGAAACTGGCTAAACTCAAGTTTAGATTTCCCAATACAATTATTTCTAACATTAAAAACGTAAATTTACCATATTTCAACGTTAAACCAAACAACATCTAAATCAAATTTAAAGCACATCTCAATAGGAATTTATTGAGTACATGGACACCAAAATGGTGAGCCGAGGAAATTGGACAAGGACATGGGAACAAAGGAAATAGATATTTAGGTACATGGGTGTAACGCAATTATCATATTTTTATTTGTATGGTTACCATAACGATTATTATGCTCTTACTTTCATTATAAGAAGATGGGTAAAATATGTTTTTGGTCCCTGTAAATATAGCGAGTTTTGCTTTTAGTCCCTATAAAATTTTTATTATTAAAGTGTCCTCCCAAAATATTTTTTTTGCAATTAGTCCCTCCCTTCAATTAGTGTGTTTTTGGCTGTCTTAAACCGCCAGAAATGTACCCATTCTTTCCCTTTTCTCCCCCACTCCCTCTTCTCCCGTCCCCACTCTTTCATCACCACTACCACCACCACCAACCCTCCCCTCCTCCCACCCACCCAATTTCCAACACAAACTCACCTCCACACAGTATCAATCGATCCAACAAACCCCTGGGCATTCCTCCAACTCATTGTTTGAAAACCTTCCTTAATGTTTGAAAACCTTCCATATCTCACTATTTTTCTCTTTGGTTCCTTCTTATTACATTTACAGAGTAAAGATGAACGATGCATTAAGGTAATAAGAAGATATACATGCTATTGCATTTAATTCCGTCCTCACCATATGCATTTCTATAGTAAATTCAAAGTTAGTATTATTCGATTTTATTACGAATTTATGACATCTTCTATAATATAATACAATCCTTTCACAGTGAAGAAATGAAAAGGTATTACAATTCAATTGGATGCGGTTGTTTGGTCTTTCCACTTGAGAGCTAATTCAGAGTTTTGCTTTGTTGAGGACCCATTTTCCTTCAGAGCTGCGGTAGCTGCCTCCTTCAGTTCTCTCATTCGGTAACGAAGCTTCTTCCCATCCTCACCTTCCATTAGCGTCCTCACAACGTTGTCAATTTCTTCCCTTTCCACCAACCCATTCTCACCAACCTTTGGCCGCAACGGGGATATGGAAACGCAACGGGGATATGGAACCAGGAAAAAAATAGTGAGATAGGGAAGGTTTTCAAACATTAAGGAAGGTTTTCAAACAGTGAGTTGGAGGAATTCACAGCTATTGTTGGATGTTTGATACTGTGTGGAGATGAGTTTGTGTTGGAAAGGAAGTGGGTAGGAGGAGGGGAGGGTTGGTGGTGGTGGTTGTGAGAGAGTGGCGACGGGAGAAGAGAGAGTGGGGGAGAAAGGGGAAAGAATGGGTATATTTCTGGCAGTTTAAGACCGCCACAAACACACTAATTGAAGAGAATGACTAATTGCAAAAAAAATATTTCGGGAGGACACTTTAACAATAAAAAATTTTATAGTGACTAAAAATAAAACTCGCTATATTTACAGGGACCAAAAACATATTTTACCCTAAAAGATTCTATTGTATTGTACACGCGTAATGCATAAGATTGGTATTGTACACGCGTTGCGTAATAGATAGGTGCTGTACATACGTATCTCTGACATGTTTCGGTGTAACAAGGTAGTTCAGATCTTTATTAAGCAACCCAAGGCAAGTCTCTCTCTCTCTCTCTCTCTCTCTCTCTTCAATCAGTTAATCGAATATCCTTGACCTTCCTTGCTTCTTGCTAATCTCTCCTCAATTCTCATGTCTCTATTGAATGATGGTGATGTTGTTTTGCTGAACCTCAAGAACCTTTCTATTCTCAACTTTCTCTCTACCTTTTTTGTTGGGATTTTGCCAAACAGCGTTCTTCTGGGTTTGGCAGTTTTGGTATCACGCTCGCCACAGAAATCGTGAAAATTTGACTTCCCTGGAATGTTCCCTCTGACTTACTCACTTCCTCCAAGCAACCATGTGAATCTCTGAGCCGAATTTTCCACACCCAGAATGGGCACGTTCCTTATCTTGCAAATAACCACCCAAAGTTTTTATTTTGACCTTTTGCATTGCTTATATTGCTCATCATTCTTGCTACTATTTCTCTTCTGAAAAAGGGGGCAAAAAAGTTTGCTCTTTTTAGATTCCTATGCTATCATACTAAATATAACTAACTAACTATATTAGTACCAGAATGGATCATTCTGTTTTGATGAGTTATTGTCCTCTTAGTCTTGCATTCTTGCTTTGACTCATATGTTGTTTGAAGATAATCTAATGTTCCTTGTCTGTTAGTGTTTGGCTATATGTAATGGAAGAAAACAGTTATTCTTAATTAGGAGAGAAAAGTTTTGCCCATAGATTGATTGAAAGGGGAAAAAGAAAAAGAAATATGGTTAATGATTGATATTGTGGAATGATTGTAGCTGGTGAAACCTACTTTGCCTGTATTTCTTTTGCTTTCATTTATCTTTTCAATTAAATTTGGAGGTTGGTAATTTGTTGGTCTTGCAACAATTTTCTTTTACTTCTTGATATGTTTATATGCTAGATATCTGGGGGTTAACACTTCAATAAGATTTGAGTGTGTTTTGAGTTTATGTCTTACTGATTTAACAGATGCTGGGTCCATAGAACATTGCTTCTTAAAATAGGTCTCATTACTCAGACCAAGAGGTAATGGCATCAGCAGAAAGGAGGGCTCCTTATTTTTCTCAAGATTTCCGCATTCCCCTGAATTCTTCAGACAATCCATCACCAGTCTCAAAAAACTCAGTATCTGATTTGGGGCCTGGTAATTCTATCAATGATCAATTTCATGGTGATTCAGTTTGCACACCCCATAAGGTAAATTCTGATAAGCTACCAGACATGAAATGGTGGCTACATGTGAAAAGCAATATAGGGGGCGAAGCAAATTATCCATGCCAAAATCTGAATTCCTGTGAGTCTGAGCTTGGTGCTTTCTATGGGGAATTTCTTGATGGCAATGTCAAGAGTGTGGAAGCTCAATCTGTCAAGGACTTTGATGCTCTTTCTTATATTGGAAGTGCTAATTTATCTGTAGAGCAACCCTGGCATTCTCCTACATGGATGAAAAAGAACAACAATAACAGAAGAATTGAGGCTTCATGGAATAATGATTTACATTTTACTCCTAAGAAGAAAGATCAGAAGGAATTCTGTTTTTCAGATGGTCATTTTATGGACTGTGATATTTCCAATTTGTTGGTATCTGACCAAGGTAAAATGACATCATCTGATCTGGAATCACACTTGTTGGGAGCTGAGAAAACTGGGCCATGGTGGCGCACTGCTGGAAAAGATGAATTGGCTTCCTTGGTTGCTCAAAAGTCACTTGAGCATGTTGAGAATTGTGATCTCCCTAATCCCCAGACTAAGCATTTTAGGCAGAGAGCTGTCTACCCAAAGGGTATTGATCATGATAAGACTACACCATCATCTTTAAATCAGAAAGCTGAGACTAGTTCTTTCATAGTGGATGATTATACATCTGGAACATCCACTTCTGGCTGTTCATTTCAGGATTCAAACAGGCATTTCAGGTAATGCTGTAGAGGGATGCTTTACAAATCTTTTAAAACATTTTTCTGTAATCTATGTCATCAAATCATGGTCAGTTTACTAGGAAGAAAATTGTTGTTTCTTCATGTTTACATGATTGAACTTACAAGTAAATTGTTATGTTGACTAGGGTTTAGGGTTGTTATTCACATAGGATAACTACATCGTGATACCGCCTGTTTGGTTTACATTTTCATTTCCTGTTTCCATTTCCTGTTTTCATTCTGCTTCCTGTTTTCTGAAATTTTACAAAGGAAAAATTATAAATGCTGGAAATAACGCCTGTTTGGTTTACATTTTCATTTCCTGTTTTCATTTTGTTTCCCGTTTTCTGAAATTTTACAAAGGAAAAACTGGAAATGCTAGAAACAACAATTTTTTGTTTCCAACATTTCCAATTTTTCTTTTCTAAAATTTTAGAAAACGGGAAACAGGAAATGAAAATGCAAGCCAAACAGGCATACTTTCTTTTATAAGCTATAAGATCTATATAGTCATGGGCATGCACTACATTGGTTGATTCTGTAATGGTTACATTAGTTGTGTTGAACTCAAAAATTGGAGATAATTTTGTAGTTGCACAGCTGCTACACATTCTTGACAATTTAAAGATACAAAGATATTTTTTACTTGTTGTACTGGATATATTTTATTCCTGACTTATTGAACACAATTGTTTTTAAAACATTGCAGCCATTCTGGTAAGAAAGAATTTAGAATTCATAGAAAACACTTCCTTGGTGACTTTTTTTCTTTGGGAAAAAAAAAGTTTTATAACTTTTATACTGGTGAGTAGAAATTTCATGATTATGCTAAGTTCAGTTTATTTTCAAACTATGCTCCATATGTTCAGTTCCAGCCAGAGCAAAGATTCTGGTTCAAGCAACACAGACAACCAAATAAATTCTGAGAACCGGAGCATGTCTGAGCTGTTGGAAGCATTGTGTCATTCTCAAACAAGAGCAAGAGAGGCTGAGAAAGCAGCACAACAAGCTTACAATGAGAAGGAGCATATTCTGAGTCTTTTCTTCAAACAGGCTTCACAACTCTTTGCTTACAAGCAGTGGTTCCACATGCTTCAGCTTGAGAATCTGTGCCTTCAACTCAGAAACAAAAACCAGCCATTGATAAATCTCTTTCCATCAAGGGGAATGGTGCTTAAGAAGAATAGTAATGACAGAGGTAGAAAGAGGAAGACTAGTAAAAGAAGATGTGGGATTAGAAATTGTGCTGTAGCTTTTGCAGTGGGTTTAGGCCTTGCTGGTGCTGGTTTGCTTCTTGGTTGGACTATGGGATGGATGTTTCCTCCATATTACATCTTGGTTGACTCACATTAATCCTGTGCTTATGCAATGCTCTTCTCGAGTTGAGTTGTGCTGTTAAGATGATCAAGAACGTACATATGATGTGATGTTATGCATGGTTACCATTTTCATCATTTGTAAATATTCTTAGACTCTATATATAGTTTGTATATATTAAAGAAGACATTGTGTAGGTAGAATGCGATTAATAGGTAAGTATAATGTTTGCTTTAAATACCAATTGTACTTAGTTACATGAAATATGTTATGCATAAGTCATTTTTCAAATGTAGTTTACAATTAAGAAGTTTTGTGATTGGTGTGTCCTAGATGCAAGAGTACTGCAGGTTGCTGCTGAAAATATCAGTAGCATATTCTAAACCTTTAGCTGCAAAGAAAAAGTAAAATTGTATGGCTAATTGACTATGAAAACTAATAAAATATTTTGTCAATAGACATTAAATTAAATTTGCTCACTTTAAAAATACTATCCTCAATGGCATGGATAAAAAATCAAATGATTGGAAATTGGGAGACTAAAACTAGGAAAAGAAAGTATGTTATAGGACTTAAGGTTTTGGGTGGTTGCGAGTTTTCAGATTTTGATTTTAAAAAAATTTTAACCAAGTTTTTACAACTCAAAACTGAAAAATTAAGTACAATTGAAAATTAGTCATATTTTTGTGATTTTCAAAATGGACATTTGAAAACCACAAAAAATGGTTTTTAGTTTTCAGGTTTGAGTTGTAAAAACTTAGTTGAAATCATTTGAAAACTAAAAACTGAAAATTCGCAACCACCCTCAACTACCTCAACTACCCCTAAATTAGTGAAAACACAAAAGTATTAAAGTAATGAGGAACTGTGTTTGGGCCTATTTCGAACTTAATGGATTAATCCGACCCAATTTCAGTGTTTGAGTTCCATTTCTATATAGTGATTGGAGTCCACTCTCCGCAGTATTAGGGTTCTGGATCAGAGATGGCTACCATTGCTATAGCAAACGCTCCATCCCGATGGCAATTCACCTTCACCTGGTCTGGTTTATTTCTCTCCCACTTTGTTCTGTATCCTTTTGCTTTCTATTCTTCTTCTAATAGTGTATTTGGTAAAACTAACTGAAAAGCTCGCTGAAAGGTTAAAGCTAGCAGAAAGCAGAAAAGCTATTGAATGTGTTTGGTAAAACTAGTTGAAAATGGTAAAATGATATTTAAGGACAACATTAATTATTAAATAATGATAAGTAGGGGTGGTTGAGAGCTAAACTTATAATTAATTTTCAGCTAGTAGTTGAAAATTGAAGCTTTTTTTAAAAAGCTACCTCAAGTAGCTTTTTAAGAAAAATTTGTAGCTACCCAAAAAAGCTACATTCTCAAACTCTGCTTTTATTTAACGGTTTTTCTAACATGTGCACCGGGATATTAAATTAAAAGTGTAAAGGTTTTATTGAAAATTACAACTATCACAACATTAAATGCATTAGTAATATTAAATATTACTTTTTTCAATAAAAATTTTTCATTTTGCTTTATTATCCTATGCAATGTTACACGAGTCAGGAAAACTTTGCTGTGATTTTCTTGGTTTTGATTATCAAGTGTTGTTCTGCTGAAAATGTGTGGATACTTGAAAAATTGTCCATGTTGCCATGTAAATCTCCCACGTCCATGTTTATCAGATTATTCACTACCTTAAGGAAATCTTGCTTTGAAAATTTTCCTTCATGTGGGGAATTGGTCAGAACAAGTTTGTTTTGAAAAACTGAAATGACATTTTTTAGTGACCTGGAAGTGCATTGTGGATGTGAAGAGAATGCTTCCATTGTATATGCAGCCTTAGCCATTGATAAGGAGGTGATTGTCTGAAAATATGAAACCTTCCTTCAAACACTATTTATCAACTGCTTTTTGATTCAGTTCCCTGTCTGGTGCAGCTGCAGCCGGACAAAGTGAGCCGACTCATGACTGTGTCTGATGGAAAGCTTTCAGTGTGAGTATCCTCTCCATGCCTATGGTATTATTCATAGTATCCTTTTGTGAATGATCCTATCTTCTCATGCACAGTGCACTGTTTCCTGCTAAAATTGTTATTAATTAATGTCCTAAGAGTAAACAGGATTTCAAATGCATTGTTGTGAATTTTATATTTGTAAGCGGCCATCACTTTTTTATGGAAATGCTTTCTATGGATATACGTGAGATCACTTTGACTTTAACTGCAATGTAATTTATCATTAATTTATGTTATAGAAATGCCTAAAATTTAAAAAGAGTTTAATGCGTTTACACTGATATACAGAAAGAACATAGAACAGAACCCACCATTGGATGACAATTAAAAAATATATATCCATTATTATGAGTGACACATCAAACTCACATAGATACACCACTTTATAACATTTTTTAAAATGTGAATTTGACCAATTCAACCATTGAATCATATTATATTATATTCATGATCATATCTATCAAATTTAGATAATTTGGACATTTTCGTAGATATGTTATCTAATAGTGAACTTTTACTTATATTTTAAAAACATAATACACATTAAAATAAATTAGTTTGATGAAGTATCAATCTGTTTTTATGAAATTTAATAACTTGATCTATTTTATAAAATCTTTCAATTCAATGTTGGATTGATTAAATTCACAATTGAGACAAGGTGTCAATTGACCCGACTCTTCCATTAAATCCATTTAAAAATATATCATCTATTATTTTTTTTGCTGCTGTCATTAATTAATTGAGCTTCAGCTGACACTGAATATGTTATCTCACTTTTCTTTCCTACTTATATAATCCATCTCATTCAGGCACTTTGAGGCAATAGAAGCAAGATTTCTTCGAGCATCTTTCAGTGCTTTTGTAGATGTCCTTACACTGGCTACAAACACAATCGAAGGATTTGGTCAAGGAATGGAGTTGTGACATTTACTCATATCCTTTTTTTGTTTGATTAATGTATTGTGACTACTACCCTCTTATGCAATGCTTAATCAAGAAGTTACTTGGTTGGTTACATAATAGTTTTTACGTGAATGCTGGAGAAGCCGAGCAAGTAATGTATGAATTTTCAAGGATTTAACTGCTAATTGCTGACAGAGAATGACCATGGGCCATGGCTCTTTGTTTTAGGGTTTAGAAAAGTTTTCAAGAGCAAAAAACTTAACATCAAACAAAACTATTTATCAAAACTGTCTTTGTGTCTGAAATACTTCATACATTTAAGAGGATTAAAGTAGGATAATATTAAAATATTGTTGTATCTACTTCAATTCTGTACCTTACTTGACCATGAGCAATAACTCATCATGTGCCTTAAACTTCAACATTTTGTAGTCGAGAATTCTAGTTAATTGTAATCTTATAAGTATCTATCCTTAAAAAAAATTCTCAAAAGCATTATAATAATATATATTATATATAAAATGTTATTGGAGATCTAACGTATAAACTATGTCTAAATTTTATCTTCTCTTATCAGTCAAGCTAAATGAAAGTTGTGAAATATAGTTCGGTACAATATAGAAAGTATTGAATTTTTTTTTCTGGTCGCATCTAGATGCTTTTATTCAGAAAGAAAATGACAGTAGTCAGTGGGTTTTATATTTAAGTAGTTGGCTATAGGTTTATGACTTCGACTCTGAATAGATGCCCATCCACTTTAGGTGCGAGAAGTAATGAGAATTGACAAATGACATACTGACTTTTTTGTAAGTTTTTCTTAAAGAGAAAGAAAGTACCATTAAATTGCATTTAACATTACATAAATTCAATGGTTGACTTATTTTTTTTATTTTGAATCCCTAATATGTGGCAGTCATGCTAATTCCAATTGAGTCAAGGAGTTTTTAGTTTATCTTATGACTTGAACACTAATATTTGATAATCTTGTGAAATGAGTTTATGATATGATCATAAGATGTTTTCAATAAAGGTCCTACCCGGCTCATTTTGTTGCTCACTCCCTAGTTCTGTTTACAACACTACAATAGACATTCTAGCTAAAACAATTGAAGGGGAATAGTTATTCAGCTTAAACAAGGTTTGCTTCATGGTTCAGACACCTTGAATTTTAACATGCTTCTTGCACTTATAACACAAAAAGGAAATAAATGAAGCCAAATTTACTGAATTATATAACCACATGATCCTCGTTGAGAATAAGTATGAACTATACGGAAAAGGTCTGGGAGCTTACAAGAAAAATTACCGTTACCGTAGATATGTTCATTTGAATCAAACTATTCAAATGAGTAAAACTAACAAGCAAAATTGACTTGGTTTCCAAGATTCTATGACATCTTTCCCTTGCTTTGTGGTATCAGTACTCATCCAAGTATGTATATAGCATGTCATCCTTCTTAGACTTGCGTCTGCTTAGTAAGGCCTTCAGGAGACGTTTACTTTTACTGGGGTATTGTTCTATGTCTTTGCCATTGTCTCTTTCAGCAGATAATCGCATTGAAGCTGATTTGCGCGGCTCAGAAGGGTACTGGTAGAAACATAAATAAAGATGCTGTTAAAGAAAGAAACTACAGAATTGATTGCCAATGTGCTGAACATACAATTACATCCATGATTTAAGTCATTCTCACTCACCCTTTGTCTTGCATTAGATGGATTCGGTGTGATTGGTCTGCTTGGATTTGGGGTAGTTGGTCTACTAGTCTTTGGTGTTGTAGGCCTACTTGACCGGGATCCGGTGCGTAGAAGTGGGAATCGGTATGGCGAAACTGCCCGTTTGTCTGCAATACGTGTAAAAAAGATTGTAAATGCAAAGGCTAATGAGATTTATATCTTCAGCTTTTATGTGAAAATGACAGAAATATCAGGAACCAATGTGGAAGACAGCAGTAATAACCAAATAAATTCTTGAGATATCATATTTTACTATGTAATATGTATGCACAACCTAAATCTTTTTTGGGCATGGTTGAAGTGAATGAAAATGGTCCAGGTCTCTGAGGTTGTAAAGAAGGTGATGGGGAATGCCCTTTACTGCATCAAAAGAATAATAACATCAAGATCCTCATTGAGTCATTGACCAACTTAATCCTATAATAATATGCAGAATTTGTACCTTGCAATAGATGCTGGTGTTTCTCTAATTGTAGCTCGAACAGCTTTGGGATACAAAAAGAATAAAACAAATAGAAGCTTATATTAAAGGTAGTCCTCAGCTATGTGGAATAAAAATATTAGGGAGTAGAAAGAGATACCATTCCTAAAGTGAGGCCAGTCATCTTCGTCATCTAGGTTGCACCCTACATATTTTGACTTTGTGCGGATGGCACCATGCATGGTCTCCCCCACTGTACATAAATCTAAGGAATGGTGATCATTTATCTTCATAAACTTGGTTTCTTATATAATAGGAACAAAATATGACGGAAATGGAAAAAACGAAAACCATCCCCATAAAAAGATAGAGTTGAGGGAAATGTTATACTTGCCTGGCAAGATATAACGCTTATGATATTTTGGAGTAGTGATCACCAATGACTGTTGGGTACGCCCTTCATGATCCATATAATCTTGGCATGTCTTTATTCTCTAGTGTACCACATTAAGGAAAACGATGTTAGTGATGATCTTCATAAAATTTCTCTTCCCTAAAATGATAAAAAATTTAAGCCTCAATAATATCAAGAAGGGAAAATCTTCAAAAAAAACCACAGCTGGAGATGCAAAATCAAGCTTTGAATTGAATGGGGGCAGGTATCTTAATAAAGCATTAAACAGCCACAGAAATACCAGAGTATTTGTCAATAAGCAAGCCTTTACTCAAATTTTGAACTTAAAATACATATATTTCTTAGACAGGCATAGATTGATTAGATTCACTATGGTCATCAATATCAGCCATCAATCAATTTAACTAAGGATGTTAAATTGATCTTTTATATTCCTATCATCATACTTTTAGCTGATAGTCTGATACAGTTTTACAAAGGGACGTTCACCTAACTACCATTATCTGATGTAATAAATTCATATTCCTCTCTGAGGTGTTATTGTGCTTGCTAAAGAACAAAAATGTACTTGTTTTAAATTATCAAATTCATTTCATTATACTATCATGATAGGATTAAGCAGCATCGAAAATGAAACTTCTCAAGAGGTTTTCAAATAAGACCTGAACTCTCACTTTCCTTTCCTTTCCTTTTTCTTTTGTCAATTTTCGGCTAAACGAATGCAAAGGTCTTCAGTAAGTATATAATGCAGAAAACTATTGGAATACTAGAAGCAGTTCTCTTTAATGAATACTATTAGATTTTGGACCTGGGCCTAACTCAACCCCAAAAGCTAGCTTGTAGGTGAGGATTGCCCTAGGCTTATATATCACAATTTGGCCTTATCTTTAGGCAATGTGGGACTCTAACACACCCCCTCATGCTCATGACTGGACATCTGGAGCGTGGACAACTATACGGTGGCGGCCCAATAACAACAGATCATCTAGGATAGGCTCTGATACCATATTAGATTTTGGACGTTTTTACTCCGGTCGCCCACCTAGGTCATTCTTTTTTTTCAGCGGCTGCTTGTGTGGACGTCGCCAAAGTGTTCAGAAGTCGCCGATCTGCCACCCCACCGTGCGCCGCCTCCGACGCCTCCTCCACGCGCCGTTTTTTCTCAAAGCTGCTCGCCGGCGCGTGGGGTCCACGCGCCGCCCTCCCGGCCTCCGTTCGCGACGCCGCTTGTTCCATTGGGTTCGTCGGCTCTTCCTCTGTCTGTTTTGACCACTTTCAGGTCGTGGGTCACACTGTTTGGTGGCTGTTTGACATTCTTGCTGCTGTTTGGTGTTTTCTTGTTGCTGCAAAACTGTCTTTTAGTAGTTGTTTGGTGTTTTGGTTGCTGTTCTCCTTTTTCCATATGGCGGAGATTTCCAAAGTTGATAAGGAGGATCCAAAAATTGAGTCTTCTAAAAGGGGACTGGTTTCCTTTGCTTTTTCTGGTTCACCGGTTATTACCTCTGAGAAGTTAAATGGTAAAAATTATTTAGACTGGTCTACTGCAGTTGAGATATGGTTTTTAGGCCAGGGTCTTTATGATCACCTTGTTAAGAAGGCTTCCGAGGTTGATAAAGATGTGAGTGATGAATGGCAGCGAGCAGATTATCAACTTGTATCTGTATTATGGCAGTCCATTGAGCCCAAATTAATGGTGCATTTTCGCCCGTACAAAACATGTTATGATGTTTGGAAGAAAGCTCGGAATATTTATTCCAATGACATCCAGAGATTGTATGAATCTGTTCGTGGTTTAGTAACACTTCAAATGGTTGATCATGATTTGCCATCTTATTTGAATCATGCTCAATCCACCATTGATGAGCTGAAGCTGATGTTGGTTAGTGATGATCTTCAGAAAGTGTTAAGCAAGCTCGATAATATGTTCATGGTCTTTATCCTTCATGGACTTCATAAGGACTACGGATCTGTTCGTGATCAGATTTTGACAAATCCCACCATCCCTACGGTGGAAGAACTCATAGATCGTTTGATTCGGGTTCCTTCACCTGAGGCAGAATCTCAAACAGCATCTGAGTCCTCTGCTTTTGTCTCCAGTACCACTGAACGTGGAGGACGAGGTCGTGGTCGTGGAAAAGGGGGTAGAGGAAACCTTCATTGCACCTACTGTCAGAGAGATGGACATACACGTGATAGGTGTTACTCTTTGCATGGCTTTCCGAGCAAGACAGCTAATGTTGCTCAATCTCTGACTTCAGAGCCTAAGATTGAATCTGAGAGCAATCATCCAATTTCCTGGTCTGCTGATGATTACAAGGAGTACCTTCAACTGAAGGCAACCCAACAGGACTCTTCCTCAGTCACTGTTGCTCACACTGGTAATTCTACAGTCTGTCTCTCTCATTCTACGCCTCTTGGACCTTGGGTTTTGGATTCTGGTGCTTCTGATCACCTAACTGGTAATGCCTCTCTTTTCCCTAACTTATCCTCACCTAAAACTCCACATCATATCACCCTTGCTGATGGGTCCAAAGTCCAAGCCACTGGTATTGGCCAAATTTCACCTGTTCCCTCACTACCATTGAAATCAGTTTTATTAGTTCCTGGATGTCCCTTCAATTTAATTTCTATAAGCAAGTTGACTCAATCATTAAATTGTGCCATCACCTTCACTTCTGATTCTTTCTTGATACAGGACCGGAGTACGGGACAGACGATTGGAGCAGGATCTGAATCACATGGTCTCTACTACCTTCAGTCCTCTGCTTCTACCATATGTGCATCTACTGAGTCTCCCGGTTTGCTCCATCGTCGTCTTGGTCATCCTAGCTTACATAAACTGAAGAAAATGGTACCTCATCTCTCCCAGTTGGAGTCCTTAGAGTGTGAGTCGTGTCAACTAGGAAAGCATGTTAGAACTTCTTTTCCTAGTAGTGTTCATGGTCGAGCTGTGTCTCCTTTTGATATTGTCCATTCTGATGTTTGGGGTCCTAGTCGTGTTGCGTCTATTTTAGGACATAGGTATTATGTTACTTTCATTGATGATTTTTCAAGATGTACTTGGATCTTTCTAATGAAAAATCGTTCTGAGTTATTCACAATTTTCAAAACTTTCTGTTTAGAAATCAAAACTCAATTTGGCCTTATCTTTAGGCAATGTGGGACTCTAACACACCCCCTCATGCTCATGACTGGACATCTGGAGTGTGGACAACTATACAGTGGCGGCCCAATAACAACAGATCATCTAGGATAGGCTCTGATACCATATTAGATTTTGGACCTGGGCCTAACTCAACCCCAAAAGCTAGCTTGTAGGTGAGGATTGCCCTAGGCTTATATATCACAATTTGGCCTTATCTTTAGGCAATGTGGGACTCTAACAAATACAATACTAAGCAGTAAAAAAATTTAGATAACTAGATCCTTTCTAAATGGCCTGAAGTCTATCAGTGAACAAAGGAGAAGAGCTACACGTGAAATGTTTTCCATGCCTTCAAAATATCAGTTCTCTGCACTTCAAAACAACAAAGATAATTTTTTTTTCGATCGCAATAAATTATGTCACCTAACAAGTCATGTTGATAACTTCAATATATGATATGGCAAAACAATTTTTCATCCCAGCAATTATTTTCAGCATCACTTCAATGGACTTTCTTTATCTGAAGCTGAACGGAGATGATTAAATTTACCTGTTCAATACAAGATACACGTAGCTCTGCTCCAGAAACTTCAACAACCTTCTCATCCAATAAGTCATTCACTTTATATGTCACAGAACCTAAATGGTCCACTGTATTTACAAGAGCTTTGATGGCATAATCCTTCAATGTTTCTACCACTCTGAAAACATAAGATAGAAAGAGAAAGGAACAATAAAGAAGGGGTATAAAGGATATGATAGTATCCGTATAAATATAGATCAGCTCTACCACAGCAACTCACATTTGTTTTTGGTCATCATTGGTGTATGAAAGTTCAAAATATTCAGCTGCAGAGTATAATTGTGTTCTCAGATTTTTCAAATCCTAAGAACAGAGATGAAAAAATAAAACTAATTAGCAAAACACTTCTGTAATAGAGCCCAACCAATTAAGAATTCTATTCATAATTAAAGCAACAGATGCATTAGACAATGATCTTAACAGTGAAAGCAAGGGATTGTATTGTGTGAACAAGAGTTATAGTCTAATCTAAAAAGAAACAAATCATAAGTACCTTCAGACTATCATCAAAGAGCAAACCCTGCTGCATAAAGACCTCATCATAATTGGAAGCTTGTTGAGAAACAGGATGTGATGCAGAAGTTGTGATCTTCCCCATGAATGAAAGCAAAGGAAGGAGGACCACCTTATCCAAAAAAATTAAAAACAAAAAAAAACAAAGTAAATTGAAATTCAAGTTGGGAGAGTGAAGAGGGTAAAAGGAAAGCGATGCCGGAAGAAAAAGAGAAACAGATCAGAATCAGAATCAGAATCAGTATTCAGTACTACCTTTTAGACCAAGATAGTGAAAACTAAAAGCCCTTGAAATATATACAATGACAACAACCAAGTTAAGAAGACGGATAAAGGAGGAGACAACCTCTTCTCTAACAACTAATAAAATACCAAAAGCTGATTATCTTACAAAAGAATAGCTCCAACATATAGTGCTTTAAGAAAATCAGCTGCATATATGATATAACACATACTGCTCCAAGACAGTTTTGCAACTATAATAGACAAAAAATTAAACTGAACAGCAGAATTCCATCATTTTTTTCTGAATCTTCACCAACACTCAAATTCTATTAAATTCCCCTCAAAAGCAAACCCGACCAATCCTTAAAAACATCAAAAGCTGTAAAATTTTCACCAGTCATGTACAAAACGATAAGGAAGTAAAGTTGGGCAAGCGAAGGCGGTTACTTTTCATGGTTCCATCAATTAACCCTTCCCCTAACAGCTTCCAAAAACCAATTACAAGCAACCAAGTTGTTTACTTTAAGCAGTTAAGATAACAAACAGGGTAGTGGGTATCCAAGGAAAATTGCAGAAACCAACCTTTTGGACGAGTTTCTTGGCCTCGTTGTGGTGCTCAGATAGGAAAAGTGTGAAACCCCAGTTCACATTTGAAACCCAAACGTCAAAGAAGACACGGTGTGGGAGGCCCCTTCACTACAGAACTCACCAAAACGGTTAGGTGTTTGGTTTTTGACCAAAGGAAAGGAAAGGGACAGCTCAAGTTTTCTATTT
The DNA here is from genome assembly GCA_026901365.1 of Sesbania bispinosa. Lineage (NCBI taxonomy): Eukaryota > Viridiplantae > Streptophyta > Magnoliopsida > Fabales > Fabaceae > Sesbania > Sesbania bispinosa. The sequence goes on along the minus strand of QLOH01000523.1, from coordinate 119,799 downwards.
CTAACATGTACAGTTGGAGAGTAGAGAAGAAGAAGAGAGGAGAGCACGTCGGAATATTGGCAGAGGAATCCGGGGAATTTTGATTTTAGTTTTCTTCTTCTTCTTTTAAAATATTAATATTATTTATTTATCACTAAAAATAAAAAAGAAACAGTGAAGAAATGAGTTTCCTGCTTTGGGAAACAGAAACTGGTCAGTGGTGGTGGTGGTGGCTAGGCCAACCCCACCTCTCATCATTGTCATCTCATGACCCCATTTTTTAAAATTTCTTTTTTTCTTTCAATTTTGGAATGGCATGTTTGATTTTTCAAAAAGGAGTAACCAGTACACACACAAGGTTTTACTTTTACTACCTTTGTGGGGTTTCTGACTTGTATTTGTCCAAAGTGGATGAGGTGACAGGAATGATTGCAAAAATATAATATCATTCCACATGCAATAACTAATATTGTTGTTGTAATTTGTAAAAATAAAATAAGGAAACTAACATGAATGACTCAGCCCTCAAGGTATACAGGCGAATCTTCAGTTCAGTTCACATTCTTAATTTGAATTTTCTGATACTAGAGAATATTACAACCTCATTAATCAATTTGACCAAAAAAGGCATAATAAACCGAAATCACACTTTGAAAATACAAGCCTTGTAATAGATCTTGTGATTTAACAAACATATATTCGTTTTCATAATCGGTACTACCTTGATATGTTTATAGATTAAAAGTAAAGACAATTGTAGTTCATTGATAATGATAATTCAAATCAACTCGTGAATGTTTATAGATTAAAAAAGTGAAATTAAGAGTTATTTTATTTGTGTAGTGGAGTGGGGACCAGAGGGTAGTAAAGGACATACGGCGGAAGCAGGCGCTGCCTCCCTCCCACAACAGCGCCATTCGCCACGCTATAGAACGGCACGCGACGCGAGTTCTCACTCACTCTAGTCTCAGTCCCTCACCCGAACACAAACAAAAACACTGTGCCACATGCTGCGCTGCTCTGATCTGCGATGCTTTTCAAAGCTTAACTCACAAGGTACGCAACTATGTTTGGATGTGTTATTAGGTCTTGTTTAATTTCTATTAAAATTAAATCACCCGTTAATGAGAGTAAATTTTAGGTAGATTTATCTTAAAATTATATTTTTAACGTGTGTTTGATTTATCATAAAATTACGTTTTAGACGTAGATCTGAATTACAAATCCATGAAGTAAAACTATATTACAAACGTGGATTTCGTGTGTGTTTGACTTATCTCAAAATCACGTTTCAAATGCGATTTTGGTATAAACCAAACACACACTCAGTCTAACGCTATTTTTATTAGCATTAGCTTTTTTTTTTGTGTGTGTAAACCATTATTCGGGAGGGGTGTGAAACCTTAATTGTAACTAAGTCTCAAATAGGATTCCCCCTCGTAATAGGGGATATCTATGGTTTACACCAATAGCGTTAACTCATATCCACGTTTATAACGTAGTTTTAGGATAAACCAAACACTAAATTAAAAATCTCCCCTATTTTTCTTTTACATACTTATTTTAAATCTATAGTCTATAAAAGAAATGGAAGAAAGAGAACAAAAGTCACTAAAAATATTGAATTGAATTCCTTATAAAAGCTTGCAAATAAATATTTAACCTTGTGATCGGTGAGTGAACAATAATATTAGGTTTAAATATGTTTTTGGTCCCTCTAAAATACACATGTTTTTATTTTCTTCCCCCTAAAATTTTATTTTGCCTTTTAGTCCCCCTAAATTTTTTTTGTTTTCAAAATAGTTCTCGCCGTTAGAATAGCTAACGGAGTGCCGATGTGGATGTTAACATCTATACTAACTTATTTTCAATTTAGTCCATCTAAAATTCCTTTTATTTCATTTTAGTCCCCCTGTTAACAGCCACATCAGCACTCCGTTAATTATTCTAACAACGAGGACTATTTTGAAAAGAAAAAATTTTAGGGGGACTAAAAGACAAAAAAAAAATTCTAGGGGGATAAAAATGAAAACGCGTGTATTTTAGAGGGACCAAAAACATATTTAAGCCATAATATTAATATAAGAGAGAACGGTTAATTAGAAATAGTAAATCGTTAATTTGGTCCCTGAAAGTGTTGCTCGCTGTCAAGTTAGTACTTGAATTGGAAGAAACTAAAAATTAGTCCCTAAAACTATATTTCATCCGTCAAAGTAATTCTTCTATTAACAGAAGTATAATTTAGTCTCTATAAGTTGATAATTATTATCATTTTAATCCTTTAAATTTTAGTACGTAAATTCAAATGAGTCTCTAAACTTAATAAACCACTATCAAAGTAGTCCCTGAAAGATTTGTTTTTATTAACAGAGGGACTGTTTTGATGGACGAAATACAGTTTAAGAACTAATTTTTAGCTTATGCCAAATTAACGATTTACAATTAGAAAAAAGTGGAGTGGAGAGTGTACCGTACGTAACCAAAAACAAAAAGGCAAGAGTGGCGAGGTTGTGGTTGTCCTGACTGTCGACAACAACAAAGGCCTAAGTTTGCAAGGCAGGCAGGCACTGTGGCCTGTGTCTGTGGATGTCCGGCCCAAAAGAAAAGAAAAACAGCAGAGCAGAGCACTAACTCCTACAAAGAAAATTGAACACAGGACAGCCAACTCTTCCAAGTACCATCACATCCATACCCTAATTGAAATGATTACCATCTTTTGCATTATTTTTTCCTCTTAACGGTGAAATTCCTAATCCTTATTGTACTTCACTCAAACACCTTTCAAATATCAATAAATATTTTCCATGTAAAAAAAATATCAATATTTCTATTTACGAACTAGATGTGATTATTAGTTTACCATCCGTTTGTTTAATTTTTATAATCTTTATAATATATTATTAATTATTAATGATATAATTGGATGATATTTTATATATGATTAAAATTATTTAATTAAAATTTGAATAATAAAATGCAATTAGCATGTATCAAATTATAATATAATTTGTGATGTGAATTATTATAATTTTGAATTGTTAATTTAGCTTAAAATGATAATGATTAGGAATTATGAAATGTAATGATAATTTAACTCAAACTATCTCCCATTATTTTCTTTAGTTTATATTAGATAATAAAATAATGGGAGATACTTTAAAAAGTAACAAAATAGTTTGAAAAGTTTCATGGAATTATTATAGGAATGGCCTTCAATCCAGGGCGTCTCGCTCGCGCCGCTTATGTCCTGTGCTGCTCACTTTTCCTGTTAATAAACATTCCTTAACTTTTATTTTTTTTTCCTTTAAACAAAATAATTACGCCATAAACTTTATGATTTCTATCATATTCACGATCTTAGCGACAACATTAGTATTATATTACTATAAAATAAAAGGAAAGCTAATTTAGTTTATTATTCTGAATGGGATCTCATCACCAGCTGCGTGATTTGTGGGAGTTTGGTGGGTCCCGTAGAATACATCTCTTTTCCTTTTTTATGTCTTTCTTTATTATTTTATACTAGTATTTTTTTGGTCAGTTAAATTAAACTCTTCTTAATTTGGATTTTGGATGGATGGAAAGAGGTGTGCAAAGTCTCCAACAGCTAATGAAAGCAAATCATCAACGCAGCGGTGCTAGACGACTGACGAGAGTAGACTAGTTGAGTTGCTTCATATGTAGACTTATTTTTTCTGGGCCAACTGGACTTAGAGCGCAAGCGTATTTTACCTACATGAACACCAGTCCGACCTCGGGCTTGGGCTTGGGCTTGTTAAAATTGACAGGGCCCGTATTTTATTCATGCTTCCACCGATTTCAGTCCATATACCACATACCTATCCAAACTCTTCCATGGTTGGTTGCTATTGAATAATTGTTGACAAAGAGTTTGTTTGGTAAAACTAGCTGATAAGCTAGCTGCTAGCTGATAAGCTCCTAGTTTATAAGCTCTGAGCTGATAAGCTAGCTTATTGAATTATAAGTGTTTGGTAGAACTAGCAGATAAGCTAGTTGGTAAATGTAAAATGACATAAAAGTACATAACTGAATAAGTTTTATTATATAAATTCTATTTGTGTTTTTTTAGATAAAAATATATTATTATGCAATTATAATTTTAGATTTTTAAAAAATAATTAATTTTTTATTACATCTTTTAGTGATAAAATATTTAATTAAAAAATTAAAATAAATAGTAAAATTGATAAAAATAAATAGTATAATATAAATACAATTTCATAAAATAATGAAAAGAAAATAACAATTTAATTAATTCATAATTTTTTAAATTACTTATTATATAGGTAATAATAGGTAAAAAGAAATGAAAAAGTTTTTGTCATTAAAATTAAAAATAGATATATTGGGCAAATTTGTTTGTGCTTAAAAAAAGTACTTTTTTAAATTGTTTAAAAAAATTAGATTTTATTTTAGAGATTCTTGTATAATCCGAGATAAATTTTCGTTTGCCTACAATCATAAAAAACATTTTATTTGTCATAAAAAAACATTGTTAAAATTTTTTCTCTCTCTTCTATTTTAACTGCTTTTTTCAAGAAGTAACTATGAGTTGCTTCTTAAAAAAAACATAAAACTGATTATTTTCTGATTCTGCTTCTTGAAAAAAGTTTAGACAAACATCTTAAAAATTCATATAAGTGATTTTTTTTTTAAAAAAAAAGAAGTGATTCTTTTAAGAAATAATTTTAAACAAGCGGGCTCAATAATAGATAAAAAATTAAAAATAATAAGGGAAATGTATTAGAATATAAGGGATAGTGATGAAAGAAAATTAAATAAGTTACAAGCTACAAGCTATAAGCTAGGTAAACTAGCTTGTAGCTTATAAGCTAGAAGCTCTTAAAATAAGCTACTTTAAGGTACCTTACCAAACACTTTTGTATTGGTCAAACTAGCTTATAAGCTAGTCAAATAAGCTAGTAGCTAACTTATTAGCCTAACCAAACACACGTAAGGAATAAGACAAGTGAATTTTGATATACTTATCTTAGTCTTAGCTGATTTTATATAAAACACTGGAATTAATCTAGTGACCATAAAGAGCTTTGAATAATTTATGAGAGGTTATAAGTTTAATATTTTTTTCAAAATTCTAATAATTTTATATTTAATTTAGTAAAGAAATAATCAAATAAAACCCCTACAAAATATGTATTGGTAAAATACAAAGTATTTTATATATTATAGTACTACAAAGTAAAATTAGGTGTGTGTAAGCATCTTATATGTTTTAGAATTAAACTACAAAATTCTTATATATTAAAGAAAGATTTTTGTGAAATTAAATAAAAAATACTAATTTTAAAAACATAATATTTTTTACATAAAATATATATTTGGTTATAATTATTTTTCTTATAATTTTATTATTTTATGATAACAATGACTCTAATATTTAAATTATATATGAAAATTAAAAAAAAAATACATTATCCATGGAACAACGGTCAATAGATCTATTTGTGTTAATATTATTTTAATAATAATATTTGTAAAACATTGAACAACCGAGAAAGAGTGAATATTTACTTTTTACTATTAATTGAAAGCATAATATTTTAATGTGTTCGATTTATTTAAAATAATATTTTGATGTCAAGAGAAAAAAAAAATAAAGGAAAAGAGGTTTGAAATAAAGTGTAAAATAAATAAGTATGAAAAAATTATCATTTTCGTAAGAGTATTCAAACTTTGACGCCTCATTTTTGGGTGTGGCAAGTGTCTGGGAGGAAAGAAACAAAAAGGAAAAAAATGAAGAGAGAGACTGAAAAATGTAATAATTGATTAATAAAAAAAGCCAAAGAGATATGGACAGAAAAGTTAGTTGTGAAAGGAGGTGTGGAAAAAGAAGTGTGAAAAAAATAATTACTTTTTTTTAAAAGAAAACTAAGTTTCTGTTTGGATTAGCATTGACACAATGCAAAACCATGATTTTCGCGGAATTGATTTTCAATCACTTTCGTCTAACATATTTTGTAAAATGTGTATCATTAATCTCAACCATTGATTTTTATAATCAATTCTACTCAAGCGTAAATCAAACGGACACTAAAACTTTAATTGCCCATTCTTGGGAGTGGGAAATGTGGAGAAAAAGAGAGATAGGAAAAAATGAAGAAAAAAGTGAAAGATGTGATAAGAAATGAAAAAAGATGAAAAAAAAGATCATATGTGGAAGCAAATGTAAAATAAAGGAAATGTAAAAAAAAATATTACTAGTATTACAAATTTAACAGTCCATTTTTGGGTGTGGAAAATGTGGAAAAAAGAGAAATAGGACAAAATAAAGAGAGTAAATTAAAAAAGTAATTATTGATATACCAGAAAATGAAGAACGATGAAAAAAATAAGGTGGAAAGGACGTTATATGTTATAGAATTAAATTATCAAGTATCTTATATACTCCCTCCGTTTTTTTATTTGGCATTCAAGGTTTTTGCACCGGGATTAAGAAATACAGTAATTATGTTTTTTTAGCCTTTTTTTCCACATATGAATATGATCTTTCTCTTTATCTCATTAATACATTTAATATCTCTTTTTTTACAATGAAATGAATTCATTTTTCAAATTTGTTTTATCATTATGCCATAAAATTTTTGTTGAAAACATAAAGAATACATTTATCAAGACTTTGAACTTGTAGAACATTTATAATATAACTTTATAATAAATATTTAAAATAAAAAGAATCACATTAAGAAATGAGTAAAATTGAAAAAATAGCATTTATTATCATCTTGATATTAGAAAATAACACTTATTTAGAAACAAATTTGAGACCTTAAAATGATAGATAAAAATAAACGAGAGGAGTATTAAACAATTTTTTTGTGAAATTAAATAATAAATTTAAAAATACAGATATTAAAAACATAATATTTTTTAAGATATATATATATTTAACTTTAATTTTATTTTTCTTACAATTTCATTATTTTATGACAATAAATACACTAATATTTTAATTATATATAAAAATTAAAAAACTACATTCACCATGGAATAAACGTCAATAAATCTACTTATGTTAATATTATTTTATTAATAATGTTTGTAAAATGTGTATTAATATTCTATTTTCTTTCTTATTTAATTTTTCTTAATAAATTGTGTAAAGAAGTGTAAAATAAAGAAGTGTAAAAATTTTAATTTTTTACTATTTTTTAAGAGCACTAAAACTTTGGAAAATCAATTTTAGGCGTTGAAGTGTAGGGGGAGAGGGATAGAAAGAGAAAAATAAAGAGATAAGGTGAAGGATTTGATAGAAAATGAAGAGAGATGAAAAGAAAAAGAAGGTGTCAAATGAAATGTAAACCAAAGGAGCTTGAAAAAAATATTACTCGTTTTAAAAAGTATTAAAACTTTGATAGTTTGTTTTGGGTGTGTAAAGTGTAGGGAAAATAGAGATAAAAAGAAAAAATGAAAAAAGAAAAGTTGAAAAAATTAATAAGCAATAATATAGGAAAGGAAAAGAGATGTAAAGAAAAATGATGTGTGAAAAAACCTTATATGTTTTAGAATTAAAAGATATATTCAATTTTCGTTTAATTTTCTTACAATTCCATTATTTTATGATAATAATCACCCTAATATTTAAATTATATATGATATTTTTAAAAAAATTACATTACTTGTGTAATAAAGGTCAACCGATTTATTTGTATTAATATTATTTTAATAATAATATATGTGTTAATATTTTTAAAACGTTTAACAATAATCTATTTTGATTTTTTATTTAATTTTCTTTCCTTCCATAAGATTTTTTGATTCTCCTTTTAACATATTTAACATATTTTTTTCTAATGACAAATTTTTACTTTGAAATAGATGAGTTGAGTTCATTATAATTTTTTTATAATTGTGATCACAATTAAAGATTATCTTTATACATATGAAGCAACAGACATGTTAGACAATAAATTTACAACAAAATTGCTTCCGATTTATTTTGTATCTTTTTTTAATATTGAGTGATATTTTTTTCTAATCTTTTAGCCACCACATTAAATTCTATGTGCTTAAAATGGATAAATATCTTTATTATATTAAAATAATTTTAAAATGTAATACATCAAATAAACGTTTAATTTTATATCTATATGTATCAAATTTGTATTGACCAAGATTGCATATTATATTAACATTACCATGTGGATTATTGACGATAAGTAAAAATTATTATGAAATAGAATTGTAACACCCGATCATCGGAAATGTTACTTAGTAGCCCTGAATAAAGAAAGAAAAATTGAAATGACAAGGCTTCTAAAAAAAATTTAAGAGAGAGAGGGTTATGATTTGTGGACCAATGTTATAAGTGTATTTGGTAAGATATTTCAACCAGATAAAATTAATAGCTAAAACTATTTCATCAGTGTTTGGTAATGTAGCTTTTTAGGTAGTTACTAGTTTTTTTTAAAAAGTTACCTAAGGTAATTTTTTAAAAAACTCTCATTTTCAGTTACTAAATGAAAATTTATTACATGTTTATCCCTCAACCACCATATTCATCATTATTTAATAATTAATGATGTCCTTGTATGTCATTTCACAATTTTCAGCTAAATCAACTAATTTTCCAGCTTTCAATAAACTTTTCAGCTTTAATCAAATTTTTCAATTTTTAATTAGTTTTTCACCTATATTTACCAAACACACCTCAAATGAGATTGCGCTATTGTGGGGACCATGAGTAAAAAAAGGAGACATCACATCATATATCCATTTATTTTACCTCTCTTATTTATTAATTATTTTTTTAAGAAAATTAGTCGGCATATTATTAATAAAATCATGTGTATATCCTAATGTTTTTAGATATAATAGTATATTATCCCGTATAATGCATATTATATTTTTTAATCAAAATTAAATTTGTAATAAATTAATATTTTTAAAATCTAAAAAAATAAAAGTTTGAATGATTTTGAACAATATTTATTATAAATTATAATAGTATATTATATTTAATATTAAAATCTAATTTATATTATCATTTTACCATAATATATAAATAAATTAATTAAAATCATAATGATGAGTATAAAGATAAAAATTTATATTAAAAATAATGATTTTTCTCAGTTACATAGGGAAAAAAAGAAAACCAAAAACAAAGGAAAGAAAAGATGGGGTTATCTAGCAAATTGAACTCCCATCGCATCAGCTAACAGATACTGGCATAAACCATGAGGAGCAACAGGCACGATATGCGGCCCAAAGTCAGACTACAATCCTTGTTTTACAAGGTAATTAGCGCAAGTGTTTCCTTCCCGTAATATATGAGAAACTGACATCGTCCAAGTCCTTTTTAGAAGCCCTTGAATGGATGCAACAATTGTAGCATGTCTATGATGGATCTCTAGTGTCTCTTTAATCAAATTAACTGCCAACAATGAATCAGAATAACAGTTAATAAACCTGTACCGCTTCTCCCAGCACAAATTAAGACCATAATTGATAGCCTGCAATTCAGCATGTAAAATTTCTGAATGTCCAAGGTTACCCCAGAAACCTGTAATCCAACATCCCTTATCATCCCTCAGTAATCCACCATAACTCGCCCTGCCAAGTTGAACACTCTCATCAACATTCAGCGCTATATAACTATAGCTATCAATTCGGGCTATCCGGCCCGACTTGATGCGGGTAGCGGGCTTTATCGGGATGAGCTAAAAAGCCCGAAAGTTATTCGGACTTCTAAAATAGGTGCCTGAGCCCTACCATTTAACGACCTTTTTTGCGGGTAACCTGGTATTTTTTGCAGGTAACGGGCTTTATTGGGTTGGGCTAGAAAGCCCGGGAGTTATTCGGGCTTCTGAATTAGGTGCCAAAGCCCTACTTTTTTACGGGCTTTTGCCGGTCGGCCCGGTCAGCCCAAACCCATTTTGCCGGCTCTATATATAACCCAAAGGAGGACGCTGCCAACTAACTAATCTAACTTCTTTAGTAGCGGTACTCTGTTGACAATCATAGGCTTTGGAGATGTAGAAAGTATAGACTAAAATCTGGGAGACTACATGATGGACAGTAGCCGGCTCGGATTAAAAAATAAACTTATTCCTGGCGCACCAAAATTTCCATAAAGCAACTACAAACACATTGCCATGCTTAGAATAATTGTCCTTCACCCACATCAACCAACTAACACCCTAAACAGGCTGGACTTCTAAGAAAAGATGTAAGGATTCCCACACCTCCCGAGCTATATGACAAAAAAGGAGACAATGAGGTAAACTCTCTTCCGCAGCATGGCACAAGGGACAAACAACTGGGATAAATCCCCCACGGGCATGCAACATGTTGTTTGTAGGCAAGGCATTCCATCCTATTAGACAAATAAAGAATTGCAAATTAGCTGGAATAGGAGTCTTCCACACCCAGCGCCAAGAATCATGTGTGTGCAACTCCCTAGCACTTGTCAAAAGCCATCTATATCCACTGCTTGCTGTATAAGGTCCTGACAGGGAATGCTTCCAAACAATAGTATCTTGTATGGAGTCATCAAGGAAGGGTCTCCTTTGGATAATTTCATTAATCACAAATTCAGGGAGGGTAGTATGTAACTTGGACAACTCCCAATTGTCACCATTCCAAATGTCCCAAACCTTCAGTGCAATGTCATGAATGTCCACTGCCAAAACTTGGTCACACAGACGCATGTTGTTCAGCCACGGTATGTACCAGAAACTAGAATCCCCAATCCCCAATTTCAACTGGAAGCCATCTTCTAAGGTCTCCCAAGCCTTTTGAATAGACATCCATACAGTAGAGCCTCTACAACCACGTCCCGCATATTGAGATTTAAGTAACGAAACCCATAACTTAGGTGCATCACCAATGAAGTCCCAAACAAGCTTCCCTAGGAGGGATGTGTTCCGGAAGCGCATGGTTCTCACTCCCAGCCCACCCTCATTACAAGGATTTGTAATTTTGGACCAACCAACAAGATTAAAACCCCTATCATTATTGCCTTTCCAAATGAAAATCCTAACCAACCGGTCAATACCTTCACAAACATAAGAAGGAAACCGGTGAACTTGCATATTGTAGGCTGGGACAGCAGCAAGAACAGACTTTGCAAGTGTTAAACGACCAGGTTTATTTATTAAAAAGATAATGATTAAAATAAAAAATGATAATATAAAATTTTGAATTTTCATAAATTTTAAAATTTAGAATTAACATTTATTTGCATTTAAAAATTTCAAATAAGAATTATAAAAAAAATTAAATAAGAAGAGAGAGAATATTAGTACTACCCTTGGTCCTATTTATAAGAGACAAAAATGCGTTTTTGTTTGGTCTTAAATATAAGAAACATATTACTATTTTGAATTGTATTAATTATGAAGTTACTTTTATACCCTTAATTTATTGTCCACTACTTAACTATTTTTCATGATAGTGGATGCACTACTCTATTTTTAATGACCAATTATTGTTGCATGAGCTATTACTTTAATTAGGAATAATTTTATCACTATTTCAATTATTTAATATTAAGGACATTTTAGAATAAAATTAAAAATTATGACATTATTAATTATAATTATCTGGTTCCAAAGCATTTTATGAATCTTGATAATTTAGTCTTATGCTTATTTTAAATTGTAATGAAGTTAATATTAACTATTAAAGACTCAGAGCAAGAATCTCATTGTAGTGTGAGGAATTCGACATCAAATGAAAAAGAAAAAGAAAAAAATATTAAAAATTATTGAAAAAAAATAAGGTGAATAAATGTTTCCTTCTCTAAAATAAAATCTTAAAATTATAATATTAAAAATTGATTTTTTTTTTTAAAACCACGTTAATTATCCCAACCCACCAAGAGGGGGCCACCCATGATTTTAAGATGATTTCCACTCAGTTAAATTTTTTATAGTATAATTAATTTTTATCAAAATCACGTAATAAATACATTTGATTAGAACACATTCTCTGGCTCTCCCCCTCTCTAAATTGAGACAATAGAAAGATCAAATTGAAATAAGGGCAAAATTTTCATGGTTGCGTAGAAACGTACGCCACCCATGAATTTTCCCGAGCAATTCAAACTGGAACAAATAGGTTTAAAGTTCACATTCAAAGTAAACCCCTATTATTAAAAAAGTAGCACAAAAATGTGCAAAAGTAAAAGAATAATACACACAGACAAAAAAAAAAAAAAAACAATGCATGTCATATAAATGATCGTAAATGGAAAATGCAAATTACTACCTCAAGGCCGAAACGTCAGACGCATGCAGCAGCCACCATGCCCAGAAGGTGGAAGCAAAATGACCAGAAGTGCACTGTGATTCGTCAACCTCAGCATGAAGACAAAAAATTAACAAAGTAAAAGAAAACTACAAAATGTCAAAAATACAAAAAGAACATGAACATAAATGCACTGTACGAGTGTCTGAGAAGCTGTACCCAGGACTGGCCTAATCTTTTTTGTTACTCGCAGCATTCGAAATTTTGAATAGGACAACAATATTGTTTGGTTTTCATTAAAATAGTGTTATCCGGATTTATGTTTAAACAGTGGATCAGTGTAAATCAAATATCAGTATATTTTAATATTCTCTCCTTTTCATACTTTTTTTTCATTTTTATCATGTTATTTATCTTATTTCTTATTTTTTTTCTTTTATTCTTCTAATTTACAGGTGGATCTACCCCATCTAAATGTACAACGATCATTTTTTTTTTAAATACAATAATTATTGTAGATGGGTGTATACACTTCAAGAGAGATAAAAATAAAGACTATTGGAGAAAAGTAATATATATATATATAAATAATATGATTTGACAAAAAGAAATAAAAAAGAGAAAATAAAATGTTAAATTAATGTATAGAATTAATTGGGTGTCACATGTTTTGAATATGGCTCTAGATTTTTTCTTTAAATGTCATTAGACATTTTCAAATTGTCGTCCCGTCCGTGCTAGTTTGATAATTACATTATATAAAATTTTATATAAAATTTTATATGAAATCTATGCAATATATTTTTCAAATATTCTTCTTTGTTCAATGTTTTCTTTCAATTTGACAATTTGAATAACTAAGTAAAAGTATAATTAATATTAATTTGGTTTAATTTAGTATGAGAATTTAAAAATTGTGTCATAATATAAAGAATAAATAATTTTGTGAACGAATAGTACATGATTTTATAATTTTATATATGAGAAAGAAATACATATTAAGGTACATAATTTTACATGTAAGAATTGAAGATTTAAGTTTATTAAAAATAAATAAAAGGCACAAGTAAAAAACTCAGAGAGAAGGCAGAGAAGAAAGTAGGAGAGAAAGGGAAAAAAGGAGAGCGAGAGGAAAGAAATACAAGAGGTAAGAAAAGAGGAGAAAAATTTGACATTTGCAAGAGAAAGGGAATGAACTTATTTTCCCATGAATTAATTAAAATAATGAAAAAAATTCTCAATTTGGATCCCAATTTGACCGGTTAGTGTGAACTTATCCATGTGGTTATACACCCTTCCAATAGGAATCTGATTATGCTATTTTTTTTAGAAATTGTTTTTAAATGGTAATGGTATGAGCACTTCAATAGTTTTTTTTATGTCCACATTTATCCTCCACTTGAGGCAATTTGTTCGAGCCGGATAGAACCTCTATGAGCGGCAAAGCTCTCACTTCGAATATTTAACACATCTGCATATTTAGAACTCGAACTCGAACTCGAGACCACTGGTTAAACTTTTGTTTTATTAATTTAAAGAAAAATGCTAGCAACACACTTTTTCCAACACACTCATTGTGGTTGGTTAAAATTCACAGGGGTCCCACCACATTGATAGTGGGACCCACATAATTTGGTGGGACCCATGTGAATTTTAACCAATCACATGAAGTGTTTTGGAAAGTGTGTGTTGCTAACACTCCTCTAATTTAAAATAATATTATATTTATTTAATTATTATTTCATCATCCAGTATATAAAAATTCTATCATACTTTAAGTTAGTATTTTTAACGTACCATAACATATTGATATTTTATGCAACTTATTTATATAAATTCATTTTTATATAACTTGTTTATCTAAATTCATTGCTTTTATTGTGAAATATTGTATAAATTCATATTTTATATAACATGTTTATCTTTTTTTTATAAAAAATAAACTAATGGAAGTAGAATGGTACTCCAACCCATTACAACCTTTTTTTTAGATAAGCTAAATTCATTGAATGGGGCATTAGGGGTTCTCAAACCCAATACAAAAAAAAAAAAAAAAACTACCACCCAACCACTAGTAACCCAAACTTACATATATGAAGATAAGCCAAAACCAAAGCCTAACCAATAATGAATAGACAAAGAGACTATGCTCCTGTAGAACCCAAGCCAACCTCACGTGAAACTCAAGAATGATGGAAATAATCTAACATAACAATGTTACTAGAATACGATAAAAAGCACACAATAAAGTTCGCAGCAGGACAACTTCTGACAAACGTCACAAACGAAAACAACTCCAAATAGTACACCAACCATACAGGAAAGTCGCAGATAAGCCGAGCAGCAGAAATTATAGGAACCAACAATCATCCAGAAATGGCACAGACATCAGGAACCAAACCAGAATTAATACAAACAGAAGGCTCTGCTAACCAGGATGAAAACTGATATTTGAATCTGTGATCTTTTGCTTCAATCCATTTCCAAGAACGTAACTGTATAAGCACTAACAGGTTTGAAGAAGGCAAAATATTATTTGAAAAAACAAACTCATTTCTAGCCCGCCATAAACTCCAAAGAACATATAGCCAAATGACTAACCACCAATAACGCACTTTAGAACTACAACTGGGTAGACCCAAGAACGTATTGTTCAAAGTGCATAATAAATGAATTATGGAGAACAAAATTGAACCCACGCCACTCCAAACAAAGCTTCCACATCCTATAAGCATAGGGACACTCAAAGAAAATATGCCGAGAGGTTTCCACCCCTTGACCACACCATATGCACCCAACACCAGAGAAGTTGGATAATATGCCTATTTACTAAATTATCCCTTGTAGAAATCCTGTCTAACATGTCCCTCCAAGCAAAACAAGAGTCCTTTGTAGGCACCAACGAACACCAGATAAACTTATGCGATGGAATCTTTGCATAAATATTAGCGTTGATAATTAGTTGGTAAGCTGATTTAACTGAATAAGAGCCTTCTGAGTCAGCTTTCGACGGCCAGGAATCTTCATTCTTCTCATGAGCCTTCTGAGTCAGCTTTCGACAACCAAGTTTTTGGCGCCGTTGCTGGGGAATGTTTGATTCAATATCATAGTAACACAAAATTTTCTATATTGGATACACTAACTGTTTTACTTTATTTCTTCTTATTCCATTTGTTTGTTATTGACTTAATTATGAAAAATTTTTCTTTGTGTGCAAGAAAAAAAACTAAACAGAAAGTTGCATTAGTTACTCTTTGATCATGGATTATTACATATTTGAGGCAACATTTGCTTAGAATGAACTCCGTTTACATCAGCTAGATGTACTACATCAACGATTGGACAATCTACAATTAGGAGGTAGAAAGACAACTATATTGGTTTGTGATTTTTGCCAAGGAAACCACCTGAATGAGGATTATGACATAGATGAACTTATAGACTTCCTTGAGAATGCACAAAGTCAGCAAAAATTGGATCCTTATTCACTTTACCAATAAGAAGATTATGAATACAATCAGAGTGTAACTTGGCAACAACCTCTTCAACCTATTGACATGCAATACCAAGAAGAAGAATCATATCTGCAATATGATGAACAAGAGTGATAAAATTTCCATTTTAGAAAATGCTCTCATTCAATTAACACGCCACACTTCTTTTCTAACACAGCAAACGTATTCTCTAATGCAAGATACTTCTTCATTTATGCAAGAAACAAGAGATAGTTTCAAAGCTCAAGAGTCTTCATTAAAGAATCTTGAGAATCAAATTGGATATCTATCGAAGCAACTGTCTGAAATTTCTCAAGAGGCATTTGGAGTTGTTATGCAATATTCAAATGACAATGATAATTGTTTTGAGGAAGACTTGGAAGTTGAGGAGTGTTTGCCAAATTTAAAGGCACAAAGTGATTTATCTGTGTTTGATAAGAGAAGAGCTGCAAAAGGAGGAGGAAGAGCAAAAGGAGCCAAAGATTGAGCTTGAGCTCCCACCCTCTAATATGAAATATGATTTTGTTAGAGAGAGAGATGTTAAGCTAAAGATCATCAGTAATGGTTTGACAAAAACAGAAAAAGAGAAATTATTGACAGTGATTGGAGAATATAAGACAACAATTGGATGGATAATCTTTGGTTTAGAGGTTAAAATTGAAATAGATGACAATCCAAAGTTGACTATCCTACAAGTTATAGATCTTAAACTTGCATGGCTTATTGGAGGAAAGCATCAAAGGAAGTATTTGAAATTTTTTGATGAGGGAATAAGATACAATGCAGTAACAAAAAAAGGGAGTAAAATTTCCCTCATGCTTTCAGCCACCTTGAAGGAGAATTTTGAGTCAAGCTAGTGATGTTAAAAAAGCGCTTGATGGGAGGCAACCCATACATCTTTCACTATTTTGCATAATTTTCTTCATTCTTTACTATAGATAGTTTAGTTCATGGTGACTAATATTGTTTGAGATTGATGCAGGTTTGAAGTGAGTGATTCTCAAAAATTTGAAGTGATTGGAATGAGTTTTATTGCTTTAATTGCTTATTTTTCACTTCAAACTCATAAAAAAAATTGATTTTGTTTCTCACTGGTTAAATTCTGTGCAGCAGCGTAGAAACGATGGAAAAAGAGCGTAGCTACGATGAGCTACTGGAAGCCTGTGTTGCAGCGTAAATTCAGTGAAAAAGAAGCGTAGTTACATTGAGTCTTTGGAAGGAGTCTGAGTATCAACGTAAAATCATTCAAAACTCAACGTAATTTCAGGGTCACTTTTCATAAAAAAAAAATGGGGACCCTGGTTCAAATTCAATCTCTCTCAATTAGGGCAATATCTTGCCATTTCTCAAAAGAGCCGCCTTTGTTCACAAACCACCTCTCTCAAAAGAGCTGCCTCTATTCCCAACCAATATCTCCGGCTATCACTGCACCACAGTGTCTGCTCGCGAACCACTGTGCAGCTGCCTCTGTTCTACTCGCAAACCACCACATAGCGTCACCTCTGTTCTGTGTGCATCTCTGCTGTTTATGTTCAAAATCCATCTTCCACTACACATTTCTTGTAGACTCATTGCTCTTAAGGAATTTCCTGATGTTGGTGTTGTGTTTGGACAGGATGAAAAAGATGCTTAAATTGAGGATGCAACTGAAGAGGAAGATAATTGACAAGAAATGTTTCTTAGGAATAGTTTAGTTTTTGCTTAGGGGTTGTTTGGTGTTTTTGTTATTTCTCTTCATTTTGAACATTGTGTTGTATTTGGTGAACCTTTGTAATTTCTGTTCACTTTTGTTTATACTTTTATTCTATGTTATTTGAAACTACTGTTGATTGTGTTGCTCAAGTACTTCTCACTGAGTTGCAGGATTCCTACACATCGTTGGCAAGGTGTTTACACAGAGGGAGAGATCTTCTTCACTCTTTCACAGGGAGTGTTCTCTCCCTAATTTGTTGGTGCATAATTTCTGCATCTCATGAGTGTTGCATACCTTTCAATTTAACTTCTGGAAATTCTTTTTGTGAGTGGACTTTTATTTAAGATCTCTTACCATTGGGTTCCACATTTTTTATGCAAATCTCCGCTACATTACCTTTATTCCTCTATGATTGTTTTGGATATTGCACTGATTGGTTTAACTCATTTGTTGATAATCTCTTGTGCAATAGCTTCATTCTCTTGCCCTTCTTAGTTGGGCTTTTGGTGATGAATAATTGAGGGAAAAGACTCAAACTTATGATCTTTAACTGTGAGAACTTGGGCTTTCTACCTTGATTCTTTCTTGAGTGTATTGCTTGCCTTTATGGATTCTCACTCTAGAACTTGCCCTGTTTCTTATTGAAGTTGCATTTTGTTTGTAAGCATAAAAAATTGATTGAGGCATTCTTTTTGTTTCAATAACCAGTGGCCAAATAGCCTACCTTCCCCAATGATTTTTTGTTTCACCCTTTTTATGCCTTTAACCCTTCCTTGTTCTAACCATATTACAAGCTACTTTACGAAAAAGCTATCATCACAATCACAAATAAGCATTTTCTCACAATTACTCCCTCTGGTCCTTTTTATAAGGAACTTTTAACCGAATTACACAGATCAAGGAAAGTAGTTTAAGTGGTTAATTTTATTGGTTTCATAAAAAAATAATACAACATTCCATTCTTACCTATATTTAATATTATTAATATATTCTCTCACTAAATAATTGAGATTAAATTCTGCACTAAATATAGGACTAATTTCCACTATCAATTGTATTGGAACACGCAAATGTATATGGAAAAGTGCAAAGGTTTAGCTCTCTCTTGGTCACCTATGTAAATGTATTTATAATACCTCGTTAATGAACAATTAGCAAAATGCATGGAAGAATTTAATAAGGGTAAATCAGGAAAAAGAAATTAAATGCTTCATAGAGATTATCAAGTGCCTTATAAAAAAGACCGTCAATATCTCTCAAATGGTGCTTTATAAAAAGGACCGGATGGAGTATTATACTATTACTACCTCCGTTCTTATTTAACTGTTCACTTTCAAAGAAAAAATTTGTTCCTATTTAACTGTCCACTTACAAATCCAATGCATTAATAAATACATTTTTCTTCATTTTACCCGTATGTTAATAAATGGTCCACTAATAAAAACTAATGAGAGCCAATAATAGTAAGAGAGATAAAAGGGTAAAATGGACAGTTTAAAATTTATTTCCATGAAAACGAGAATAATAATTGCATTCTTTAATACGTGTGTTTTAGTCAAAGTGGACAATTAAATAGGAACGAAGGTAGTATTGATGAGATAATTAATTAGTGAATTTATTTAAGATAACGGACATGGAGATGCAAGAGTTGATGGCATGCACAGCATAGCACATGTATGTGAATGAATATAACCCTCGTTCTGGGCACTGATTAATTAGTAATTACGCGTTAATGCTAATTCAATTCAAATGCATATGATTACGATGCAGCCAAGCCCCCTTCAATAATTGTCATTCATTGGCTCACTCCACAATTCAACTCAACACTTCCTCGCAAAAATCGTAACCCCTCCTTCTTAATCCTTCTCATTCTCACTGTTCACGCCTCATATAAATACATACATATATTCATTCACCCCATTTCTCTCTATCACTCTCACCCATTTCCCTTCTCTTTTTCTCTCTATGGATTCCTTCACTGAACTTGATTTCTCCAATCTTGAGATTCCTCATTGGCTTTGCGATGCTCAACAATCTCACACTCAAGACAAGTAAGAAATAATACTCACTAATTTCATTCTCACTAGTTAATAATGTTCCTTCACTTTGTCTTATGTAACACGTTTCCCCTATTTTTTTCTCTGTTTCTGTTTCTGTTTCTGTTTTTCCTTTTGTAATGATGTAAGAATCATGGATAGTTCGCCATGGGAGGGTTTCTTCGAGTTTAATTGGACAAAACAGTTACCATACCAAAGCAAGCATCTTTGCTTCAACGAGTTCACCGACCTTGAAAATTTCACCTTCGACTTCAATCTCCCACCCCTTTATGAAGATTTTGAGGTCGACCAAAAGCCCCTCAACATTGTTGTGCCCAACCAGGGACATAGCAATAATGAGAGTGATTTTGTAACTTTTGTGAAGAAAGAGGAGAATCAAGAGGTGTCATTAGCATTGCAAGTGACTAATAGCAATAGGAAGAAGAGGTCTGATTCATTGGAATTTGATGAGATAAAGAAGCATTTTGGTGTTCCAATAACAAAAGCAGCAAAGGAAATGAATGTGGGATTAACCCTATTGAAGAGAAGGTGCAGGGAGCTCAACATTAGGAGATGGCCTCACAGAAAGCTTAAGAGCTTGAAGTTACTCATTGACAACGTTAAGGTGGGTATGCTACCTTGCCTATGTTGTTTGTTTGTTTCACTACTCTGCCCCCACTTTCAATCACCCTTGATAATAACATTCTCTTTGGATTACTCACTTTCCTTTGTGTCTTAACTCTTAAGTCAAAGTAATTTCTAACTTGTTTTACTTGGTGATATTTTCAAAGTTAACAATTGAAGGACTAGGACCCCACAGGGAATGATAATTCAATATCTTGAAACTTTGTACTTTCTAGTAGCTTGTATATACCCTTTGGTGGCCAATGGAATCAAGAAGATAAATTAAGTTGAATACTTTTCTGTGTCATTAATTGTTTATTAGTAGTACTATCAAGTGGTCAATGGTTCTAATTTAGTGTTTGTTCTGTGATGCAGGAATTGGGTTTGGCAAACGAGGTTGCTATGTTGGAGAAACACAAGATGATGTTGGAGAAACTACCGGGAATGGAACTGAATGAAGAAACCAAGAAGCTGAGACAGGCTTGTTTTAAAGCTAATTATAAACGAAGAAGATATTTGGCTTTACAAGCTTGAACTTTCGTGGTCATTGCCTGTAATATTGGATTTTAATAGTAAAAGAACATATAAAGAAACAACACACACAATAGTATATGGTAGATATCTTGGGGTTATGCTATAGATTAGGAAACTAATTTGACAGCTACACATGTTTTTTTGGTGAGTTTAGTCGGAATATAATACAAGGGCTGTCTCTTTTGTATTAGCTACCCTGATCGGTGATCAATACTAATGTTGGTGTTCCAGTTGTCTCTTAATTCAAAGTTACTTTTAAAGCCTACTAGGAGATTTCGATCTTATATATATATATATGGTCTTTATATATATGGTTTATTCTTAGCTAACACGTTTGTGACTTAAATAAACAAACAAACAAACTAGCAGGCAAGTGCCGAGAAAGGCAGAAACGGGTCAAAACGTTTGATTACTTTACCTGCCACGAAAATGTTTTGGTAATGCTCTTCTGAAATAACTGATACAGGCCTGAGGCCAGGATTCAATTAATTAGAGTTCCTGTTTAAACTTTGAAGCATAATAGTGGTATGTATGGTTGAATCACGTTATTATACTATTAATAATAATGTTGGAATACATAATTTTAGTATATTTTCTTCTGTACACGATTCAATAGTGGTATCTTTTCCAATAATCTTGTTTCCCTTGCATCACCATGGAACCAATTACTATAAGCTTTTTTTTCAAAATGCTTGCCCTGTGGCTGTGAATATAAAATGACATGGTTTTTAATGGTGAGGGAGATTATGTTACTTATGTTTAAACCAAAAAAAAAAAAAAACCAAAAAAAATTATAAGCATGTCAATTTTTTGGTACACAAATGTGGTTGTGTTTCTGTGTACACATGTGGTTCTTCTGCCCTCCGTTCTAAGGAGTTTGGAATCCATTAGAAGACCATTACACTAAGTTCGGACTTGGGAATAGATAAAAGAGAAAAAATGGATGAAATAAAATTAAAGAGAAGATAAAATGAGTAGATTTTTAGCTTAATTTTAAGAGCAGAAAGGGAAAAAATTAAAAAAATAATTTATGATAAAACATTTCTGCCCATATAAATAATAGTAAAAAATGGTTCTAAGAAAAAATAGCTAAGTGCCTGATTAATTAATAGAATTGATTTTAATAAAATTAATTTTAAATTGAATAGAATTGATTTTGATAATATAAAATTAATGACTAGACTTATTAAAACAAAGTGATTAGGAAAGAATGATGCATGATTTATGAAAGACATTAATTAAATGCCTAAGATTTTACTGCTTTCGAACTTGAATATAAGGAAAAAAAAACTCACACGGATAAAGAAAATAAGTTAACCTTATTTAATTTTCTTGTTTGTCATCTAAAAAATGAATTTATTCCCTAAATTACCCTCCACGGAATACTTCAATTTTATTGGAATTTGTTTCAAGTGGAGGTACTCTTTTTCTATTGACTCATAGTTCATTAATTAAAGTCATTGGAAAATAAAATTTGAATTAAATAAAATGTATGTTGGGATGATCTCATTAAATAGGGTGGAATTAGTTAATATTTGTTTATATTTTAGTCTACCATATGTGGCCATGTGGGTCTTTTTTTACTTAAACTAGTGAGAGACCCGTGTCATGTACGAGAAATAAATTTGAAAGAGATGATTATTGGTTTTGGCTAAGAATACATTTAAAAGTAATTATAACACTAATTACTAAAAGAATATAAAAAAAGGAAAAAATAAATAAGTAATGATTATAAAAAATTTCATTTTAAAGAAGTCATAGTGTGTTTGGTTTACCATTTCAGCTAGCTGAAAATTGAAAATAGTAGCTGAAACCATAGCAGTGTTTGGGAAGATAACTTTTTTGGGTAGCTACAAGTTTTTCTTAAAAAACTACTTGGGGTAGCTTTTTTAAAAAAACTTCAATTTTTAGTTACTAGCTGAAAATTAATTACAAGTTTATCCCTCAACCACCCCCATTTATCATTATTTAATAATTAAGGTTGTCCTTAAATGTCATTTTACCATTTTCAACTAGTTTTACCAAACACATTCAATAGCTTTTCAGCTTTTAGCGAGTTTTTCAGCTTTCAGCTAGTTTTAAGCTTTCAGCTAGTTTTACCAAACACACTCATAATAGGAAATGTATTTGAAGAGTTTATGATTGAGCACAAATTGTTTTAAATAATAGTGCATACACATGAGTATTTCTGATCAAATCTGAAATGACTATATCACATATTAACACCAACCCAAAGAATTTTTCTAAAAAAACCCGACAAAAAATAATATGGAAAAAAATAAAAAAAAAGTCAGAATATGATATTTATTCATTGAAAACAGATAGAGAGAAATTAATTTCAACAATAAAAATAATAATAATGTGAAATAAAAAGAATTGAACACAAACATCATTTAGATAGTTATATTTTAGTTTTAGTTAACGATACATTTTAAAGTATTTGAAACAGTGATCACTAAAGGAAATAAAAAAATGGAAAAAAAAATACAGAAAGAATGATTAATAATAAAATTTATTTTAAATAAAAGATATTTTTGGATGATCTTATTAAATAGGATGTAATTAGTTAAATTTATGCTTTAATCTACTATATGTGGTTTTTTTTTAACCTAAATTCAAGTATGGAGAAAATAAGATTTAAAAGAAAGCAAAGAAAAGACAAATTTCCTACTTACTATCTTGTCCATATGTAATTAAATAATGATTTTTATTTTTTATTCAACCACCACCGACCTTTCCCTTATATGGTAGTAAAAACTTGAAAAAAACCCATTAGTATGATTGAAGGGAAAAACTAGCAAATGGATTAAGAGCATTTATAATGTAGCAACTCCATTCGAGTGCTTTTAATGGGACCCACATATACACATCAATTATTTTTATTCTTCCCAATACAAATACCTCCAAACACTTTATTTCTACAATGAAGCAACTATCTTTAAATGCTTCCCAATACACATCAACTCATTTTTTATTATTTATTGGTTGATTTATAAGTTGTTTTAGCTAGCAACCTTTGCCTAGGGAGCAACTTTTTTCAATTGCTTCCAATGGCAATTGCTCAAGAAGCAACATTGTGACATAGTTGCTTCCCTAACTGATAAAGATGCTTTAAGGAGATAAATTTTAATACTCATTAGGACTCTGTTTGTATTGATGAAAAATGGAAGGAGGGAAGTGGGGAAGCAGAAAATAGCTGGAAAACAGCTCGGAGAGCTGTTTGGCAGAGAGAGGAGAAGCAAGGAAACGGAAAACTGTCATTATGGGGCCCACCAAAAAGTTTTCTCGACACTTTTGGTGAGAAAACTAGTTGTGTATACGTTTTCCCCTTTCTACCCTCTTGTCCATATCTACTTCAATTTTCTTGTCAACTGCCATCATCATAATAATAAAATAATAAAAAATAAAAATACAATAATAATAATAATAATAATAATAATAATAATAATTTTTCAAGTAATAATAATACAAAAAAAATATCTAATAATAATATAAAGAATAATAAAAATAAATAATAAAATTATAAATAATAACAATAAAAATAATGATATAAATAAATAATAATATAAATAATAAATAATAATGAAAATTTTTAAATTTTTAAATATGAGGGCAAATGAGTAATTGTATACTATATTCATTTTCCTTTCCCTCACTTTTTTACTTTTTTTTATCTCAAACCAAACAACTAAAAAATTCTCTTACTTTCCCTTTGTTTTCTCTTCTTTTTTCTTCCTTCCATTTTCTTTCCTTTTATTTTTCTTCCTCTCATTTTCACTTCTCATCCAAACAGAGCCTAGATGTATACACTTTATTTGAGAAGAAAGGGACATAAAAGAAATAAAAAATAATGAAAAGGGGCAAAATAGAAAGAGATGTAAAATCAGGGTTGAATTGGGAAATGCATAATTTATTACTGATTTGGGGAATATGTAAAATCAGGATTGAATGGCAAAATGGCAAGTTTTTCTTCATTTTTCTTTGGGCTAAAATATGTTTTTAGTCCCTGGAAATATACCCCTCTATGGTTTTAGTCCCTGGAATTTTTTTTCTAACAAATTAATCCCTGGTAATACCTGTCGTTATTGTTTTAGTCCCTGCGGTTAAATGTCTCTGTTAAGTGATGAGTTGACACACTGAGAATGACACCTGGCAATCATGTGCATGTCACGTGACTATGTAACACCATAAATCACTATCTTCTTCTCCCTAACATGCCCTCTATCTCCCAACCTCCCCACGGAGCATCATCAAGCAATTGGTTAAAAACACTGCACAAAGTAACTTTATTTTTGTGAGCAATGCTGCGTTGAGGCACGTCTCTGTTGAGGCACAATGCTGCATTGATTGAATTAGGGACCGAAGACACTGCTATCATGCGTTGCGGCTTGGAAGGTGCTAGGTTGTTTTTCAGGAGCAGGGCTCATTTGGGTGTTGGGAAGGGAAGCCGTGGGGTTTACATGTACAAGGCAGGAAGGTATGAAACTTACTGTTACTAATTGGTTCAGTTGCAATTTCAATGCATTACAATCCTTAATCTTGCAGGAAATTGTAAACAAATGCAGTTGATGTATGTAGTTAGTTGCTTAGACTTCTAAAACTTGGATGTTGTGGCTGCAATCCGCAAAAGTTGGAATCTTGGTTTGGAGCATATTCCATGGAAATTAACTGCATTGTTTCTGCAATTGTGGTTGTGGAACGCAATTTAATACATCGGTTTGGTTTGGAGCATATTCCATGGAAATTAACCGCATTGCTTCTGCAATTGCGGTTTCGGACCGTAATTTAAAACCTTTGTTGGGAGCATATTCTATGGAAATTGTTGCTTTTGAAATGGTGGAAATTCTTATTTATGGCTGACTTGTTCCAGGGCTTTGGAGGATTGGGATTCATCTACCCCTTGTATGACCGATATTTTTAGGTGCATGGGAAAGGCGACTCGGTCTGCCTTGAGTGCTATTGCAAGGCATCTGCGCCTTAGAAGCGAGTATGGATTGTGAAAGTGGAGTTTTTTTATTGTTCATTATTGTTTTTTTTACGATGTATGCTCACAAGAAGAAAGTTACTTTCTGCAGTGTTTTTTAACCAATTGCTTGATCGATGATGCTCCGTGGGGAGATTGGGAGATAGAGGGCATGTTAGGGAGAAGGAGATAGTGATTTATGGTGTTACAGAGTCACGTGACATGCACATGATTGCCAGGTGTCAGTTTCAGTGTGCCAACTCATCACTTAACAGAGACATTTAACAGCAGGGACTAAAACGATAACGGTAGGTATTACCAGGGACTAATTTACTAGAAAAAAATTTTCAGGGACTAAAAACATATTTTAGCCATTTTCTTTGCATCTCAGTGAAGGAAATATTGGCACAGGTCCACCTACACTTTGTTCTTTCGCACTCACCAATCAATGGAACTCATGCCTTTGTTTCTCACTTCATCCTTCGGCACTTTTTTTTCCCCACAAAATCATTAGATCCAAAAAAGGAAAAATTATTAGATGGTCTAGGTACACCACGTTATTCATGGTCTCGACCAATTAACATTTGACACATAAATAAAATTCATGGTCCGACCATGAATTTATTTTTAATTCCGGCCAATTTTTTTTATGTGTCAAATGTTAATTGGTCGGGACCATGAATGACGTGGAGGTCCGGGACCATCTAATAATTTCTCCAAAAAAAGTTTAATCCTGCCTTCAATGGTGCATCGTTAGAATTAAAAGAAAATGTAAACACATAATTTTATCTAGACAAATTTTATTGTATTTTTTTAAATCAGTTATTAGTTTCACTTTATTAGAAAAAAGAAGAAAACACTTTTTGTTTGGTAAAAGAAAAAGAAGAAAGAAGAAAACACTTAGGAGGGAAAAGATGAGATACTTGAGCTACATCCTCAAAGGCCCAAGAAATCTTGATCCATTTTATTCATTTGGGAAAAAAAAGAGTGAAAATCCTTGAGTACATCGAACATATGTTTTTACTTGAGCTACATCCTCATTTTTTTTTTTACTTTTTATTACTTTATTAAAATAAAATTTTAAATTATTTAATAAAATTCACATCAAATTTATTGAATATTAAAATAATATATCATTAGCATACTCCCTCTAGACTCAAATATAAGCAACAAAAATTTCACTTATGGTGGTCCAAAATATAAGTAAATCTCAATTAATTTTACCTTATATAATGACCCCATACCAAAATACCCTTGAACTAAATTCATATTTTATTTTTCAATAACCCTATTTAATGAACCGCGTAGAGAGAGTGTTTTTACTTAGAACAAGTTTCAATAAAATTGAAGTCTTCAATGAAGGGTAATTTAGATAATACAATTGATTTTTAGATTGCATCAAAAAAATTAAATGAGGTTAACTAATTTTCTTAATTAGTGTGAGTTAGTTTTTTTTTCGCTTATATTTAGTAGTACATTTTAACCAACTAGAAACCAGTGTGGTACAGTTTGTTTGAAACCTTTATTAATTAAGAAAATCTAATTAATGGCAAAAATGTAAAATCTTAAGAATATTTTCATCTTTTAAATTGAAGAGACACATTTTTCTTTAACTATATGTTCGTGTTTATACTTATTACTACATATATTCTTAAAAAATTTTACTTGCTTATAATATACTCCCTCTGGTCTTATTTATAAGAATATTTTTTTGGGTGGGTCTGGGTCTTTTTTATAAAACTGTTTTTCTAACATGTGCAATGTTGCACAAGATAATAAAACAAAATGGAAAGGTTTTATTGAGAATTACACCTATTAACATTACCAATGCATTGAGTGTTGTGATAGTTGCAATTCCCAATAAAATATTTTCACTTTTGTTGTATTATCCTGTGCAATATTGCACATGTTAGACAAACTGTTTATAAAAACCTTTTCAGATTGTCTTTTGCATTAATTATTACTTTAAAAAAAATACCCCATTAGTTGAGGTAGGTGGGTAATTAATTAGTAGAAAGAATATGATACAATGAAGTAATTAAATAGAAAAAGAAAGATAATGAATCTCAATCAATGTTTTAAAAACTGGACCGGTAATTGAACCGGTGAAGGCACTGATTCACGGTTCAATGGTTCAACCGTGGTCAAACCGGTTTTAATTAAATATATTTTTTAATATTATATAACATTTTAATTAATAAAATAACACAAAATTATAAGAAATTAAGATATATAAAACTGTAAATCAGTACAAATAACCTTATTATAAGGTTTATAAAATAAAAAATAATAGATATCTAAGTGTAATTCTTAAATATATGTCTTTATTTATTTTAAAAATATTTTAGATTAAATAAAAAAATAAAAAATAAAAAAAAATTGATTTTTTTTGAAATGGACCGGTTCAACCGATTTTCTGACATCGGTTTTATGCCGGTTTTCGCCGGTTCTTGACCAGTTCTGAGCTCATCCGGTTTTTTGGGTTAAATGGACCGGTCACCAGGTCGGTTCCCGATCGGACCGGTCGAACCGGCCGGTCCGGTCCGATTTTCATATTATTGGTCTCAATAAATTCAAGGGTAATTTAGGAAATATGATACACATTTATGACATATTTATTGTAACCAACTAAATTAACCAATTTCATGAATTCGTGTAATAGTTAAATGATTCTTATAATTAACCAATTTTCTTAATTCGTGTGAAATAGTTAAATGGTTCTTATAATTAGAAAGAAGGGGAGTACTTTTTAGTCTCGTGAGCCTACTTCACATTTATGCAGTTCAATCACTTCCAATCCAATGTATTTTTTTTTTTACACAATCCAATGTATGTGATATAAAGGAAAGCCAACTAACTCTTATCCAATTTAGCCATCAACACTGCTACGTTATTCTTATTCAACAAGTTTCTTTACCCGATAGTTAAAGCATTTACACTAAGTTTGGTTGTAGGGTAGAAATAGGGAAGAGAGAAATAGAGTAGAGAAAAGTAGGAAAGAGAGAAATAGAGTAGAGTTAGTGATGATTTATGGGTTGTTTGGTAGGAGAGAAATATGTGAGAAGTAAAAGAGAAATGTAAATTTGATGTGTTTGGTTTGATTGAAGAGGTAGGAGAGAAATGGTATAATAAAATAATTTTCTACTTCTTCCCACAAAAAATTAGGTTAGAAATCGATTATTTGATTTCAATAATCGATTATTTCATTATTTTTTTTAAAAAAATTATAGATAATCGATTATTATGTATAAAAATCGATTATGATGTAATGGGAAGCAAGTTCTCTGCTACTTCTCTTCTATTTTGGAGAGAAGTATAAAAACAGTGGGCCCCACAACTTTTACCAACTTCTCCTATATTTCTCTTGTAAATCAAACTAGGGAAGTGTCCAACTTACCCCCTACTTCTCTCCTCATCTCCAACTTCTCTCCTACTTCCGCAATAACAAACAAAGTGTAAATGATCCATGGAAGAGGAAGCATCCAATGAGATTCATATAATCAAAGGCCCTTGAACACATCATATATGCTATTGACAAAACAATAATACTCCCTCGGGACTTGAATATAAACAAAAAATACTCATATTTGGTGGACTAAAATATAAGCAAATATTAACTAATTTTGCCCTATTTAATGAGATAAACCCAAAATGCCCTTTGATTTTACTTTCCAACCACTCTATTTAATGAATCATGTGCCAATAGAAAGAGAGTATGTCCACTTGAAACAACTTTCAATAAAATTGAATGTAGGGTAATTTAGGCAATGCAAGTAGTACTTTTTACATGATATTAAGAAAATTTAATGAGTTTAACCAACTTTCTTAATATGTGTGAATTTAGTTATTTTTGCTTATATTCAATTTCGGAGTAGTAATTGTTATATAGACAACTATAAATTCAATTATTCACAAAAAAACTAAAGAAGCCAAAATTAATATTTTCTCCAACTGGTTTGTAAGAAGCATCCTACTTGTTTAAGAACATCTTCTGCGATGCTGATATGCATAACCAAACAGGTTAGCCAAAAGATTAATTATTAGAAACAAACCTGCTGAATTCACCTATATAGGCCCTCAAGCATTGATCATTTTCTAGAAAGTGCACTACTGATCAAGAATTTTACTGAGCCTCCCATCAAATTTCCATATGCAGATTGCAGTATAATATTAAGCTTAAGTGTAACATCCCAAATTTTATAAATAAAAGAAAAGGAAGAAATAATAGTATTATTATTTTTAATAATATTAATTAATTAAATAAGAGGAATAAATAATAGCGTTAACATTATTAGTAGTTTATTAATAAAGCTACTTCATTTTAAAAAGAAGATAAGGGGGTTGAGAGTGGGCTCAAGCCCAATTAGGCATTCTAGTAAGGAGGGGTTATCTGTTCACCCTAATCCTTATTCGTATAATCATCAAAGAGCGAAACGCTAAGGAGGGGAGAAACCGAGTCTCAAGAGGGGATTGCTGCAGAGTGAGCATCAAGAACCAAGAAAGGGACTTCCTTGCGGTTAATCGATCTTCGCTTAAGGTACGGTGGGGGAGAGGGTGTTGCTTGTATATGCATGTAGGGGTGGTTGGGTAGTAATCTAAGAGTATGAATTCGTAATTGATAAATGATGTATTGAATATAGATGATGAAAACCTATGATTGATGAGTAGTTTTATGATTCTTGATGAATATTGAGTGGATTGATTGAGAATAATGAGAATAGCGAAAAAGGGTTAATAAAGGGTTGATGATTTGGGGTTTTGATGGGAAAACCATGTAAACTGTTAAGGATTGATGCTTATGATGAGTTTTGATGAATATAATCGACTATGATTGATGTTTTAGTAAAGAAGAGTGATTAAAGATTGATTAGAGTGATTTAGAAGCGTTAGAAATCGTGCGAACTGCGATCTGCGTCGCGGGTAATCGATTACCAGGGGTGGTAATCGATTACCAGTGTGTTCTGGGCAACCCAGAAGTGTTGTTTGTTCGCTGGTAATCGATTATAGGATTGTGGTAATCGATTACCAGAGAGATTGCTTGCAGGTAATCGATTACAGGGATGCTGTAATCGATTACCAGAGTGTTTGGTTGCAGGTAATCGATTACAAGGTGGTTGTAATCGATTACCAGAGACCTTGTTTGCAGGTAATCAATTACTAGAGGTTGGTAATCGATTACCAGAGTGGATTTTGAGATCCTAAGTGCTTGATGATGATTTGGTGTGCATAATGATCGGTGAATATGCAATGTGATTGATGATGTTTTGGTGTGCATAATATGCAATGTGATTAATGATGATTGGTGAATATGTATGATGATACATGGTGATGATGAATGGTGCTAATTATAATGATTGATGATGATGATGTTGGTGCTGTACCTGAGTCTAACTCGGGGAGGTGATTATGGTACCTGAGTGTAACTCAGGGAGGTGAGTATTGATTATGTTGGTGATTATGGTACCTGAGTGTAACTCAGGGAGGTGAGTATTGATTATGTTATAGATTATGGTACCTGAGTGTAACTCAGGGAGGTGAGTATTGATTATGTTAATGATTATGGTACCTGAGTATAACTCAGGGAGGTGAGTAATGACTATGATAATGTTGATGATTGTACCTGAGTATAACTCAGGGAGGTGAAGACTGATTATGATGAAATTGAATATGGTACCTGAGGTGTACAAGCCTAGAGTGGGTGAAGTACAACTCAGGGAGGTGCATGATGGTGATGATGATATGATGATTATGATGAATATGATGAAAATGGTGATATTGATGATTGTGATGAGTATGATGATAATGATGAGTATGATGATTATGATGAATATGATAAAAATGGTGATATTGATGATTGTGATGAGTATGATGATATTGATGATAATGATGATATGATGATAATGATGATTTTGATGATAATGGGGATTACGATGATTGTGGTGATATTGATGATGTTGTTGGTGTATATGATGATGATGATGATTATGTTTTACATTTGATAATAGAATAAGTTATATGATGATGTTATTTACATGAGGGTGAAGATAGGGTAGTCTCCTATGTGTATGTATGAGTGGTATTCTTTTCCTCACCGTTTCTATATGTAGTTATTATTTACAGGTGATGACGATGGCACCTCAAGTGTCGAGTATTGAGTTGATGGGTGTCGTTCTGATACATGTGACATCAGGGCTTAGTATTAGGAGTTTTATTTTATATTTCTATTTTGGAGCGATTTGTGTAAACGATTTTAAGTGCCTTTTAAGGCTAAGAATAATGTTTTACTATTAACTTTTGAGGGTAGTAATATTTTATTTACTTTGAAAACCTTTTGACTCCAACTTCTATTTTGAATAAGTTGACTTTGAAAGAATTGAGTTGAAATGTGAACCTTTTTACCCAATGTGATTCGTTATTTTCCTAAGTCTTCCACTTCGTTGATTATATAAGAGTTGGGGTAGAAGGGTGTCACATTAAGAACAAAAGAAATAATAATACCATCATTGTAGATACAACCCTGTCTCCAGTAACATTGTTCCTGTATCTCTGGTATGAATCATTAGTATAAACTTTGAGCCTATAGAAAGATCTTAGTATTTTAGATTTTAAATAGGATCCATTGACAACTAACACAATACTACTAGCACTACTCAAAGTTGAATATAGATTTCAAATATAGATTTTGAAATCCTGTCCTTTATGCTGAAATTTCTTGTTCACTAGTAATAAAAATCTT
This sequence comes from Sesbania bispinosa, assembly GCA_026901365.1. NCBI lineage: Eukaryota > Viridiplantae > Streptophyta > Magnoliopsida > Fabales > Fabaceae > Sesbania > Sesbania bispinosa. The sequence goes on along the minus strand of QLOH01000523.1, from coordinate 87,509 downwards.
AAGTTGGATCCCTCAGAGCACCTTAGAACTATCATTTATTATCCATTCCAATGTTGATGCAATACTTTAATAATCAGATTGATATGAATACAACTTACCATTAAGCCTACTCAATGATAAATTTTGAGTACAACTTTCTAATTAACCAAATTAAGTTAAGAGCAATAATTAAGGAATATTATGTTTATCACACTAAAGCAAACGGATCTAGACAATTGGAATGCAACTGCTTTTATTGATATGATTGTAATTACAGAGTTTGCTCAATTGTCTTAAAGCCGCTTCTCAATAGGGGAGCGACAATGCTACTACTTTTCAATTAGTTTTTACAGTGTAGAAAGTGGTGGCGGATGATCTTTAAAAATCACTTGCCATCAGTTGCAAAAGATAAGCCCAATGTGTGATCCTGATAGCAGCCCCCAAACTTAAGTTTTATAGCTGTAGGATTTGAAAGAACTGTCAGAATATGTGGCGTTCATGATTACAAATTATGGGTAATTGTTTCTTAAGAATTTGAGGTTATTTGTTATAATTAACAATTATATCTCTATTTAAAGTTAATAGGCAATTATCATTTGATTGCTGATTTGTCTTCTCATTTATTGTTAATTATCTCTATAATTATGATAATATCAATTGGCTTGATGGAAGAGATATTGTTGCATTGTAATGGTCAGGAGAAGGGTTCTGGTCTAGCCTATATAATAGCTTGTGTTGTTCTATCGGAAAACATGCTTTCCAGAGGCACCTACAGAAGCCATTGATTCAGTAGCCATTGTTATCAAACATAAAAGACACACTATATTTTAATCACTCAAATGTAGGAAAAAAATGAGTAAAAGAGAAGTAGAGTTTTCTAAGAACTTGTTCTAATAGCATGTTTAATTTTGGAACAACATGTTCTAATAGCATGTTTGATTTTGACATCGCGGATTTCTAAATATCCAGGTGTTCCAAGGGGTCTCCCATCCCGTCGTAGAGCTTCGAAACTGAAATCTTCTCAAAACGCTTATCCACAGGAAAAAAACATTATGTGCTTTGAAAATGGAAAAATGACTTAGATAACCTCGTCGTCGTGGATATGGCGGGACTCAGTGTGAACAGGGATCGGCCGATTACGAGGACGAGAGTTGGAGTGCACTGATTGCACCGACGGTTATGGAGACTGCTGACACTCCAACCTAGACGACAGTTGACGCTTGTGCTGGGGTGAAGATTGATGCTCAGGTTGAGGAGAGGCTCTGGATGCACGTCGTGGTAAAGGTTGGCGCTCAGAGCCTCCTTCTTGATCAGCCAAACGGCGTTGCAAACGTTGCAATTGCTGCTCAATCTCAAGCTTCTCGAGACGTTGGGTGTATTGCTCTAACATGGCGCCTTGGTGACGGATGAAACCGAGGAGTTCTCCACGAGAAGGTTGGTCCAGTGGACTGGTTGGAGAGCTACGACTTCCGTAGGGAGGTGGAGGTGGAGGAGGACGTGTTACGGTAGGGCGTGACGGTGGAATCCCAACCGTGGCTGAGACTGGGCCAGTTGTTGCAGAGAAAACAACTGGCATGGTTCCCCTGGTGACAAAGGGGTTTGCGCTGTCTCCGGTGGCGGAGGAGCTGCTCCTCGTTCCTACCATTGTCAAGATTGAATTGGAGGATCTTGAAGCAAAAAAAAAAATGAAGGAGAATAAGACTGCAGAGTTGCATCGTTCTTTCCCCATAGACGGCGCTGATGATCTTCCAGTAATCTAGCAATGATAGCAGAAGGTGTTCTTCACGGCGGAGAGACAACGACGGACAGTGATGTACCTGCAGGGACTCCGATTCTTAAGTCAGTGAGTGAACCAGCAGAGTTTCTGTATGTGAAGATGAAAGCGTACCTGATACGGAGGCCACCACCATGTATTTATAAGGGTATTTTGGCGGGAAAGTCCGTTAGGCAGTTGCAACGGCTTCCTGCAATTGCGCTCATGCGCTCTGCCGTGGTGAGGTAAACGCGCTGAGACATAACCGCAGTCAAGGCCGTGATGTGATGCCAGAAGGTTGACGACGGTTATGCTTAAAGCGTATGTTGAAGGGTACAGTTACACGGATAAGTATCGTAACGTGTTTTCGTTAGCTTATGTCGGAAGCATCCAATCTATACGTCGGATTATATATCTGACGCCAGCTCTGGGCCGTGTTTGATCTTGGTCCAGAATACAATTAAGTTACTAACATAATATTTTTCAAAACACCCCCGAGTGCCAATATCCAGAAGCATATATAAATGACTTGAGTAATAAATTGTTCTCAGTAGGTAGCTTGCTCCATCTGATATCATATTGCCGTGTGTTCAGTTCTATTGAACTAAGGTAGTGATTAATGATAAAATGAAAATTGAAAAGTTTATTAATGAGAAAAATGTTTGCAACTGTTGGGTAAAAGACAAGCAAATGAAAGCTTAAGAAGGATAAGAAAATCAAAGAACACGAATAAAGATAAGGAATATACAAGAGAAAAATTGCTTCTCTTATTTCAGACAATAATCTTCAGAAGGTTCAACCACCTTCAATAGGTTACACCAATTCAGAAGGTTACTTCGTTAAGCACTTCAACAAGTTCACAGCAATCGTTCTCACTTACTTCTCTCATTTTTTCCCTATACAGCAAGCTACTGTATATATATAGGCAGTATTAGAGAGCAACGACTAATAGCCTAACTGAAAATAACAACCTAACTGAAATAACAAACTCATTCCTAAGTCATAACTAATAATCTCCACCTTGACTTTGGAATGACAGCATTCAGACGAAGCCCACCAAGTTTAAGCATCTCTCAAACTTACATCTTGGTAGTGTTTTGGTCAACATATCAGCAGGATTATCTTCAGAAGCAATCTTCACAATCCTCACTGCCCCTGTTTCAACCACTTCTCTGATAAAGTGAAACTTCACATCAATGTGCTTGGTCCTTTCATGGTACATCTGATGATTGGCCAAGTGAATAGCACTCTGACTATCACAATGAATCTGAACACACTGCTGTCCAATTCCCAACTCATTCAGCATGCCTTTCAACCATAGACCTTCCTTCACTTCTTCAGATAATGCAATATACTCAGCCTCTGTTGTAGACAATGCTACCAATGATTGAAGGTTTGTCTTCCAACTTAATGCAGTTCCAAATAGAGTAAACACACACCCTGATAAGGATTTTCGTGTATCCACACACCCTGCATAGTCTGCATCAACGAACCCTTCAATTGCAGCTCCACCTTCTGAGAGGTACTGTTTCTTCTGATATAGTAATCCTGAATCCAGAGTTCCATTGAAGTACTTGAGAATCCACTTCACAGACTCCCAATGTGCTTGTCCAGGGTCTCCCATCCTGCTGACAACACTCATAGCATGATCCAAGTCTGGTCTAGTACAGACCATCCCATACATGATGCTTCTAACTCCACTAGAATAGGGAACATCATTCATCTTCATCCTTTCATCTTCTGAATCAGGAGCTTGACTCCTTGAGAGCTTCATGTGGTGTCCCAAGGGTGTGCCCACAGGTTTAGATTGATGCATCCTAAACCTCTCTACAACCTTCTTCAAATAAACCTGTTGAGTTAGGCGCAGTACACCCTTTGACTCATCTCTTACTATATCAACGCCAAGTATGTGTTTGGCCACCCCAAGATCCTTCATCTCAAATTTTGAATTCAACCCTGTCTTGAGCCGATTGATCCTGTGCTTGTTATGGCTAGCCACCAGGATATCATCTACATACAAGATCAAGTACAGAATGTCTTGTTCTTCTCTTTAAATGTAGACACAGCTGTCAAAACTACTCCTGCTGAAGTCCATTCTCATCAAAAAATCATCAAACTTCTTATACCTGCCCTGGGCTCTGTTTCAGACCATACAATGATTTTTGAAGTAGACATACTCTCTAATCCTCATCAAACCCCTCTGGTTGTTCCATGTAAATGGTTTCATCTAGATCTCTGTGCAGGAAGGCTGTCTTGACATTCAATTGCTCCAGGTGCAAATCAAACTGGTTTACAATTGACATCAAAATCCTGATGGAACAGTGCTTTACAACTGGTGAGAATATCTCATTATAATCAACACCCTCAACCTGTGTAAATCCCTTAGCTACAAACCTTGCCTTGAACCTTACTTTCTCAACATCGGGGATCGCGTCTTTCTTCTTAAAGACCCACTTGCATCTGATTACCTTCTGTGCCTCAGGTAAGTTTACAAGTCTCCATGTTTTGTTCTTCTTCAGCGAATCAAGTTCCTCCTCCATGGCACGTTGCCATTGCTCCCTCTCTGAACTCTCTTGTGCCTCTCTGAAGTTTCTCGGTTCATCTGAACTCTGTATCTCTTCAGCCATACTAAGAGCATAACAGATAAGGTCAGCATGTCCAAACCTTTTGGTAGGTTTTGGAACCCTCCTTTCTCTATCACGAACTAGTTGATAGTCATTCACAGCGCGTTCTGACCTTCTGAAGTCTGAACCTGCTGAAGTATCATCTGATGTACCTACTGAAGTATCATCTGAAGTAGCACCTTCTGAAGTCTTCAGATGATCTTCCCTGAGTTTGCTCGTAGATGCCTCCATCTTAATGTGAGTTTTTTCCCTCCCATTTTCAGAGTCTCCACCAAGCATTCCCATTCTCGTCTCATCAAATGTTACATCCCTGCTGATAATAAGCTTTGAAGGTTTAGGTTCTAACCTCCATAGCCTATATCCCTTGACTCCTTCAGCGTATCGAAGGAAGATACACTTCTCAGCTCGTGCCTCCAGCTTATCCTGCTTGACATGTGCAAATGCCAAAGCCCCAAACACCCTCAGATTAAAGTAGTCAGTTGGTTTTCCACTCCAAACTTCCATAGGTGTCTTGTACCCCAAAGCAGACAAAGGCCACCTGTTAATCAGATATGCAACAGTGTTAACAACTTCTCCCCATAAGGTTTTAGGCATCCCTTCTCCCAAGAGCATGCATCCGACTCTCTCCAGAATGGTCCTGTTCATCCTTTCAGCAAGTCCATTTTGTTGAGGAGTCCCTGCCACAGTTTTATGCCTTTTGATTCCCTGATCCCTGCAAAAACTATTAAACTCATCTGAAACAAATTCCAACCCATTGTCTGTTCTCAGTACCTTCAACTTGGTCCCCTACTGATTAGCTATCTGGGTATGCCATTCTCTGAACTTCTGAAATGTCTCAGTCTTGTTCCTCAGAATGTAAGTCCATACCCTCCTTGAGAAGTCATCAATAATGCTCAGAATGTAAGACCCTCCACTATGTGTCTGAGTCCTAGATGGACCCCACAGATCAGCATGTGCATATTCAAAGGGTCTGCTGGAAGTGTGTTTACCTGTCCCAAACTGCACTCTATGAGACTTCCCTAAAGTACACTGGTCACAGAAATCCAGCTTGTGAAGCTTATCTCCCATCAGCAGTTGTTGCTTCTCCAACTCCACCAAGCCGTTTTCACTAACATGGCCCAAACGCAGGTGCCATAGTTTAGTCTTGTCTACCATTGATTGACTTGCAACTGATGCATGTGCAATGACAGTAGAACCTTCCAGAATGTACAACCCATTGCTTCTTCTTCCTTTAGCAACTATGGATCCTCCATTAGACACCTTTATCATTCCACCCTCCACCTTAGTGGAATACCCCATAACATCAAACATGCTAATGGACATAAGGTTCCTCTTGAGCTCTGGAACATACCTCACATCTTGCAGTAGCAACTCTCTATTATCAAACATCCTCAGTCTGATTGCCTCAATGCCCTGCACCTTGCAAGTTTTGTTGTTCCCAAGAAGTACTGACCTATACTCCTTTAGTTTTAAGGTCTCAAAGTAATCTTTCACAGGGAACATGTGATAGGTACACCCTGAATCCATAACCCAACTCTTCAGAAGAAGCTACCAGAACACCTGCAGATTCATATCCTTCAGAAGCCTCTGCAACATCTGCAGTTTCCTGTATCCTAGGCTCCTTTCCATTCTTTCCAGGACAATGTTTCTTGATATGACAAACCTTCTGACACTTGTAACATTTGATTTGCTTCTTGCCTTCAGACTTTGCCTTCTTCCCCTTGTTCTTTGACTTCATTCCCTTGCCCTTCACTGTAACTAGACCAGAGGGAACCTCCTCTACTCCCTTCGAATCTTGAAGTTTCTGCAATTCTTTGGTTCGAATAGAGGTAACAACCTCCTCCAGAGTAATCATCTGATCTTTCTCGTACAGTAAAGCATCTCTAAAATGATCAATGGTCTTAGGTAAAGAATTAAAAAGGATCACGACCTTGTCCTCATCTTCAAGCTTCACACCAATGTTTTCAAGGTCATCAACAATCTTGTTAAAGATTGCCAACTGCTCTTCAATCGTTCTTGACTCCACCACCTTGAACGAATAAAGTTGTTGCTTCAAACAAAGTCTGCGGGTCAAAGACTTTGTCATGTACAAAGATTCCAGCTTCGTCCACATACCTGCAGCTGTTTTCTCCTTCGCCACCTCTCTAAGTGCCTTATCACCAAGATACAGAACGATTGCACTCCTTGCCTTGTCTACCATATTCTTTTTCTCTGCCTGCATTAAAGATGATAACATGTTCATCTCCCCCTTCAATGCTTTCTCGCACCCTTGCTGTATCAAGATAGCCTCCATCTTGATCTTCCACAACCCAAAATCATTTGCTCCAGAGAACTTCTCAATATCAAACTTCATTGCCATTGTTGATTATCTTTTCCCTTCAACACTCCCCACAGATGACGCCACTTGTTGGGTAAAAGACAAGTAAATGAAAGCTTAAGAAGGATAAGAAAATCAAACAACACGAAGAAAGAGAAGGGATATACAAGAGAAAAATTGTTTCTCTTATTTCAGACAATCAGCTTCAGAAGGTTCAACCACCTTCAGTAGGTTACACCAATTCAGAAGGTTACTTCGTTAAGCACTTCAGCAAGTTCACAACAATCGTTCTTACTTACTTCTCTCCTTTTTTCCCTATACAGCAAGCTACTGTATATATATAGGCAGTATTAGAGAGCAACGACTAACAACCTAACTGAAAATAACAACTTAACCGAAATAACAAACTAACTGAAATAACAAACTCATTCCTAAGTCATAACTAACAGCGACCTTGCGCAAAGAAGGACGAGAGAAGGAGTTACGACTTTTTATTTTGAGGGCAAGTATGAGATTTTACTTTTTTTTTGTAATCCGTCAATTTGAACCCTGAGAGTGTTGCTCGTTGTAAAGTTAGTTCCTGAATTGATAGAAACTAAAAATCAATCCCTAATATTGTATTTCATCTGTCAAAATAGTCCCTTTGTTAACAGAATATAATTCAGTCCTTGTAAGTTGATACTCATTGTCAATTTAATTCTTCAAATCTTAGTATGTAAATTCAAATAAATCTCTAAAACTAATAAATCACTATTAAAACAGTCTCTGAAAGATTTGTTTTTGCTAACAGATGGACCGCTTTGACGAAAGGAATAAAGTTCCAGGGATTTAATTTTAATTTCTATCATTTCAGAGACTAACTTAACATCAACAACATTTTAAGGGATCAAATTGATAATTTACTCCTTTTTTTTCAAGATATGGGAGGCTGGTTCTTTTTAGAAATTAGAAAGGATCTAGCTATCATGTACGTAAATCTCAAGGGATCTAAGTGTAATTTCCTAAAATATTTTATACTAAATGGATTAAAAAAATCCATTAGTAGTTTGACGTGATTACATAAAGCATGTTTGATTTAGTATTTAATCATGATAGCTCGCGTTTTTTTTTTACTAAAAATAATTATATTAAGAAATTTGAATTTAATCTTAATTATTTCTCAAACGCTATAAATAATTATGTTTAAATTTGAGTTTAGTCACTTCTCAAATCCAAATAATATATATACACTTTGTTTGGTTAAAGGAAGAAAATAGAAATAGAAGAAATAGGAAAGAGAAATATAAATATGAAACAAAGATTATTTGTAAGTTATTTCGTAGAAGAGAAATTAGTGTAAAATAGAAGAGAAATAGTACTGAGTGGTATATGATAACCATTTATCCATAAATTAGTAGAGAAATCCATTTCATGTGGGACCCACCACTTTTACATTTCTATATTATTTCTCTACTACACAACAAATAAGAGAAATTTCTTATTTCTCTTCCCTTTCTCTCCCCCTTAACCATTTCTATTGTATTGGGGTGTTTATTGAGGCCTCAAACTTGCTCAACATAGAGGATTTCGCACAGTTGTGCTAGAAACGGATTCTCGTACTTCAATCCGATTTTTATCATAGGGTGTCCTTCAACCCACATCTCAACTCACATGGTAGATAGGATTAGAGCAATGGATGCTTCTTTTGAACAAAATTTGTGGAATCACATATTTAAGAAACAAATGCCTTTGTGGATTGTTTTGCTAAACAAGGCCCGAGAGTTATGAGCAATTTAGACTTTTTAGGTCTATTCTTCCCTTACAATACATTTTTTGATAATTCTAGTACTATTTATTAGAGGGAATTGTAAGGTTATTTCATGGAATAATTGACATAAATTTCTACATTAAATAAATTATAATTTTTTATGCATTTTTAATGAAGCAACTCACTTTTCCTCCAACCCAACAATTCTACGAAATTTCTTAAATGAATCCCATTTCCCCTAATTACAATCGGTATCTACAATTACATACCGCATGCAAATAACTATTATGCTTCATCAGTTAGTTACATCTCACTTGTAAAAGTCTTTTCCCTAACACATTTCCCAGTAACAACTCAGTTGGAGTTGCTCTAAGTTTTATTTTGGTTGTTTGGCCCTTTAGGTCCTTGCCATCATAAAAAAATACATACATACATATGGTTAATCTAATTTGGGAAAGCTATAGTGCTATACTCTCTAAAGACATAACTAGGGAATAATTCACTGGTGTGCAAGTATCTTTATGAAATAATGAACAAAGGAATTAATATACACACACACCGTGGCGTAAAAAAGAAAACTTTATTTAATTATATACTAAAGACCATACCATTTCTTGAATAAATACTCTGTTTAATCGATGACAGGAGTAAAAGATTAAGCAGTGTCAATTTTGGAGGCCCATTTTCGGTGTGTTTCTTGCCTACGTTTCCATGGGACCACTTGCTTAAAACTGTCATAAATGCTTGCCTGCAGTTATAAAATTACTATTACATGATAAGATATCAACCTAACCAAATCAATGCTATTTTTTTCGCTCACCAAGAAAAAAAAAAACCTCACCAAAAAAATCAATGCTATTTTTCTTTTCTTTTCTTTTCCCCCTTTTCATTGGCACAAGGAAAAGTTACAAAGCCAAATGGTGCAGCTCGCCAGCTATAAAAAATTAAACAAGAAATACTGATTTTTTTACGGGTAAAATAATGGAAATATTGAAAAAATGCACATATAGATGACTATAATATCCACACAAAAAAGATGACTATAATAACTATTAAAATTTAAGGATTTTATATTAATATAAGGATTCGTGGTTATAAATTTTTATGTGTTTAATTAAAGTATGGTTATTATATATAATAGTGAATTATATTGTGAAGTGAGACCTCCTCTTTTTATTTATGTTTGAAATCTTATATAAAAACACATTCTCTTGTAACAAAAGTGAAATAAAATTATAACTAGTTCATCATGAGCTAAACTTTTAAAACTTGTATTTTTATTATTTTGATAATTTTCTTTAACCCTTCTATATATATTATTTATAAAATTTTGTAAAGACTTGTGTAATGTAATTTTTTTTTTTTTGTTTTTACATATAACACTGCCCTTTTACTCTGCTATTAAATCTGTTTATATAACTGTTTTTATTTCATATTTTTTAATTTTAATTACTAAACTTTGAAAACTAGAAATTAAATAAAAAATAATCTGACATTTTATATAATTAAAATTAAAAAATAATAAATGAGAACGAAAAATGTTTTTCCAAAGTAAACAGTGCCACAATTACTTTGAATTTTCTCACATAATTTTGTATCCTCATAGAATTTTCTCAAAGTAAACAGGAAATTAAAACTAATATTCTGTCCTCACATAATTTTCTTCTTTGGAATGATTTTAATTCTACCATTAAATTGTTGACAGTATATTTGGTTTGATATGGAAAATTGATCAAATTCAAATTTAAATTATTCAACGTAACTAATTTTAGTGTTCAAATCACGTCTTAACGTTAAATAAAACACATGTTCTTATTATTTTTGCATTGTAATCCTAATATATATACACACGTGTAGTCTGATAATAGCTTTTAATTTGTTTAAGAAAATAAAATTAAAAAATGTTTTAAAATGTATGCTTTTTTTACTTTACTATTTAAAAAGTAATGTAAATAAATATAATAATATAAAAGAATAACGCTAATATTGACCAAATTTACACTCAACGAAAACCTAAAGTGGCAGCAATAAGAGTGTGCTTTTTCTGTAGCCACTAGCACCAGGTAGTGAAAGTCCAGTTTTCGTTACCCAAATGTTGCTGCCCCCTTTGACTGTTTTAACTTTTAATTTATTGACTCGCATATAATATAAGGAATTTTTTTTTGCATTTTTCACTAGTGTAGGGTCGATCGTTTGCCACAAAAAAATAAAACAGTATCGGGTCATTTTAGCTTTAAAAAAATAAAATAATTTTTTTTTTCCAAACCAAACCGTAACTTTTCTTTAAAAAAAAAACGTAACTTTTCTGACAGAAAATTAAAAGGAATATATAAATTTGTGGGCTTGGTTGTGGTTATCTTGGGGCCGTTCGGGGTGGTTGTGAGTTTTCAATTTTTGGTTTTTAAAAATTTTCAATTAAGTTTTTACAACTCCAAATCAAAAACTGAAAATCACTTTTTGTGATTTTCAAAATGTTTATTTTCAATTTTTGATTTTGAGCCGTAAAAACTTAATTGAAATTTTTTAAAAACAAAAAACTGACAGACTCGCGAACACCCGAATGACCCCTTAATAATATGATCAATGCAAAGGGCGATATATATTTATTTATATAGTCAAACGTCATCTTTTGCCTACGAAACAATGTGTTTCATAATGCATATATACCTAACACCTTAGCTGCAGCTGCTATGCATTATGCATGATTCAGACAGATATTATATAGCCACCAAAAATAGGAAATGTATAAGGATAAAACGGTGATGGTAATAGAATGGAGCACACTCCAATTTCTGATTTCTCTTCATCCATTTACGAAATTAAATAGTAACATGATTATATATATAGAAGAAAAGAAATTGCAGAATATCTGCTTGAAAAATATACTAATGTGTAGTAGCATATAGTAAGTTTTAAAATTTTCAATAATTTTTTTCCTTTTCAAAATTACAAATAGAAAAGGAAATTTCTGAAGTATTCCTAGAAAAAGAAAATCTTATTTTGTAAATTTAAATTTGTACGTAACACATTAATTAATTATAATTTTAAAAATATAGTTAGAGTATAAGATAATGTGAATTTTTTATATGTTGATGGAACAACAATTGATTCTTGAAGAGTGAAAAAATAAGATGAAAGATTGATGACTTACCCACAAATGTGACTTTGGCTTGGCAAGACTCAAGAAGGTTCCTCTTCTGGAAGGGGTAACCCTTGTGATCTTCTTCACATTAGGCCTAGTAGTAGTCGTGCAGTGATCTGAAAAGTCAAAAGTGCCCTCAGTTTCCTCCTTGATCTTCCTGAAACTGCTCCACCTGGCGGACCCAAAATTGGAATTCCAGTTATCCCTAGGAGTCCTATAGGAGGAGGTGAAGGACATGGCCCGGCCCACGAAAGGCCCATCTAACACTGTTGTAGGGGAAGGTGCATCAATGTTTGACACTTTGCTTGCCTCCAAAAACACCAACCTTGGAGGCTGTTCCAGTGTTCGTGTTTTAGTACTACTACTATTCACGGGTTGCGATTGGGTGTGGCAGTGCCTAGGCTTCCCCGGTGCTTCCTCCCACTTGAAAGGTACAGAAACCGTTGTCTGCGGTGGCGGCGGCGGAATCTCCGGCGACATGCTTTGCCGTGAGATTAACAGAGAGAGCTTTGTCGGCGTGTCGTTAACAAGATCAGCCTTGTATGTACCTCCTGACCCCATCGTTGTTTGTTAATTTATTTCTCTCTCTCTCAAACGCTTCGACACACTGGTGGTAGTGGCACTTTATGATGAGCTAGTGAAGTGGGTACATGTGCTTTTAAATAGATAGAAATGTGTCTATAAATTTGTCTAGAGAGAAAGAGAAAGAGAAAGAGAGAGGAGGGTGGTTAATGAACATGAATTGTGGTTTTACTTACGTTTTATAGATGTGCAATCAGGTAAGGTCCTTTGAAAAGTCAAGCAAATGAGATAAATTGTGTGGGTTTGGTTTGTGAGTTGTTAGCAATGACAAATGAAGGAAATGACAGTGAGTCCCACTGTATCCTAATAATCCGGTAACCTAAGGTAGGCTAGATAGAAAGTTTCTATTAGCAATGTCAATGATTATTTTTTGAGTTTAATATAAATAATACGGTGTCTGATTATTTATTAAATTTAATAATACATGAGAGGTAATATTTTTTAAATAATGTGATGGGCTGATGACATATCATTGAATATGTGTAAACCCGTTTGTTTTAAATTTTAACACTAAAAAATCATGGTTTTGTAGAATTGATTTTAAATCACTTCAAGTCCAATGTATTTTGTAAGGTGTACATCATCTATCTCAACCATTCATTTCTAGAAATCAATTCTATTCAACTATAAATCAAACGCACCGTAAATCCTTATTTTATAATTATGACCAATGTAAAACATCTTTATTTTGTTCTCTTATATTTTCTTTTCTTTTCTTTTTCCCGGAAAACGACCAGCATAATCTGATTCCTTAATCATTTTATTTGCGTGCGGGTTGCAATTTGCATTTCTCTTTTGCAAGTGGTAAAATCCTACACATGACTTCCCCTGATTGTGAAAACCGACTATTATCTTCACAATGAATATATGTTTGTATCTACGAATGAAAAGGATGGATGTATATAGATTATCGTATATGTGGAAAATTTGTCAATAATGAAACAGCTTTTCAAGTTAATAACTCGAATTTGCAAGTAACACATAATGCTCAAACAAACAAACTGTTAAGAAAAAAAAAAAAGATTATTCAAGTTTCCTGTAGGATTTAGTAATTCTTAACAGATATTCACACATTTCGATCCATTTCTACAAGTTTATGTTCATAAATTGAAGTACCAGCCTAGAGTATACCACTGTATCTGTACGTTCCTTCGGTTCACTATATTTATACGTTGCCATGTGGAAATAATGAAAATAAATGGAATTTATGGATACTGTACAATAGATCATGAGGTTACACTTGTCTTCCTTATAACGTGTGAGCTATGAATCATCATCATTCAAAATCGGTGAGGCTGGAATTAATGGATTTTTTTTTTAACTTTTTTTGGTGAATTAATTATTGGAGTTGTGGTAACTTACCCCTAGTTAGAATTTATGATAAGGTAAAAGGGGAATTCCATGGTTATGGGGGACTATAGGATTATTATCCGATAAATTAGTTGTGGAAATTTTTTGTGGTAATTCGTTAAATAACACCATGATTTACTGTAAAATCCTCTTAGTAATAAAAGCAAATTATGGTAATAAATATATCTGATCATACCGTACCCTTTTGTAAGTTTCTTAAATAGATAGTAAGAGAATTTAATTAAAAGTTACCCCTTTTATATTATTTTAGTTAAAAGGAATGTGTTTGACAACTTTTTAATTCTTAATGTGAATAATAGTATAGACTGCTATTATTTATAACAAAAGCTGGCGAAAAAGAAGTGGCAATTAGCAGAGTAGTCAAAGAAAAAGTGCATGCCTTTATGAAGAAATAGAAATTAAAAAAATTAAACAAACAAGAAAATATTGAAAGAAATTAAGAATAAGAATAATTTAAACATTATGCAAATTATATATAATCACCGGGTTGTAAAGGAGTTTTGAAACTGTTATGGCTGTGTCCTCTAAGATTCTTTTGAGGTCATCTTCTTAATAATTTATATGCGTGATGACTAAACTTCCAAATATCAAAATAGTTAAAAATTCGGAGAGACTCATCTCTATCCTCACTATTGAAAAGCTTTAACTTTTAGAGTCTTACACGAAATTCCAGCCAACCCAAAAAAAAAAAAAGCTCCAGTTCACAAAAATTGAAAAAGGGAAACAAAAGGAAAGGATAAAAGAAAACAAACACACTTGATAATATGCACTTTTCTCCCTTTGTTGTTTAGTAGTATTATTTTCTACTTTTAGAACATGGTAGAAGATGTATACCTTAAATACAACAAAACATGAGAAATTTCCCAATAAAATTGATCGTGCTCTCGTTGTATGCATATGCTTTTTCATATGATCCTAACTTTATCACGTTTTATTTGTTCCCTCTTTTTTATTCGAGATTATTGGTGTTCATAAATCACAAGTCATATGTTGCATTCCCACTAATTTAAATTAGATTAGGTGGACCTAGCTAATTAAAGGATAAAAGTCTTTCAATATCTATTTTTCCATTCAAAGCACTTAAACCTGATATCTTACTTTAAAAAAAAAAAAAAAATTTCATACCACTCATCGATAATTATTTTTTATGTGAATACTTATTACCAGGTATTGCTCTTTTATTCTATTTGTTTCATTAATAAAAATTGGAAATATAAAACAGTGTTCATATCATTCAAATTTTTTTATTTAAAAAATTTTATTGCTCCCTTCACATATGGTAGGGATTAACTTATTCCATGCGTTTACTTTTACTTTTTGTACAATATAAATTTACAAATTCTAACTGTAAAATAATTTGATATTTACATAATAACTATGTACACGAAATTTTAGATAAAACGGACATTAGCAAGTATATAATTTTATTGTCCATTTTTACTTATATTTTTAAAATTATATTATATATTAAATTAAATTTATTTGATGAAATATCAAATAGTTTTTAAATTTTATGAAAATTTATAAATTTGACCTATTTAATGAAAATTTGCAATTCAATTATTGAATTGATGAAATTTTATAGACTTGATCTAATTAAAAATAATAATTTTTTATAAGATTCAATAAATATTTATGAGTAAATCAATATTTTTAAGAAAGTATTTATTTACTTGATAATAAATAGTAATTTTTTTTCAAAAAATATAAGATGACTTTACACGCAATTGCATTTTTATGCGATGTAAGTATTTATCCTATAATTTATATATTTGAATTTTTTTAATGTAAAATTTTTATTCATAATTACAAATATTTATAATATATATATATATATTAATAAGGTTTCATGGATAATTCATATCTCCAAGATTTACTCATTATAAATTAGATATTATTATGTTTTTTTAAATATTTTTTGAGAAATAATTAAAAACAATTTTATTGTAAAAATATAATAATAAGCTAAATTTTAATTTTTATTATTAAAATTTTATAATATACAGTTATTTATGCAATTGTTTTTATAAAAATATTGACCAAAGCATTGAAATAAAATTATGGATAACTAATAAGAATAAAATTATGGATTTAAATAATTAAAATTAAGATATCATTTTAAAGAAAATTTAAAATGAACACGGGATCAAAAGAAATTAAAGATTAAATTAAATTAGTTTATATCTCACAAAAAGACAAATAAAAGATTTGAACTGTAGATCAAATTATTTTATATTTAGTAATTTTTTTCTAAAAGAATATTGTTTCAAAACCTATATTCAAAAATTTTAATTAAGAATTTTTAAGATGTTATTTTAAAAATGATAAATAAAGCTGTAAAATATAGACTATTAAAAGTAAAATATATTCAAAATTTGTTTATTGTTCAAATTTTTAAGACAATAAAGAATGATGAATACCAACTCTTCTTTACCATGAGTATATGAAATGTCAATACTAGGTATGACAATCAAATCCGAACCCGCGGGTATCAATCACATTGACCTCAACTTTGATGGGGAAAATCCGCTTTAACCGGGTTTTAGTAAAATCCGACCTGAACCTACGTCGCCTGTAACGGTGGTGGGGGCGGGTTTGAGATGCAAGAACCCGCCCCGCCCCAGAACCCGCCCATTATAATAATTAAGTAATTTTAATTATACTAATTAATAGTTAAATAATAAAGATAAATTTATATATTTTCCTTAAAATATAATATACTTCGTAAGTTTCTTACTTTTTAGGATTATCAATGTTTATATTTACATATTATTTGAATTAGAATATATTAGATATATGAATTTATTTAAAAACATGTATTTAATTTATAAAAAGTAAAAAAATGAAAAATAAATAATTAAAATACCCCTCAGTTTCCCCAAACCCGACGGAAATGAGGTTGGGTTTGATAATTTTGTACCCGCTCTCTTTAAACCCGAAACCAAACCCGCTCCAACTTTTATGGGGGTGGGGATAGCAAAACCCACCCGTCTCATTCTATGCCTAGCCAATACCTATATATATGTAAAGTCTATATGAAGAAGATGAAAAGAAAAAAAATAAATAAATATATATATATATATATATATATATATATAAATGGATAAAAAGAATAACAAATGATGACGATGAATAGAGAACAATACTCCCAAATAGGGTATTTTAAAGAGACGAAAGAGAGACAAAAAAAAAAAAGGCTAACAAAAGAATCGAAGGCAACTAGTACCACACAACAGGTGAATGTTAACAATTAATCATATATAAAATGCATATAGTTGTGCAATTTAATGATAGACTTTATAATAAACATAAAAATCTATTAATGTAATAAATGGACACGTAAAATAAAATATAGTAAAAATGTAGATTTAACTCAATGGAATATGGATTGTAAAATATTAATAATAATAATAGTGTAAATAAAATTAAAATAAAGACAAATGTATAATAATAATTAAAAAAATACAATACAACTAATACCTACTTAGTAAAAATTTGAAATTAAAAAAACAAAATAATTAATTAATAATAAAAACTTGAAATTTTATCAAATTAACCCGGGGAATTTGCCTCTCATGCATATAAAGTATATGTGACATATTTTTATTAGGGGACATTGTCTTAAAAACTAAGGATTTTACTTATTAAACATTCTCCTGGTGCAAATTCTTATTTATCAGTGTTGATTATTTGGAAAGCGTAAGTGTATTAATGTAACAAGAAAACAGTGTAAAAATTATTAAAACCAAAAACTTTGAATCAAAATACTTAAAATAAAAGGTAAAAGGCAAAAGTAGTTGTGAAATCAAGATAAAAAGCAATTAGGGATTGATTACTCGATCTCAATTCTCCCTCTATAGAGTTTTAAAGAAATGTTCAACAATGATTATGATTCAATTCATGATCCAATTCACTAATATAATTAAAACTCAATCCCTTGGTGAATTAACCATATATCATCAACTAAGAATTATTTAGGTGAACTCAATGGAGACATGTATTAATATCAAACATCGATGAAGATGACATAAGAACTCATCCCTATCTCTAGGTAATTAACATTTTATATTGTTTGCTTTAGATTTATGTTTTCCCCCAATTTTTCAATTGTGAGAATCATTCTAATTTTCATGCAATTGAGTGACAAAATCGATCAATTAAAGCATTAAGAGTAGAAGAGAATAATTAAATTGGATCATACTTTGAATTGAATTAAAAATAGGAATTCACATAGAATTTGAATAAAGATCCACTAATCCCCAACCTAAGAGATATAGAAATCCATTACAATTGAATAAAAAACATAGAAAAAGAAAGCAAATTCTAAAAAAGATCAATTCATTATTTGAAACTCTATTCTCAGCCAGGAGAAAACTATGTGTTTTTCTACTCTAATATATATGTCAGACAGAATCCTAAAAATCTGTTTTTAGCATGTAAAATATTTTATTTATATACTCTAAGCATGTGTGATGACACACCAACTTTAGACGTCTCTACATACATGTAGCAGAAGTTCTATGACTTTTTGGTGTATTTGCGTCCTCATGTGCAACTTTCTGATGTGACTATGCACACCATAGAATAAGCTTATCACTTTCTGGTATGTTCGCTTCCTCACATACGCCTATATTGCATAATGTAATGATCAAATTTGGCTTTCTAATATATATGCTTACAAATATATTTTTTCTTGTGACCACAAACTCATCTAAAGACATATTTTTCTTTTATCATTTTGCTTCATTTAATAAAATATCTACAAAACACAAAATTAGTAATTAATTAAAATATATTTATTAAAATTTTACTACTACCACCTAAAATAATATAAATATATATATTTTTAGTCATTTTTAACTAAATTTTCACCTAATTTAATAACTTAAATAATTAAAATTACCTAAAACTAACCTATAAATTCACTAATAATATGCAAGTAACTGACCAAGTTTCAAATAAACACTGGACTCCAGGCAGCCATTCTCACGGTGAATTTATCCTCACCTTTAAAAGTTCTCCAAAAAACTAGCTAGTACCAAAGAAGCTTCAGTATAGATGCCATATATATGTTGAAAATTGAAAGTACATGAAATCAATGTCGGTGATATAATGGAAATATATGGTTTGGGCTGAACAATTATAAAGTCACGGTTATTGTCAATTTATAAGGAGGAGTACGCACTAGCTTGCTCGACCATGTATGAGTAATAGTAAGCTTTCTTTTTCATTTATTAATTGCTCTTAAGCAACTTTAGAATAAATATTACCACCGACAGTTAGATCGATGCCATGAAGTTTGTATACCTTCACCTTCAAGCCTTAATTAATTATAAGTATATATATTTAGATATATTCATGCCAAATTCAGTGGTGTGGTTCTTGACAATAGTAAACCGAACCCACGACATCTTTAACGTTCGAGATTAATTGCTAGAAACCCAAATCAATCGCGATCACAATCACTTGTAGTAGAGACTTGCATGCTTAGTTGCTTTTTCAGAGATGGCATACATACACACATACATACGTACGGTACTTGATACATAGCGATCGACTACGACTACCAAACCCACTGTCTTCCAATCTGTGGATATAAGTTTAATTGAGAAGCCCTACAAAAACATTCAGCTATTCCAATTAAAAATTAATTAAGTGGACCGGCATATATATATATATAGGTTTAATTATATTCAAGCTTTAATTTGCCATATATATGTATCAAATGTCACCCTCACTGTCTTTAGTATACTTCCGTTTATATGCTATCACGTTGTAAACATGGCCGGAACAATGATTACTTAAAATAAATTACTTGTATAAGATAACAAAGTATTTTTAAAAAATAAGACATTTATTTTTTAAGAAGCAATTAACTTTCAAGAAAAAACATATTAAATTGAGGAGTTCATTATTTAAGGAAAAAAATAAATCGCTATCCATCAACTAATAATAAGTATTTTAAGTTTTTTAAATTTAATATAAAAATCTTGTTAATTAACAATTGGTGGCTGTCTTTGTATAAAAAAATAGTATAAAAAAGTTGTTCTAGTACAGTTTCTGTTCTTTAATCAAACTATTGCGTCAGAGTAAAATACTTCTTCAAACCAATCATTATACCAAAATATACATACTAAAACACAAAATTCAAAGTATTTAAAAAATAAAATGCTTTAAAAGAGGTCTAAATAAATTTAAAGTGTTTATTTTAAGGAAATGAATAGATTACAACATTTATCTTTTTAAATACTTTAATATTAAAATAATAAAATGTTCATTATCATTACAGTGTTTTCTACTAAAAAATGTTTTAGAAAAGTTAACATATTCAAACATTTATTTTTTAAACGATTTAGCATTAAAAATGATAATTATGATTACAGTATGTTATTTGTTTTTTTAAATCACGTTTTAGAAGATTGAACATATTGCAACATTTTTTTATAAATACTTTAATATTAAAATAACAAAATATTTATTATGTGTACAACACTTTCTAATATATAGCGCTTTAAAAAACTAATATTAAATAATTTTTTCAAATCAATAATAAAAAAATAAAATAAATAAGTATAATTAATTTAATGTCCAAACATAATACAAAATGAAACCTAAATAATTAAAATATATAAAATAAAATTTAACCTTAATTAAATAATATATCTTATTAAAATTAATGCAACCTTAATTAATAAATTAATATTTTAGAAAGAATAAAAAATAATTTAATTCGTTTAAATACAACACCAGTTAAAAAGTTATAAATATTAATATTTAAAAAAATTAATAAATATTCTAAAGCATTTATAAAGATAAACGCTTTAATATAACTACATGTTAAAGAGTTTACTTGGCTAAACGCTTTAGCAGGTGTATATATATATACTAAAGCCTTTAGGATTTTTAAACGCTTTAGCATGTTTAAATAAATTTAAAAAGTTTTATTGGCAGCCTTATGTGTGCACAACGACATCAAACTTCCCCCTGACCGTTGTACCATTGTCGCAATATTATCATGAAGCTTCCCAAGTGAATTCTTTCTAATGTTTTAAGAATTGGATTAGTATTGAACCGGTGAAAAAATTAATTTAAAGTTTATCGATTTAAACTGTGATCAAGATGAAAATAATTAAATAATATATTAAAAAATATTATAATACATAACAATAAAATATTTTATAAGAAAATATAAATAAATGATATATATATATATATTTATTAATATTACTATCAATGTTATAAAACTCACATTAGTCAATGAGTCACCGGTTATTATAACTTATATATTTTATATTTAAGCTTTCAAAAAATTATAGTATAGGATACATGTAATTTCTTTTAGCTATATATAATAGAATATAAACATATATTACTAAAGACATGGTTTGTGTAGCGGAGCCACATAAAAAAAGAGTAGTGGTTGGTCGTTTATCCACACTTGAACCTCAAAAATCAAAGTTTGAATCTTGAGAGTGAAAATGAGAATATTTTTATATGACAAAAAAATAATACTAAAAGCATACTATAGTATTAAATGTTTTAGAATAAAACATTCTAAAGCGTTTTGCAAAATGCTTTAAAATGTCTCCATATATAAAAAAAAATGCTAAAGTGCTTTAAAAAACAATTTAGAAAATGATCTTTCTATAACGTTTTTCAAAACGTTTTAAAAGGTAAGCAACATACTACATTAAAAAACGTTCAACCAAACATGTACTAAATCATTTTATAAGCACTTTAACATGCTTTAGAAAAAGACTTTACATAAACTGTGTTATTGTCATTAGATTTAATAATATTATATTCAAGGGCCAGATTTACATAAAGTGCCAATTGACATAGTTTCTATTTTTATTTGTTCCCGAACTTTTGTTTTTGTTCTATTTTTTTTCTCAACCAATATTCTATTTGCCCCAATGGCTAGGTTCATGAAAAATTTAAAAAAAAAAAAAAAACTAGAGAAATAACAATAAAAGTAAAAGAGAAGCCATGTTCAATCTCTGTGTTTCAATAGTTGGCACCCCCTCAATTCAAAGTTTCCTATTTCAACATTCGGAACCTCAAGCTCATACCCTCTCCGTTCACCATTAATAACAATAATAATAAAAATAGTATCATATTATTTATATTTATTTAAATATATTTAATTAAAAAACTTTTTTAATGACTTAAAGTTTAATCTTTTTCACTAAATGAAAAAATATTAATTTAATTTATTTAATAAGTCAACTTGATATAAAATAGACGTGATGTCATGTTAGCTTGGGTGTACCCCTCAGTCAACATATTTTACCTCTAATTTCTGATTTGCAAAGTGGTGAAGAAGAATAATGTAAGGCTGGTTTGTATGGCTTTCGAGCCCACGAGGATACTTTTAAGGGTTAATCCAACCAATAGTGGCCCAATAAAGAGAAAATATTAGTAGTAGTATATATTGTATTGAGCTGAGCATTGTCATTCACGCACACTTTTAAAAAATCTCGGGTTTTTATGGATGAATAAAATTAAAAAGCAATGCTGTCAGTTTAGTTTATGGAAATGATGAATTGATACTTCAAACTTTTGCTGTTATTTTTACACTTTTTTTTTTTTGTACTTTGCAACTTGCAAAGCCAGAGGAGGAAGCACAATCCTCTTCAGTTGAATTAAAATCGGAGAGCATCTCATTTTTTAAAATATCAAATAAAAAAATAAAATGCCAGCACATTAATTTGGGACCGTTAAATCGGATTGTAGAATCTGCAGTAGTACAAAGGATCTCGACACGGAAGCACATAAGCAACAGACTTGTATTCAGTTCACTGACGTTCCAGAGAATAAGACAGAACTTGCCATCTCCACATCTTTTGATGATTTTTTAAGAGATTAATTAATGATTTTTTAGGGATATCAATGGCAGATCTGATATACATAAAGGATTATCCAATGTGTTAAAAGTGGGAATATGAAAACTTTGAACTAAAATCACTCAACAATCACGTGCTTGTTTGTTTTAAATTGTGACTCGTAGAATTGATTTTAAAACACTTTCGTCAGGTATTTCGTAAAGCGTGTACTCAATTATTCATTTCTACAATCAATTCTACCAAACTGTAAATCAAACGGACATTTTCACTTTGTATTTTTCCAACCAAACAAACCACAAGGGAAATATGTAACATTCCTTTTTCTTTTTGGGGGGTAATGCTCTGTCACCTTGATATTAGTATTAGTATGATGAGTCCATGAGTTCGTTGACAAGGAAAATCTTTTGAAGTTTCAATTCCATTGAAATTTATCTATGACTTGCTGCATATACAAATTGATGTTATTAACTACATAATTAATAAGTATACTATATATATTATAGTATAGACAAATAAATAAGCACATGAAGAGTGAGAAAATTGAAGTTCCATTGCCATTTGCTAGCTTCTCAAACATATCATGCCGTCACGAGCTAGTGTTCCCTCAAGGTCTCCTATAATCCTAGCCGTCCGAACTTCTAGACCTCTTTGAACTTCGTGGAACATATTTCTTATACTATCAGCAAAGCGTTTCATGTCAATGCCACCACTTTTTTCCATCTCTTCTGCCACCCCAACAAATCCACAAACAATCTTGGATTGAATTTCCATCCATTTTTGTCCTGTTGCAACAATGTATCTCTGTAGTTGAAATGTCTCCTCTAAAAAGTGCTCCAGTGTTGATGTTTTCTCCTTTGTTCTTGCACCATTCATATGATCTCCACGATTTGCATAGAGATCATTCTCATGCTGAAATAAATAATGTGCAAGAATTTATTTTTTTTCAATTTCATAAAATGGGTATTAAAAAGAAGCCAAAAAAGACTCACATGGCTAAAAGATTGTTGTCAGCATAGTGTAAATGGATTATAAATAATGTCAAAAGACTAAAAACTAATGAAAATGTATAGAATTGATGCTTACCATCCGTTTACAAAGGTCATCAGTTTTCTCTTGGAGGGATTGATATCTTCCAACTTGTTTATTCAGCAAAGTAGTCAAGGAAAGATAAGCCTTTATACCAGCTTTGCTATCATCACTGATTTCTGTGTTTTCATCATTGGTTTGCCTTCCTGTTAACCTTTCAACAAGAATAAGTTGTTGTTTCAGCCTCTTGATCTTGTAAGAAATTCCAAGAGCATGAAGATCCATCTTCCATGAAGATTGTTTTGTGTTATTAAAGGGCTGGCTGGTAGATCCTGTCTTTTCAGCAGCATCAACTTCTACTTGATTTGGACTTTGATTTTGCAAAGGAGTAGGACTATTCACCACAGAAACATCCTTTTCCTCTTCTTTCTTATTTTCTGGAGATTGAACTAGTAAATTAGAATTGTTTAACTGATCATGGGGTAGGGAGTGTACTACCTTTTCACAATCTTCCTCAATCAAAGTTTCCATAATTTCTAGCTCCTTTTCACCTGGTTTTCTCTTGACAACCTTGACTCTGGACCAGACAGCATCTTGGGCCAGTTCTGTAGGCAAATTTGAGTTATTTCTATAGCAGTTTAAGGGCCTCAATTTTGATGAAAATTGCTCTTTCAGGGAAGTCAGTTCATCTTCTCTTTCTAACAATAAGGTCTCCAATTTCATCTTGTCATGTCTTAGCTGTGTCACATCCTTGACTAGTCCCTCCATGTGGGACTGTAGCTGCTTTGTTTCTAATTCTGTTCTTAACAACTGCCACCGAAATGCCTCTAATTTCTCATCTTTGAGTCTCATTTGTTCTGCAAATGCATCTAGCTCTAAGTGATGCCTCTGTTCAATCAGGGTTGCATATCTTTCTGCCTCAGCTCGCATCCAATCTTCCATACGCTTAGCATTAGCAGTAATGGCTAGAGACAAAATAAGAGAGTGTGTCAGGGAAAATAGATGCTCTACCTATTGAACTTTCATAGACTAACAACAAATAAATTAACATAGAACTAGAAGTTTGAAGAATTTAGTGCTTGTTTGGTTTCAATCAAAATCACGTTTGAAACGTGGATCAAGTCAATGCTATTGAGAGTAGCGTTAACACTGGTCCATGTTTGAAACGTGAATCCAATGTAAACCAAATACACTATTAATCTTACATGAGTCTTCATTTCTTTGTGGCAAGTAATGATCAGAAAAGGGTGAAAATTGTTGTTCTGGTTCCTTTGCAATGTGTGAGGATCCTGTTGAACTAGGTTGCATACCTCTACCACCAGGGAAAACATCCATCCTTGAACTCAAGTTCAGTAACATGTTTTTCAGGGAATGTCTGTCTTGCTTTACTTCTGAAACTGCTTTCCACTTTTCTGTTTCCTGTTCTGCTTGCTTCCTCCTAGCCTTTGATACTTTAACCTCCTTTAACAGCATTTGTTTTTCAGCAGTATCAAGCTTAGATTTCCTCAACATTGCTGACAAAATTTTATCTTTTTGTTCCAAATCCTTGTGGAATTTTGCAATCTCCATAGATAATTTCTGGGCCATCAAATCTGACTCTTCCTTCTTCTCCATGACAGAAAGAAGATCCTGTTTTGTAGCTTCCACTTGCTTGACCGCACGACCCAGTTCAGCCTCAAGGTGCCTTTGGTTTGACACCAACTCAATGAAAGCAGTTTTATGCTTCCTGAGATCAGAAGAATGCTCTTGAGCTTCACGCCTAGCAGATTCTCTCAATTCTTCAGCATCCCTTTCAGCCTTGATCAGCTTTTCTTCTAACTCCTTCCTCTTCTGCTCCTTTTCTTCAATCTCCTTGTCCCTAGACTCCACCAATACCTCCATTTCCTTCAATTTCTGATCCAATTCAGAAACATCTGCATCCTTGTTTTTCTCAAAAACTCTCAACTCATTCAATAGAGCTCCAATCTGCTGGCGGAGTTTCCTCCTTTCACTGAACCAGCTTTGTTCCTGTGCAGCAAATATGCTCACAACTTTCTCATTGGCTTTGGCATCCTCATGCCTCATCCTTTTCAGATTTTCAACTTCTCTCTCAGCACTCATGAGCTTGCTTTCTCCCCCATTTGGAACTCCCTTCTGAACTCTCCACACAATCAACCCCAAGAGCTGTGCACTTCCTTGAAGCATGGTATCCCTAATTCCAGACCATCTTTCAACTTCAACATGTTGTTCTGTGAGGACTTGAAGGGCAAAGAATGCACAAGAGACACCAAAATACATGGGATACATGCTATCAGCATCACTCTTGTCATGCCAAATTCTATCCAAAACAGAAACTTCCTTCTCAATCTCAACCATTACTATGAGATTTGGTTTTCCTGGCTTCTGCAACTGAAAACCAAAAGTTAGAAAACAACTTCAATAAACTTCAGTCCCACATTACATTGCAAATCACATGACTCATGAGACACAAATTGGGGAAAGGACAGACCACAGACCCACTTCTGATGAAATAGATCCCAAATGATTCAATAATTGGGAACCAAATAGTCCTAGTACATTTTTCTCTTTTTCCAGTACAATAATTGAAAAACAGCAATTTACCCGGGTGAAATTGATGTATGCACTGTGTGGCTAAAGCACTAGTTTCCTCAAATTCTCACATCCAGAGACCAAAAAGGCAGAGGAGGAAAAAACTGCAGCTAGGCTAAGGAAAAAGTATTCCAATTTCCAATGGACAAGTTAACTTCAGCAGTCACACCAAACAGCAAAGCTCATGTAACTGATTTGAAAGGTATCTTCTATAAAAAGGCTGAGAATGCAGAAAAGATGGTTGTTTACACGTGTAAGACTGCACATCCTGTTGAAAAGAAAGGGTGAAGGGGGGTGTACTCTAGTACACACTATATGAATAGAAA
Organism: Sesbania bispinosa; assembly: GCA_026901365.1. Classification (NCBI taxonomy): domain Eukaryota; kingdom Viridiplantae; phylum Streptophyta; class Magnoliopsida; order Fabales; family Fabaceae; genus Sesbania; species Sesbania bispinosa. Next base: position 61,207 of record QLOH01000523.1, on the reverse strand, counting down.
GGAAGCTATGAAAATTGAACCCTGGTTTTCAGTGACAGAACCCCACATGCTCCTTCCTTTCAATTTTTAATTTTTCCTTTCTTTCTGCTCCTACTACCTACCACCAACCCCCCACTGTACTCCACTCCCTTTCTTTCTTTCTCTATGCCTCAGGTCTTAACCATTTTAGCAAGCAAAAGCACTAGATTCCTGGATGCTTGTCACCATTACTCACAAGAGAGAGAAGGTGAAGAGCAAAAAGAATAAATATCTTCAATCAATTTGCCTATAGAATATTCAATATAATTAGAGTTGCTTACCTGTATATTGATGATCAGACTCAACAAAAAGACATTTCTGTAATAAATTATAACCAAACCAAAATTAATAATAATAAAAAGACTTGAAAGACTAGGCTTTCAACAAAAAATAAAAAATATCACAGACAGTGCATATTTGAAAGTGCATGAAAACAGTTACATAAAGTATATTTTTCTGTTTTCCTTGTTTATATATACGTATACAAGTTGGGAACAAACAAGTCCTGGTTGCTTTGTAACGTGGTTAACCCATTTTGATAATTTGGTCACTTTCAAGATTGGCAGCATATAGTGAAACAAAATCAATACAAACAACCAAATTAATTAGTTCTCCTTTCCTGGACCACGCCTCTTATCCGTAAATTATACCTACGATTACAACTGAATTGTTTGCATCCATATATATAAAACCATCACAAATAAATCCAATTTAGGAATTCTTTCAAATATCTTGTACCCAACAATGCTAATGCTACCTCTCAGCTCCTTGATAGCATAGCAACAGCACTCAAAGAAATTAGAAAACATGAGAACATGGTGTGAGACAAAATATATCTTGCGTACAGTACATAGTTTTTAAGTTTGCAAACAATTTATAAAGGTATGAGTCATGATGGGTCCCCATCCACAAAAAGTCTAGAGGGGATATTCTTCTCCTTAACTCGTTTCCTTTTGATAGTTGAATCTGTAAAAGCTGGAACCTGTTAAAGAAAAGGTATACGATATCAAACTAAGTTATGAATGCCACAGATTATATAGTAAAAAACAATTAAGATACTTAGCTGCCGTTTCGGGTGGTGAGTTTTTAGTTTTTGATTTTTAAAAACTTTGAATTAAGATTTTACAACTCAAAATCAAAAATTGAAAATCACTTTTTGTGGTTTTTAAAATGTCTGTTTTAAAAATCACAAAATCAAGTTTTCAATTTTTTGTTTTGAGTTGTAAAAAGTTGATTGAAAATTTTTAAAAATCAAAAACTGAAAACTGACAATCACCCTCTCAATCAAGCGTTAATACCCAATGGAAGGAAACTTCAAATTCATCAAATAAGTTTTATTTTCAACTTTTATGTATTTTGTGGTTAGTAATTTTTTTTTTTGTTTATATGACAGTAAACTTTTCATTATATAATCTATCTATAATATATTAAATCTGAAAATCCAGTTGATGTTGAAATCTCATATTCTATTATTTTATTATTACTTCCGTTCCTATTTAACTGTTCATTTTGACTAAAAACACACATATTAAGAAATGCAATTATTACTATTGTTTTCATGAAAATAAATTTTAAGTTTTCTATTTTACGTTTTTATCTCTCTATCTATTATTGACTCTCATTAGTTTTCGATAACGAGTCATTCATTAACATAAGGGTAAAATGGAGAAAAATGTATTTATTAGTGCATTCGGTCTGTAAGTGGACAATTAAATATGAACAAATTTTTTCTTTGAAAAGAGACAGTTAAATAAGAACGGAGGTAGTATGTTAATATTTTTTTAGAGTTTAATATACATTCAATGATGTATTGCCACATCATTTATTGAATTTAATAACACATGTGTCACATTCATTAAATGATGTGGCAGCATATCATTGGATGTCTGGATAAAACTCTTTTACACTCACAGTATATCAATTAAAACCATTTATTGAAGATAAATGACAATAAGATATTCTTTTGTTTATTTTATACATATAGTTTTGCCTTAATTATTGTCCCGATGGTGACTTACCGGGACCCTTTGCGGGTTGCTCATAACTATTTCGTAATTTCAAAAATCGAAGATCTATAATGCCGGCATCAAATTCTTTTTTGTGCAACACCACCTTATCTTCCACTTCCACAGGAAAACAATTTTGTTCGAATTGGACATGTTATGCAATATCCCATAAATTATAGTATAGAAATATTCTTATAAATTTTTATAATTTGATTCTCAAATTTCAAAGGTTAACGAGCTTAGAGTAGTGACTGGTGGGCTGTATATAAGAGTATTCACCTTATGGAATGCGGATTTAGCAAATAAAATAAAATGTAAGATTTTAATAACTTTATATTTTATTAATATATTTATTATTATTATTATCTTAAATCAAAATTTTTAATTAATAATAATAACAATGATTTTACATTTTATTATGGTCTAAAATAAATCCTTGCGAAATTGATGCATTACAGCAGTATGACAACGAAGGTTAAGAATTTTTTGATGTTAGAGGAAGAAAGTCGCAGCCTATGTTCCCACCACGGATCTCGAATCTGCTGTTTTATTTTGGGTCCATTCAAGCAAAATCATATGATTGATATCACAGATTATTACATACTACAGTGTTGTTGCATCGATGATGAATTATCTTTCAGTTTGGTGATTGAAACCGACCTAAAAGTAAATGAGCTTTGTCATGTCATATTCCCTAACTAACTGTTTAGTTTTAGGGAAACAAAAATGAGTAAGGAAATAAAGAAAAAATCAAGGGAGTAAAAATTTCTTCCCACTTTAATTTTCAGAAATATTTTTTTAATTTAAATTATAAAAATATCACAATATTTTTATTTTACATCCTATCTTTAATATTTTATGTAGAAAACAGTAAAAAAGACTATGTGTTAATTTTTTTTATTTTCTAAATCAAACTCTAAAACATGATATAAAATAAAAATAAGTTGATATTTTTGTAATTAAAAGTAAATAATTTTCTCTCTTTTCTATAATTAGAGAATTTGTAATAGAAAGTAAATAATTTAAAATTTATAAATTATACAGATTGAAATATTTTTGTTGTTTTTTAATTTCAAATTAAATTACTTTTATATATATTTTTTTGGATAAATTTTAGAGCAAGAGGATGATAATTTAATTTAAGATAAAAAAAAATCTTCAGATTATAGAACACTTAAAATTAAAAAGGATTTACTTTTACCCTAGGTGAAGATTCAAACTTAACAATAGTCTACCAAACTGTGCGATTATATATATATTTATATATATATATATATATATATATATTGTCTTGAATTTCTTCACTTTCACCACAATACAAATTTTAGTTCTAGGATTTTTTTCCTTTTTATATTAGTTCAAGTCATTAATAAATTATATTTTTGTTATCATTGCACACCAAATAACTGGGAAAAAGTTATTTTAATTTTACTGTATTATTCAAATAAAATCAACTCTTATAAATTCACTTATAAAACATAGTTGTCAATCACCGTTCAATTTTTTTAATATTATTTCTTTCCAATGCCGACTCTGCCATAGTTAAGAAGACTAAAAACAAAAACTCAAAAGAAGCAAATAGTCACCATCTTCACATTAATGATAGAGGAATAATACACACGCATTTCTTATACACAAGTATAGTACATTGATAGAGATTTCGTTATCATTTCCCGTTCATAGCGGATTAAATTCGGGAGATGACACGGGCATTAATTTAATAAGCTATTTAATAAACTCTTATTTAATAAGCACTTAATGAATAAGCTCTTAAAAAATTAATGAAAATTAAAGAGGATGTAGTGTATTTAAATTCCCCATAAGCTATTCTCAAAAGCTTATTGAAATAAGCTGAAAACAGCTTATGGGGATGTCATAAACTCTTTTCATTACACAAACAGTTATATAAGTGCTTATGTCATAAGATAAGCTCAAATAACTTCTAAACACAAATAACTTCTAAACAGCATCTTAATCATGTTTCCTTACTATGATAAAGCGTCATTTCAATTCTCACTTCTGGTTAAAAACTGGTCCAAAAGTTCTATAAGCAAGCAAATAGCAAAACAAGCTAGTTACACAAAAATCCGTGGGAAAAATGGGAAACAGAAAGAAAAGGGGGTAGGACCCTACTTGCTCTCCAAAAATATACACATGTAATCAAATGTATACATATAATCATAACAAATACTAGGAGCAAATCAACTATAGATAATGAGATGTTGTTACACTGAAGAGATTTATCCCAAAATCAGTATTCTTAAGACAAGGAAAAATAGATTCAATTAGCCACAAGGGGTAAGTTTCTTATTTCCTGCACCTCGCGGATTATCATCCTTCCAGTCATCCCAAGCTCTTGCTTTCTCCTGTGCAGCATCATCATCATCTTCTTCTTCATCATCTTCTCCTGGCTTTGATTTTCTCTCCTTGTACCATGATGAATTGGCTTCTTCCATGAGTCTGACATTTCTCTCTTGCCATTTATTCATTATTTCCATTTCTCTAAGCCCAGCTTCCTCAATGCTCATAGTTGGCAACCTTCCACAAAATATTCAACTTAACATATCAATAAATGTAATCAGAATACCCAGAGTATAAAAGTCCATCCTTAGCCTAAACTATGTTCTGATAAGAATTTGTCTATAAGCAGAACTCTAGCTAACCAACAAAACTGCAAGGAAATAAAACTTCATTTCCTTTCAGGCAAAGTCTGTTTAAGCCATTTTTATATTTCCCTATTCCAAAGCCTTTCATTAGCTATGCTAAATGTGCAATTTACTGATGAAGGGAAAAAAATATGTACCTATGACTGGGTTGGAAGACCTGAGCTGCCATTCTTTCTCTATCAGTTGCTAAACTTCCATTGACAAGGCTGGCTGGTCCAAATATTAGTGGTTGGTGTTTGTGCTCATGTGCCTGTGAAGCTTGTGCTCTTCCTTCAAGAACATCTTGAGCAAAAGTCGCACATGTGATTGGTGGGGATGGCTTAGTGTACTGTGCACGAACTGCAGCATCACGATGCCAAGCTTCTGCTTTCTTGGCACGTTCATCAAGAACTTCCTTAGAGAACTCCTTATCCCCATCCTAAAGCATGGCAAAATCACAAGAAACCATGAATAAAACCAAATGTAAGGCCGCAAAAAATAGTACAATTTCCCATTCCTCTTTAAAACAGAACATGTCTGATAGGCTCAATTATATATACAACGCCTGATATTCCAGAATTAGCTTGTAAAATTTGCTATGATGTCTGACCAAAGTTAGGTATTAATTTCTGCTACTTCATTACAGTTCTTCAAGCTTTAACTTTTTAACTCAACAACATTCCATAAGGTAAGATTTCCAGCATAAAAATATCAATATAAAATAGTGGCAACAGGCCCACAGCCAACATGGTACAATGGTGCTGCATGATGTATGCACACCAAGCATTTTATTACCTTGGATTGTCTCTCCTTTACAGCAGAAAGCATCTCTTCCTCTTTCTTTAACATTTCAAGCAGATCCAATGCCTGAACATTGCAAGACAAATATGAGAACAATGGAAATCGAAGCTTCAACGAGTGAAACTGTTGCATAAGTATGAACTAACCTTACAGATTGCCAAAGATATGGTAGTATTCCAAGCCTGAAAAGGAAAAGAAAAGAATAAATGAATGGCACAATGAACAGATATATTGTTCATAATTATAGACATCAGAATCGGAATTATGCAGTCATACACACATGCATGCACACACTGCATAAATAAATGCTTTGGGGATGTTAAACAGCCAGAGTCCATTTCATAAATAATAAGCCAGTCAGGCAATATACAGGACCACTATAGGTCTCCCCAACAAAATTTTAAGAGCTTATCTCAATGCATTAAATATCTCCAGTGAGTGCTAATTACCAATGTTTAAGAAGTAAGCTGAATTTAAACCTATCTAAATGAAAGCAAATCAATTGGATAAAAACAGATTTTCAGGGATACAGTCATATAGCAAAAGCTAACAAAAGAAAGCAGCAACAGCAGTATTGTACTAAAATAAGCACCAGATGAAAAAACCAAACCTCTCTTTCTTCTTCTCCATCATCATCCAATACTTCTTCCTCTCCTGCCTCAACAGGGGTGGACAAGGCAGCTGCTTTAGTAGAACGCCCACGCCGTTCTTTTCGCTCTTTTATTTCCAACAACTTTGACTCAGCAGCTCTTTGACGTTTAAATCTAGCAATCTGCACGACAAGATATAAATTATTCACTAAATTAATTGTCAATATTTATGATGCTCAACATTCAAATTTGCGTGTCCAATTTTCATTTCAATGTAATAAAGGGGAAAACAGTTAAACAAGCAAACTTATAGTCCTGAATGCTATAAAAGAAAATCATGTCATATAATTTCAATAATTATATAGAAAAAAGAACACCTTTCTGGCCCTCTGATCAGCAACAGATTTTGGTGCCCCTTCCATATAAGATTCTAACTCCTCTTTTGGGACCAGCTCCATTGCCTCACAAAATGAGATAAATTCCTACAAAAAGTTTTTTTTTAAGTAAGCTTCAATCAAAGGGTGTTACTTAAAATGAATTTTACAGAAATTTAATGAGAATTGTGCATATTATGTCCAATTGGCTGTTGGGGAGGAGGGGTTCCTTTCTATGGATCAGCTCTCACCTTTAGTTTTGCCTTGGAAGCCTTTATAATCTGTATCCTGTCATCCTGTGCTATTTTTTCAGTCAACTCAGCAAGATAAAATGGCACCTGAGGGAATTATCTTGTAAGATTAATGAAATAGTAAAAACATAAAAATATGAATTATCTTCAACAATCAGTACTTAAAACATATGAAGCAAATATTCCATAGATGGCACATGTGTCCAACTTTGCCACATTTATACACATCCTCATGCTCAGTTGAGATAAGCAGGGTTGGAAAATGCAGTGTTGATAGGATTTTTTTTGTAAATAATGAGTTACCAGCACTAATTGTTGTGCATTCCTTTAGGAGGGAACACAGTAAACAGCCATTCCCATCATGAAACTTATTCCATTAGAAAATCCACCACTAAATCTACCAAGAAACTGAATAGCAGTTGAGCATGGCAAGTGAGTGTTTCTACTAACCAAAATATATTTCACTTCAACTTCAAAGGCAGCTCAAAAGAGAGCCAATCTATTCCACCGGAAATAGAAGTAATGCAGCCAATCATTCAAATAAGTGATGCAGAACACCCCATGTAACAATCTATCTTCTCTAGTAGAATGCAACTCCAAATCATTCAAATAAGAAATTAAAATAGAAGTAAAACATGCTTCAAAGTTTTCAGGGTCATATCACCTTCCTTTCTCAGTCTTGAAATAAGTGAGTGCAGGTACAAGAAGAGTCAGTTTCAATTACGGGATTGAAAGATTCTTCTAATAATCATTCTCCAACAATTTGGATTTTTTTATATCAGATTCACAACATGAACCTGTTGTGGTTAAACACACAAAAATCTTTAACCTAAGTTTGGATGCAATGGGTGAGGAGGGTAGCAGATCATGGAGTTTAGTGGAATAGAAAGTATTTCATACATCATTTGGATGTTGAAATTCGTTATTCTATAATATATTTTAAAGTGTCAAAGTAGTCATATGCAGAAAGAAGGGGGGATAAGTGACTGTGAGTAAAAGGAAAATTTACTATATTTTTTGTAAGAAATTGTCATATAAATGCTCATTGGCCTAGATTTTACTATAAAGCGTTACAAGGTTAATCTAACTGCATAAATTAAGTTTCTGTCTCACAGGTTATGTTTTGCTGGATTGGTTTATTACTCTTCAAGTACATAAAAATTCTCCAATTTTGGGGGCCAGGAGGAGGGATTTGGAGCCTTCCCATCAACTCCACTCTATCAGGCAAGATGTTAGATAACCCATTAGTTGGTTATTAGAATAATTAGTTAGTTAGTTAGTTAGAGAGTTGGTTAGTTAGTTGGGATGGGAGAGTTAGAAGCAATAAGGTATGTTGTCTATAAATAAGAGGAAGGGTTGAGAGGGAAAGGTATCTTGTCATTGGAGAGACTTAGGGCCTTTAAACATGACACCTCGAAGTTCTGCAGTGATATTCTGTAATCAAGGGAGATTTTCCCTATTTCATTCTAATAAAATACGAGTACATATCACAAGATACCATCAATGATCAAACAGATGGTTTTATCACTAAAATGTAAGAACAAATCCACTACAGTACAGCCTACTCAAACTCTTTCGAAAACAGCCTAAATTTGCCATACATACTGTTATTCATTTCCCTTCAATATATAAAAGAAATTCGTTAAAACTCAAAACAACTAAACTAAAACAAAATGAAGACATATATCAAAGAAAGGATATCACACCAGTAAATCAAGCAACCATCCACCCATCAAAAACCACAGTTGAGTGAAAAATTCATTTCATAAAAGTTAACAAGCAAGAAAGCAAGTACCAGAATGTACTTGAGATTAGCGGTGCTGATATCGTCTTTGGTTTCATTGGAAGAGAACAAACCCAACTTATTAACCATGTCATCGCACCTATTCAGGGCCTCGCAGCCCTTCTTCACAAGCTCCTGAACAAATCACACACCCACTCAGAATCATGAAACAAAAAACATAAACAAAAAACAAAAATAAAATAAGACAAGAAAAAAGAATGGAGCGTGGCAAACCTGGTCAGCCCCGGACTCCGTGGCTGTTTGGTGAATCTTCCGGGCTTGTTCAAATAGCGCCGGCAACGGCATGTCCTCCATTTTGGTCTCGCCCATCGGTGAAATCAAGATCACCGATTTAAACCCCTAGAAAAGAATTAATTTTCTTTTTTCCTTTTGCGGTAAAAAATTGAAACTTTCTGTGTATTCCTAAGCACCCAGTTTATAGAGAAAAGGGAAATGTCGAGAGAGAATGGGGTGATAGCTCGCTACATATACATGCGGGATTGCGGGGTAGGGTTTAAGGTGGATACGGTCCACGAAGTACCATCGATTTAATCCATTGGATTTTGTAATAAAAATTATGAATGGCTCTGATTCAAATGTGAAGGTTGCCTGTAACCAAAATATCTCTTATATTACAAAATTACAATATGGTCCCTGAAAAAAAGGATTTGGAAACCTCCCCATGCGGAACTCACCGTAGCTGTGGCTCTTCCAAGCAAACCACTTCATGCGAAATTGGTAAATGCCCGTTCGGTTTGGTGTTACTATAGTGTAAAATATGTTTTTGCATAATTGATTTTAAATCATTTCTGTCCAACTTGCTTCGTAAAATGTGCATCACTCATCTCAACCATTAATTTCTAAAATCAATTCTACTCAACTGTAAACCAAACGGACACTAAAGCGTTGAAAAATTGCATTCAGGTAAACAAAATGCAAATTCTACTCATGATAAAGTTAGAAAGAATATGTGTATGAGACTGTAGAACGTTTTCCCAAACAAACTATTCGATTATCCAAAACACAGCAGTGGAGACGGTGGCATTACAGCTTAGAGCGTGAAACGAGGTAGGCGTTAATTGCAATTTCAATAATTATTATGAGGTGACATTTACTATTACCTTCACAATTGATTCAAATTATTCCATGGCAAATATGTTCGGGTGCACTTAGGGGTGAGTAGAAACCCACCAGTGAACTTCTGCATCTTGAAATGGATAGAAGGCATGTGGGTGGGTTTAAAAAGGTTTGCATGTCTGGGCGGTTAGAAAAATGGGTTATAATGAGTATGGGTTTGGATTGCATAAAAATTTTCACTGATATTTGAATGGATTGACACGTGACACTAGTTGAGTGGTTGATTAGAGAAGACATTGAATTGTACTTTTCTTGAACAGCTAAGATGACCCTTGAATATGATCTAATGACAAAGATTTGAGATGTTACTCTCTCGCTTTCAATTCTCTGCATCTCTCAATCTCACATCAACAATCGATTTTTCTTTCTCTCATTCTCATATCTTAGGACTCTCCCTCTTTCACACACACACACACACACATGCATTCAAGGTCATCGTCGAACATCAATTTGTTGTCTTCTCTGGCAATGTTGTGACATTCAACTCTGTGAAGAACTTATTCCAGCATCATCGTTTTTACGGAGGTCGGGTGGGGAAGGGGTTATGTTGTTCAAATAAGGAGCTAGGGGAGTCTAGAACAGCGGTCTCCAATGTCATTTGGTTAGGGAAGGAGGAGTCTTAGTCTTTTGTATGAGTTTTGAAGGCTGAGGAGGATGGGGTTTTAAGGGGACATTATGATGTCATTTTCAAATGAAGCTAGTTGTGGTGGTTTCAACGCCTTCATTTTGCTTTTCGGCACCGAAAAGACTATAACTTTGGCATCTTTGATTATTTGTTGCCTCCTTGGTGGAGATGTGCATATGATTTTATTGCTATTTCAAGGATGATGAACATCTTCATAGAGACGCTACAAAGAATTTTTTAAAAGTTATTTATTACATGTCCTATTTCAAATAAAGATTTTTGAACTGTGCCTCTTAGTTATGGATAGTTTTACTTATTTTAAATGATCTAGTTGTATTTCAATTTCTTGCTTTTCCATATTCTATACAGAGGAATGACTTACTAGGGAACACTTACATCACACAACATCGATTTCTTGTTTTTATTTATTAGATTTCTTGTATGTTATTTGTTGAAATGTTAATTGGAATGTATTATTTTACAACAAAGTGCAAAGATTTTTTTGTATAAGTTGTAATGTCGTGTTCATCCTCTGGTATTACTGAAATTTATAAGATGTGTTTGTTGTTTGTTGAGATTAAAGATATTCTTAATAAACATAAATGCAAAATAATAAAAAAATGTTAGAAAAAGTTTAAGTTTTTAAATCACCAAGATATAGGAAATGGGCTATAAATAAATTTAGGCCCATTAGGTAATTATTTTTTAAAAAGCTAACAAATAATTTAAAAAGAGATAGAAGGGTTAGGGCCCATAAAATTGAATTGGTCCAATAATAACCCAACTTAAACAACCTGGAACATCATTTAAACAACTCGAGATCCACAATTGACCATAAATAATCTCTTATAACTTAGGCATGATTGGATATCTAAGCCTGAATTCGCCTAAACTCGATTAATGCGAGGCCTTGGTGCATTTGTGGCTTCAAGCTCGCGGTATGCATCCTAAAGCGTCACGGTGATAAACATTTTTTTGTTTTAATAATTATGATATATTTTTATTTTTCTCTCTAGTTTAACTTTCATTATTCTATTATTTAAAAGTGATTAATTTAATCTCAACCGTTGATATAATTTTATTAAGTGATAATGTGATAGGTAAAATATTATGCTATCAATACTACGTGACACAAAATGATTACATTGCATGTCCAAATATTTTCGTATGAAATAACTCCAAAACAAGGCATTAAAGTAAGATAGATGTTTTGCATGTGATAAGTCATATGTTTGAAGTTTTACTCAATTTTTAAATGAGGCAATTATAACTTCTGGAAGCTTCCAGAAATTCTTTTAAAAAATTTGCTTAGAAAAGAATTTAGAGACGGAAAAATTTTGTCTCTAAACCGAAAAACTTAAAAAAAAAATATATGGAGAAGGGGGTGGGGGTAGAGCCGGCAAAATGGGTTGGCCCGACCGGGTCGACCCGCAAAATCCCGTAAAAATGCAAGACCAGGGCACCTATTTTAGTAGCCTGAATAACTGCCGGGCTTTTTAGCCCAACCTGATAAAGTCCGTTACCCGCAAAAACATGAAAAAAAAATTGGGCTACCCGCAAAAAACCCGCTAAAAGGTAGGGCTCAACCACCTATTTTAGAAGCTCGATAAAATTCGTTACTTGCATCGGGCCGAACCGAGTAGCCCAAACTGCCAGCTCTAGTGGGAGGTGTTGGGGACAGGAAGGGGAAGGGGGAAGGGGTGGGTGGGGTGTTAGGGAATGGGAAGGGGGTTGTAAGAGAAGTGGGAAGGGGGTGGGGTGGGGAAGGAGAAGAGGGTGGGGCTGCTGGGGAGGGGAAGGGGTAGGGGCATGGGTGGGGTAAGGGTAGTTTAGGTAAGGGGTAAGGGTGTGAATAGAAAAAAGGGGCGTGCTAAAAGCAACCCCCACATAGGCCCATGGTAGTAAACTAGGATCCAATGTGTTGACAAAAAAGATATTGGGTTTGATCATTTGGGTTCACATTCTCTCGTTTTGGAGTGCAACACACATATATTATCCGACAAAAAAAACATATATTATTAAAAAAATCAGGGTTAGGATTTTACGACCCAGAAAAAATGGTATCAGAGGAGGCACGAAGGCTTAAAAGCACCTTTAATGTGATGCTTATTAAGCATTTGTATAATAAGCACCAGTGTTTTATAAGAAAAACGAGGAGGGCAGATTTTGTGGTAGGTGTTTTATGTCATGTTTATTCCAGTACCCATTTTTTCATTATTCATAGATCTTAAACGGGTCACACCAGTACACGTCGACAAATTCTTATTAAGCACATCTCTTCTCTAATCTAGCACCTTATTTTTTATTATTCACAAATCTTAAATGAGTCCCACCAATACGCATCACCCATTTTTTTATTTACAAAAATTTCAATTAATAAATAATAAAATAATATTTACTTTTTTAAACAAATGTTATTTTTCGACGATTTAAAACCGCCGATAAGTTCGCTTTACCCAAAAAAAATTATCCAGGGTTCGAACCCCCGAAAACGGCAAATAAAAAAATAAAAAATTATCGACGGTTTGAAATTTCCAGTAACGCCAGTGTTGCAGTGCGCCTGGAAACCCTAATCTGCAGTAGCTTTTTCAGAGGCGTTACCCGTTGTTTAAACCCTGAGAACCCCCGGAAACATAAATTAAAGCATACTCGTAAAGCACCGGCTCTAAAAATTGCTCTAACGACTGTTTCTTATTGAGCAACGGGTCTTATTGAGCAAATGCTTAATAAAAACCCTGATAAACTTGCTCTTAACAGCACCGACGCTTAGTTGAGCACCGGTGCTTTATTTATTTATTTTTTTGCGTTTCAGGCGATTTAAAAACCGCCATTAGACGCGTAAAAAAAAGTTTTGCTATAGCAGAGACATTACTAGCGATTTTAAATCGCCGATAGATTTTTTTTTTTGTTTTTTTCTTTCATTTTGTTGGCGGTTTATGACCGCTACAAAGTTTTTTTAATATTTTTCTGCATTTATTGATGGTTATAAGCCGCAACTAAGTGCAGAAAAATATTTAAAAACTTTGTGGCGTTTTTAAACTGCCATAAAGTTTATTCAGCCCATTTTTTATTGTTTATTAATTAAAATATTTATATATTAAAAAATATGAAAATGAAAGATGTGTAATGGTGAGATCCATTAAGATCTCTGGGTAGTAAAAAAGTGAGGTGTTGGGTTATAGATGAGAGGTGCTTAATAAGAACCGAATGATATGTAATGGTGGGACCCATTTAAGATATGTGAATAGTGAAAGAATGAGGTGTTGGGATAAAGATGGACTAAATAAATAAAACTTAAACAGCAAATATCCTACGTTCTACTCTGCTCCCAACTCCCAAGGAGTCTTGCCAGACAAATTCCAACAGGATTTTACTCCTACACTTTCATTCCTCATTATTATGATAATTAAATAATAAAACCAAACTCACATATTTTAGAAAAAAACACTATTTAGTTCTTAAGTAACATTTGTTTTTATATATTATTTCAATTATAACTTTATTTTTATATATATAGTGAATATACTTAAACCGACAAAGTGAATATATTTAAAAGAATGCAGGCCATTTCTTCTATACATGTTTTTTTTTACTGCATCCACATTAACGCTTTGTTTGTTTAAAGAGAGGATATATATGTGGAAAGGAAGTAGGGGAAGGGAAAAAGGCAGGAAAATGACTTGGGAAGCTGTTTGGTTGAGAATGGAAAACTATGGTACCCATGGAAAAAGTTTCCATCCTCACTTGGCGAGAAAAGTCCATTGTAGAACGTTTTCCATGAAAACCCCGTCCTCTTCTTCTCATATGGAAGCCTTACCTGTATAAATTTTATGTTCCATGACATTTTCATGTTTTAAGGTTATTGTATAATAATAATAATAATAATAATAATAATTTCAAGTATAAGGGCAAATAAGTAATTGCATATCATACTCATTTTCCTTACTCTCACTTTTTTACTTCTTTTATCTCAAACCAAACAACTCAAAAATCCTCCAACTTTCCCTTCGTTTTCTCTTTTTTTTCTTCCTTTTCTTTTCTTTCCTTCTATTTTTCTTCCTCTCATTTTCACTCTTTATCCAAACAGAGCCTAAATCAATCTAGAATATGCTTCTTTTTAGGTGGTTAGGGGATACTTTATTCACTTCCAAGGTAAACATGCAATGGTTGCATTCTAATCTTTCTCCTAACAATTTGACTTTTACAAGGATCCCCTGGAACACTTTCTTCAAAGTTGCTTTAAATGTTATTTGGAGGAATAGAAATGAAGTGGTTATTAATAGCAAGTAACACAATGCAGCTAGCATAGCTTACCAAATTAAGCTCTTGGTGATGGATATAGTGTAAGCTTATGAAGATGATAAGGGTGGTTTAAATTGATGAATTGTGATGGTTCTCTGTTGAATGGTTCTTAAAGGGGTTGTGGAGGTGCTCTTTGTGATCAGTATCAATGGGGATCCTTTTTGTTTGATTTTTCTCATAAGATTAGAATATGTTCATTACTTCATGCAGAGTTATGGGGTATTCTTCTGGGTTTGTGCTATGCTACTAGTAGAGATTTCCATAACATCATAGTGGAATTAGACTTGTCCACTGTTGTTCGGTTAATACAATTACAGTGTTAGAACACTCATCCCTGTTCTAGATTAGTGCAGGATATCAAGAAACTTATTGATGGGTGGAGCTGGAGAGGGTTCAAAAGAGGCTCGAGTAAGACCAAAAATGAAGTATGTAAGTTGAAATAGCAAAATTTCAAACATTTCAAGCAAGAATGATCACCACTGTAGGTCTTCACTTGGAAACTTTTTGTTCTACTGTTATGTGCACAATATATCAACCACCCACAACCTTCACTAGCACATGTGGCCCTAGCCCTTACTTTGGCATTCTTTACCTATCTCACTTCTCTACAAAAGTGAATATTGTAATCTTTCAAAAGTGCTTTAATTATTCTAAATTCTTAAATTCCATTCCAAGTTCTAAATGCATAGTTAGAAATGCTTCATGCTCGTAAATTGTGGAAAAGATGGACTAAAATGACCATTATCTTCATCAGATTGTGTTGAAGTATGTAGATCTTCTAACTTATAGTTATAGTCATATTCCTTGTCATTGTCATTATCTTCTACGTCATCATGCTCTTGCAAAGGGAAAGCATACATAGTTCATCCTCCATTCATGTAAAAAAAAAATCCACATCCTCACTGTCATCTTCATCATCATTGTTAAATTTCACACTCCCATCACATTCCTTCTCAACTTCACTATTTTTACCAACTTGTTTCCCTTTCCTATCATTCTCCCTTTACCCTTTTTATCACTTCAGCTTCTAAAACAGGGTGCACAAAGTAAATGTCAATTTGGTTCTTACTTACTAGTACAACATTACATATATCATTAATATTTTTATCCTCTCCAATAATCTTCAAACTAGACACAGTCCAGGGGTTTGGACACACATCAATAACATTTCTCATAGGCATGATAGTCAAACTTCTTAAATGAACTAACTAAGTCGGGTAAACAAACCAATTATACATCAACTTTGGGTAACTTACTTGATTTCCCATTTACATAAGAAATATCGCCCCTAGCATCTCTTGCAAACTTACCACCGTAGTGGAATACAATTTAAATAAATTACCCATTTCGTGAACAAAAAAATCAAACTAAGAAATAAATCAAAACATGCAAAAAAAAAAAAAGGAAATGCAACCGGTAAAAATGTTCACATACACTAAGGGTCCACCATCACTAAACAAATACCAAAACCACAACCATCAAAGAAATGAACTAGGGTCCACCACCAATAACACAAACAAGGACCACAACCAATAAAGAAATCCACAAAATCCACCATTAACGTATAAAACAAACAAGCACCGCAACAATTACCATCCATGACAGTGGGGACCATACAAAGATTTTACGACATAAAATGCCAAATAAAAAAGAATATATTTCTACTTTCGTACCTTCAACAGTTTACAAGGTTCCCTTTCCTTCTCCGTTTTTTGCCTTTTACATCTGGCTTCCACTCTAATTTCTTTCTTCTGCATCACTACCCCCTGCTTCAATTCCTTCTACTCCAACTTCTATAATTTCTTTAACCGCAGACGAAATTACATGTCTATTCGGTTGAATGGGAAGAAAATAAACGAGAGTGAATTTTGGAAACCCTAATCTCTCAATATTTTTCTTCTTCTACATAAAAGCTAACATGTCCTAAAAATATTTATTGTGAGGAACTGACATGGTCATAAATTGTAACACAAGCCACGAAAATACACGAGATAAATGTCTTTGCCACGTAAATCACTTGAGATGATTGTAACGAACACAAGTTAACATAAAAATGAACTTTTCTCACAAAAATAACCGTCAATGTCAAAAACAATTTTTTTATTAGGGACTAATGTATTTCAATATGATTTTATCGGGGATGAATTTGAGACTATACTCAATTATTATTCAGCATTGCTAAGATCCAAAGCCAGTGTGCCGACTTGTAACAATGATTGTTGTTTTTTATTATATATATGAAAAAAGTAAACACAAAAAATTTTATTGGTTATAATTTTTATTTTTTTTTGGTCAATTATTGGTTATAATTTAGTATACACTTCATTCTATCTCTACAAAGTTGGGATGCTACGGGTGCTACACGTTGGTTACGCATGTGCTGGCTACCTGAACCTGAACTCCTTTGTCGACCAATGGCCAACCTAAAACTTTGCATAAAAGGATACTTCATAGTTGGCCACATCAATATGCCCCCACCATAAAGCATAAAAATTCTCATTTGCAAGTCCCACCGCACCGACCTTACACACACCACAACTCAACTCTATCGTTTTTCTCTTATCTGCTTTGGGTTGGTTGGGAGACATTAGACTTTCTGCCAAAGTTTTTTATTTTTTGCTGTTAAAATTACTCAGTCAACAAGCAAACCTAAAATGTACAACGTTTAATATAACCAAACATTTTTAGGAACAAGATTAAAATGTTGATGATGTTAATCCAATCCAATATATGGCCAAATGACAAAATGAAAGAAAAAGAAAAAATAAAATCTTAACTGATAGAACTTTGTACCAGCGACTACCATGAACACTTACCGACGGTCACTTACTCACAATAGCACAACTCTCATTTTTTAAGTTTTTCATCTACATTGTTATAGTCGCACATTTTCACATGGTCCAAATTAAATGCGGCACATGACCAGGTGATAGAATCCTTCCCAGTACCAAAGAAAGCAATAACTCATGCATCAAAGCTTATGATCTAACCCTTTTTCCCCTTGTATGGTTAAAAACCTAAGAAAAACATTAAATTGTAGCATAGTTACAAACAATATGTAGCTCCAATTGGTTCGGTACTTATAATAAATCCCAGGAGGACTACCTATCTGAGTTTATGTACTCTAACATGTTATCAAAGAGTACAGACTACAGAGAGGCCAAGACGGGTAAGAAAATATGTGCACCCTTTAACATATGGTAGAAAAAAATTGTTTTTTTAATAGTCAAATTACAACAAGCAAGTGGACTCAAAACTACCAAAGGATCCATGAATGACCACTCAATGACTTGCTCGTATTGAGTGGCTGCATTTACCCATGTGTAATCTCGCGTCATACCCCTTTTCATCAATCCCTCCCATGAAGACTTATATTCATTAAATGTTTGAATAGCATATCTTAAAGCCTGTCAAAATTAACACAAGTTAAGACCACAACGACAACAACAAATACCAAAAAAAAAAAGGATGAGGAGAAACCGTATAGAATGGTCATAGGTATGGAAATTGGAGAAAAGTTCATTAGTTCAACATATTAATCCACCATAGACAGAATGAAATGCAATTGCAAGAGTTTCCTTAATGTGTTAGTGACTTGGTAATCCTGAGGCTGACTCAAGAAGCCGCCCAAAATTAGAAATTACTCATGTCTAGTCCCTACCAGGAACCATTTCATTAGCCATACCAAACCCGACCAATGATGTCATCAGTGTCTGCTAAGAATTTAGCCTTATGTAGAACAATGAGCTAGACAAGAAGTGATTTTGATAGAAATCATGTTTTATCCATATTAGTCTATAAATTGACTTCTATCCGAAGATGGCCCCCTTCCCCAATGCACAAAAAAGAAAAAGGAGTATGACGAGAGCTCTCACCACTACAAACTTATGTTGCAAACTTTTGTGATAATCAACAAGACAGATACTAGAAAATGCCACATTAATTTGTAAAAGACAAACGGAAAGGAAATGACCACGTGCAAATCAAGCTTACCACTAACATGCTCTCCTTTGTTAGGGGAGAAAACGTCCTCCTGTCAGTGAAGTTCAAAACAATGTCAAACAGTTTGAAATGAGCATATTCATATTGTATTATTAGTAAAATCCCCCGGCATTGCAGCATTACCTCTGCCATTGCCATGGGGAAAAAGTAGCAGGAATTAATAGATTTAGAAAGCTAACCATTAAAATTTTATTCATAATTGAAGGCATGGTTTATATATCCAGAAAACTAAGTTTGAATAAATACCATTCTATTTGAATAAATGCCCCTTCTTTTTTGTTAACTTCAATATCTATTTTTCCCCTTTACTACATTCATAAAAAATGTCATAGCTTACTTTTGAGTTCCAACATAAATACATGCCTTTAGGAACAAAAATCTAAACCAGCTGCATGCTGGCTGTCACCTTTTTATGCAGGCTTGGCACAGGCTATTGGGAGTTTAACTGATTGCTGTGTTATACTTGTACAAATTTAAATTCTTTCTAATCAGAACTAGAAGGTTTCTAACTGCCTTGATTCGCAGCAGCAAATTTAAATATACAGAGCCATGATTATCATGCAGGTTCCATCTTTTTATTACCCAATAACTATGTTAGTTTCACTCGGACCATAGACTTGTAAGGTTTATTTAGTGGAAAATGGCAATTTAATAGTAGAGAGAGAGAATACAAACTCATGAACAACATACCCTGTGCCTTCAGCATCTCCTCCTTCAGCATATGGATTAAAATTTTGAACAGTATCCTGCAAAAGTGCAAAACATGAAAGAGAAAGGCTCAAGGCAAAGAAATCATATTGAACTGGTCAATAAATACATTTTCTTGACTTACTCTTAGTCCCCCAGTTTCATGAACAACTGGTATAGTTCCATATCTCATGGCATATAACTGATTTAGTCCACAGGGCTCAAATGTGGATGGCATTAACAGTATATCAGCGCTGACCATACCAGGAATATAGTAAGAAAGCATAATTGATGCAGAAACATTAAAACAGTAAGAAAAATTTAAATGACCTTGCAATTGTTCTAGAAGGACTTATAAATTTTGGATTGCCCTGCAGTTACTCTATGAGAAATTGGAACATTAAATCCAACCCAACCCCGAAATTTATCTTTATAAGTCAACTCTGTTGCTCTCATCCAGTCTTCATAAATAGGGTTTCCTGAACCAAGCATTACCTGAAAAAAAAAATTAAAAAAAAAAATAACTAGACACTGTCAAGTGTCAACCATATGAGGCCACTAATACAATACAACATATTCCTCAGAGATTATACTTATACCTATCAATTAGAATTTGTGGGGCCTCAATTTTGCACTCAAATAAAATTATTCATACAAGGAAAGAAGTTGTATTTGTAAAAATGATCAATCATTTGGACTTTTTTCTATTATGAATCAAGATGCTTAAAATTTTATATAGCAGGTACTTATATTCTGCATTTTCTTAAGATATATTTTATACCCTACCAGTAAACATGGCCTACAAATAGGTATCACTGCACCATGGATTTAAATTATTAGGCAAAGTAGATGTGTTTATAGAACTAATTTACAAAATCACTTACAAACTGAACATCATCTTCCATGAGCTCTGGAATTGCCGAGCGAATCAGGTCAATACCTTTCTGGTAGTCAAGTCTTCCAATGAATCCAATCTACAAGTTTCAGCTATAATCAATAACAGAAAGAGTAAAAAATAATTTTACGAAGCAGATAATAAAAATTTACCAATGGACATTCAGGCCTCACTGGAAGACCCAATTCCTTTTGCAAAGAAATCTTGCATTTGACCGGTCCATTACAGTTTATAGATAACTGAGATAAGACAAGTTCAACTAGAGAGATAAGGGACGGGTGATGAAGGAAGAGATTAAAGCAACCTTCCCAGAAAGGTCATCAGCAGAATAGTTGCAAGCAATGTGTTGATCAGATGAGGGGTCCCATTCAGTAACAACAATTCCATTTGTGATCCCTAGTCAATAATAAAAATGTCACAAGTTTGAGCACCAAGGCACATCATTTAGTAAAGAATTAACAACATAGTTTCTTGTTTTACTTTCTCAATTTCCATATATTGACTCATACAACTACTTGTACAAGTGAATGCATAAGGCAGGGTCATGAGAAAAGAAACTCCTGGACTTAGTACTGATTAGGAAAATAACAATTCCTCTGTTGCTAAATTTATGAAATCAAATTGGGCTGTTATTCAGAAAATAAATCAGTGGAACTTCAACAATTTTCTTTTGATAATACAAACCAATATAATTACAACAGATTCTATGACACAAGTCAAGATTAGAAAACAAATGAACAAATACACAGCTTTGATACGTCCACAGCAGCATTAGTATTTTTCCAAATGCATTACCTAACTGACTTGTAAAAATTTATTTGAGCAACACAGCATGAAGGAAAAACAAAAGGGAAAATGCATTGAACCCTCATTAACTGCGGCCTTTTCCCTTTGGCAGATAGGCCCCTTGGTATTCAATTCCAGTAATTAGCCTCCTTCAACTTTGAATTACACCAGAATAGCCAGTTTTATCTGTTTTCTGTCACTCAATTTGGCTCCACTACTACACATGTTTGAATACTAACAACAACCTATCTATAAATTCTGACATCCGAAAATTTATTTGCAGAAACCAAAGTCTTCTGTACATTGTCATTCCACATGAACAAATTATAGCAATTAACAATTAATCAAAACTGAGGTGGGATATTGCAGAAATTGAAAGTTGCAGGGGTTTCTATGCATTCTTTTGGTAAAAAAAACTTGCAAACAGATATACAAATATGCAAATCTTCGAACGAATTTCATTAGAAGACCTCTAATCACATTAGTGTCTCAAATTTGTGACAGTAGTTATTTGCCATCAAACCCAGTTAACATGAAAGATTGCTTTCAAATAGGATGTTATTCATAACAGAGTAAAATATATAGATATGCAATGATTGTTAAACTGAGATAATCGCAAGGTCCCAGGATAAAAAGAATAACGAAATCTGTTATTCACCCTGTTGGTTAAAGGTATAAAATATAACCTGAAACTTTATTGGTGACAAGCATTTTCACTGAAGAGAATTATTTGCCCCAAACATGGGTTTAACTAGCTCAAATAATTAAAGTTCCTTCAGGAGTATAAACCTAAAATGTACAACGTTCAAAAGACCATAACTAAACATTTTTAGGAACACGATTCAAATGTTGATGATGTTAATCCAATCCAATATATGGCCAAATGACAAAAGGAAAGAAAAAGAAAAAAGAAAATCTTAACTGATAGAACTTTGTACCAGCGACTACCATGAACATTTGCATTTCCCTTATTATTCTAATGACATCATCTTTTCATGCAGAAAAGAATTAACTTATGACAACTGACAAGGATAGATTCCCAGTTGGTGGGAGATGACTTTCATTTGATTGAGAATGAGAATATGTTTTTAAGAACACAGCAACCTGTCACTCCCTCTGCTGTCACCCACACAAACAAATGTCCAGCCCTTGTACGTCCAAATTTAATGTTTTCATTACATCTACTGAAGGACAGAACAGAACAGATACCTATGTTACTCCAATCACCAAACATGCAGCACCATAAAGGAAAGACAGTAACAACAGTGCTTCATAAGTAGAAAGTATATTACAGTAAACATCTGGAATCTGTAATTTTGCACAAATTGAGCAAATCTCACATGAGTTGTATGAGATCAGAAAACATGATCAGACCAGGGGCCAGATAATAACTCAATGGTATGCAATTTCCATCAAGTAAAAAGAGAGAAATTGAAAAAAAAAAAAAAAAAAAAAAAACTGATGAAGAAGAAGCAAACCGAAACCCCAATTACATACACATACCGGTTTTCCCCCATTTACACAGAAGATGTATGCTCTGCACTTTTTTAGATAAAAACAAGAAGCTAAGAATCCCCCAGAGAAGGGACAAAAACATAAACCAATAAAAAAAAAGGTGCCATTTTTTCTTCTTGTTCATAACTTTTTTTTTCCTTCTAAAAATGCAGTGTTGGAATGTTGAGTTCAATAGGCCATGCATTTGAATCCGCTGCAAACCCACAACCAAATAACAAACAAAACCGCGCAAACAAACAAATCGAGCACCAACACCACCCACACATGTTTCTTCCATATATGCTTGGCCTTCTGGCGATCGTTGCCGGCGACCTTAGCAAGCGACACCGAAACGACGTCGTCAGAGACATCAAGCATTGCTGCAGCAGCAGCGTCTTTGCCATCCATCATCATCGTCGTTCCATTGGCATCAACGAGCCTCTTCTTCTTCTTCAACCCTTCAATGGGTGGTTTCTCGAGGAGAGGCAGGGTGGTTGCTGATCTAACGGAATCGGAGGATTGAGAGTCGAAATTGAGGGCTTCGCGGCAAACGGAATCGAATTGGGATTGGAGAGAGAAAGGGGCGAAGTGTTTGGAAGCATCGAGGGTTTCACGGAAAGAGGATCTGATGTGGTTGAGGAAGGAGAGGGTTTGGGCTTTGAGGAGATGGGAATCGAAGATAGCGAAGAAGACGAAAGGAGGGTCGATGAGGAAAGTGTAGGTGCGGTTGTTGACGGTGTGGGAGAAGAGGGAGTGGTTAGGAGGGGTTTGGTTGAGGCATTGAGAGGCTAAAGATTCCAAATTTGGTGATTCTTTGGAACCATTGTGGTGGTGTGCCAAGATGGTGGTTGATCTTGCAATGCAAGCATAGTGGATCAACTCTGGATTCCAAATCATGGCTTCAGCACCCATCTGTCTATTCTGACCAAGATTGTTGGGATTGGGATCCAGAGAGACAAAAGGGGATTTTCAATTTCTGCGTTTGGGTTTAGGTATGGTCATTGTGGATTTAGGGTTTTGGTTTCAATTTTCATTTCATTTGGGATGGAAATAAAGGGAGGAAGAAAGGAATGAAATGATTGATGAAAAGGGAAAAATAAAAACAAAAACAGAAACAGAGTGTCTGTGAGGGAAAGGGAAAGAGGCGATTGGATTGGGTGCCCAACCAAAGCCAACTGTTCCTGTCGTTACCGGTAAATTTACCAATTCGTCCTAACTCATCATCTATCTATCTACTTTCTCTTTCTATGGCTCCCCACTTTTTTATGAACGTGCATGATGAAAATGGACGCAATCTTACATCAAAATCATACGTGCATTATTTTTCCTTACCCTTTCATACTTGTTCTTCAGGGTGAGGTGAGACATGTTAGATGTCTAACATAAACAGGCTTAAGTCTATTCAACACAACACTGACCTCATTTATTACCAATGAAAATTTTAGGCTCACTTTACCTTTTTTTTTTAAAGAAAATGGAAATTAAGTTGGTTCTAAAGTTTGTTAAAACTAAAATGAAAGTTTATAAATAAGTTAATAAACTTCGATTTTATAATTTCTAAAATGATATGACATTTTATAATACATCATATTAACATGTAATTGCCACAAAAAAGACAAAGAAAGCCACCAAAAAAAACATTAACATGTACTAGTAATTACTAATAAACTATATGAATATCATAAAAAAAAAAGCGTTGACATTTGGAACATTTTTCTTTTACAAAATATCCAACAGCGACATAACTAATCATGGGTTGCGTCCAATATAGTTACTTTGATGTCATCAAGTATTTCTCTAAGGAGAAAAACTAATAACACATTCTTTTCAATAGATTTTATATTATTAAAAGTGAAATTGATGTTAATTTCATTAAATAAAAAATAAATCTCACTCTATTTAAAAGAACCTACATAAATTTTATCTAATGATACATTAAAACAAATATGAAATAGAGATTAGTACTTTACTCATATGTAATCACTAGCATTTTTCATGATAAATCTCACCTTACTGATCGTCCAGGGATAGAATGTCAAAGAGATGCAGAGATAAAAAAATATCGATGCATCTTGCAAATTGTGTCGGTCACTTGCTCACGATAGCACAGCTCTCATTTTTTTAAGTTATTTTATCTACGTTGTTATAGACGCACATTTTCACATGGTCCAAATTAAATGCGGCACATGACCAGGTGATAGAATCCTTCCCAGTACCAAAGAAGGCAATAACTGATGCATCAAAACTTATGATCTAACCCTTTTTTCCCTTGTATGGTTAAAAACCTAAGAAAAACATTAAATTGTAGCATGGTTACAAACAATATGTAGCTCCAATTGGTTCGGTACGTATAATAAATCCCAGGAGGACTACCTATCTGAGTTTATGTACTCTAACATGTTATCAAAGAGTACAGACTACAGAGAAGCCAAGACGGGTAAGAAAATATGTGCACCCCTTAACATATGGTAGAAAAAAATTGTTTTTTTAATAATCAAATCAGTGTGTGTTTAGTTTACTGTAAAACCACGTTTCAAACGTGGATCCTGACTAACGCTACTCTCTATAGCGTTTGTTTGTATCCACGTTTAAAACGTGATTTTGCAATAAACCAAACACACTATACAACAAATGGACTCAAAACTACCAAAGGAAAAAGGCCTCGTTCCAGTTATCAGTCTGCCATGATAATTATGAACACGAAAATTCTGTGTGTAACCTTGATATTGAAAGAAAATCCTGTGTTGATCTTTTATGCTTTATGCAAAACTTCATTTCAGATTTCAGCAATAGGGTGGATCCATGAATGACCACTCAATGACTTGCTCGTATTGAGTGGCAGCATTTACCCATGTGTAATCTCTCGTCATACCTCTTTTCATCAATCCCTCCCATGAAGACTTATATTCATTAAATGTTTGAATAGCATATCTTAAAGCCTGTCAAAATCAACAGAAGTTAAGACCACAACGACAACAACAAACACCAAAAAAAGAACAAAGAAAGAAAGAAAGAATGAGGAGAAACTGTATAGAATGGTCATAGGTATGGAAACTGGAAAAAAGTTCATTTGGTCAACATATTAATCCACCATAGACAGAATGAAATGCAATTGCAAGAGTTTCCTTAATTTGTTAGTGACTTGGTAAGTCTGTTCTTGAAATCCTGAGGCTGACTCAAGAAGCCGCCCAAAATTAGAAATTACTCATGTCTAGTCCCTACCAGGAACCATTTCATTGGCCATACCAAACCCGACCAATGATATCACGAGTGTCTGCTAAGAATTTAGCCTTTTGTAGACCGATGAGCTAGGCAAGAAGTGATTTTGATAGAAATCATGTTTTATCCATATTAGTCTATAAATTGCTTTCTATCCAAAGATGGTCCCTTTCCCCAATGAACAAAAAAGAAAAAGGAGTACAACAAGAGCTCTCACCACTACAAACTTATGTTGCAAACTTTTGTGATAATCAACAAGACAGATACTAGAAAATTCCACATTAATTTGTATAAGACAGACAACATAGGATTTTTTAGATTGAAATGTTAGGATTCTGTCAAAGCAAAACATGCTTATATATAAAAGCAATGAATTTGAACAAACAGGAAATGGCACACATGCAAATCAAGCTTACCACTAACATGCTCTCCTTTGTTAGTGGAGAAAACGTCCACCTGTTAGACAAGTTCAAAACAATGTCAGACAATTTGAAATGAGCATATTCATATTGTATTAAATCCCCGGGCATTGCAGCATTACCTCTGCCATTGCCATGGGGAAAATGGCAGGAATCAATAGATTTAGAAAGCTAGCCATAAAAATTTAATTCACAATTGAAGGCATGGTTTATATTTGCAGAAAACTAAGTTTGAATAAATGCCACTCTATTTGAATAAATGCGCCATTTTTTTGTTGACTTCAATATCTATTTTTTCCCCTTTACTACATTGATAAAAAAAAAGTCATAGGTTAGTTCTGAGTTCTAACATAAATACACGCCTTTAGGAACAAAAATCTCAACCAGTTACATGGTGGCTGTCACCTTTTTATGCAGGCTTGGAACAGGCTATTGGGAGTTTTAACTGATTTCTGTGTTATACTTGCATTACTTATACAAATTTAAATCCTTGCTAATCAGCACTAGAAGATTTCTAACTGCCTTGATTCACAGCAACAAATTTAACACCCCATTTGTTTTACAATTGGGACTCTTCCAAACGTATATTTGGCCAAAAGTAACAACTAGCCTCCGTTGATCAAACGTATGTTTAGAATTTCTCCAACTATAAAACAAACAGACTCTAAATATAAAGAGCCATGATCATCATGCAGGTTCCATTTTTTATTACCCTATAATTATGTTAGTTTCACTCAGACCATAGAGTTGTAAGGTTTATTCAGGGGAAAAATGGCAATTTAATAGTATATATATATATATAGAGAGAGAGAGAGAGAGAGAGAATCTAAACTCATGAACAACATACCCCGTGCCTTCAGCATCGCCTCCTTCAGCATATGGATTAAAATTTTGAACAGTATCCTGTAAAACATGAAAGGGAAAGGCTCAAGGCAAAGAAATCATATTGAACCAGTCAATAAATACATTTTCTTGACTTACTCTTAGTCCCCCAGTTTCATGAACCACTGGTATAGTTCCATATCTCATTGCATATAACTGATTTAGTCCACAAGGCTCAAATGTGGATGGCATTAACAGTATATCAGCGCTGACCATACCAGGAATACAGTAAGAAAGCAAAATTCATGCAGAAACATTAAAACAGTAAGAATATTTTAAATGACCGTGCAATTGTTCTAGAAGGACTTATAAATTTTGGATTACCCTGCAGTTATTTTATGAGAAATTGGAACATTAAATCCAACCCAACCCCGAAATTTATCTTTATAAGTCAACTCTGTTGCTCTCATCCAGTCTTCATAAATAGGGTTTCCTGAACCAAGCATTACCTGAAAAAAAAAATTAAAAAAAAAATAACTAGACACTGTCAACCATATCAGCCAAGTAATATAATACAACATGTTCCTCAGATTATACTTATACCTATCAATTAGAATTCGAGGAGCCTCAATTTTGCACTCAAATAAAATTATTCATACAAGGAAAGAAGTTGTATTTGTTAAAATGATCAATCATGTGGGCTTTTTCTATTATGAATCAAGATGCTTAAAATTTTATATGGCAGGTACTTATATTCTGCATTTTCTCAAGATATATTTTATACCCTACCAGTAAACATGGCCTACAAATAGGTATCACTGCACCATGGATTTAAATTATTAGGCAAAGTAGATGTGTTTATAGAACAAATTTAAAAAATCACTTACAAACTGAACATCATCTTCCATGAGCTCCGGAATCGCCGGGCGAATCAGGTCAATACCTTTCTGGTAGTCAAGTCTTCCAATGAATCCAATCTACAAGTTTCAGCTATAATCAATAACAGAAAGAGAAAAAATTATTTGACCAAGCAGATAATACAAACTTACCAATGGACATTCAGGCCTCACTGGAAGACCCAATTCCTTCTGCAAAGAAATCTTGCATTTGACCTGTCCATTACAGTTTATAGATAACTGAGATAAGACAAGTTCAACTAAAGAGGTAAGGGAGAGGTGATGAAGAAACAGATTAAAGCAACCTTCCCAGAAAGGTCATCAGCAGAATAGTTGCAAGCAATATGTTGATCAGATGAGGGGTCCCATTCAGTAACATCAATCCCATTTGTGATCCCTAGTCAATAATAAAAATGTCACAAGTTTGAGCACCAAGGCACATCATTTAGTAAAGAATTAACAACATAGTTTCTTGTTTTACTTTCTCAATTCCCATATATTGATTCATACAACTACTTCTACAAGTAAATGCATAAGGCAGGGTCATGAGAAAAGAAACTCCTGGACTTAGTACTGATTAGGAAAATAACAAATCCTCTGTTGCTAAATTTATGAAATCAACTTGGGCTGTTATTCAGAAAATAAATCAGTGGAACTTCAACAATTTTTTTTATAATACAAACCAATATCATTACAACAGATTCTATTGCACAAGTCAAGATTAGAAAACAAATGAACAAATACACAGCTTTGATATGTCCACAGCAGCATTTTTCCAAATGCATTACCTAACTGACTTGTAAAAAGTTATTTGAGCAACACAGCATGAAGGAAAAACAAAAGGGAAAATGCATTGAACCTTCATTAACTGAAGCCTTTTCCCTTTGGTAGATAGGCCCCTTGGTATTCAATTCCAGTAATTATCCTCCTTCAACTTTGAATTACACCAGAATAGCCAGTTTTATCTGTTTTGTTACTCAATTTGTCTCCACTACTACACACATGCTTGAATACTAACAACAACCTATCTATAAATTCCTACATCAGAAAATTTATTTGCAGAAACCAAAGTCTTCTGTACATAGTCATTCCACATGAACAAAATATAGCAATTAACAATCAATCAAAACTGAGGTGCGATATTGCAGAAATTGAAATTTGCAGGGGTCTCTATGCATTCTTTTGGTAAAAAAAAAAACTTGCAAATAGATATACAAATATGAAAATCTTCTAACGAATTTCATTAGAAGATCTCTAATCATATTAGTGTCTCAAATTTGTGACAGTAGTTATTTGCCATCAAACGCAGTAAACATGAAAGCTTGCTTTCAAATAGGATGTTATTCATAACAGAGTAAAATATATAGATATGCAATGATTGTTAAACTGAGATAATCACAAGGTCCCCGGATAAAAAGAACAACGAAATCTGTTATTCACCCTGTTGGTTAAAGGTATAAAATATAACCTGAAACTTTATTGGTGACAAGCATTTTCACTGAAGAGAATTATTTGCCCCCAACATGGGTTTAACTAGCTCAAATAATTAAAGTTCCTTCAGGAGTATAAACCACATATCATCGATTTGAAAATTCTTAAGCCATAATTAAACCTTTCATGTATGAACTTGAAAATGTATGCTACAAGGGGAAAAAAATGTCAAAAACATACCACTGAGAATACTTTTTCGACTGCTTAATAGCTCATGTAGACCATATCCACCTTCACTAGTTGTTATCTCCCAGGAATAGCCCTAGAAAAGGGAGGCAGCTCTTTACACATTGCACATTCTTACACGCTAAATACAAGATAAATTTTTTGTACAAAGATTGTTATGAACTTATGATACTATAGTTATTACAACAAATTGATGCAAGCTTAACATATGGGCGATTAAAAAATTGTAAAATTAGTATATAAAACAACAAAAAGAAAAAATATATGATAAGCAGGATTATGACCTTGCTTACTGTTACTATCCGGTCAGCTGTAACAATGGCACCTTTGAGAAAATTGACAGCTTCACCAGGGTCAAGAGCATGCGTCCTTGCCCATGTAGGGAACACCCATTCCAATGCTCCAAGCCATTCTGGAGGTAGCCCCAAATTACTATATGTAATTGCAGGTTCCACTCCCTAACATATAATTCTATCAGCTTCTTTGTTGATATAACAAGACTAAACAACTTAAGATGTGAGGTACACTATCTAAGAATTTATAATAACTGATTCTATAGGTCAATACTCACACAGTTTCATCCGGAACCCTTATGTTAAAAACTTTTTGAATTAATATAAATTACATTTAGCTAAGCATTATGCACCCTATTTGTGGCATCACAGATCGAAGACAACATCACCTTCTAAGTCTGTTCACTAAAACAAATGAGCATATTCGATATGCATGCAAAGCCCTGCCAATAAATGTGAAAACTACCAATATGATAGTTTTGTTTACATGTCTATAAACTTCAAAATAAATCCCATCTAGGAATGGTGTTTGGTTGTTGGTTGTCAGTATAAACTTCAAATAAAAGTAATAAAATTTCAGTTCTTAACAATGTATTTGTTGTTATCATAGGCCATTCAGGATCTATTGGTTTAATTTCTAGAATGTGACTTAATAATAGTCAATAAGAGGCTGCTAAGCTGAAGGCATATGGGTGAAAAGCATAAAACAAAACAGAACTCATAGGGACCCTTGTTCTGTTGTTGAAAGCTTGAAAGCTCATTTAAGAAAGCATAGAGATCACAGCATAATGTTATTGCCGCTGTTCTTAGTACTACTTAAAAAAAAAAACAAATAAATAAAAAATGAATTAACTTACCTGGTGTGCAATATTATGAATCACTAATATACTACGTGCATCCTTGTATACCCCATGTGGACGATATTTCGCTGCCAAAAGTCTGCAACACAATCAAAGTACCATACTCATCCTCAATAAGACAATATCAACACAGACAGAATAATGATTAAAATTTAAAATGTGAAAATCCACGTGCCATAAGGAAGTCTAATAATAATTTAAAAGAAAGAAAAGTCTAGTTTCCAAATAAATAACACATTGCAGGACATCATGGAGTCATAGGGAGAAAGATAGTCATTAATAAAGAAAAAAATTGACCGAAATAGTATGCTCAGGGGAAAGACACAGATTCTAATCTATCTCTTCTCTGCCTCTGGAAAGAAAAAGAGGGGGAGAAACAGAGATAATGTTAATTAAAAAGATGAATAAATGTAGGCCTACATACACTGGGACTAGGCTGGCATGCCAATCATTAACAAGGAATAAACATTTTTCTCCATAAGTGAACCCTCCCAATGGAAGCACCAAAGGGGCTTCACATGCTGCATGGCAAAGTAAAGTGAACCGAAACTGTAAAACCAAATGAGAAGGAAAATTATCATTATTCATGAATATAAGAGATGGAAATAGAATACTAATCTAGCATCAAAGCTAGAATTAAGATCATAATTATACCTGATTATCCCCAAAAGACCCGTACATGTCCCCATATGGATTGCCTGGTCTATGGAAAGAGGGGTGATCTACAAACACCTAAAACAATGAGGCAGTGCTGAGTATAAGTAATCAAATGGTTTAGATTTAGAACAACCCAAGCCAAGAGTAGCAAATTCGTACATACCCAATCAACACCATCCCTGTACTCATGGAAAAAGCCAACTTCTTGAGCACCTCCATAGCAATGTACTTTGATGCAGCATTCAAGATCAACAGCACCAGAAAACTTATTATCCTGGGGAGTACCATTTATGTATCTGGGAGAGATAACCATGACACGATGTCCACGAGCTGCTAATGCTATTGGCAGAGAACCACAAACATCTGCAAGGCCACCAGTCTTTGAATAAGGTGCAGCTTCGGCAGTAACGAAAACAATGTTGTAGGAAACTCTAGTCTGAGCTTTGTCTTCTTCTATATTCTCAGTCTCGGATTCTTCAACTTCATCGCTAGTTGAATCTTCCTCAGTCACGTTCCCTGCATGTGAATATGAACTCTTCCCAAGTCAAAAATCATAAAACACCAAAAATCTTTGCCATTGTAACATAAGCACACCAGTTTTTGAATTCAATGAAACAAGGGAATTTAACTGAACAAAATTAGAAGAAGGAAATGAAATAGGAAGGCACCAGAGTCAGGAATCAAGCGAAAGCCGATTAGATAGCCAAAAGCGTCCATTTCCCGAGCTAATACGAGAGCCTTTTCTTCTTTACGGTTTTCGTCTTGGAAAGCAAAAGGTTCGTCTTGTGAAGCGGTGGCACCGCCTTCGGAGTCGCCGGGAAATGATCGCAAGGTGGCATTCTTAGTTGCTGTTTTGAGCAGAGAGGGGAAAGGCAGTTGCGTTATCAACCGTGAAGGTTGAGTTGGCGGTGATGATGTGCGCGGATAGAGAAGGAGACGAGCAAGTTCCAGAGACTCCATGCGTTATGAGAGAGAAGAGAAGTCCAATGATGGAGGAAAGGGATCGTGAACAGAAAAGGAAAAGAAAAAAGAGGTAGAGCAGAGTGCACACATCACGTGACGTGTGAGATAGATTTGGAAAGAGAAGATAAGAGAAGAGAATGCGTTGCGTCAGATCCAGAAAAAGCGCCAAGACCCAAAACAAGTCTAGATATTCGCTCCATCCATCTACATACAGGTATACTAGTACTACCATTCCCTTCTTCTTCAGTCTTAATAGAGCTTTTGAATTTATCTCTATGTAAGTGATTGGACAAGTTTCTGAAAACTGAAAATAGCTTTTATGGCTATAAGTTATTTTTAGCTTATTTTTAATGAATTTTTAGAGTAATTTATTGAATAGCATATACAAAATTTAAGTATTAAATCTTTAATTTTTATCTATTTTTTAAGAATTTAATCGATTTATCAAATAAAAAATTATATTATAAGCACGCATTTAGGTTATCTGCATCCCACCGCCCCGTTCTTTTACCATTCATAGATTTTAAATGGGTCTCACCATTACACATTATCGAATTATTATTAAGTACCTACCATCTCCATCCCAGCACCTTACTTTGTTATTATTCATATATCTTAAATGGGTCCTACCATTACACATCATTCATTATTTATATTTTATAAATTTTTAATTTAAAAATATTTTAATTAATAAATAATAAATTAATATTAAATAAAGAAAACCATGAATGATATATTTCACACAAAAAATAATTAAAAATTAATTAAATAATAAAAACATGTAGTGACGGTTCAAAATCGTCACTAGAGGTAATGAAAATAAATAAATAAATAAAGCACGTGTGCAAGGCTGCACACGTTACTTTTTCTCAGCTTTTGGTCAGAAAATTCAGAAGTGGTATTTGGCTTAAATAAGCACTAAAACAAAATTTGCTCCATCGCTATTTATCTTTAGTTTATTGTGCAACGTGTCAGAAAATGCATCTAAGCACACAGCACACGGCGGTGCAGATGCTCTTAGTTAAGTCATTTTCTCAAAAGCACCCAAGTTATTTACTCTTGTAGCAAGTTCTATTGGGTTAGGAGTCAGGAGTTTAATAAGTAATTGAGTATACATTTCAAAAAATTCTACAATATTATTTAATGATGTGTTATCATATTATTTTATAAATATGATACTCCATATATTATTAAATTTAATAAATGAATCAAACAATTGTGCGTTACCGTGAAAATTGACTATGATCCAAACGAACTTTACCTGCAAGATTAAGCCATCTAATCACTACTTCAGAGACCATAATGTAAAACATTTTTACATTGATAATATAAATCTATTATATCCTAAAAAAAATGGACAACTTTTATTAAAAATATAGTAATAATTAATATTATAAATGCAAATCTAAAAAAATATTATATTTAATATTATAAATATAAATATTTTAGTTTTATATAAAAATATTTTATTTGTGAGTTTTCTAATCAATGTATGTAAAACACTAGCCAGTAGGATTCCTTTAAAATTTAAGTAACGTTTTTAAAATTTATTGATATCGACAGAATCATGAGAGGAGATTGATGACTATTCCATCCTTCTGAACTTTGTGAAATACGGTTTCACTTTTTTGTTGTTATTTCAGTACTTTATTGTGGTATTTCAGTAGTTTTTTGTTCCAGTTGTTTTTAGTTTAACTGTTTGCTATCTTAGGGGTCGTTCGGGGTGGTTGTGAGTTTTCAGTTTTTGTTTTTTTAAAATTTTCAATCAAGTTTTTACAACTCAAAAACAAAAACTGAAAAATCATTTTTTGTGGTTTTCAAAATGTTTGTTTTGAAAACCACGGAACACGTTTTCAATTTTTGTTTTTGAATTGTAAAAACTTGATTGAAAATTTTTAAAAACCAAAAATTGAAAACACGCAACCACCTCGAACGGCCCCCTAGTTCATTAGTTAGAATTAGCCGTTTCTTTTCAGTTACTTTACTTTTCACTTAGAATTTTGTACATAATACATAGATAGCTAAAAAAATTTTGGGAATCATAGAAAAAAATTTCTTGAGGAAATTGGTTGAAAAGAAATCAGATTTCAGTAAGTGTTCTGAGTCTAGGACAGCTGAGTGAACTGAACAATGATGAGAAAAAAGAAAAATGTGGTTGAATTCATAATGAAATAGGATTAGGATATTAGTGCATGATAATTAAGCAAGACAATTAATTGTAACAATATATGATATAATCAAGGAAATTAGCCAGAAAGCCAGTGAGTGTGTGAACGCATAAACAGATTGAGAGTTTCATTGTTAATTGTCAGTTGATATTGCTTGAGTTTTTAGTTCTGCTACTGCACAGAGTTCGTACAGAGAGTTCATCATTTAGAACGAACACTTACTAATTTTAGAAACTTCTCTGAAGCGGACGAAGACGACGAAAAGCTGCGGAAGCGGATTTCTTCATTTCTTCTCCACTTTTGTGATTGTAATGGCTACCATGAGTAGCTAAACTTTTCTCTTGGGATTGAATGTAGTCGATTCGAACTCGGATGCATTCTGGTGATATTTATATATAGTAATCTTGTTTCTATTCAATATTGGTATTCTCGTTCTGTTCTTATTGCTTGATCCTATCTTATCAATAGATTCTCGGTTTCAATTTTTAGATCTAACTGGAAAGTATTTTTGAAAATCCAATCTGAACGAAAATACTCTGTGTATTGTAATACTAGGAATAAATTTCAATATATTGATTGCTTATAACACCTGAACGTAATGATGGATAATCTGTTGAATATTTGAGGAATCAATATTCAGGGATTAATCTTATGAATTTTATATCCGATGGATCAATATAGATGATTTTGTGTGTTGCATCAGTATTGTTAGTTTCGAATGTTATGTGTATTTATTTAACAAGAATACAGGCGAGTGAAATAGATGAAATTCAATCCTAGCTTCTCCTGTTGAAATCTCTCTTAATGTTTAGATTGCTCTTTATTACTTTTATGCAATTTTAATTTAGTTGTTACAAAAATTAATCATGAACCTATCCATTTCTTCTGTATATATACTTAATGAGCCAAACTCTGAACTTTAACTGAATCCGTTCCTCATGGGTTCGACACTCGTACTTTTAAATCATTATACTACGGTTGACTATTGGTACGCTTGCCAAGAGTCAAACAAGTATTTTTGGCTCCGGGGGAACAGTGTTCTTTTAAAGTTTCTAGTTAGCTCATTAAGCATTGTGAATACTTTTCTTTGTATAGATAGTTTTTATTCAGATTTTTTATCCTTGTGCTAATCCTTGCTTGAGTTGTCTCTTATTTATGTTCTTGCAAGGTAAGGTATCTAAAGATCAATTGGAATTTGACCCTGAG
This sequence comes from Sesbania bispinosa, assembly GCA_026901365.1. Classification (NCBI taxonomy): domain Eukaryota; kingdom Viridiplantae; phylum Streptophyta; class Magnoliopsida; order Fabales; family Fabaceae; genus Sesbania; species Sesbania bispinosa. The sequence goes on along the minus strand of QLOH01000523.1, from coordinate 25,631 downwards.
ATAGAAAAGACAGCTCGGAAGAATAGAAGTAAGAACAAGAAGAAAAAGCAAGGATAGATCACAGGAGAATCTTCCAATACTCCCAACACACCAACTCCAACTAATCAAATGACTGAAAACATGGCTGGTGAAAGACAAAATCCACCAAGGAGAACACTTGGAGACTATGCTATGCAACAGGGTCCCAAACATTTCTCAAGCATAGCAATACCAGCCACTACAAAATCATTAGAAATGAAACAAACATTCCTTAGTTTAATCAGTGCCCATCAATTCACGAGAATGGATCATGAAGATCCATATACTCATCTTTCTACTTTTTATGAATTGATTGGAACAATGGGATTTGAGGAAGGAGATTTAGAAGTTGTTTACTTACGTTTATTTCCTTTCTCATTGGCAGGAAAAGCTAAGGAATGGCTAAAGTCACATCCAAACCAGAGTCTGACCAGCTGGGGTGTTGTAGAGGAAAAATTCTTGAACAGATTCTTTCCGCCTTCCCGCTACATCAAGGCTAAGTCAGATATTTCCACATTCAGGCAGGGACCAGACGAACCTTTCTGTGAAGCCTGGGAAAGATTCAAATCTTTGTTGAGAAGATGCTCAACCCATGGATTTGAGGATATAGCCCAGTTGAATATATTCTACAATGGTCTAGGCCTGACACTAAAATGATATTGTATGCTGCAGCAGGAGGTACTATGATGTCTGTAGATGCAGAGCAAGTAACAAGAATTATTGAAGCATTAGCATCTACAGATCAACAAGCTCAACATGGAAGGCAAACTGTACAATAAAGGGGAGTGTTTGATCTGAACACCATTGATGCTATCTTAGCTCAAAACAAGATATTAACTCAGCAGATTGAAGCACTAACAAAGCAAATGTCTAAGTTACCTCAACAATTACATGTTGTGCATTATGCTCCTAGTCAATCACATCAATCTTTGAGATGCGACTTCTGTGGAGGTGACCATCCAAATGGTCACTGTTCTTATAAGAATGATCCACAAGAAGAAGAAGTCCATTACATGAATCAATGAAGACCAGGTAATTTCTCCAACAATAATAATTATCCTAATAATAATTTTTCGCAGGGTTGGAGAAATAACCAGAATCAGAGTTTTGGGTGGAAACAAGAAGTTGGTCCATCTTATAAGCAACCTCCTTTCCAACAGCAACAAAATTATCCTTCAATTCAAGATAGAACATTAAAATTGGAGGATACTCTTGAGAAGTTCATGCAAGTTTCTACAACAAACCAGAAAAATACGGAAGCTTCGATCAGAAATATTGAGACTTAGGTTGGACAGTTAGCTAAGCAGTTAGCTAACCAACAGTCAAGACAATTTTCTGCAACTGCACAAACCAATCCCAAGGAACAGTGTAATGCCATCACCACCAGAAGTGGTAAACTGATAGGAAATGGAATTGGTTATAATCTGGTTGTTGAGGAGGAAGTAATTGGGGGAAAAGAAGATGAGAAAGAAAAGAATAAGTGTGAGGGAAAGAAAGAAAAGAATAAAGAGAGTGATGTACATATTGGAAAAGAAAAAAAGAAAAGAGTGATAAAAAGAATGAGAAAAAGAAGAAGAAAGTCGAGGAAGAGGTGCCACAACTAAAAAATTTTCCATACCCTAAAACTCCTTCAAAGAAAGATAAAGAAAGGCAGTTTGCACGTTTTCTGGATATTTTCACAAGGTTGCAAATTAACACTCCTTTTATAGAAGCTATGGAACAAATGTAGAAGTATGCAAAATACATGAAGGAGCTTCTAGCAAAGAAAATAAGGTTTTCAGAAGAAACAGTGGAACTGGAGGCAGGGTGCAGTTCAATTATTCAGAAATCTTTACCTCAGAAATCCAAAGATCGTGGCAGTTTCACTATTCCTGTAAATATTGGAAGTTTACCAGTGAATAAAGCTTTGTTTGATCTGGGTGCTAGCATAAATCTCATGCCTCTATCTATGCTGAAAATGATTGGAAATTTGGAAGTGAGACCTACTCGAATGACATTGCAATTGGCTGATAGGTCTATGAAATATCCTTACGGTGTAGCAGAGGATGTTTTTGTGAAAGTTGACAAGTTTGTGTTTCCAGTGGACTTTGTGATTATGGACATTAAGGAAGATGTTGAAGTTCCACTAATCCTAGACAGACCATTCATGAAGACAGCCAAGGTAGTTATTGATGTGGATGATGGTAAGCTTAAGGTCAGAACACGAGATGAAGAAGTCAACTTCAATGTGTTTGAAGCGACACAACATCCAAATGACAATCAAGAATGCTTTAACATTGATGCAATTGCTGAACCTTTTCTGGCAGCTAAGAAGCTTCAGCTGCAAGAAATGAAGAAATTGAAAAAAAAAAATTGCCATGAATCTTCCAAGCTTCATAAGAGGGAGACCTATTGATAAGTGCTAAATTAATGATAAATTTCTATATAATTACAACACTTATCAAGGGCAAAATGTTAGATTTATACCCTAATTTATCTCTTTTTAGTATAAAATGCAAATCTTGTGATTATTTGATTCAAATTTGAATTTGATGCTATTTTAACAAGAAATCTGTTGATTTTGCAGATAAAAAGGAAAGTTTTAAATGGAGTAACAAGATAGCAGCAAATAAAGATAAGATCCGCAAGAGATCAAGCGGAAATCAGGAAAGCACATCAAATAAAGATAAGATCAGCAAGAGATCAAACTAAAAAGAGGAAAATCAGGAAAGCTCAACAAACAAGGATAATATTAGAAGGAGATCAAGTTAGAAAAGAGGAAATTAGGAAAGCAGAAAATGGAGATCTGCGCTCCACCTGCGCTGAGCGCAAGTGGAGCGCAGGAATAAAAATTCATTTTGTTTCCTGTGTAACATCCTAAATTTTATTAGGATAAATATTAATTAAATTAAAGAGATTAATTAAGAAAATAATTAATTTAATGGGAACTAAATAATATGAGTGTCATTATTATTAGTTTTGTTTCGTAAAGGTAATTTTAATTGAAAATAGAATAAGGGGGTGAGAGTGGGCCCAAGCCCAATTAGTATTTCTGTAAGGAGGGGTAACAGAGCACCCTAATCCTTATTCGTATCATTCGTCGGTAAGCGAAATGCTAAGGAGGGGAGAAACGGAGTCTCAAGAGAGAGCTGTTGTGGAGTGAACGCTAAGAATTCAAGAAAGGACTTCCTTACTGTGATCAAGCTTCGCTTAAGGTACGGTGGGGGAGAGGGTATTGCCTGTATATGCATGTAGGGGGTACTTGGGTAGTAATCTAAGATGTATAATTCGAATTTATGAATGAATAACTGAGAATGATGATATAATCTGATAATTGATGATTTGTTGTATGTGTATTGACGAATTATTGAATGAGAGTAAAGATGATATTGAATATAATTGAAAAAGGGGTGATTAGGGATTGAGAAATTGGGGTTTTGATGAATTGTTGGTGTAATCTGTAATAGATTAATTATTTATTGAGTATTTGATGTTAATAATGAGTATGAATGATGTTTAGACGAAAAAGACTGATTAGGGATTGATTGGATGGGTTTAGAGAGGTGAGAAATCGTGAAATCTGCGATTTGCGTCGCGGGTAATCGATTACCAGATGTGGTAATCGATTACCAGAGTGTTCTGGGCAACCCAGAAGCACTGTTTGCTTGCTGGTAATCGATTACAGGCGTGTTGTAATCGATTACCAGAGAGTTTGTCTGTGGGTAATCGATTACAGGGGTGTTGTAATTGATTACGAGAGAGTTTGCTTGCTAGTAATCGATTACAAGGGGGTTGTAATCGATTACCAGAGACCTTGTTTGCGGGTAATCGATTACTAGAGGTTGGTAATCGATTACCAGAGTGGATTTTGAGATCCTAACTGTTTGATGATGATTGATGTTGTTTGAAAGTACTTTATAATGAGTATGGTGTTGATGATTAATGATGTTTGATGAGGATTGCGATGCTTATGATGATGTATTATGATGATAATTGATGATGAGTGTGATGATGTATTATGATGATAATTGATGATGAGTGTGATGATGATAATGATGTCGGTGTATATCACCTTATTATGATGATGTTTAATGATGAGCATATTGATGTATGATGATGATGATGATGATAAGTGTATATCACTTTATAATTATGATGTTTGATGATGAGCATGTTAATGCATGATAATGATGATTTATGATGATGGTGTATATCACCTTTTGATGATGATGTTATCTAAGTTGTGCGGGCCCATAGAGGGGGTACAACTTAGGAGAGATGCCTTGAGCATATGTGATGAGACCTGAATTGTGAGGACCCATAGAGGGCAATTCGGGAGGTGAACTGAGTTGTGCGGGCCCATAGAGGGGGTGCAACCTAGGAGTGATTGTACGGGCCCATAGAGGGGGTACAACCTATCGGATAGTGTGTGGTAACACCGGTAGACCACCTTGGTACTAACTAGAGTGATTGACGAGGTGCGCCCATTGTGTGGAGTTCCAAGTCATGATCTTTGGGTAGACGATGAGAGGAGTATTGATGTGTGATATTTCATGATGAAATAGTGTTATTAAATGATGTTATGAATATTGATGATGATGAGTATTATGTGTGAGAATAGAATATATGATTATTTGGGTGAATGGTGGTATGAGAGCTATATGATGATATATGAATGAGATTATGATGATTATGAGCTTGATGAATGTATAAAGGATATGTTTATGTGTTGTGAATAGGAATGATGGCATGACATGTATATGTTGATATAGATGATTGATTATATGTTGAGTTTTAGATGAATGTTATTCATTGGTGATTTAATGTATTGATGGTATGATGTAATGATGTTGTGGGTGAGGATGGGTATTCTCTATGTGTATGTATGAGTAGTATTCTTTTTCCTCACCGTATTCTGTGGATATATTTTACACGTGTTGATGAGGACACAACTGGTGTCGATTATGAATAAAAGGGTATGCTCTGATAGATGTGACATCAGGGTGTGCTTGGGGGTTTTACCATGTTCCTAGATTAGGAGTATTTTTATGAACTTCTGAATGCCTTGTATGGCAGGAGATTATTAATTGTTTTTATTCCTATGGAGACTTCTGTTGCTTTATATTTGAATTATATTTGAAAGTTTTATTTATTTTAATAAAGTCATTTTCGAACTATGAGATATTATAAGAGTGATTGTGAACCTTTTTACCTAACGTAGGACTTTCCCTTTTCTAAACTGCAATTTCTGAAATAAAATAAGAGTATGGGGTAGAAGGGTGTCACATCCTGCGCTGAGCGCAGGAACACATAACCCTAATTTCCAATGGGCCAAAGCAAGGTTTCAACGGGCTTTCCAAATTTCTATTTAAAGGACATTTTGCAAAGATCAAAGGAGGAGACGACGGAGCAGATCTGGAGCTAGAGAAAAGTGTGACAGTCTCTCTATTGGTTTGTAATGGCTACCATGAGTAGCTAAACTCTCCTATAGGATTAAATGTAGTCAATTCAATCCCCAATTGTATTTGAATTCTCTTTGTTATTTATGAGTCCTTGTTTTTATAATATTGGTGTTTTTAATCTGTTCTTAATGCTTAGCTTCCGCCTTTGTGCCGGAGTTATGAATTGATTTTATGGGGCACACTGACAAGTGGTTTTATGAAATCATGTGCAAATTCTTGGGAGCCTAGACATAAGAATCTTGAATTCTGATTTGGTAAAAACAATCAATTCACGACTGTGGACACCGGGGTGAATTGATAGCTTTAACAAATAAATCTTTAATCCGGGGCAATTTACGACTGTGGACACTAGGGTAAACTGTTTCTGAGTATTTAATATTTGTGGAAACCTTTGTGAAATAACTTTAATTTGTGCTTCAATATTATGATTATATATTCATAAATATCATTGGATTTCAAATACGAAAGGGGTGCAATAGACGAAGTTCAATCCCAGTTCTAATAATTTGCTCAACCTTATCCCAATTTATTATTCTTTCTTTTATTATTGCAAACTACTCAACAAATATCTTCTCTCACTTGATAAATGTGACCACTAGGATCTACATTGAACTGTTCCCTGTGGATATGACAACCCCTTTTACTTACTATTATACTGCTGTGATTTTGGTACGCTTGCCAGAATTTCAACACCTATGCATATACTGACAAGAGAATATTGAAAAGAAAAATTAGGCCAAGAAAATTAATTTCAGGGCCTAAAGTATGATTGAGGATGAAATGGCCAGATGTATATCTAGTCAAGGATCCTTGTAGAGCAATGAAATCTGAAAATCTGTTTGAAAAAGAGATTGGTGGTGAAGTATAGAAACTCACCACAAAGTTTTATCTGAAAGAACCTTAATTGATACAGGCGTCAAGCTATATGACGTTAAACAAGCGCTTCCTGGAAGGCAACCCAGTGTTTAATTCTGTTTATGTGACTTTAATTTCACTTTTTGTGTGTTATATGTGATTTGTAGATAATTGTGTGATTGTGTGTCAAAAATTCATTTTTAGTATTTAAGTATCTCAGTGGTGCTAAACATGCATATTTGTGTATTTTGAGACAAATTGGATGTGTTATGCATGAGAATAGCTTTTGATAGCAAATTGAGATGATTGAATGCTATAAAATGCCTTATTTTAATCAAATTATGTAATTTGAGTTTGATAAAGTGAAATCGTGTTGAATGATAGAAAAATGATCAAGGAATAATTTGATGTGTGTATTAGGGTTTATGGGAATGAAATCATCAAGAAAAGAGTGAGTGAAAGTTGAAGAAAAATTTGAAAAGTGTAAAAAATGTTGCATGTTGAATTCTGAAAAATTTTCGCTCAAGTGAGACTGAGTTCGCTTGAGCGAATTATGCAGCAAATTTTGGAAAACTAGTTTCTAATAATCTCGCTTGAGCGAGAACTAGCTCGCTCAAGCGAGAATAGGGGTGAAAATGATGTTCTTTAGAACATTTTCGCTCAAGCGAGACTGAGCTCGCTTGAGTGAAATTAGGGTGAATTTTGCATGCTCTCTGGAACATTTTCCCTTTATTCTTGATTTTGTTGGGCCTCCTTTTACTTGGGAGTGGAGAAGGGTCAAGGACCCTATGGATAGGGCAGTGGCTAATGCTTCCTGGCAATTGCTTTTTCCAAATACAATTCTTTCTCACCTGCCTTCCTTCTGTTCAGATCATAATGCTCTTCTCCTAGATAACTTGCCCACTCCTCAGCCTCAAAGGGTCCACTCTTTTAAATTTTTAGCAAGTTGGCTTGAGGATTCTTCTTTTAAAGACCTTGTTTTGAATGCTTGGGATATGGATGATGATTAGGTTGACGGATTATGTACTTTCCAAGAGAATGCAATGGACTGGAACCAGAATGTTTTTGGAAATATTTTCCAAAAGAAGTGTAGGGTGCTATCCAGAATAGAGGGAGTGTATAAGCATTTGAGTATAGGCCCTCATGGAGGACTTGATAAGCTGCATAAGAAGCTATGGAGGGGAATACCAATCAATTTTGGGACAGGAGGAGGCTTATTAGTACCATAAGGAGAGAAAAGATTGGATTGATTTTGGTGATCATGATACCCATTTTTTTTCATATCAGTATTGTTGCTAAGAGAAGAAGAATAGAATTGTTTCTTTGACAAGTGAGGAAGGTGAGGTTGTTACTGAAGAAGGTAGAGTGAAGGGCCTAATACTTAAGTTTTATAGGAACTTGTATCATAAGGATCAACAGCCTTGTTCTTGGCAGGGAGTTAATTTATTTCCAAAGCTGCCTAAAGAGGTCCTAGACAGTATTCATGCGCCTCCAACTGATATGGAAATTCATTCAGTTGTTTGCGATATGGGACCTTGGAAGGCTCCTGGGCCGGATGGTTTACATCATATATTTTTCCAAACCCAATGGGTTATAGTGAGGTGCCCAGTATGTGAATTTGTGAAATCAGTTTTTGCTTCCCCCTCGAGAGTGGCCCAGGTGAATAAAACTCTTATCTCTCTTATTCGAAAGATTAGTTGTCATGTGTTTGTGAAACAATATCGCCCTATTTGCCTTTGTAATGTCATTTATAAAATAGTGACAAAAATTTTGGCGACAGGAATGAGGGGTATTATGGACTCTCTTGTTCTTCCTAACCAGTACAACTTCATCCCAGGCCGAAATGGTACAGATAATGTTGTTATTTCACAGGAAGGCTTTCATTCAATGAGGAATACCAGGTGCAAGGATGGGTTCATGGTTATTAAAGTTGACCTCGAAAAAGCATATGACAGGTTGTCTTGGAAATTTATTATCGATACTCTCTAGGATATTGGCTTCTCTGATTCTCTCTGCCAGTTGATTTTCTAGTGTATCTCAACATGTTCTATGCAGGTTCTTCTGAATGGGGAGTCATCAGATTCATTTCTTCCTACTCGGGGTATTAGACAAGGGGACCCTTTATCCCCTTATCTCTTTGTTCTCTGTATGGAACGTTTGAACCATTTGATTGAAGAAGCTAGATTACAGAAAAGTTGGTCTCCTATTGTTCTTAGTCATGGGGGTCCTCCTATCACTCATCTATTCTTTGCGGATGACCTTTTGCTTTTTGGGAAGGCTTCTAAGTCACAACTTGAGGTCATGTTGGAGTGTCTCAATAGATTTTGTGAAGCTTCTAGAGAAAAGGTTAGTAGTGATAAAACTAGACTTTTTGTATCGAAGAACGTTCACTCTACTGGAGCTATGGAGTTATGTCAATATTTGGGTTTTAGCCTATCTTCAGATTTTGGTAAATACCTGGGTATCCCTCTTTTACACTCTAGGCAGAGGAAAAAAAAATATGCTCATCTGCTGGATCATGTTAGCTTATCTTAGTTCATGGAAGGCTGACTCTCTGGCATTTGCTGGGCAAATAACTCTTGCTCAGACAATATTAGAAGCTCTCCTCACATATACAATGCAGTCTACTTTGCTGCCCAAGAGTGTGCGCCATGATATTAAGAGGAGATGTCGTCAATTTATATGGGGTGATAATGGTCAGAGGCGTAGTTGGCATTCTGTTGCATGAGAGGATTTCACTCTTCCTAAATCATTGGGTGGTTGGGGCTTTAAAAACTTGCACCATTTCAATAAGGTAATGAATATGAAGCTTTGTTGGGGTATCATTCATAGGCCAACCAATTTATGGGTTAGAGTTTTGCGCAGTAAATATAAGTGTGGGGATTCTTACCTTCCAAAGATTTCCATGAGAGCCAATGCTTCAAATGTTTGGCGTGGTGTTCTTTCTACCTGGCAGGATTTTATTCAGGACCTAAAGCAGGTAATTGGTGATGGTAGGAATATTTCATTTTGGTTTGATAGGGGGCTTCCCTCCAATGTGATTATTGGGGATGTAGCTCTTGGAGAAATTCCTACTGGGGTAACTCAGCTCTCTGTTGCAGACTTAATTACAGATAATGGTGTGTGGGATTTTAGGAGCATTGATCACTTACTTCCTCCTGACATTAAGCGTGAAATATTAGACATGCTCCCTCCTCATCTTAACATCGGGGAAGATAAAGTTGGTTGGAGGCTTATGGGGGATGGCTTATTTTTAACTTGTACAACTTATGATATGATTGAAAATATTAATAGAGGTGATCCAGCTACCAATGTTTGGAAGAAGCTCTGGCGCATTTAGGGGTGTTCACAGATTGGTTTGGATCGGTTTTGAGGCAAAAAATCATCCGATTCGATCATTGCGGTTTTATCATTTCATCATCCGATCGGTTTTGATATTTTTTCAAATCCGATCCAATTTAAATTGGACTGGATTGGATCGATTTTCGGTTTTTCAAAGCGACAATAAATATTTGATAAAATTGATAAAATATTAAAGGAATAGTAAACATTTTCTTATTGGAACTTATATTTATTAAAATTAATATAAAATTATATAAAAAGAATGACATGAGACATGAAAACTAATTTAAAACTAGTTTTATATTGATATATTTTTAGAAATATTAACATGATATTAGATAATAAAATCATAAAAAATATATTAGTATATAAGTATTTTTATCAATATATATGTATACAAGTATAAATATATGATTATTTTATAGGTAATAATATATGTATATATAAGTTCGGTTTGGATTGGATTGGATTGATTTTTAACATAGGATCCGAAAACCAATCCAATCCAATAAAAAAATTTGGTTTTTTGCGGTTTGCGGTTTTTTGGATTTCAGTTTGATTCGGTTTTCGGTTTTTCGGTTCGATTTTTGCAGTTTGCATTGGATTGGATTGGATATGAACACCCCTAGGCGCATTAAGGCTCCCATCGTGTCAAGAGCTTTATTTGGCTGGTCCTCAAGGGTGGGCTCAAAACAAATGAGAACTGAGTTAGGTGTCAAATGGTTGATTCTGCGCTTTGTCCCGTCTGTCAGAGGTGTGATGAATCAACACTTCATGTGCTGCGAGATTGTGACTTTGCGAAGAAAATTTGGGAGCAGCTGCTTGGTCCTACTAGCTACGTGTGGAATTCGGAGGACAGCTGGAGCTGGATAGAAGCAAATTTGACCGTGTCAGGGGATGTGCTTGGGTGTGATTGGCCAGCTCTCTTTACTATTAATTGCTGGTACATTTGGAGATGTAGAAATGACACTGTGTTCCAGCTTTCTACTCCCCAAGTCTCGGTTATAGTCTATAAAATTATGGCCCTGCTTAGTGATTCTTCTCTTGTTAACCCGGACAAGTGTATTCTCCCTAGCCAGAAGCGGAAAGTGTTTGTGGGTTGGAAGCCACCACCTAGTGGTTGGAGCAAATTTAATAAAGACGGATCAGTTAAATCTAACGGAAACCATGCAACTTGTGGTGGTGTGTTAAGGGACCATTTAGGGAGATGGCTTGTTGGCTTTAAACAGAATCTTTGGTCCTCTACAATTCTAAATTCAGAATTGAGAGGTATTCTCACCGCTCTATAAGTGGTTTGGGATTTTGGTGTTCGTAATCTTATTATTGAGAGTGATTCTGCTGTGGCTGTGAAACTTATCAAGGAGGGGTCTCGTCCAGTCATTCACACTATACAGTCATTCAGAAAATTTCTCAGTTTTTAAAGCAAGATTGGGAGGTGCTAATATCTCATGTCTGGAGAGAAGCCAACTATGTTGCAGATAAGATTGCAAATGCTACTCATTTTGAGAATGTTGGGGTCCATGTCATGCCTTTGCCCCCTCCCCGTGTTCATGCTTATCTATTTTTTGACTTTACTGGGTGTTCTGTCCCTAGACTAGTTCCCATATAATTTTGGCGTTTTGGCCTCCTTTCATAAAAAAATAGCAAAACACATTATACTATTACACTTTAAAATTAATTAATTATTTAAATTTATTTTAATTCTTTTTTCTAAATTTAAAGATATTAATTCGTTATAAATTTAATTTTAATTATATAAAAATGTACCTTTATTTATTATGTAGGTTAATATACCAATTTAATATATATGTTTGATTACATACATTTCCTCCGGTGAGTTAAAGGGGGCTGTTAACAAAAGGAAGATAATTTATTCTTACAAAACTCTTTTTGTCAAAAAAGTTCTTCTTTATTTTTGAATTATAGCATAAACTTTAAATCCCATTGCCATTTTTAGAAAAATAAAATCAGCACCCAAATTGTATAGCTAGGTGCTAATTTTATTCTTTAATAAAGTGTTTGGGAAAAGTTAGAAAAAAGGTGATAAATAAAAATGAGAGTTTTTATTATAAGAAACAGTTTTACCTTACAATTATTTTGATGTTCATTCGCATAATGATTATTATTCGGCACAAAAGTTGGGTTAACTAGTGCTTCAGACACCAAAACAAAAAAATATTTGTTAATATATTATTCTGAAAATAAATTAAAAAATTATTATATAAATGATAAATAATATTAGAAGTAATTAAAGAATTTTTAAAATATGTCTTATATTACTATAACCATCTCTAACCCAATAAATATTAATTAGTTAAACAATAATTCTACATTAAAATAAGTTAGACAGATGAATTTTAAATAAATTTATAATAATTTTAATAAATTATTTTTATTAATTTAAAATTTCTTATTTGTTTGTATCAATAAAAAACATCTTTTTGAGAGCGTGTTTGATAAAACTAGCTTAAAAACTAACAAGATAAAAGTTGAAAAATCAGTTGATTTGATTGAAAGTATATATTTAGTAAAACTAGTTGAAAATGGTAAAATGACATGTAAGAACATCATTAAATATTAAATAATGATGAGTAAGAGGACTTGGTGGATAAAATTGTAATAAGTTTTCAGCCAGTAACTTAAAATTGGAGCTTCTTTAGAAAAGTTATTGTTAACACCATAATTATTTTGATTAGATATCGAAATAATTTTATCTTCCTTTTGAGACATTTCAAGTGCATGATTTGAAGATTGAAGATGAGTCAAGAGCATGGAGGGTCTCAAAGTGGTTATGAGAAGTTACCAAGGGGAAGTTATTGGAAGTTACCAATAGTTTAGATAATTTTTATTAAATAAGTATGTTTAATTGTATATTTGACACGTGTCCACTGGGTGACAAAGTTGTATAGATTAGTAGTTGGGAATATTGTCTATAAATATGTGTTTGTACAATGTAAATAGGGGTTGAATCCATTTGCTGAAAATTTTTACAAGTCTAACACGTCCATCCATCAGCTACTATTGGCAAACGAGATCGAAAGTGTGTGATCCGTCCATTTTAATTAATGCAAGGTCTTCTCTTTACTCTTTTAAATTCATCTTTTATTTTCTTGCACCTCTTATTCTCCATCTCCTTCTTCTTTGAAATTCCAAATAAAAGTACCACTAAAAAGAACCGTTAAGAGGATCTTTATCTTGTCCCCGGATTATTCTTAAGATAATTTTTGTTAGCAAAATTCAGGGTAAACAGTTACATCAAGTAGCTTATGTAAAAAGAAAAGTGCTACTAACATACTATTTGACACACTCTTTCCAACACACTCTATGTGATTGGTTAAAAGTCACATGGGTCCCACCTCACATAATTTGGTGGGACCCATGTGAATTTTAACCAATCACATGGAGTGTGTTGAAAAAAGTATGTTAGAGAGTGTGTTACTAGCACTCCTTTGTAAATGCGTTTTACATCACATTAATGTGAAAAATCCACGCTCAATTGAACGATCTACAGAGTAGCTCTTAAAACATCAACGCGCATCCAGTCATATTTAACGCTTTTCCAAACACGGGCTATGTAAAAAATCAAGTAAGAAGTTATTAGCTATCTAAAAAAGTTACCTTATCAAACATTGATGAAATGATTTCAGCTATTAATTTCATTTTTCATGTAATTAAGTGTCTTACCAATCACGCTCTTAGAATTTGGTTTAGACCTAAAAATACATGTTGGACCGACACTATCATTATAAAGCAATAGTATAGTAATTTTCTTTTTAAGTGCATTACATGGCAATGTTTATAGAGAGAGAGAGTAGTGTTGAACATGATGAGTCACACATATACATTTTAAATGGAAAGAAAAAACTCAACATTTTTTCGTAACAAAAGACCAAAACTCAGACATTCTTCTTACATGTGAAACAGAACATATAATGGGATTCCTAGACAATGCAATCTCGTTTTTGTGTGTGTGAGTGTGTTGGGAGGGGGATTATACAATCTCAGATCATGTTGTTCATGACATCAACATTATTAAACTGTCCTTAAATAATAAATACCCATGCATGTCAATGACCAAAGTTCAGACCACACAGAGCACGCTATTTATAATTATTAAGAGGTTTAGAAAATAAACAAATTAGTCAAATCATGCCCAGCCGTGGGCTCCAAGCCGAATGGCCCAATCCTCAACGCCAACATTCTCTGGGCTGCCACCAGAAATCCGTCTAGACTGGAGGCGAATCCCATTAATTTTTGGGCTTGGGCTCCTTAGAAACGGATGGACTGAAGTTGTCCCACCAGAGCTAGATGAGTCACAGCCAAGCCCAATAGCAGAACTCCTTGTGGATGAGTTCCACTGAGGCCCAGGTGAAGCCCGTTGCTTAGATGGGTCTTGACTCCGAACCTTGGCCTTTGCAGACTGGGTAGGGGCCATATAGCTAGGCACACTATGCTGTCGCTGGTGATGCCGGTTAGAGATTGGGCTTGAATCAAGAAAGTCTTGGTTCATGAGGCCCATGTTGTGGTGGGCTGAGTCTTGAGGTGCAACCATGTCCATTTCAACCGTCTTTTCTTCAGACATGTCATCTGTGGCGCTAGTAGCAAGAGTCATCTCACGTGGCCCCAAATGCCTAACATGTTGTGATTGTGATGACATCCAACGCTCCAACCAGTTCCAATCCAATTGGGCTCTTTCACGCTCAGTGGCACAGTTTTCAATATCATCACCACTTGGGTCCATATGCAAATATTGCTTCTGCTGTTGCAAAGTGGTTCAATGAATTAGACAAAAAAATAAAAATAAAAGTGGTCAAGTGAAAGTATATATTATATGAATGTGTCTAATTTACCCCAAAAATTAAGTTTCAAACGTGAATCTGGTCAACGTTACTCTTAATAACATTTACCTTAAAATCACATTTCAAACGTGGACATGGACAAATGCTACTGAGAGTAACTTCTGTTTGGATCCAGTATGTTTTGATTTATTACAAAATCACGTTTCAATTGTGGATTGGGTCAACGCTACTCTTTTAAACATGGATATTGAAACGTGATTTTACTATTAACCAAACATACACAAAAATCACATTATAAAAGTATCGTGAATCTGCATCAATGGTATTCTTAATAGCAGCCAATGTTATTCTCAATAACATTGACTTATAGTGTATTTGATTTACTCCAAAATCACGTTTCATATGAGCATCTAGACAAACCCTACTCAGAATAGCATATGTTCGAATCTACATTTGAAATGTGGTTTTGGTATAAATCGGTTTGATTTATTTTAAAATCACAGTTTCAAACATGGATATGGGCCAACGCTATTGAGAATAGTGTTTATCTAGATCCACGTTTCAAATGTGGTTTCGGACTAAACCAAATACATTATAAGATCCACATTCTGTGTGTTTGGTTTACTTATGACCTTTAAAACTTGATTTTAGTGTAAATCAAACACACTCTTGTAACATGGTTTTGGTGTAAACTAAAGACACATTTGCCTAACGAAACGTAATTTGAAAGAAAAAATGAATAACCTGACAGTTGAAAGCGTATGCAAGAGCTCTCTCCCTTTTCATTGCAGCTTCATGTTTCCTCAAATCATTTTCCTTAATTTTCTGGCAACTTTGACGCCTATTATCCCAACCATAGGTATCTAACTTTGTGAGGGGGCTCATAAGTGTAGCATCTTGTTCCTCAAGCTCGTGCCCCTCCACTGTTCTGTGAAGCTTCTCTTGAGTCAATTGGATTCTACGAGCTCTTACTCTTGATTGTACTCGAACTAATGCTTGCATGCAACGCATTGTCATCTGTGCTTGCTTGCGCACATTATATCCCCTCACAAGTGCTTGCAACCTCACTAATCCTTTCAAAGCACGCAATGCACGTCGTGCCTACAGAATTCAACACTCAATTGAAAAATCAAATTGGCCTAACTTGGACAGCAATTACTTACACTTAAAAGACATAAATAATTGCAACAAAACAGGGGTTAGAATAGATTGTCATAGACTCATAGCATTCAAAGAGTACAGGTGTGTCACACTTAACCAACACATTCACAATGTGCTGCTAAGGCCAAAATCTTGCAATCAAGCCAGAACCAAAGATATTGACATCAGTTTATAAAAGAGATGACTTTTATGTATACAATCAATGAATGAATAAGCACAAACAACCAACCAGATGATCAAGTTATTTATTAATAGCATGTTTGTTTCCCAGTTTTAATAGTGCAAAACCATGGTTTCACAGAATTGATTTTAAATCACTTCTGTCTAACATGTTTCGTAAAGCGTGTATCACTTATCTCAACTATTGATTTTTAGAATTAATTTTACTCAACTATAAACCAAATAGACACTAATTCGTTATTTTAAATGCAATGGTTGAGTTATTATTAACTCTAAGCAATTAATTCATGAATATTGTATTTGTGTTCTGGTTAATATTTAATTTCCATGTAGTTTACTTAATTATACATATATCCTCTTAGCAGCTGGCTTGTAGCTGACAAAGCAGGGTCTCTTTTGTCATGATGTAATCCTCCTTTATTTTCTTATTGTAAATGTGAATTTCAATGTTTGAAGAAGTCAAGAAGATGAAGGTGATCATGTACTGCAAGAGCCATTCATGTGTTATTAATACATGTAACCGTAAAACTTTGGGAGTGGGTGGCATATTTATGGCCCATACCGAACCAATGAATTCTGATGTCACACTGTGATAGTATTAAACAATGAACAACTACTACTACACCAAAAAAGACAAAAAGAAAAGAGGGTCTTACAAGGTAGCCTCTGTAGTATGATTGAATGAGTGTTGCTGCCTTTTCTTCTTTAGAGTGGCGTCCATAACCTGCCAATCTCACAACTCTAGCTGCTGCATGAGCAGCTACAACAGCAGCTTCAGCAGCTGCAGCAGTTGCTGCTGCAAAAGCAATGGCATGATTTCTGTCTTCAGTCACTGGTGTTGATGTAGTACTTCCCTCATTGGTGATATCTGGAGAACTATCTGCAGGAAAATGCTCAAAAGATACAACCTCTGGTGCTTCATGCTGCCATTTCTCTTCATTCTGAAAATGAAAATCCCAACATCAATCAACTAGTACTAATTAGCAATCAAACATAATGTGCTTTGATTAGTTAACATGATGGAGATCTAACATGGGAGGCACATGATGATCAAGATGAATGATGTGATGTGTTAGGTACGATAACTATGTGACAGACATACTAGCAAAATTATTTGATACATGCTCACATGATAGGGGACCATATATGCATATAATTACATATTGTATAGGGTTGATGGTCCTAAGGTCCAGGTGGCTCATCCCTTTATGTGGTTGCATAAAAGACAACAGCTACAACTAAGAAGTTCGCTTACCGTACTTATGAAGGAAGCATTGGCCTTTAATGTGTATGGTAGAAAGATGATAACGTTACTCATTATGCACAATGCATATAGGCAATTTCTGCTTTTTATTTTTTTTTATTTGGAACGGGTCATGATTCAAGAACTTCTATGTGAATCAATGATTAATGACATAATACTCATCAAATTAGAAAAAAGTCTATGAGATGAAAATCTATATGATTAGAAAAATGCAAAAAGACAAGCGATTTTTTAAGAAAAAGAATTTCAGCCCATAGTAAACCACCAAATTAGAGGCATTATAAGCACTTACATCAATGTTTGAATATATTTATTTTTTAACATATTTTGATAAGCTCCTTAAAGTAGATTATATAATAATTTATGCAAGGTTAAGTATATTGGGATTTGAAACTACAAAGTCATGCAAACTACCAAAATTCCCATCACTAACTTCAAATCATAATTGCTGTTATGGGAAAACATCAAATTGGTCTCAATAAACAATAAGTTTAAATCATTTCATTGTAAAAAATTATCTTTTAATGAATCTTTGAAGAAGTAAATTTAACTAGTGTTCCAAAAACAAATTTAACTAACTCAAAGAACAAAAAGGAAAGACAGGGCAAGAACATTCACCGATGAGCATTTGATTGTGTTTTGGAACATCAATCAAAATGGAAATTCCTAATTCAGGAAATGGGAAGAAAACTGACATTGATTAGTTTGGTCATAACAATTAAAAAAAAAAAAAAAAATTGTAAAAGAGCACCCCATCAAATGATTTACTAAGAAAGTAAGAAGACAATATAAGAACAGGGGAATGGATCACCTTCTTCTCTGGCACCGGCGAGTCCTTAGAAGATGACTTGAAAACTTTCTTCACTGAAGAGAACCAGCTTCCTCCTTTCTTCCCCATCAGCGAGGAAAGGATCTGTTTGTTACCGCCACCGCCATCATTATAATTTAGACATGTCAGAATTCAGAATTAGAACTACCTTAAAAATTGGATTTTTACCATCTCAAGCCTCATTCAACTAACGCAAAACCTCATTAGGACACGTTACGTTATGAAGATAGTGACAGAGGCAAATAGTGTGCCAAATTTCAGAGACAAGAAAAATGGGTTGCGAAACAAACCTGGTGCTTAGACGAATGTTGGTGTTGGGGATCAGTTTTGTTGGGCCTTTACGTAGTGTGTGTGACATTTTTCAGATTCATGGGATACTAATGTTTGGTCATTTAGCAGAGTCCGAAGAGACTAAATCTGAATTTGGATGCAGAGTGCAGAAAAAGAGAGAGAGAAAGAAGGATTGTGAGGAAAGGATGTAGTGATACAGAGCGAGCGTGCGTGAATGTTGTGAATGTGAGAGAGAAAAGAGAGATTAGTATGTAGGTCGCAGAAATAGAATCTAAATATCAAAGAAAACAAAACAAAACAAATGAGATTTAAATATCGTATACAACTGTCGGACCAACTAATTTCATTTTCACCCCATCTGTTTTTTCCCCTTCTTTCTTTCTTCTTTTTCTTCTTTTTTTTTTTCCTAAAAAATTTGATTTTTTTCATCAAATAAATTGGCTGGCCAAATTGATTTCTTGAACTGACAGATTATCTTCCAAGAAATATAGTTGCATACATCAATTATTATATAAATAGGGTGCTGCGTACTGGGTAACTCATATTAGCATCTACTTAGGTAGTATTATATATTTATTTAGATGTATCTTCTAGTGAGAGAAATTGTTTAATGTGAGAGTGAGACTTAAATCATGACCATATAATTTAGATGAATGGTTAAAATTAAAAGTTATTTAATGATCACATTGAAAAAGTCATGTGTATTTATATTTTAATCTTTATCATTTATACTAAAATCTAATGATAATGATTTAAGTCTCTTATTTTCACATTAAGCAATTCATCTCTGTCTATATGTATTGTATGTATAATACTGCATATATGCATACATATAGATAACGGCGCGGTAATGGTACAATATATTAGCATAGCCTTTTGGTTTTGTTTCTATCATACATAAGGCTTCAACGTAAAGTCCCAATAAAATTTTGCATTTATCTAATTATTTAAATTTTAAAGTGAAATTTAGATGGTGGGGTATATGTGTTATGAATGGATGGATTTGGAACTTAAGAGTATGTTTCCTACATCAAGTTCTTCTCCTGATTTATACCACTGCATAAATGGAATCACCTAGAAGTTGCTATGTAGGTGTAATAGTAGGAATTTTCGAAAGCTAATTTGATCAATATTTAAATGTTATAATTCAAGAGTAGGTAGAAATGTTGACAATAGAATTTGAGAATATTAAGATTCTCGACACACACATGCACATATGCTAAGAATTTCATGCTTATATATATATATATATCAAAATATAAAATTTTGTGTCCACGCCAAAAAATTAAATGAGATTTTGTGCGTTTAAATTTTGTAATCGGTTTGATTTATGAGTTTAATAAATATATGTTATTTAAAAATATTTTACAATTCATTAAAAGAAATTTGCTTTTTAGCGATGACTTTGTAGCGATGGCCACGACACCGTCGCTATTAGCGTTGGCCAAGCCGACGCAACGGCAATCGCTAAAGACATCACCGTTGAAAATAAATATTTTTTTAAATTTTTTTATGTAGCGACGGCCAGTAACATTAGTGAAGGCTCTGACCGACGTTAAATGTATAATAATTTAAAAAAAATTAGCGACGACCAGGAAAATTTTTTTATAGCGTTGGCCTTCGTAGCGTTAGCGACGGCATGACCGTCACTAATTTCTTGTTATTGTTTCACTATACATATAATATCGATTCTCACAATTGATAAATCTGGAAGAAATGATTATTTTTTAAAAAATATTTATTAGCGTCGGCCGCCATAAAATGTTGTCGCTACTGCATTAACGACGAGGCTTATAGCGACGACCATAACACCATTGCTAACAATGCAATAACGACAGTTTTTGCCCTTATAGCGATGACTTTTGGCCGTCGCTAAAAGTCATTTTTTTATAGTGATTAATGTCATCATATTATATCATTTAATTAATATAATATTTTATATGGTATTAAATATAATAAATTATGTGAAAATGTATTGGATAATATATAGTGTAAAACTTTAGAATGATTATGTATTACCCATTGATTGAATCCTTAATTTATAAAACTATTATTTGAGTCTCGCTATCAATACATATAGCCATTTTGTCTTTTTCTAAAATTTCATCGAACCATTCTATCAGAACCTAGAACAGTAGGCAGTAGTGATCTAGAAATATAACATCAGAAATAAATTTTTATATTTTAAAAAACAAAAAAGAGGCCAAAGAGAAAGCTATTTTTCGGAATGCTTCATGTGAATAACAAGTAGGTCATTCACGAGAACGTACCCGTACTCGCACGCTATATATGTACGCTAGCTAGCCTGTCCATTCCTTCTTTGCATCTTCAATCAATTGGTGAGGTCCCACACACCCTTCAATAAAAAAAATTGCCATACTACCACACAAATGAATGTATTAATATGCAAATAAAAACTAGTTTACCCACTTTTATTAGATAGAGAGGAGACTCAGAATTATATACAGAGACTTACAAAGCAGTTATTATCATTGAAAGATATGAAGCATGTAAAATTGGAAAATGGAAACCCATCCAATATAACAGTAATTTCTGCCTTAGGGGTTCCTGATATATATGTAAGTTAGTGCCTTGTAGAATGTCTAACTGAGTTATAGATCTTATATATTTTTGTGAATGCCATTAATATTTATATATAACATGGTGCAATATAGTTACATGGTTACAAGAAGTCCTATATGGTGTATTTAATTGATCCATGATTTTGCTTCTCTAAAATAACGGAAGTACTTCAGAAAATAAAATAAATAATTGTAATATTAATGAATTTAAAAATTAATGATAGAAATTATAATTACATGTATATATATATAATAAATAAAAGGAAAAATATGCTTTTCGTCTCTGTAGTTTGAGTCAACTTGAATCTTCGTCCTTATACTTTTTTTCTTTGATTTTTTGTCCCTAAACTTTCTAAACCCCCTAACGTTGGTCCTTGTCGTTAGTGACTACTGTTAAATGGTGATGTGGCAAACGGAAAACTACAGCTCAACCCGTTTTGTGGGCCCCTTAGGCACACTCACTCATTTAACATTCTTTTTTAATTTTTTAATTATTAATTATTACTAATAAAAATCCTATTATAAATTTTATACATTGTATCCCCAAATTGTTTGCAGCTTGGTTCGATTGATCAGCAAAGTTAGGGTTCGTTTTTTTCGAAACAAGGATCTTGCATTTTCAACCAAGCCAACCATCATCTTCCCTAGCCAGGCCACCTCGCTCAACCGTCATCCACTGTGCGTTCACGGCCGTAACCCAGTGCTCCTGTTTCTGCAAGCAGCAATCAGCCACTGTCGTTCTCGCAAGCAGCAGCCCCTGCCGTTGCGCATGAGCGGTTTCCCCTTGAAATCCTCCTACCACCGTCCATCTCCAGCCACAGTAGTGTACCTGCAGCGGTCTCCCAAATGTGTGTGTGTTGTGTCTGTTTGTTTTCTTCCTTTTTTTAATTGTCTTTTTTATGGTTATTTGAATTAATTTTTTTTCATTTTGTTATTTCTCTAATTTGATTTAAAATGATGAATTCTGATGGTGTTGTAATTGTTGTTGTACATAATATGTTAATTCATTTCTATGTTACATTTTAATTTTGAGATTTGAATGCTAGTAAATATTTGTCAATTTTATATTGAATAAATATTAATTCAAGTTCTACTTTTTTATAATAAACATAACAATATTTTATGTTTATAACAATAATGAGTCAGTGTGCCTAAGGGGTCTACAAAATGGGTTGAGCTATAATTTTTCGTTTGTCACGTCACCATTTAACAATAGTCATTAACGACAGGAATCAACGTTAGGGGGTTTAGAAAGATCATGGACAAAAATCTCAAGGAAAAAAAGTATAGGACGAAGACCCAATTGTTGATCCAAAATACATGATGAAAAACATTTTTCTCTAAATAAAAAGCAGTTATTTTTACCCCAATTTGCATTCACATCTTCCTTTTTCAACTGATTTTAATTCCATCAAGTTTTTCACCTTGAAACATGCCATTGTGGAAGACAACATAGATAAACTGTAATTTGAACTAAACCAACAAAAGTCTACATGATGAAAACTAAGTGTGTGTTTGGTTTACTTCAAAATCACGTTTTAAATGTGGATATGGATAAACGCTACTAAGAGTAACTTCTGCCCGAATCGTGAAACGTGGATCCAATGTAAACCAAACACAACAAGTTAAAAAAAATCATGGTTATGTACAAATAAGGATTACGAGGAAAAGGTAACTATATAAGGAAATAAATAATGTAATTACTAATTAAGAGAAAAAGAGTCATGGTAAAATGAGGGACTAAATTTTAGGAGGAAAATTTTTATCTTTATTTCTAATATTAATTATTATTAGTTAACTAGTAACTTTCTTTAACTATTTAGGAGGTAATTAATATTAATAATTTAAAATATTTGTTGGAATCTAATGCAATTGACACACTTATGTGTGCATGATTTGCATACTATTTATACATAACCGTTCATTTTTTTTTTAACTTCGTGCATGTTTGGTATAGCTAGCGCTGAGAAATGGCCAAATTCAAGTTTGGATTTTTCAACACAACTATTTATAGTGTTGGGAACATGATTTTATCACGTTACCAACGCTAAACCAAACACAGTTATATCTAATAATGAGTTATCACTTGTTTAATGAATTTAATAACACATTATCATATTCATTAAATGATGTGATAACATATCATTTGGTGATAGTGTAAACTCAAATTTCAACTGTGTAAATTTTAAATTACTGAGTTTTGCCATAATTTAGCATTTAGTTTAGACCCAAGTGGCCAAGTCCTATAGACATACTAATTTCTAAATAGGATTATTTATTTATTACATGTTTGGTTTGACATTGAAAAATAATGTCAAACTCTAGTTTAGATTTTTCAACACAACTATTTATAGGGTTGAAAATGTGAGTTTATCACGTTCAAAAACTAAACTAAACATACCCTTAATTATTTTTTTCCTTAAAAAGTCAAGTATATATACCATTTTAAACTAACCACTTATTGATTCATTTATTTGATTTTGATAAAAAGAAATATATTAATCAATTTAATTAATCCAAAAATATTCTAACTCAAATATTGCTGCTTTAGTTGACTTCGCTGCTGTTGTCCACTTCAGAGTTCAGAGTATAGCAACACATACGAACAATTCCACATAATAAGTAATCATATATCTTTCCTTCCTTGTTGAGGTATGTGTATTTGTACGTTTCTTTATTGCTACACACGCTTTAGGAAGTTCTGAAAAGGGAAAAGGAACTGAAGTTTATTGACCACAAGAGTAGTAGTATTTGGAAGATTGCTAGCCATTGCTTGTATTGAAAGGGAGGAGCAAGGTAAAAAGTGCGCATTAGGGAGGCGAGTAGTCTTTTATGTGCCCTCTTTATTTCATGCATTTGAGATCGATGCGTATATTAAGTTTTTGGTGACATGCGCCTTTCATCAATGAATGTTAGGTTGCACTGTTTTATTTATTAATTACTACAAAAGATTAGAGCTAGCCTGCTTAGCTGATCAGTGTCCTGACTAAACGGGAATTGAACACCTACCTTTGGGGGTTGGTCTTTGCATGAAAGAATTTATAAGCCAACCAGCTCCAATCCTCTAATTTACTTATATCTTCTGTTGCAATATATACAGATTAGAAACTAGATCCAACATTAAAAGTCTCCTAAACATTAGAGATAATTGATTAAGATCGCTTACACTCGACCTCTCTGCATTAATTTTTTTTTATGTGGGTGTTTAGCAAGACAAATGTACTGATTTACGGTGTATTTGACTAGCTTATAATATAAATTTGGAGAAATGTTATATCATCCTCCTACAAATACTCTTAACACTATATAAAGTAAGTATTGAATGTTTTCTCTTTTTTTGAGACATTTGGTCAGTTTGTTTGTGTTTAAAAAAAGTATTTTTTTTAAATTGTTTAAAAGATTGATTTTATTTTAAAGATTCTTGTATAATTAGAGATAAATTTTCGTTTGACTACAATCATAAAAAAAACATTTTATTTGTCACAATAAATGCTTTCACATTGTGAAATAAATAATTTCACACTGTTAAAAAGTTTTCTCTCTCTTCTATTTTAACTGCTTTTTTCAAGAAGCAACTCTGAGTAATTGCTTCTTAAAAAAAATAGAAAACTGATTATTTTTTTATTTTGCTTCTTGAAAAAAGTTTAGACAAATATCTGAAAAATTCATATAAGTGATTTTTTTTTAAAAAGAAGTGATTCTTTTAAGAAATAATTTTAAACAAACGGTCACATTAAATACATTTACTTAATTTTTATTTAATACTTACTTCATTACAAGAATTAGGGATGTCAAAAAAACTCGTACCCGTGGATACCCGTGAATATACCCGCAATGGGTACCCGCATATTTATATAATAGGTGGGGACATATATTGTAACGTCCTAAATTTATTAGGATAAATATTAATTAAATTAAAGAGACTAATTTAGAAAATAATTAATTTAATGGGAAATAAATAATAGAAGTGTTATTATTATTAGTTTTGTTTCGTAAAGGTAATTTTAAATGAAAAGAGAATAAGGGGGTGAGAGTGAGCCCAAGCCCATTAAGCATTTAAGTATTTAAAAAGGGAAATGGTACCAATTCACCCTAATCCTTATTTTTCAAATCGTCGGAGAACGAAGAGCCAAGAAGGGGAGAAACTACATCTCAAGAGGAGATTGCTGAGTGATCAAGAACCAAGAATCAAGATTGTTGCAGTTTGATCTTCGCTTAAGATACGGTGGGGAAGAGGGAGCTGCTTGTATATGCATGTAGGGGTGAATGGGTAGTGAGAATAACCTTTAAAGATTAATAATTGAAATCAATATGTGAATATGTGTTGTTTTGTGATGAAAACTATGGATTGTTGATTGTTGTATGATTCTTGATGAATCTTGAGTGGATTGAATGAAAATAATGAGAACAGTGAAAAGGGGTTAAACAAGGGTTTAGAGATAAGGAACCATAATTGATTAGATGTTAAATTTATTGGAAATTATAGGAATGATTGTTGATTTTAGTGAATTTAATCGGTAAAAACGAGTTTAATTGAATTAGGAACTTGAGGAATTAAGTAGGGATTGAAGAAGAGGGTAGAGGAAAGTCATTCCCGTTTTTACACAGAGCTGCGAATGTAAAATAGCGACTGCGGATTCGTTCACCGTTGGATCGAGCTGAAATTTTAAAAGCTGGTTTGGAACACCTGGTTCTTCATTCTGAACGGTTGGATCGTTGATAAGAGGTCTAGGTTAGGATATATTTAGTTCGCACTAGAGGAAAGTTATTCCCGTTTTTAGATATAGCTGCGACTGTAAAATAGTGACAGCAGATTCGTTAACCGTTGGATTGGACTGAAATTTTAACATCTGGTTTGGAACACCCGGT